>CM051244.1:125503640-126703640 GCA_027917425.1 Gastrophryne carolinensis | reverse complement strand
GTACCCTCAAAGGTCATGTTTCTGCTTTGGCCATTTTCTTCAAAAGATTCTTTGCTCACCATCATCTGGTCAAGACCTTCTTCCAGGGGGTTACTCACGTGCGTCCTCCACGTAAGCCTATGTTACCAGTCTGGGATTTGAACCTGGTCTTATCTGCCTTGCAGGGGTCTCCCTTTGAGCCTTTGCGTGAGGCCCCTTTGTCCATTTTGACACTTAAGGTAGTCTTTTTGGTGGCCATCACTTCTGTTAGGCGTGTTTCTGAGTTGGCGGCACTTTCCATCAAACCCCCTTACTTTGAGAGACACCAGGACAAGGTGTTTCGTTTTAAGCCAGATTTTCTGCCTAAGGTTGTGTCTGCCTTTCATCTCAATCAGGACATTAGGCTCGATTCAGAGAGACAAAAAAAGACTTTCGTTTTTGTGCCGATCTGTTTTTTTTTTTTCATTTTCCCGCTCTCGTATGAGTGTATGAGCGATTCTAAGCATGCATTGCTAACCTTCAGTAAAGTTTCCGTCCGTTCGTACAGCAGAGTACGAGTACGAGGATGTCATTTTCCAGCGTGACTTTTCCGTTTCATTTTCTCATGTTACAATGTCGGCTTTCGTTTTTGCCCTTTTCCCATCGTCTCCTCCCACGAATCCTTTACATTTCCTGATAGATTCTGTTTCCCTTTTTCAATAAATAATCGTCCAGATGAAAAACCTTACGATCTAGCGCCTAAAAACTTACCCAAACCACTTCCCGGTTAGGTTCTTCTTCCATTTTAGGCCCCTAAAACTTACCCAAACCACTTCTCGGTCATGTGAATATTCATCTTTTAATATTTCTGGGCCCATTAGTTTTGTGTTAATGTATTTTGTAAATGAAATGACACTGAAACGTTTTTTTTCTCCCATCATAAAATTTAAAATATTATAATATTTTGTAATATTAAAATTTTTACAACTATAAAAAACTAAATACATAGCAATGGCAGGCCACAGAACATTATTCTTCATCTGTGATCCGCAAAGAGTCGCGCAGCTCCTGCATCTCGCCCACCAACTGAAGGACCCTGACACTCAGTTGTGCCACTCTGGCACGTGTGGTCCCTGTTAAAAAATGTAAATCAAATTATTGGTATAACCTTGTTGGGGTCATACTGCAGTGCCCCCCCTCCTCCCCCCCCCCCCCCCCCCGTATGGTCCAAACACCTAAATCTGGACTTGAAAAGCCCGAAGGCCCTCGCAACCACGGCCCGGGTTTTGCATAGGGCCCGATTAGAGAACTCCTGGCCCGCATTCTGCATGCAAAGAATGGGCATCAGGAGCAAGGGCAGGAGTGGATAACCGGAATCCCCTGAAAGAATTTAAAAATGCTAACATAAAATACACATTCTAAGCTACAATATTGTTTAACATGTCATCAAGGGCTAAAAACAGCCATAGGTTAAGACATAAGTCATCAACTATATTCATTGCCATACAGTGAAAATGGATTAATGGAATGTGAGCAAGCTTACCCAGGAGCCATCCACCAGATAATTGTCCTGACTGGACTGAATTGTCCTGATGAAATAAGCCGGAGCTTTGCAATATATAAGCATCATGGGACAACCCTGGATGCCCTGCAAGAACACTGAGGAATTGCATAGCTGGACCAAACACTGCTTGTATGTTGTGCGAGTGGCACATCTTGCGGTTCCTGCAACCAGATATAAAATAATTACACAAAGCAAAGGTAACCAACTAAAACAATAACTCCTACAACAAATTAAGATTCAAGTTCAACAATCCAAATATAATTCACAAAGGACATAGGTCTAAAAAAATATAGCAATTATATGGATGAGTGGGAAAATAAAGGTTTACATGCTAAGGACTAATTAAGGTCAGCATTAAAATGCTTCTATAAGGCATACATGAAATGTATTGATTCAGGTATGCATTGCTATACAATTTATGGGCTTGGCCATGCTGATACATGCAATGCCTTGGAGCTAAAGGCGCGCAGATTCCTCCACATAGCCGCAAAACATGTTCAACAATAGCAATCCGAGGCCTCAAAGGTCCCGTAAGTGGATCGCAAATGAAACGGTTTAATAGGGTGGTGGTCCGTCGGCAATCAGCTCTCTGAATCAGACGCGAGCCCATCCCAACAACGTAAATTATCTGAACGAACGAAAAATATCAGATTTTGTTGGGAAAATGATCCAAACTAACGCAATTGATCCGATTTGCTTTCGTTCATCGAAAGCGCATATACGCATTTTCCCGAACGTTCATAAGAATGAAAAATGGACGAAAAAAATCAAAAAAATTACAAACACACACAAAAACTTTCACAGACAGCTACGGAAGTCCAGACGAATGTGCCTCTGAATCAAGCCTATTGTTTTGCCTTCTCTATGCCCTAATCCTAGTAACCCTAAGGAGCGGGTTTTACACTCTCTGGATGTGGTCTATTTGGTGGCTACTGAATCCTTCAGAAAGACTGATGCTCTTTTTGTGCTCCCGTCTGGACCTAAGAAGGGTTTGCCTCCTGCTAAGTCCACTATTAGCAAGTGAATCCGCCAGGCTGTGGTACAGGCCTATTCTGCTAAGGGGAAGGAGCCTCCTTTCCGCCTTACTGCTCATTCTACTCGTGCTATTGGTGCCGCTTGGGCTTTTCAGCACCAAGCTTCTGTTGAACAAGTTTGCAAGACCGCTACTTGGTCTTCTGTTCATACTTTATCTAAGTTTTACAAGGTTGACGTTCGGGCCTCAGGTGATGTTGCTTTTGGTCGCAAAGTTCTGCAGGCGGCAGTGGTTTAAACTGTTCGCTGTTACTTTTTGGGGATCCCACCCTACCTTACGGACACTTCTATTGGATGTCCCAAGTGTAAGGAATATTCTGGAACAGGACGTGCTGTATACTTAGAATAATACAATTCTGTGATTACTCACCTGTAGAATTGGTATTATACATATACAGCACGTCCTGTTCCATCCCACCCTTGTTATCATTATTCTTAGTTACCTCTGTATGGTGATTTTTTGAATTCTGGTTATTATTGTTCTCCCAGCTTCTTGTTAACTGCTTGTCAATACTGGGCAATTTGTGGGAGGTCCCTGACTTATATAGGGCCGGGAGGGACCACAAGCTGTTTTCTGCAGTCCAGCGCCATCTTGTGGATGTATTACCCAAGTGTAAGGAATATTCTGGAACAGGACGTGCTGTATAGGTATAATACCAATTCTACAGGTGAGTAATTACAGAATTGTATTTTTTTTTCACTTGAGGTCCGCTTTAAGGTAGAACTGTAACAATTGGCACCAAGCCGGGGTCTAAAGCAGCCAGCAATGGTATTGAGTCAGCATGGAACCGGGGCATGGAGATCAGAGCAGTCTGCTGTCTGTAGTGAGACAGTTGACAACCTGTTCTTCAGAACATGTATTTTTCCATAACCTATTTATGATTATTTTATTTTGATTTATTTTATTTTTGTACTGCTTACTGTATCTGATAAAAGCAGAAATAACGTGATACATTGGCCTCCTGTCTTTTCCACCTGCAGCAATCCTTTGTGAGTTAAAGAGTTAATCCAGATGTTCTATTCTCTCCATGAAGGAACCTGGAAGTAGAGCGGGAGCTATGTAGGTCATGAGAGCATTAACCTAGTCCTGGAGATTAGACAATATGCCACCCAGCACTGACTCACTACAGACAGCAAACTGCTCTGATCTGCGCTGTGAACAGCCGCATAGAAAATCTACATAGAGAGGGACTTGTGCCTCCTGTAAGAAATGTGGCCGCTGCATAGTATACTGTGAGCAGGTTACTTTTACTTGTTAAATGTTATAATGATCCAGCGCTGAGCCAAACAGAGAAGAGGTCTCCTTCTCCTAGCACTTGAAGTTCTCCTGCCACCTCCATCACTTTCCATACTGGTAATCCTGGGTACATTTCTGTTAGTGAGGGCAACCTGAGAAGCATAAACAGCATCTTATTGTGCTGTCAGCTCAGCTCTGGATCAGCAGCCCAATAGATACAGAGTAATACAGAGCCAAATATGATAAATAAGGTGGAGGAGCAATATTGATGGGGCCCCACTGATGTTCTGGGCCCCGGTGTGGTTGCAATCCCTCAAGTTACTCCTCTGGATAGACTTTAACCTGGCTGTTATCATGGAAATTAAAGGCTTTTATAGAGCATTGGCCTCCTAAGGATGCATGAGTTACACTCTTAGCATGAGTTACCACCACCACAGAGATGGCAGGAGCCTAACCCTAACCCTAAAACCTTTGGAAACTAAGGGGGTTATTTAAGAAGGGATAGCGCCAGGTAGTGCCTCGTAGCGGCAGGCAGCATCTGACGAACGCGGGCGCTGTAGTCAAAACAACATTTAAGAAACCGCATCTGGTGAGCGCCTCTAACAGCACCATGTAGCGTCCGATTCATCATTACAAGTGGCTCAGTGTATAGCGCCAGCGCTCTAGCTTCCTGGGCGCCAGGTATTACCTTTGGCTCAGTGTCGCTCTCCCATACATTTTTCCTCAAATCATTGTGTGGCTTCTCCTGGCTGCAAACACTTTTAGAAATTTTAAATATTTGTATGCAGAATTGTCATTACAGGTCTGGCACTAAAGTGTTAATGTCACATTGTTATAACAATGTTATTCCATGTGGGGCTTTAATCACACAGGGGCTGGCGCTCTATGCTATTCAACAAAAAAGGACACACACACACAGCGTCGGCACTCTAAAGCTGGATGCTGTGTGTGTCCTTTTTTGTTGAATATGGTGTGGAGCGCCGGTCACACTGAGCTGGCGCTACCTTACGCTCGCTGCAGCTCTGTACTGGTGTTAGAGCGCCCAACATATATCACATTCATCAATGCCGGCCAGGTTACTACAGCTACTAGCCTTTGCTCTAAGCGCCGCTATACAAACGCTCATCTGCTGATACCTGGCGTTAGTAATAAATCAGCCTCCACAAGTCTGTTGAAGAATCCTCTAATGACTGTATTATATTATTCCAAATGTTCTCTTTAAACTTGTGTTTTTATGTTAAATGATAAATAACAGTGGTTTGCTGATCTTGTGATCCTGTCATAAGACTTCCCTGGACACAGCAGTCTGCGTGTGAGCCATCACATGGTCGTCAGAGGCTGATAAATCACACACTGCATAGAAACCTCTCCCTGCCAGTATTTAAAGGGACAGTCCAGGCAAGGAGCTTGTCCCATGTGCCTCTCCGCCATTTCAGTCATACAATATCGGACTGGCCCACCACAGGATCCTCCAGTGGATCTTGTGCACTGACTAAAGACCACCATCACTGCAGTACAGAAGGTCCAAGACAGACACAGTACTTTTGATTTGCATGAAGAATTCTGCAAGTTTGTTTTTTAATCAGTTACTTTTGTTATTTATTTAATGTACAGCTCAATATATATTGTGTAACTATGTAATTAAAGGTGGTTTTGCATTAGTTCTATATATCTGAAGAGTGGGCCCCAAGAATGCTGGGCCTGGGCAATTGTCAGGGCCCCTGGCATCTTCACTCAGGCTCACAATTGGCCATGATATAATTTAACAGTGGACCTAACCACTGAATCCCGGGTGCTGTGTGCAGACTTGCTCATGGCTGGCCTCAGTAACAGGGGATGATCAGCAACAATGGAGAAGGTGGAATGGAATGGGGGCAATTGATGTGCAGAAGGTGGCAAGAACCAGGTGACAGCTGACAAGGACTGGAGGGCAATCAGCAGCAGATGACCCATATGTGGCACCATGCGGCTCACTACTTTGGGGCCCAATTAGAGCTGGAGCCAGCCCTGCCCAAGGTCTTCCACGGTATCACATGAGCTCTGTAGATGCTATAGCAGGTCTCTAAAGCTTGCCCTCCTTTCCATTCCTCCATGACTAAAGCCACACCTGTCCCTAAGCACTTCCAGCATGAGCGAGGTTGGAAGCCTGGACTGCCACTTTAAGGGGCATGTAATCCCCAAACAGGGATACTCTGTCCCCCTACACTCCAGGCATCCTGATTTGCAATGCCTGTCCATTAATAACACCCAGACTGTCTGGAAATTAGCCATTAAAGGGATATAAAAAAAACAAATGGGTACTTACGTCTTATGCCACTGTAGCAGATTGGTCCTACTCCTGCGATTACCAGCTCACCTGATTGCTAGATCGCATGCAGTGCCAGTCAAGTCAGAACTCCCGTCACAGAGGAGTGGCCACACCCTCTCTATTCACTGCCATGGACCAGGTGTGTCAGGCTTTGGCACACCCCCTTCATTGCAGGGGATGGAGGGGGCGTGGCCTCAGCACTGTGACTGATACGGTCACAGGAGTAGGACCAATCATCTGTGGGGGACAAAGGTTGAGAACATTTGTTTTTTTTACTTGCCCGGTCAATCATTTAAAAGCACCCTTTCTATGCCAATTGTTTTATGTGGCCACAATTCTATTGAAGTAGCCTCTTTTTCTTGCAGTGGTTTATAGGGCTGCTCCCACACCAGGAACTCGGTCTGTTGTGCTGCTAAAGGCTATGAGTGACAGTGCCATCGCAGTTTGCAGCAGTGGGCCACTAAAGGGAGCCCAGTTTCCATTGTGAGAGCAGGCTGACAAATGGGAGTAGGTGATCTTCAAAGTCTCCAAAACATGCTGGATCTGTGGGGTGGGAATGGGACAATAGTGTCCCTTTAACATGGAAGTCCTTTGATTTTCCAGATAATCTCAGCTATTGCTCCCTCTAGTGGTTGAAATAGGACCACAGTAAATAGTGCTGCAGTGTGTCCTATAGTTGGTCCAATCAGAGGGCGCGCAATGGAAAACATAGAAGAAATTAACGTTTTAATGCATAGTCTAATAGAACCCATACATATATACTAGAAATGTGGGGGTGAGGGGCTTTGTCTACAAAAAAAAACTTTCATTTTAATACACTACCGGCCACTAGGTGGAGTCCTTTAACTAAAGTAAAAGTAATAGGTAAGAAAAAAGTTCTATTATTTCACTATAGGGAAGAGTTGGAGGGAAACCTTCTAAATGCAGCAAAGACAAATTGTGCATCCTCTCTGTACATGGTGTCATGTGAGAGCTCAAATATATATATATATATATATATATATATATATAGTTTGTGTTTACATGTCCTGGCTCCATCTCCATTGTTGAATGGCTTATTGCTCAGCGTGCATGTGACACAGTCCTCTAAATTAAACCAAGAGGTCACCAGTAACCTGGCAGATGTGAATCTGCAGCCCACAAAGGACCTTCACAGTACATCATATCAAAGCAGTGATTGTAATATCCGCTTAATTCATATGCATTAGCTTAAAGTCTTAGCTCTATCAGAACAGAAGGCCGGCCAGCTGCATTGTGAAGGTTAAACGTTGTGTCCTTTTGTGGATTCTCTTACATTCTTACAATGCGGTACACAGCTCATGGGCACAATATGTGCTTCCACATGTGTCAACTCATTGTGTAAGGTGATGGTAGAACTGTCCCCTTACTAGATCTACCATGTGGTTTCTTCCAGGAATATATAGGATCACAGTGGTTGCCTATTTTAGGATATATAACGAACAGGAAACATGATCCGTTGGAAATCCTAACTCATTTAGCATATGTGAATATGTTCTGGACAATTTTGGATGTACATTGGGCTATTGAGATCACATATCACTAGGAGCAGCTGCTACGCGGCTGACATATATTGTGTTACAGATTTACCTGCACCCAACATACTTCTATGGCTGTTAGTAAAGCTGAAGTACTTTATTTTCTTATTTTTTGAGAAAAACATATGTATATAATACACTTTATGAGACAAGTGGCATATTTTATGCAATGTAAGGCCCTAGATTGATGGAATGCGAGAGAAGAACTATCCCAAATTATATCCAACCAGGACAAAGTCAAAAGAAGAGTCCATTCCATTATTTCTTCGAGAGGGGAAACAGCTCACATCTTAAAATGTTTTTACTATGTCAATAGGTCTTTAGTGTTAGGATACAGGAATATAGATACCTAGATACCACGATTACATGTATTTTAATAATATGCATCCAGGGTATATGCATGGGGATGGGACAATAAGGTTGATTCATTCATTGATTGCGTGAAAATGTCTGTTCTCGTCCATTTTTCCACCTCATCTGATTCAGCAAAGCCTTTTTTTCTGCAAGAATTTTTATGTGAAATGTTTTATTTTGTGTGTGATTTTTTGTTTGGTAGTAATACCTCCAAACAAATGTTGAGAAAGGGGCTCTGAATCAACCCTAATGTTCTAAAATTATTGTAAATCTAAAAAAGCTGAATATTTGGTGGATTCACTGACTAGAGAGAAAGCTGGAGTGTAAGGGTATAGAATTAGGGTTAGAACAATACTCTTCTGAGGAAGAAGACCAGCACTGATCTGCTGCCAGGCTAAGTAGCTTTGATTTTACAATTATTTTAAAGATGTATTTTAGGATTTTACACCTTCAGGGTTTTCTCTACACAAAATGTTACTTTGTATTTTGAAAACTCTTTTGAAGTACTAGCCATGGGCACTAGAAAAGCATAATTGGGCTATTCCAGGTAAGTCCCTAGTAGCACGCCTACTTATCCGCAGTTCCAAGTATGATAGGAACTTGAAATATGCTGCACTACTGTACCTTCTGCACATAATTAAAGTGACAGCCTGCGAGGGAAAACTCTCTTCTTAGATCAGGACCTTCAGGTCCATGAGCAAGACATATGTTTTATCATATAGCTTTCCAAGTGAGAATGTTCTCCTCAGATCAAGGTCTTTGTTTTATCGTAGTCATGACTGGAATGGGAGAGCTTTCAGGGGGAGAACTCTCTTCTCAGACCGTAAATGATCTTTGTTGTATCAGAGAGCGCTTACCAAGTTAGAACATTCTCTTTAGACCTTTGTTTTATTTTTGAGTCTTGATTGGAATATTAGAGCCTTCCGGTGGGGGGGGGGGGGGGGGGGTTCTCCCCTGAGATCCTTGTGTTTGTTTCATTTATGGAGGCAAGCTTTTTCCCCCTTTTTATAGTTTTTTTTAATTAAAATACATAAACCTTAACCGGACTGCTCATTTTCATAGTATAAAGTACCACAAATGAAATGCAAGCTATCCATGAATAGTTTAATGTACCATTGAATAAAATATCCCGAAGCGCAAAGAAGACAGGGAAACCCTTGTAGACTTAATAACGGCATTCGTTTTATTTATAAAGTAATAAATATGATGGAGTGTAAACAAACTGTACAGTTGCTGCCCATGTATGCGTCGTCTTGTTTCTGAGGTACTGTGTACAATTGAACAAAAGAGAATGTGAACTGTTTAGAAGCACTTCCTGTGCACAATGGAGGGTCCTGCCTCATCATACTCCTGCTTGCTGATCCACATCTGCTGGAAGGTGGACAGAGAAGCCAGGATGGAGCCACCAATCCATACAGAGTATTTACGCTCAGGTGGGGCAATGATCTGCAAGGAAAAAAGGAAGAAAAGAAGATGAATGCAGGTTCCACGAACAGAGTAGCTGTGTACATTACATGACAAATGTCTCTACCAACACTCTTTCTCTATTTATTAGACTTCTGATTAAACGGGTCGTTAGTTTGCTGTACACCCACTATCACGCTGCTATGCACGGCCTTTAATTATAATTTGGGTTTTATATCAAATCTTACTGGTGCATCATGGGGAGGGCACCACATTGCTAAATACTTGAATGAGCTTTGACCTATTACTGATCCTTGAAAAAGTATAATGGTCCACTAATTTGGCATTTATATCTGTTATGGCAAGATACAGCTTTCAAATTTAGACACACAGAATATGCACCATTTTCCTAAAACTTGGATCAGCTTGGAACTCATTTGAATGATGAATTTGTTAAGAGCTTATTTTCTCTGTTCAGAAGTAGAGAGGGGCAAGTAGAAGCCTTTGCTGCAATCTGGTAGTGATAGTCCAAAATATTGAAATGTTCCTCAAAACTCACCTTGATCTTCATGGTGCTTGGGGCCAGGGCGGTGATTTCCTTCTGCATTCTGTCAGCAATACCAGGGTACATGGTGGTACCACCAGACAGGACGTTGTTGGCGTACAGGTCCTTGCGGATGTCAATGTCGCACTTCATGATGCTGTTGTAGGTGGTTTCATGAATACCAGCAGACTCCATACCTGAGGGTGACAAGAAGAAAACTCATGAGTTGCTTGCAAATGATGGCGGATAGAAATAACAGGTGCAGAAAGTGTGTGCTACTGGAATGACTACATGCTGCCAACTGGACAGCAACAGTCTTCTAAACTAAGCATGTGTTAGGTCCTTAACATAATAAAAGGGTATTTGTTTAGGTAGCAGCTTGTGTTGGCACTGGTGAATGGAATGAAAGTCCTTTCATGCTTTTAACTAGGCTGGATTTCAAATCGGGTAATGCAGTATCCACCATACATTGTGGCTTAAATACATTTGGATTAGTTTAAGAGACTTAGATGGTGACATATTTATAGTGTGTGACATAATTCACAAATCTACAATGGATCTGATAATACTTTCCAAAACATCTAGACTTCTGTTTGAACTTTGTTTCTTCTAGAGTGCCCTCAATAGCTAAACCACAAGTTAGTGGTCTATTATCAGTGAAGGGAATGGTGCTCAACACAGATGATAGCTTTCACTGGCCACTCCTGGGCAACAGTGCAATTATTGCACCATCCATGAGAATTCAGTGACCTCCCGCCACCCACAATTTACCTGTTTAATCTTATTAAGGTTAATTGTTGGAAGTTTTAGTGATGTAACTCACCAATGAAGGAAGGCTGGAAGAGGGTCTCAGGGCAACGGAAACGCTCATTGCCAATGGTGATGACCTGACCGTCGGGAAGCTCATAGCTCTTTTCCAGGGAAGAGGAGGAAGCAGCGGTTGCCATCTCATTCTCAAAGTCCAGAGCCACATAGCACAGCTTTTCCTTGATGTCACGGACAATTTCCCTTTCAGCTGTAATGGTAAAATTAAGAAATTAGTAAAAAATGAAACATTATGGGGAGTTCCCTGTATAAGAGTATTTTTCCGTTTGGGTAAATGCAGTTAGATTATTTTAGATGAACACAGATTGGGTGAGCCTGGCATTTAAATGTGTATTGTCAATGCAATATCCAGGATCAGAATTGGCAGGTGTAAATTAATCTATAGCAAATTCTCCGAAGAGAAAATAATCTTATTTCGGCATTGGGCTGGCATGAATTGGATTAGGCTGTAGTTAGACTGTGGAAGATCATAATAACTTGTGTGTGTCTGACAGTATAGGATACTTTGCTGCCAACATTTTAGGCAACTTTATGTTGCTGCTGGTGTCATGTGGGAAACATACTGTAGCTGTGTAAATTGACATTTTGGGGTGTTTTAGCTGAGAGAGATGTCAAAGCATGGTATATAACTTGCCTGTGGTCACGAAAGAGTAGCCACGCTCAGTGAGGATCTTCATGAGGTAATCAGTGAGGTCTCTGCCAGCCAGATCAAGACGCATGATGGCGTGGGGAAGAGCATAACCTTCATAGATGGGGACATTGTGTGTGACACCATCACCGGAGTCCAGAACGATACCTGGAATTGACAGAAAGGGTGAAAATTAATTCAAAGAATAATAAAAGGAAACACAAACATGTCTTCTCAACTAGGTACCTGAAAGGTTTTCAAAGCTACACCAACTAATAAAAGCTGCGCTAATAACACATACTGAATGAGTTTGGTGCATTCTTTACAAATCAGGTGACTCTATCCTTCCACCCAAATTACCTCCTAATGCTTTTGTTTTGGATCACATTTAAATTTCAAAACTTGTAAGTAAGGGGGGACAACAGCAGAACCCCACCCCTTCGCTCGTTCACTAAAATGGCTGGGGGCCTTGTAGGCTCAGACAGTAACAACTGTCACCTGCGTAGAGATGAATGGGGAACCAAAGCTGGTGTAAAAGTAGAGTTGGGCTGCGAGGGGAGCACCGACAGATGCTTGAAGGCTAATCATGCCCATCCCTGCTGCCACCCTCTTCTTGGGTTTTGCTGATGTATTCCCAGCTGTGGAAGGCATTGGCTCCAGAGTGGGGACCAATAGCTTACACAGCAATGGGCTTTGGACATAAAATTTTCTGACAGTGTGCAGAATTAAAAAGATAAATATTTAAAAAATATATAAATTTTTAGAATTTTATTCCACCTTTACTTGAAGGATACCTGAGCCCCAGGTTGATCCACAAAAGGGGTAAATTACCCCCAAGTTGAAAATTGCTGTAGGGTTCGAAATTCCTTCAAAAATCAATGAAAGTCTGAATATAGGAAAGCTTTGTTTTATACTTCTATAACAGATACAGAGCTCTCCGCTTTGTCACACAGGGCAGGAGACACCACTACTGTTTATACAAAATAGCAGTGAACATAGACAGCCTGCGGACTGCTTGGGTCAGATAGATTATTACACTTGCTGCAATTTTTTTCCTTATCTTCCCTCTAGCTGTTGGGATTTAAAATAAAAATGTAAAGGACCCCCCCCCCCCCCCCCAGAGCAGGAGATGCATGTGTCACCAGCATAAGGAGATTAGTCTCCCATCCTATTCTGCTTGAACTTGCAATGAATTCATTTGACTTTGTTTAAGTATTGAGAGTTTACGCGAATATTTACTCTATCCAGGCTGAATTCCAGAGCCTCCCATCCAATGGTATACAAGATCTTATCAGGTGGTACTCAGAGAGGCTTCAGGATGACCTGCGCCCCAACCTGATGTGATGCCATCTATATTTTACATGAGCCTAATTTGCTCGAAAGTACAAGTACTAAACTGATCTGCATTTTTGTGTATGTCTTACAATTGAAATGTTGTGTGTATGTTTTTAACACAGTTTAAGGTAAATGAAAACCCATGCCTATCACCCAGGTGGTACTTGATGTAATTAGACAATGGAACATGAAGCAAGGTTGGAAACCCCTGTTCTAAACTAGTTCATAAAGATTTTTTAAAGTGCCTGGGAAGTAAAACAGATTAAATGTCCTATTTTCATGTCTTTTGACATGATCTAAGTGTTTCCTGTTCTCACCTGTGGTACGACCGGAGGCGTACAGAGACAGCACAGCCTGGATGGCCACATACATGGCTGGGACGTTGAAGGTCTCAAACATGATCTGTGTCATCTTTTCACGGTTAGCCTTGGGGTTCAGGGGGGCTTCAGTGAGCAGAGTTGGGTGTTCCTCAGGGGCTACACGGAGTTCATTGTAGAAGGTGTGGTGCCAGATCTTCTCCATGTCATCCCAGTTGGTGATGATACCATGCTCAATTGGGTATTTCAGGGTCAGGATACCTCTCTTGCTCTGAGCCTCATCACCTACGTAGGAGTCCTTCTGACCCATACCAACCATGACACCCTACAGGAAAAAGAAATGAAAAGAATCTAGAAATGAGGGAAAATGCTAATTACAAAACAAAAAACATGATCTAAATTAATTTAGGAATACATGAACAAACATCTGAAATCATTTTATTTTGTATTTATAACTCTAGATTGCTTTGACTTACAACTCAAGGTGACCTGATCATTACCTCCCCTCAATATAAATAGGCCCCAAAAGTTGCATGCCTCTTTATCCCCTTGGCCTAAGTGGCAAAAAGCCTGGTAAATAGGGAAGAGGGAAACTTGGCGAGATCTCGAGTAAATGATACCACTAATGGGCTGTTGGCCAAGCTTAATTATGATATGCTCAGCTTCCCCTTCATGAGCTTTGGGATGATAGGGATGCTCCTGCTGTTATTTTAGCTATGGCCGCACCATTCAAAGCGTGCCAGCAATGAATTTACAGTACAACAAGGCCAGACACACAGTTTGATAGGATAATATGAGGAGGCTCAAAGCTGCCTATTAATAACCAGCTCTCCTTATCACTAAACCCTACCGGACAGGCCTCATGCAAGATATTTTTATCTCCCAGTAGTAGAACTGGAAAGATTAAAGATGTAGATACAGAATATTCTTGCAAACAAGTTGTGAATTATTTAACCATTGCACCTCATCTGCCTATACATCCATATTTATATTTTAGAGTCTAACTACCCAAAATGCTTTAACAATGCATTTGGGATGCACCCTTGGCAAACCATGGGCAATAAGACTATATGGCAACTTTCTTACATATTTTACAGCTAATATCTTAAAGGAGTGCTAGTCATGTTTCCATACTGGTAGGAAACTGGAGGATGTCTGGCAGATAATTGGCTCAGAATCATACTTTCCTGTCTCAGACTATAAAGCATTTTTAAAGCCAGTTTGTACCTCATAATACTGTATAACTAAAGGGAACATTAAAACTATAGTGAGAAAAGTTGACATACCTGGTGACGAGGGCGACCGACGATTGAGGGGAACACAGCGCGAGGGGCATCATCCCCAGCGAACCCAGCCTTCACCAGCCCTGAGCCGTTGTCGCACACCAAGGCGGTAGTCTCCTCATCGTCACACATGATGGCAGGTTAGATTCTGTAAGAAGAGGTAGAAAAGATCCCATAAAATTAATCGCTTTAACCAGACAATCAGGCATGTTCATTTATATTCAAAGCTTGACTTAACAGTGGTGCTCAGCTTTACTACATATAGTAATTTCGTTGGTTGGTGTCCTTATTTAATGAGATTGAAATTATTTGGCTAAATTACTAATTTGAGGCAGAAAGAATAAATCAATTTACACTGAAATAACCACCAATCATTCCATTTTGGAGTTGCACTATCTACCCTTGTTTGCCCCAAATCTGCTGGCAATTTATCATAGTTCCTGAATATAAATCAAACTAAAAAAATTGTTTTATGATGAATTGGCTAAATGATAAAATACATTTTTATTATATAGCCATTAATAGAGGTTTTAAAATATTCTGCTACCACTATATCAATGTGCAAAACAAAAAAAAATCAAAACTCTTCTTTAATAAAAAAAATACATTAAACTATATTAAAAATATATAAAGTTATTTTTTATGACCAATCTGCTATATGACAAAAAAAGTTATTAAAAATGTATTTTCTGCCCTAGCCCCTCCTCCCATTCTTATATTCCCATTACTCAAGATTCTCACATGGTCGGATGGCACTTTATCAATGTGCAACACAATCAATCAAAACTCTTCCTGAATAAAAATAAAGAAATAACGAAATATTTAAGACCAATCAGTTACTTGATAATGTATTTTCTGCCCCAGCCCCTTATTTTTGTTCCTATTATTCTAGATTCTCACAAGTTGCCTTAATACAAGATCTTCCATCTTTCTACTCTGAACAAATATAAAAAAAGTTTAAAAGCTTTCCACCTCTTTCATGTAGTAGGAAAACACATGAAGGAGATGACAAGTTCACGGGTTACTGCTAATGATCTATGGGTTAAATTCCCTTTACCTTTAACTTAATCACCATAAAAACTGTAAAGAAAAGTTGAGTATGCGGATTTCACCTATTCCATCAGCTTCTGTATTTCCGTCAACACATACACAGCTTTTAAACAGCATTAGTTCTATGGACAATTAAGTGTTAAGTAAAGTTTTGATTTAATTCTCCACTCCTGGATTCCTAAACAGGCTGCTAAAGCCTAATGACTTTCCACCCACCCTACATACAAAAAAAAAATAACTTTCTAAAAGTTGGCTGCTTTTTCCCAATTGATGCAGGGCATCCTTCACAGATCCCAGAATGCACTGCAACCAGCATCAGCACTTTATGCATACAGCTTGAGCAGTGAGCAAGTCCAAAAAGTCCAAAAAGCTCCTTTCAAAATATAAAGAAACAGCAAAGTGTCAAAAACTTTGTAAATCCAGATCCGAAAAAAAAAACAAAAGCAAATCAGAAGCTTGAGGGTGTTCCAGAAGTCTAAGTGCTGAGTATCCGTCTGACATGGAGGAAGCAATGAGCCACCTACAGGTCCCCGCTGGTACTCACCTGGTCAGCGCAAGAGAGCTGGCTGCTGTGCTTGAAATTGGCTGGGTGCTGTCTTGGGGACTGAGCTGTCAATTTATACTGTTCCTGGAGATGGAGAGTCAGAGGGATGCTCCACGGGGAAAGGCAGACGGTCTCTCCTTATTTGGTAGCTTCTGGGCCATTGAGTAGCAAAGAAACCATTAATGGAGTAGGTGAGGGGGAGGGCTGGCTCCCTGGACCCCCCAGCCCATGTATGGAAGGTATGGAGGTGGGGAGAGCACTACGAGCGATCGCCAAATAGGGATTCCCAAAAAAGCATGTCTGCTATGCCGGTTGACAAAAAAAAAAACAGCACAATGAAAGAAATAGTACAGAAACAGGGGGAAGACAGGTGCAACACAATTGCAAGGGGAGGGGGGTGGGTAAGGGAGAGAAATAGCGAGACATCAAGCAGCTCTGTGTTCTGTTTAAAGAAACTTTGAGCAGGATTTTAATGTCTTAGTGACTTATATATTAATAATGAAATAAGAAGCTGGCTGAAGAGCACACAGCGCTCTCTAAGTATTTCACACGCTGCTTGAGCCTCTGGCAGGAGGGGGTGATAAACAGGCTGGCAGAGGTGAGCCCTCAGGTCCATAAATATTGCTTATTTAATCCTTTTAATACCTCTGCAGCCTGTGGTGTAAGGTGTTAAACCCTCGTGTTTACTCTCAAAACCTGTCTGTGTAACCAGACTTAAATCTTTATTTATCCCATTCAATCAGATCCGATCAGTTTATTGAATCTGTTACACTGTGCATGCACACTGGGAGGCCGATTCATTAATAGCGCCAGGTAGCGACAGATGAGCGACTGTAGCAGTATTTTCACAGCGCCCACTAGTAGTCGCTGTGCTTGGCCGTTGTTCGGTTGTTGACAGCGGTCGGTGTGCGGTAATGTTGAATATTGGGTGAGGAGTCGCTATTTGACAGGTTCCGCGCTGTATGGGAGCGCATGATAGCGAATGGCCATAGCGAACAGCTCCCACCATATTCATTAACAAATCACGCTCAAAAAATTCTCGCGCTGTGAAATGCATGTTTAAACCCCAGAGCGCTGGCGGCGATGGGTTAAAAGTAGTTTTTTAACCCCCAAACAACCATATTTTTGGAAACATAAAAAAACAAGTATTTAAAAACATTTTGTAATATGAATACATTAATATCAGACTTGTAATATCAATTCTGCACAAATTTTTTTTTTTTTTTTTTTTTACCTTAAAAAAAAAATCTAACATTGCAGAAGTGGTCACAGAATTTTTGACATTTAAAAAAAAAAAAAAAAAAAAAAAACATTAATAACAATTAATTATGAATATTTAAAGATTGCTCCATTGAAATGCATTGGAGAGCGCCAGGTAGCGAGAGGTCATACCTGTCGCTGTTCAAGGTCGGACGCTGGCGCTGTGGGGTGAGGCTGGAATAATGATGAATGATTCGCTATCTGGCGCTCTCTCAGTCGCTAAGCAGGATCGGCTTGATAAATGTGTGATTGCGGAGGGGAGCCGGCGTTCTCGTGGCGGTGACCGTCATTACCGTTCTTTCACCAGTCGCTACCTGGCGCTATCCCTTGTTAAATAAGGGCCTTTGATTTTTGTTGCATTTGGCCTGATTCAGTCCAATGAAATACAAGGATCCACTAAACAGGGATAAACAGCAGATGCAATAATAAAATGCATGGTATTTATTGATTTTATTTTATGACATCTGTTCTTGGTTTGATCAAATCAAATTTACAGATTGGATGAAAAGCATTTTTTCTAGTGGGGATTTTTGCCACATTTGTGAAGATGACCCAGGTAAGCAGGGTGATCGCCCTGGCCATTGTGTATATGGGCAGGGTTTGCTTTTATGGTGTGCCCAGGGCGCCATGGTCGGGGGGGGGGGGGGTGCCTTACAGCTACGCTTGCCTCTCAACGCCCCAACCCGTCCAATGCCCATCTGCTCAATTTACTGGTTCACCGCTTGCCCCCCACCCGCTCAGCTTGCTAGCCCCCCACCTATTCTCTCGCTTTGAAGTGTTTGGCGCTGCTAGGGGTGCATGGTTCCTTGGGCCAGAAGGACGGGGTGCTTACATCATGCTTACATCTGTTCTTCCCTTTAAAGTGGGCCAAACCAACTGATTACCTATGCCCAGGGCAAGCAAAGTGTTAAAACACAGGGAGACTCCGGATAATACTACCATGAGCACTGCCATTATGATAACGGCGTCCCACTAACCTAAGTAACGATCAAGCCAAAAAACACAAACACACATGGTTAATTGTGGGCACTGTCTCAATGGAAACAAATTAGAACAGGGGAAAGTTGCTAGATACAAAAAACAGCTTTATTGAAAAGTTAATTGCACCAACCCATCAAGCACAAAAAGTACACAAAAAATAAAAATTCACAACGTTGTGACATTAAGATTTGGGGGGCCCCCCCATGCACATGCAACAACACCTCATAACACATCCACTACCATACACATGTTGCATGCCTATACCATCCCGCTAGCTAATCTAGCAAAAATTCATACAGCTGTATTGTTGGGCGCCATACTTGTAAATTAATTTTTTCCCCCAATGTGTGATGCCCTAGTGTGTAAAACCTCCTGGGATCACTGGCATACCCACTATGCAACCAACGTCATATGCACCTAACCCCACGACACATGCACATGCACAGACTTTTATCCAATCTGTTTTCTATGCTGTACATTATATTATTTCAGGGCATAGAACTCTTTGTCCACAAAGTCCGGCAAAGAGAGTGAGGAGCAGCTTGCATTCTGGTTTCTCTCATCACATCCTGTGCATGCACCATGGGATCGCTTACCAGGGAAGTATACTGACATTCTCGGATGGTTTCATACAGAGATAAAGGAATCATCCAGGTTTTGGTGCACTTTAAAGCAGGGCATCAGTAAAAAATGATGGGCCACTCACCCCTAGCATCACGTCAACTCCCCCCCTTCTGCATTGCCTTCCCACCGACTTCCAGTTCACCACCCCACAGTAGGATGGTAGAGAGTGTTGTTGAGAGGGGGCACCATTTTGCAGGCCGGTCCTGTATGGGGGCACCTTTACTTCAACCATCCTTTTTTCCCACAGATAGGTCAGAGCCACTGTTAACAGTGTCATACACCCCTCATACCCTAATATCAGCTCAGCAGGGATGGGGCAATGACTATGAGAGGGGGCACCATTTTGCAGGCCGTTCCTGTATGGGGGCACCTTTACTTCAACCATCCTTTTTTCCCACAGATAGGTCAGAGCCACTGTTAACAGTGTCATACACCCCTCATACCCTAATATCAGCTCAGCAGGGATGGGGCAATGACTATGAGAGGGGGCACCATTTTGCAGGCTGGTCCTGTATGGGGGCACCTTTACTTCAACCATCCTTTTTTCCCACAGATAGGTCAGAGCCACTGTTAACAGTGTCATACACCCCTCATACCCTAATATCAGCTCAGCAGGGATGGGGCAATGACTACTGCTAAGGGAGAGGCACAGCATGGCACATACTAATATGGGACAGCAGCAGCACAATAGGATGGTTAAGGAGGGGCAATTGTTTTTTCTTACACTGAGAGCACCCAAGCTCTTTCTCACAATACACAATTTAATAACCCGCAACATACACACTGGCACAAAATGAACATTTAAAGATGAACATCAGTGTTTTTGTCAGCCCTGCAATCTAAAAGACCAATTCCCTGAGTCTTCCCTGAGTCCATCCCGATTTGAGATGACCCCCTGTGTGAAACCTCAGCGAACGCCCAAAAAATCACCTAGCTGCTGATCCAAAGATGCATGTGCAGGCCATGCCAACATCCGCAATATACCGCTAGATGGTATACCCCCTAGCTAGAGGTGAGCTGGATGCAGCCGCGGCACATTGGCTCCATTCAGCTCGCTTGAAGCTCTAGTGTCAGAGCGGCTAGAAAATGCTGAATGGAGCTGATTGGTGGCCACCCGCGCCTGCCCCGTGGGATCGCCAGGAAGGTGAGTTCTCACCTCAGAGATACACACAGTGGTATTATGCATAGATGGGAGCAGTACAGAATGCTGGGCAGTGCAGTTTTAGGGCAGAGGAGCACAGTGTTTCCACTGCAAATTCGGGATGACCCGCCCGAGACGAACAACACCGGAGAGAATGACTTTTTTTGGGGGGGCAGGATGAGCGGTAGCGACAACTGGTGGGGCAGTTACTCATTAAAGTGGACCAAAACCTGATTCCCTCCCCCCGGAGCATCCTGAACTGGGATGTCCCACTCTGTGAAACCCTCCAAGTTGTCCACAATTCGTACCTTTCTGACAAGCCCACATCACATGCACGGCCGGCGCCAGCGTCACTCGCATCCCTTCTCGGATGTGTGCAGCTACGCCAGCCGCAACTGAATGACTGTGCGTGGCAGCACACAGCCAAAGGATGCGAGCATTGCCACTCGTCAATGTGTGCCGCTGGGGATTCCATTCAGCTTCTCCAGCCGAACATTAATATGCGCAAGAAAAGCGGCCCACGCATGCGCCGTTGGACCGAGGACAGGTAAGCTTCATGGGCTCAAAAAAAGGGGGGTATAGCCGCACAAGAGTCCAAATAGGGTGCAAGACCAGGGGGAGTCCCAAACCCCACTAAGTATGAAAGAATTGTAATGGTCGGCCAGCACTCCTTAAAAAGCAATACTTTAATCCAAAATTGATTTAAAAGCATCCATATATACAAAATGAAGCAGGGCAGCTTAAAATCAAGTAACAAGACCCAGATGGAAGTATGTTATCTCACGTGCTACTAACGCGTTTCGGACGCGGAGAGGTCCTTAGTCATAGATGAGTGAGATATAGCAGACAGATAATATATATAAGAACATTAATCAAAACTAACCTGAAACCAATGTGTGCATCCGGCAGCAGGGCCGCGTCCTCCATCCGCGCGCGCGACGACACCGACGCCCGGAAACCGCTCCGGCCACAGCACACGGAATCCCGGCGCACGCAGCCAATCAGACAAGAGCCCGCCCACCTGACAGGCGGAGAAGCCAATAGACAGGCAAAGCTTCATGGGCCAATGGCAGGGTTTCACACAGCGGGGGCACCCCAAACAGAGGGGGGGGGGACCATAAGATTGTGAAAATCCCGGGTTATAGTCCACAATAATCTGGGGAGAGAATGTATTGGTCAGATGGTGGCTGTGCATTGATTACACAGAAGTATTTTGCATAGATTTAGCAGTAAGTAATGCTGGGTGTTTTACAGCAAAGGAGCACAGTGTATCCACTTCTGGCATGTGTTTTGTGTTTCTTTGTTGTGTCAGTTACTGTGATATAGTATAAAGATATATAGGTATAAGGGGTATAGAGTTACCATTATATGTATTTGTATTATATGTCTACCCTACATCATGTACTGTATAACTTATCTATGGCAAATTTCCATGAACTGCTAGAGAACATTAAAACAGACCAAAACCCAGGTTTTTCATTGACCTGGGAAAACCCCTAGGAAAGCCAGTTGTTTTCTTACCTCTCTGGCGCCCCCATGGTGCATGCACAGGCTTTCCTCTAATCACAATCGATTGCTTCACCTGGCAAATATTCCGAGTGAATAGAGTAAATGGTGCCTCCCACTGACTGCTTCCCTCCATCTGTGCATGTGCATCAGTTCAAAGGATGCCTGTAAATGAAGCCACACACCGCACAAAGGTAAGTTTTAAAGTGATTCTGGAAAATTTTACACAGTAGGGTATCCCAAATCCATCCGAATGGGATGTCCCGCTGTGTTAAATTCCCTGAGGAAAGGGAATTGGTTGCATGAGAACTCTAGTATCATACCTACCAACTTTTCAGGGTGGGAAAGAGGGACGATGGGATCCAAGGGATGGATAGGAGATAGGATGTACCGTATTTTTCGCCCTATAAGACGCACCCATTTTTCCCCAAAAGTGGGGGAAAAATGTCTGTGCACCTTATCGGGCGAATGTAAAAAAAAAAAAAAACTCACCCGTTCCCGGCGCTCCCGCTTTGCCTGTCACACTGCGGGGGCACCTGTCCCGGCCCCGCCGCTGCGATTGCTTTCTTTTACCGGCAGCGATGACAGCCGCGGGTCCAGAGACAGCGCCCCTGCCGCTCCTCCATCTGCAGCTTCTTCCGCCTGGGGCACATGCGAGCACCCAGGTCAGGGCAGCGGGTGGGCGCGGCCTGCAC
This sequence comes from Gastrophryne carolinensis, assembly GCA_027917425.1. Classification (NCBI taxonomy): domain Eukaryota; kingdom Metazoa; phylum Chordata; class Amphibia; order Anura; family Microhylidae; genus Gastrophryne; species Gastrophryne carolinensis. Next base: position 126,681,494 of record CM051244.1, on the reverse strand, counting down.
CAGTGCCACACTGCTTATGATAATGGGGTGTACACTGCCTATATGGGAATGGGAGGGGGGAGAATGCCACACTGCCTATATAGGGAATGGGAGGGGATGCCCCACTGGGTATACGGGGAATGGGAGGGGGGCATGGTACACTGTCTCTGGAATGGGGGCATCCCACACGACCTATGGGAATGGGAAAGGACAATGCCACACTGTCTGTAACAGTGCGTTTTTGGTTTAAAATATTTTTTTCTTATTTTTCTCCCCCAAATCCTACGTGCGTCTTATGGGCAGGTGCGTCTTATAGGGCAAAAAATACGGTAACAGTTACAATAATAGAAACCATTTCAATAGTGAATTTCAAAATGAATCATTTATTGATGCAGATCTGCATGTTAGACCTCAAAGAGGGACAAAAGAGAACAACATGAAACAGAGGGACAGTCCCTCTAAATCAGGGACAGCTGGGAGGTCTTTGTATTAGGACTACATTCCTGGGAACAAGCAGCACTGCACCTGTCCATGTGGATCAGATAAGTATAGTTTTCTTGTAAATTCAGCAATGCCATCAGGGCAGTACAGACAGCGCTTGTCTGGGGCCTATTCACTGGCCTTAATGGCCGTAATGGGGCCGTCCCTGCACAGCTGATCACACTGTTCTGCAGTATGCTGCCATGTTGCATAAATGGGAACTGGAGAGGTTACAATGAGGAGGTTGAATACCGGATGGGGCCAAGCCACCACAATTTAATTAGGCCCTTATTTATGAAGGAATAGCGACAGGTAGCGACTGGTGAGCGACCGGTAATGACGGGCCCCGCCACGAGAACACCGGCTCCCCACCACAATCACACATTTATCAAGCCAATCCTGCTTAGCGACTGAGATAGCGCCATATAGCCACTCATTCATCATTATTCCAGCCTCAGCCCACAGCGCCAGCGTCCGACCTTGAACAGCGACAGGTATGACCTCTCGCTACCTGGCGCTCTCCAATGCATTTCAATGGAACAATCTTTAAATATTCATAATTAATTGTTATTAATGTTTTTTTTTTTCTTTAATGTGAAAAATTCTGTGACCACTTCTGCCATGTTAGATAATTTTTTTAAGGTAAAAAAAAAAAAAAAAAATTGTGCAGAATTGATATTACAGGTCTGATATTAATGTATTCATATTACTAAATTCTTTATTATTTTTTTTTTTTTTTGCTTTCCAAAAATATGGTGGTTTGGGGGTTAAAAAACTACTTTTAACACATCGCCGCCAGCGCTCTGGGGTTTAAACATGCATTTCACAGCGCGAGAATTTTTTGAGCGTGATTTTTTGATGAATATGGTGGGAGCCGGTCGCTCTGACCAGTCGCTATCATGCGCACCCATAAATCGCGGTACCTGTCAAATAGCGACTCGTCACCCCGTATTCAACATTACGGCAAACCGACTCATTCGCTATCAACAACCGAACAATGGCCAAGCACAGCGACTATTAGCGGGCGCTGTGAAAATACTGCTACAGTCGCTCAACTGTCGCTACCTGCCGCTATTAATGAATCGGCCTCTAAGTTTGTTTTGGTCCTCGAAAATCTTGATGGCAGCTCTGTATGAGGTGAATCTACACCAGAAATGGAAGTTCAGTTTCTAGGCAAGATAGCACTGAGTGCAGGAAGGAAAAATGTCTGCCCCCTTCTCACCTATTGCATTTCACTTGTGTGTTCACTGGTATTATATTATATGTCTGAGGTAGCGGCAGCTAACGGCGACTACCGACTCAAGTACGCCTGGCGGCGGTCACAATGACGCATTTATCAAGCAAAATGAGGCTAGTGCCGGCGAGAGCGACGGCTAGCGCGGCATTCATCATGAAGCCGCCTGGACCGAACAGCGCCGCTGCAAATTCCCTCACAGCGCCAGGTATGAGCTGTCGCTCCCTGGCGATGTCCAATGCATTTCAATGGAGCAATCTATAATAATTCATGATTAATTGGTAATAATTTTTTTTTTGATTTTTTTAATGTCAAAAAATCAGAGAACACTTCTGCAATGTTAGGATTTATTTTTAAGTAAAAAAAAAAAAAAAAAAAAAATATGTGCAGAATTGATCTAACAGGTCTGAGATTAATGTATTCATATAACAAAATGATTCTAAAAACATGTATAATGTTACATTCAAAAAATATGGTTGTTTAGGGGTTAAAAACTAGTTAATACACATCGCCGCCAGCGCTCTGGGGTTTAAACAAGGAATGGACAGCGACAGCACATTCGGAGCGTGATTTTTTGATGAATATGAAGCTAGCCGTTCGCTCTGGCCATTCGTTGTCAGGCGCTCACATACAACGCTGGACCTGTGAAACAGCGACCCCCCAGCCCGTATTCAACATTACCGCACACCGACTAAGTCGCTGTCATCAAGCTAATGCCGGCCAAGCACAGCGAATACTGGCTGGCGCTGAAAAAATCACGCTACAGTCGCTCATCTGTCGCTACCTGGCGCTATTGATGAATCGGCCTCTAAGTATTCCTAAAAGTGATAGCCAGCCCTTTCAAGATCAGAGCGTGACCAGCTGACCAATTTTGGACACGTTATGTCCACCTTGTAGTATTCATGAGAATACGGACAGAGCCGCTGCCCACGACCATGTTCCTTTGCATTCAAGAGGAAGGCAAGAAATACAGATCCTGCCATGAAAGGGTTAAATCATGTGCTGAGAAGCTGACACTTCATTAGGCTGAAAGCTTTTCAGAAGGCTCTCATATATGGAAAGATCTGCTCCTTGGCAGAACAAGGTTGAAGTTTTGCCCTAGGACAATAAGTGATGCCAGCAGCGAGCTGGCGGTGGAAATCCCCATCCTCTCCTCTTGCGGGGGGGGGGGGGATATGTGATTATTGATCCAATCTGACATTCCTCGACGGCTGTACAAGAGCGCCTTTGTCTGCTGGGCACGTGCACCGCTGTTATTTTAGGCTCAGGATGCCCGCTTGTATTTTGTGAGTGTGTGTAAAAAACGTCCTATTCAATTGATCTGATCGACCCTTATTTGTTCAATCGTTTAAAGGTCAATAATTTGCACAGATCGGATCATTCAATACTGTTGAGAATGAATCTATCTAAAGTTAATGGTATAAGACTATGGCCTGGATTCAGAAAGAGATCTTGGTAGTAAAAGAATCACTTTAGGTGAAAAAAGACTGATGCCCTTATTCATCAAGCGATAGCGCCAGGTAGTGTCTGACGAGCGCCAGGTAGCGGCAGCTAACGGCGACCACCGACTCAAGTACGCCCGTCGGCGGTCACAATGACGCATTTATCAAGCAAAATGAGGCTAGCGCCGGCGAGAGCGACGGCTAGCGCGGCATTCATCATGAAGCCGCCTGGACCGAACAGCGCCGCTGCAAATTCCCTCACAGCGCCAGGTATGAGCTGTCGCTCCCTGGCGGTGTCCAATGCATTTCAATGGAGCAATCTATAATTATTCATAATTAATTGGTATTAATTTTTTTTTTTTTTTTTTTAATGTCACAAAATCGGAGACCACTTCTGCAATGTTAGGATTTATTTTTAAGTAAAAAAAAAATTAAAAAAAAATTTGTGCAGAATTGATCTAACAGGTCTGAGATTAATGTATTCATATTACAAAAGGATTCTAAAAACATGTATAATGTTACATTCAAAAAATATGGTTGTTTAGGGGTTAAAAACTAGTTAATACACATCGCCGCCAGCGCTCTGGGGTTTAAACAAGGAATGGACAGCGACAGCACATTCGGAGCATGATTTGTTGATGAATATGAAGCTAGCCGTTCGCTCTGGCCATTCGTTGTCAGGCGCTCACATACAACGCTGGACCTGTGAAACAGCGACCCCCCAGCCCGTATTCAACATTACCGCACACCGACTGAGTCGCTGTCATCAAGCAAACGCCGGCCAAGCACAGCGAATACTGGCTGGCGCTGAAAAAATCACGCTACAGTCGCTCATCTGTCGCTACCTGGCGCTATTAATGAATCGGCCTCTTAGAATGTCACTGTTGCTGAATCACCAGCTAGGAAGACAATGGAAGGCAATGGCACTTTGTACTCCTAAAGAAAGTAATGAACTTTTTACTGTTTTACACTTTAAAAAAAGTGCCATTGACTTTCATTGTCTTCCTTGTCCAACTGTGGCATTGTCTAAGCCTTTAAACATCTAAGATGGTGGTCTCAGGATGCCTGCAGACAGGGGGAGGCCGATTCATTAATAGCGGCAGGTAGCGACAGTTGAGCGACTGTAGCAGTATTTTCACAGCGCCCGCTAGTAGCCGCTGTGCTTGGCCATTGTTCGGTTGTTGATAGCGACTGAGTCGGTGTGCAGTAATGTTGAATACGGGGTGACGAGTCGCTATTTGACAGGTTCCGCGATGTATGGGTGCGCATGATAGCGACTAGTCAGAGCGACCAAATTCATAAAAAAATCACGTTCAAAAAATTCTTGCGCTGTGAAATGCATGTTTAAACCCCAGAGCGCTGGCGGCGATGTGTTAAAAGTAGTTTTTTAACCCCCAAACCACCATATCTTTGGAAACCAAAAAAAAAAAAATTTTTAAAGAATTTAGTAATATGAATACATTAATATCAGACCTGTAATATCAATTCTGCACACATTTTTTTTTTTTTTACCTTAAAAAAAATTATCTAACATGGCAGAAGTGGTCATAGAATTTTTCACATTTAAAAAAAAAAACATTAATAACAATTAATTATGAATATTTATTCATAATTAAAGATTTTTATTAAAGATTGTTCCATTGAAATGCATTGGAGAGCGCCAGGTAGCGAGAGGTCATACCTGTCGCTGTTCAAGGTCGGACGCTGGCGCTGTGGGCTGAGGCTGGAATAATGATGAATGAGAGGCTATATGGCGCTATCTCAGTCGCTAAGCAGGATCGGCTTGATAAATGTGTGATTGTGGTGGGGAGCCGGCGTTCTCGTGGCGGTGCCCGTCATTACTGGTCGCTCACCCGTCGCTACCTGTCGCTATTCCTTCATAAATAAGGGCCTAAGTGTGCTCTGCATTATGGGATTGCTGTCCTTTTCCTGACCCCAGCTCTGCTCTGTCTGAGCAATGCACAGCTATAACCCCACCCCCCTGCACCCCCTTCCTCTCCGCTCCTCAGTATGTGATGCTTCTGAGGCAAGATGGTGGCGCCCTTATCCTAGAGTTCTGAACAAAGTTGCAGCCTAGAGGAGGAAATAATAAAAAGTGACTAGAAACATAATATAGACTCATGTTAGGAGCTGGGGAATAATAATTCATTAGATTATGCTGAAGGTCCAGTTTAAAGCGGTACTATACTCAATCACCACTTCCTCATTAATGGTGTATGGCACCAAATGGCGGTTAATCAGGTGACTAATGGAAACCATTCAGGTTTGATGTGCAAGCCCACTGGGAAATCCAGATTGGTCACTGGCAGTAACAAGATTGCCAGCCACTCGTGAATGAGGAAGTGGTTAACATATGGGTATAGGCAGACATGCCAAGTCACCCAGTTTCCAGGGAGTGACCAGTATTTGACCCTTCCTCACCCGGTCACCCTGTCAGCAGCTCATTTCACCTTGCAGCAGGACTAGCTGTCTCCCAGTCCTGGCGCTGCAGGAGAAACGTGCTGCTGTAGGCACACACCTGCAGAATGAAGGGTGGCTGTACACAGGCCTGCTCTTATACGGGGCAGGGTGGTGCCACTTTGAGCCCCACTTAGCATTCAGTATCTCTGTGAGCATCCAGTCTGCCTGTTAAACAGCTCTGATGGCTAAGAGGCCGATTCATTAACAGCGGCAGGTAGCGCCAGTTGAGCGACTGTAGCGGCATTTTCAGAGCGCCCGCTAGTAGTCGCTGTGCTTGGCCGTTGTTCGGTTGTTGATAGCGACCCAGTCGGTTTGCCGTAATGTTGAATATTGGGTGAGGAGTCGCTATTTGACAGGTTCCGCGCTGTATGGGAGCGCATGATAGCGACTGGCCCTAGCGACCGGCTCCCACCATATTCATTAACAAATCACGCTCAAAAAATTCTCGCGCTGTAAAATGCATGTTTAAACCCCAGAGCGCTGGCGGCGATGGGTTAAAAGTAGTTTTTTAACCCCCAAACAACCATATTTTTGGAAACCAAAAAAAACAATTTTTTTAAATAATTTTGTAATATGAATACATTAATATCAGACCTGTAATATCAATTCTGTACAATTTTTTTTTTACCTTAAAAAAATCTAAAATAGCAGAAGTGGTCACAGAATTTTTCACATTTAAAAAAAAAAAAAAAAAAAAATCATAACAATTAATTATGAATATTTAAAGATTGTTCCATTGAAATGCATTGGAGAGTGCCAGGTAGCGAGAGGTCATACCTGTCGCTGTTCAAGGTCGGACGCTGGCGCTGTGGGCTGAGGCTGGAATAATGATGAATGAGTCGCTATCTGGCGCTATCTCAGTCGCTAAGCAGGATTGGCTTGATAAATGTGTGATTGTGGTGGGGAGCCGGCGTTCTCGTGGCGGGGCCCGTCATTACCGGCCGCTCACCAGTCGCTACCTGTCGCTATCCCTTGTTAAATAAGGGTCTTAGTGCGTCAGGAAATCTGAATAAACAAACACCTCTGAATGGAGGAGCAGCCCACATGGGAACCAGGAAGAGGTATGTTTTCGGGTTATCTGTGGGGAAACACACAGCGGGGCATCCCAAATAATTTCTTGGATGTTGTTCCTCCTTAAACCATCCTGATTTGGAATGATCATTGTCTGAATATCCCTCACTGGAGGCCGCTGTACATGGCGTCACCCGTGTCACAGCACAATCTCCACCAATCAGAGGCACATGTCCCAGTCCTGTGTCTCCTGACAGCCTGTAAATGAGAATGAGTAACTAGACAGTAGCTGGTGGGGGGGATATATATTATCTCTCATCGGAGGCCATGGCATAGCCAGAACTTCTGCTTTAAAAGCTTTGAGCACAATTTTGAACGTTTTGGTAAAAATATTTATTTCACAAAAGCCTAGGTGTAAACCACCCTCCTAAATCATACCATTGCTGCGCCCATCACCCTGTAAGCTGGTCTTCAAGGTTGACATCCCTGTATAGGATTGCTTTAAGAATCCAGGTGTGGATGTGCAATTCGAGAAAGTTCAGTGGGATCAAAGTGGACGATTCACCAGGATTTTGAACATGGTAATTGGTTTTGATCATGGTGATTGGTCCCTGCCCCGAGGGCATCCCGATATAGAATGCCCCCCTGTGTGAAACCCTCCAGATCGCCCACTTTTACTCACCTTCCCACCATTCCTATGGTGCATGCTGCTGATTTGAGCTTCGCTCCAGCATAGGTGAGCCGGTAACCGCATCCCCCGCTTCCCTATGGAGTGCGTGCTCCCGCGTGCCTGGCCAATCTGAATAGCTGGGTGCGACCACTGGCGAAGACAGCCTTGAGGGACCCACTGGGAACAGGTAAGATTACTTATGGCTTGGTAGGAAAAGTTTGTCTGTTTGCTGATGATACAAAGGTTAGTAATAGGGTGGATATTCCTGGAGGTGTCTGCAACATGGAAAATGATTTAGCTTTACTGGATAGATAGTCAGTCACAACTGTGGAAACTAGAGTTTAATGTCTCTAAATGTAAAATCATGCATTTGGGTAGAAGGAATCCCTGCTCTGAGTACCGTATGGGCAGCACTGTGTTAGCCAGGACCTCGGAGGAGAGAGATTTAGGGGTACTGATTACTGATAGCTGCAAGATGAGTGGACAGTGTAGCCAGGCAGTGGGAAAAGCAAGCAGGATGCTCGGCTGCATAGCTCGAGGCATCACCAGTAGGAAGAGGGAGGTTGCGATGCCGCTGTATAGAGCCCTGGTAAGGCCACAGCTAGAATACTGTGTGCAGTTCTGGAGACCTTACCTGCAAAAAGACATTATTTAAATAGAACGGGTCCAAAGGCGGGCAACGAAAATGGTGGAAGGACTTAAACCTAAAACTTATCAGGAGAGACTTAAAGAACTTAATTTGTACAGTCTGGAGGAAAGAAGGGAGAGGGGGGACATGATTGAGACCTTTAAATATGTGAAAGGATTGAATAAGGTTCAGGAGGGAAGTGTTTTTAAGAAGAAGCTTAATGATAGAACAAGGGGGCACAACCTGAAGCTAGTCGGGGGGAAGATCAGGAGCAATGTTAGAAAATATTATTTTACAGAAAGAGTAGTAGATGCTTGGAACAAACTTCCAGCAGAGGTAGTTGAAAAATCAACAGTCACTGAATTTAAACATGCCTGGGATAAGCACACATCTATCCTAAGATAAAGAGAACATACAGTATACACATAAGGGCAGACTAGATGGACCGTATGGTCTCCTTCTGCCGTCAACCTTCTATGTTTCTATTACTAGCACCACCAGGGGGGGGTTCACACAGCACGGCATGTGCATAAGATGCCCCAGGGGCAGGCTAGCAGTCAGCCCTGGAACCCTTCAGGGGGCGATTGCTCCATTTCAAGATAAATATACTTGAGTTTTAACCATAACATTGACTCCATAGCTTACAGTCTGATTGGCTAATATTTAATGCTACTAAAACTTTGTAATGTGACGTAATAGTTTAAAGCAGACCTTAAAGGGCCATTACAGGCAAAGGGTTAGATTGTCTTGCTTATTGTCTGGTTGTCAGTCATGGCATCTTTCATTCACCAGCACGTCAGCGATCCCATGGCTAAGGTTGCCACATGGGGGGGGTGTAGCCAGTGGGGGGAACTGGTTGACTGCCTGCCCGCACCTGTGCTGTACATTTACCACAAAGGTGAGTTACTCACAAGGTCCATGGCGACCCTCCCCCCCGAAAATAGAGGCCTAGCACAAATACTTTACTGTATTGGTGTGTGTGGGAAAGGGTGGAGATATTAGATTGTTAGCTCCTTTGGCTCAATGTACTGCAGTGTGTTGGGGAAAATGTGTCAGCACTGTATAAACATGCTGAATAAATAAATAAAATAAACTAATGGCTGCTGAAAGATCTTCCCTTTGTCCCAGCAGCTGTTATTTACTTCACACACTGAAAACAACTGTTGCCCTGGGAAGTTAACCAGGCTGAATGAATGTCAGTCACACTTCTGTGCAACCAAACCTCACTAATGTTATGGCTCCCAGACAGGCGCAGGCTGACGGCTTTTCATGGCGTCTGTGGCTGTTAGGGGTTAATAATCTCACTCATGGGAGCTCTCCAGCTCTGCTACTTGTATAATCCCACTGGTTTACCTCACAGACTTGGATTAATGCGACAAGTTCACACACTAGCACTCACTTAAAGTAATACTGCAGCCGAAGGTAATTGTAACACCATTGCGTCGGTCTACAATTGGCGCTGTCCTAAACTGTTTTCAGTTTTTAAATTGAAGCAGAAATGGATATCGAGGTTCACAGGTTCAGCCAATGACAGTCCTCTTTATTATCTCATTCCCCAATCAGCTCAGCAGAGCAGGACATGATTGTTTTTGTTTTTTTCTCCCTTATTTGCCTATTTGTTCTGATTTTTTTCTGGTTTACTATACCCTTAATAAAATCTATACCCTTAAAAAAGATCTATTACCCTTACTTAACCCCACCCCAACCCCCCACACACCTACCTCTGTCTGGCTCCTCCTGGCTAACCTGCAACAAAAAAATGACACCAAGGGGGTTATTCATCAAGGGATAGCGCCAGGTAGCGTCTCGTAGCGGCAGGCAGTGTCTGGTGAATGCTGGGCGGCGCTGTGCGCAAAAACACATTTATGAAGGCGATTCTGGTGAGCGACTCTAACAGCGTCATGTAGCATCCGATGTATTATTACAGGTGGCTTAGAGTATAGCTCCCACGCTCTAGCTTCCAGAGTGGCAGGTATTACCTGTCACTACCTGTCGCTCTCCCATACATTTCAATGGACGTTCCTTTTCTTCTGTTTAAACAGGGTTTTTTTTTTTCTCTCAAATAATTGAGTGACCTCCCCTGGCCTAGAAAAAGTCATTTTTGAAAACTTTTTTGATTTTTTTCTTTTTTATGCAGAATTGTCATTACAGGGTCTGGTATTAAAGTGTTAATGTCACAATGTTACAACAATGTAATTCCATGTGTTTTCGCTTTGTTACAGGTGGATATGTGTTCAAAACTTTAATCACACAGCGTCTCGCGCTCTATGCTATAGCGACCAGATCCAGAGCACTAACGCTGTGTTTTTTCGTTGAATATGGTGTGGACGCACTGAGCTGGCGCTACCTTTCACTCCCTGCAACGCTGTACTGGTGTTAGAATGCCCAACATACATCACATTTATCAATGCCGGCCATGTTACTACAGCGACTGAGACGCTCTGTTACAGCGCCCCATACATGTTTACAGCGTCCACTAGCGGACGCTCTAAGCCGCTCATCTGCCGATACCTGGCGTTAGTAATGAATAAGCCTCCACGTCATGCAAGGCAGATATCTAGTGTCTCCAAGAGACCAGATTTGCCTCCCATTCAACCCCAAAATTCCTAAGTACTTACTATCCATAAACTATAACGCCACATTCGGTGAGAAAAAACGTGACGTGACACGTAAAGCGTATCAAAACCCACTGAACTGCCGATACTCCCTTCTTAGGGGGGTAAACTAGAAATTGATAGTTTTGCTTTTCAAATCGCCCTGGAACACATTTTGATTTGCTGTCCCTCTCTGTAAGATGTTAGGAGATAAGTCATTACATCGGTGTGGCAATGACATAATTGCCACACACAACAGCTTTACAGCTAAAACAGGCGCCATTATCTGGGATTAGGCTGAAGCAGGAGCAGTGAAAATTGGAAAAAGGTACTCTACATAGGGGGAGCAATTCAGGAGATGATAGTTAAAAATGGTCCACTTTAAGAAAAACCTTCCATTTATTTTCAAGACTGAGATAAAAGACCCGATTTGTAGGTATATTTTACTTCAAGGTACAGTGTTTGATATATCACTAACCATAGTTAGTAGTAACCATAGTTAGCTATAAATTGAAGGGAGATTTTGATTTGGGGCCCCTGAGCTGGTCAGAATGTCCTACCCTCCCTTCCCTTATTCCATTCCTAACCTCTCCTTCATCTTCTAAGTCTATATGTTCTCATGAGCCAAAGAAAACTCCAGCCCGACACACACGGCCTTGGGGCTGGTACTTCCAGGGCTCAAGGGTCGAACTACTGGCCCCTGGCCCTAGCTATTACCAACCCTTCTGCCCTATGGCACAGGTACTAGCTATTTTTGCCCATAAGACCCACCTAGGATTTGGAGGAGAAAAAAAAAAAGAGAAAAAATATTCTGAAACAAATAGTGAGCTAAAATACTCCCCTCCACCCAGAAACAGGACATGGCAGAATCCCCCCAATCACCCCATAATATTTGTGTGCAAGAACTGCCCAGTCCTCTATAACAGATAGTGTGGCAGATCACCCCATGATCCCCAAAAACAAGCAGTTTATAGAATCCTCCTTCCCCGTATAATACTGTCCTCATTGTCCCCCAGCTTTATAAATAAGGGCATGTTAAATCGTTAAAAAACTGTACCTTATCCAACCCTGGCTCTGGAAAAGTGATTCCTGTGGGGCATCTGGAGTAAATGGGGACACAGATCCCCCCTGCTACTGCCTTGGCATCACGCCAAGAGTAATGACAGATGCCGGTTGAGGGAGGCTTTTATACTAAAGAGGCAGAGCCTCTCTAGAATCTCCCCCCTTGTGACTTTGATGTCAATGGAGGGGAGGGGTTTTGATTTGGATAACCCCAATACTCCTCCCCTCTAGTGATGTATTTAGTCACATAGTTGGGAATCCTCAGAGGCTCCATATAAAACCTACCTTGCCAGGTGCTGACCATTATTCCTGGCTGGGGGCTAGGATAGAAGGAGGGGGGACCTCCCCCATTCAATAGATGACAGCCCCTGAAGACCCCATCCTCGCCCGGTGAGGGACGAAGAAGATGCACCATAGCCGAAAAGGATGCTGACCCCCTGAGAAGATGTGGAACAGCAAGTAATGAAATTTAGACTATAACATTTTTGTGTGGTGTGTTTTTTTAATTATATTTGGTGAACTGAGAAGGCATCTAGGGGACCAGCGTGTGATATGCCTGTACCCCAGTCAAATAACCCATACGTCCTTGAGGAACCAGGAGTGTGGAGGTTCCCATAGGTATGGACCCAGAGCAAATGACATAGGGGCTGACAAACTGGCAGGTTGGCTTTAAAAGTTGGGGGTGTTACAAAACTATCATGAGCATAGAAATAAACTCTTAGGGAAGGGGGAATTCTGCATGGCTTTCTCGCATGTTCTTGCAACTGTGAGCTTGTTTCAAATGTGTCCCCTGAATCATGTGAGTTTTTACTGACCCTACTGTATAAAATAAGCATTTCCCAAAATGCAGTGCCACATAGCACATAGATGAAGAAGAGCCCATTGAATTTTATGCACACAATTCTATTCTTGCTTTCGTAGCAATGTAATATTCCTGCTCCACATAAGACTGGGAAGGTGTGAAAGGGCCCTTAAATATTTAATTCTGTTGAATATTGGGGGTTGGGAATGCATTTAGGAAGCTTGGGGGGATATGAGGGTCTGAGGGGGTGCATGAAATGGGTTGCATGCAGTATGGAGGTCTTTTGCTGTATAGTTGAGCCCAGATCGTGTAAGTGGATTGTATGTGGAGTAGTGATCACTAATGAGCGAATCTACCTTATTCCGCTCTGGAGCAGTTCTTCCAAATAGTTTCCACTATTCTGGTCCTGTATCACTCTGGTGCAAATCCCATTAATCTTTTTTTGTGTAAGAAAAGAATGTACATTTAACCCTTTAAACGTCAAGCCCATAAATTTCACATGACGGCCTCTCCAACCATTAAACAGCAGCCACGTGAAATTCACAGGGTTTGCGTTCCCCTGTTTGCTGGAGAAAAAGCCTCTTACCTGGGTCCGCGAGTCTACTCTTCCCCATGGTCTTCTGTAGGCACCAGGGGGCCTGTTCCTGTGTCCCCCTTCGCTTTCATAAACTTATATATGACGTCATTCCACTCCTTCCACTTCCGGGGCACTGGCAGAGCTGTTAGTGATCCGCGCAGCGTGGGGGACAGCAGCGTGGAATTAGAGGTGTGTAGAGTGTGTGGAAAAAATGGCTTTATATTATTTTTAATAAATGACTTTTTACTTTGCTGTGTGTTTTTTTACAGTTAACTCTTTATGCACTGGTAAGGGATCCATGAGACCCTATACCAGTTCACAAGGTTTGTAGCCTTTAGGGCCAGGGTCCACCGAGGCTGAGCAGAGGCCAGAGTGATTGGAGTGGCACACAACACTCAGGGATGGTAAGTATATACAAATACCAAATAAAATACTTCTTCTTGCTGTGTGTGGTGTCTTTACTTTTAACCCTTTGTGAAGTGGTATGGGGTCCATGAGACCTCTATACCAGTTTTTAAGGCTTATGAGGCTGGCAAGTTACCTGCGGCAAGCATATTGGCTTCGATTCTTCTTTTTATACTTTTTTAGGGAAACCCTGTGCAAAAATTAATTGAGGGATTACTTCCAGAAAACTGTGCCCGCGTCAACAAGCCTGGTACACCTAGAAAGCTTGAGGTGTACAGAAAATATATGGTTTGGAGAGGTATTTTAAATGTAAAAGGGTTGTTTTTCTTGGAAAACTCGTGTGCATAGCAGTTGTATTTTATCTGAAAATCTCCTAAACCACTGTTTCAGTTTGGGGGAGTCTTCTGGGCAGAAAAGGACTCTGAGACCCAGGGCAGTCATGGATAAAATGATGTGCCCAGTTTTAGAATTCATTATCTCTGTGCCACAAGGCATACCAAATCAGAATGCCCCCTATGATTATGAGAAGGAGCACTTTATAGCCCCCCCCCCATCTCATGACCTACATGACCACCTAGCTCCACAGTCACTTATAATCGCAAGTAGAGCCTTTATCTGACAGGGGACTAGAACCTGTATAACATAAGCTTAGAAGAACCTGCACTACATAAGCTTAGAAGAGTGTAGTTCCTTACTAACCACATAAGTAAACTATGTAGTTTAGATCAAATAGTGCATGCCTCTAAGTGCCTAGAGCCCCTATTGGGTAATATCTTTCCCTGCTCATTAGGACTAAGGGTCAGCTGCACTAAGCTGGGGAGCAGCAGGTCCCTGGCACCAGAGCTACACAGAACCTTCCTGTACCTGGACGCATCAGTTTATTGTAGAAATGCTTGAACTTTCCCAAAATTCTTTTGCACCTACTTTGGTATTTATGGAAATCGAAGCTAGTATTTTTGTTAGTAGAAATTATTTAGATGAATAATGTTACCCTTCTAAAATAGAGCAACAGAAGGACAGATAATATTTTCCTTAAAGAATGTGGCAAACATAAAAGATTCCTTATTATTGATTACCAGTCAAGGCGATTGACATTCATCACCGTATTTTTTTTTAGATGAAAGGAAAAGCACTTCTATGACCTTTAGAGCCTCAACACTCCATCAGAAAGCCTCAGCACATTTCTATTTCGTATCATGAAAAGTACGAGCCAGACATCGTTGGTAAATCCAAACACCCAAAGTTCTAGAGGTAAGCAAAATATAATTTACAGCCGCCCACTGAACTGAGGTAATTTACTGCCGTAAATCCCCTGCAACCCAGAAACCGCTCCTACCCCAGCCATTCATATAGGCTGGAGGCTGGAACACGCATACAGGGTTTCACACAGCGGGGCATCCTGATTCGGGATACCCCAGGGAACGGAACAAGACCCAGGAAAGTCAAAATCCTGCATTTTGTTCTGCTTTAAATTGAAATCTGACAAACATTTCTTTGGGAGTACAATAGGGGCTGCTTTTAGGGGCAGTAAGCAGAGCTATCACCCTGGGTGCCAAGAACTTTTGTGAATGGTGGAGGAGTTCTCCTTATACCAGGCATCCTGATTTCTGCAGATGGGTCTGGGCCAATGTTAGCATGGAACAACAGAATAGGTGAGAGTGGGGGAGAATGGTTTTCCTTCCAGCACCGGGAGCTATTTTGCCTAGAAACTGTCCTGGGTATAATAATGCATTGATATAGCCAGGGCCAGCCTTACCATGGGTCCCGGTGGGTCCATGGTCCCAGGCGGAACATTAAGGGGGGCGGCACTTTGCTGGCAGCGGTGAGAACATATTTGGCAGCGGAGGTGGGCGGCAGCAGCGGGCAGAAACATCGTGACTGCAGAGGCAAACGGGTAGTGTAGAAGGAATGAATGCCACTCTCCATAGCGGGTCATTCACGAACTTTTCTGTATTGCGTGTGTGAGGCAGAGCTGAGAGAAGCGCCGCACTCGCGGCATTGTGGGATGCAATAAAATGGGGGCAGAGGCGAGCAGCAGGAGAGTGCGCGCACTGGTGGGGGAGGCGCGGCTACCAATAGCCACTGCAGGGGGAGGCGTCGCAATTTGACGGGGACTGCTGGAGGCAGAGCGCTAGTCAGGTCTGGAGAGAGGCATAGCGCACACCGGCGGCTGCTTCACACCGTGATAGGTAAGCGGGAGAGGCTGCCGCACGTTCACTATACCTTCAGTTCGGTTGCTTCTGGAAGCTTCCGTGAAAGAGAGGAGATTCCAACTTATCTGGCGTTCATAGAGCTAGGTGGGCAGTCGTCACGTTACAGCCCGGTGTCTAGTGGCTTCCAGCCTGCCAAGGGCCGTGGGCACGGGTTGCCCGTTATAGTCTCTACTGTCCAGGTGCCAGATTAAAAGATATCGGTGGCAGAGCTGTACACCTGCCCGTGGGTGGCTGCTTGGTTACGGTGACTGTGCATCCTGGGCGGCCATGTTTGCTGGTTACCTGTATAGAGTGTAATTGGAACAGTTGGGGTTGAGCTTGTCCAGTTACAGGGCTACCCCTTATTGCCAATTTAACACCAATGGCTAAAAGACTCCAGGGCTGATTCTGATTTGTGATGTGCTGCTGTGTGTAGCCCCTGCAGTACTTGCATAGCTGGCAATCCAACAGTGAATGTGTGGGCTATGGCCACGTCCCTGCTTTAACTTCATCTGAAGCGTGCACCAGGTGGGGAGGGGGTGTGGCCAGTGCCCCCCCCCCCCCTTAGCTAGCTCTGTGCTGAATGTTGCGCTGAGCGTGCTCATTGCCTGTCTGCATGCTCTGTGGGATTGCTGAAAGTGGTGGGGGGTCCACACACTGGGCATCCCAAATTAAGATGCTTTGTCACAGAGGAATAACACCTGGGAGAAGGACAGTACTGGTTGGTAACCTTCTTTAATTGAGAGGTGCAGTGTTTCAGAATAGGGCTTGCTTGTCCCATGTTCTTCTATTTATCAAGCTGGGAGACCGTGCCCAATGCTGTGGAATGCTGGATATCCAGCCAAGTGGCAGAGGCCAAGAAGTTTGGGTCTAATGTACCTGCTTGTAACAGCTGTAGGTTCAACTGTGTCCCAAGCATGACTCCAAAACTAAACTGTACTATCACTAATCTGTTCAATCTATGGGATGAAAGCTACCAGTTCATCACCTACATGGCTGTATTTACCATTAGACAAACCTAGGCATGTGCCTAGGGCAGCCACTTGGAAGGGGAGGTGCCATAGTATGTGGTTACTGTACTATAGTAAAGAAAAAAGGTGAAATAAAGGTGCTGGCACCTTAATGCCCCCTCATGACCCCCCCCCCGCCATGACAGGGGGAGATTTGGGGGTTTTTGGGGCATCACAAATCTGGTTGTTCCTAAGTAAGTATCAAAGCCCAGAATAGTGAAAATCCTGGGTTTTGGTTCACTTAAAGTGGAACAAAACCCGAATTGAGATTCTGCGCTATGTGAAAAAAAACCCAGTTTGCCTAGTAAAAATCACCTCTCCTTGTTTTTTTTTTTTTTAATTTGGGGGGGGGGGCAGCATTTCACTCTTGGACCCAGGCAGCAAAATGTCTTGAGCCAGCCCTGGATATAGCTCAAACCTTCTCCCCTGTTGAAAGTAAAAGGATATTTATAGGTACCCACCTCCATCCATTGCTGCCTGGTGCCCCCCCTCTAATGTCGCCAGATTAGCCAACATGTCCACAGTGAAGGCACGTTCTCCTATAAAGCAGGTCGATACCCATGCGGACGGACACTGGAATTTAAAAGATCTAAAAGATTCCAGGGTGGGCCTCTATATATATAGGGCATCCACGCAGGATACCTTTACCTCTGGCTCCAATCCCAGGCCACTGCATCCCCGGCTTCCCTGTAGCTGTGCACTCTACCACACCCAACCTATCTGAAAGGCTGGGTGCTGGACTGGGCACACCCAGTGTGAAAGCCGGGGATGCGGCAAGCCGCCATTTGCATGTCACTCTGCCCTATTGAGATCAGCCAATCTGCTATCTCAAAAGGTGCCGGGTGGGCATGGCCTCGGCTATGTTTGTTTTTTTTTTAAACCATGCCACCATCGAGCCAAGGGTCAGCTGGATGAGCCCAGAAATGGGTGTTCAGTATAAAAAAACTAAATATCACAACTAAAATAAGGAACATAGAGCAGGATTGCAGCTGTACCACCCCCTTCCAGCAGGTGGCATGCTGGAGTATTTAGTATAGTCAGATAAAAGCTTAAAGTGGACCAAAACCCAGGACTATCCTGGGTTTTGGTCCTTGCCCCTGGGGCACACTGATCGGAGGTGCCCCGCTGTGTGCAACACCTCAGGTCTCCGAAACCACCTCACCTCTTCCTGGTCCTATGGTGCATGCGTGGCCGCTCGTCCAGTCAGCGTTCTCGGATCCGTCTAAGGCGAGAGGCTCCGAGCGCGCTGATGGCCTCATCCCTCACTACCATCTAACAGAGAGCGTGCCAGCGTCGGCCATTTACGAAGGCCTGGCGTAGGAACGTACCCTGCTAGAGGGATAGCAGGAATGCGGCCATGGCTCGCGCATGTACCATTGGACAGGGAACGAAGGTAAGTGTATGGGTGAGCTGGGGGGTTTCACACAGCTGGGCATCCTGATTTCGGATGGAGGGAGGGAATCGATCGGTCTGGGAATCTTATAGATTTCAGGGCCGATCGCCGTGGACTTTGGTCCACTTTAATTCAATGTGCTGAAAGGATAAATGTTAAAACCTTTCAAGATACATTAAAAAGGATCAAGGACTATTACAAATATAGTTTCACTTCAAACCCAACCTTTTAGAGATTAAGTTCAGTTCTTAGGTTATTGCAGTAGCAGAACACTGTGGGCCTGGGAATTCTCTCCCAGCTATTCATTGACAGTCTGCTAAATAATGCAAGAAAAGCAAATCATTGTCCTCTGTCTTCTAAAGGAGACACACAAGCAAACTGTGGAAAGCCTAAAGGTCTTCATAACCTTTTTAAATCATAATTAGTGGTGGAACGCTGAACTGTGTTTCTCAATGGCAGTGTGATATACATGCTTGATATATATGATGTGTGGATTTTGTATGTAGTGATTGCTGTACTATTAATTTGATTACAGAACATGAAATATCTCTGGAAAGTTCATGGGAATGCAGTTGGCCCAGTGGCACTCCCAGAATTTTGCCCTGGGGGGGTCTGGCTTAGGCACCGAGAAGCATTTTTTGCAATTAGGCCACGCCCCAGTCACACCCATGCCACACCCTTAGCTCTAAGATCACCTGGAAGCTGGAAATTGCTACACATTATTCCCCATTAGCCCCCTTATAGACAGAGCATCAAAAATGAAAAGGTTTAATTTCAGGACCACAAAAGGCAGTAGTGGGGCAAGTTTGGTGCATTTTAGGTTCCTACAGGCCAAGACCTCTGTGTAAGGGGGGATCCTGGTCCCAAAGGAGCTTACTGATTCCCTTTAACAAATCATGATGTCCCTTTTTGTGAAATATTCAAGGTTGCCTAGTATACTCACCTTACCAAGGTTCCCACAGTGTATGTGCACTGGCTCTGCTTCTATCTCTGGCTTCCCTCTGGATGATGTACACACCCGCGTCAGGCATTTCTGAAGAGCTGGCATGGGTACACACAGCCAAAGCTCTATTCAGCTTTACTAAGCCACACTGATGTCAGCTCTGATTTCAGAGTGGCTTAGCAAAGCTAAATGGAGAACTAGCCACTGATTGGAGGAGAGAGTGTGCAGGTGAGTGGTAGAGGACAGCGGTGGGGGAAGAGGTTAAGTGAGTAGTGGAGGACAGCAGCAGGGGGTGAAGGGGTTATTTGAGTGGTAGAGGACAGCGGTGGGGGAAGGGATTAAGTGAGTAGTGGAGGACAGCAGCAGGGGGTGAAGGGGTTATTTGAGTGGTAGAGGACAGCGGTGGGGGAAGGGATTAAGTGAGTAGTGGAGGACAGCAGCAGGGGGTGAAGGGGTTATTTGAGTGGTAGAGGACAGCGGTGGGGGAAGGGATTAAGTGAGTAGTGGAGGACAGCAGCAGGGGGTGAAGGCGTTAGGTAAGTGGTAGAGGACAACAACAGGGGGTACAGGGGTTAGGTGAGTAGCAGAGGACAGCAGCAGGGGTGGAGGGGTTAGGTGAACAGTGGAGGATAGCGACGAAGGGGTGGAGGGGTTGGGTAATTGGTAGAGGACTGCATCAGGGGATGGAGCAGTTAGGTGAGCAGAGGACAGTGGCAGGGGGTGGAGGGATTAGGTAATTGGTAGAGAAAAGCATCATAGGGTGGAGAGGATAGGTAAGTGGTTGAGGACAGCGGCAGGGGGTGGAGGGAATAGGTGAGTGGTTACACGGCACAGTATACAGCACTGATTGGACAGGAGCCTGTGCGTGTGCTGTGTAACTGCCGGAAAGGTGAGTTGGGCCTAAATGAACAGGTAGATCTCCGATGTATCTAATTATCGTCCCCTAATCGGCCATAGTAAGTGATGGGGATATGAATAGGCAGCCTATCCCTGCATTGGGTATTAATCCTGTATATTGCCCCTTATTTAACCATAATGGGGTCAGATGGTGCAGTTGTAAATAAATATATAGAGTGTTTCCTTTTCTTTGGTATTATAATTACAAGTAGTTTTTCTGAATCACTGAGTCACTTGTATCAAACTAATCTGCTGGAGGCTTTCCAAAGTAACTATGATGTATCTTTATATTTGTTACATTCATCTTGTTACATACACTGCTGCCATGTATATGTTGTACATCTGTGACCCCTTTTTGTTGTATATATGTACTGAGGATTTCCTTTATGTAGAGATTTTATCAAAATATTTTACTAGGGGTGTTCGTGACACAAAATATATAGTTTTTAAAAATTGTAAAAAAAAGAAGCACTGTACTTCTGGGGGTGCAGACCCAGGGACCTCCCCCCTCCCCAGGTTGGACTAAGTTTTGTGAAAAGGCAATGCGAGTCGGACTTAAAATTGACCTCCAGTCAAAGAAAGAAAGTTTAGTAAATTACTTCCCTTCTTATGATCAGCTGCATAAGTAGATTGAGAGGGCTTGCAGATAATGGCATAAGGATTACATGGTGGCGGCCATCTTGCCAGACACCTGATAGTCCTGCTTACACATGAGAATTAGGGGGGCGCTGTGCCAGCAGCAATTCACACCAAATTCTGAGAAATATATGCCTCGGAAACAAGAAGCTTGTCATTTATCGCACACACAAACACTGAATAAAGAGCTAACGTAGCAAAAGCAGTCTGTGTGAGGGGATCTGTTACCATGTATCTTTATGGTGACGGCTGCTGCAAAAGCACTCAGTCAGGGGATACAATGTAAACAATGTATTTTATGCAAAGATGAGTCATTACAGCTGAAGGCTTACTACATCTGGTTAGAAATAGGAGATGATTGCACAGAGCTATGAGGCAATTTTGACTGAGAGACTCGGGTTTTCAGAATCAGTTTCATGTGTGTGGCAAGATGGCCGCTGCCATGCATGTTTAAGAGTGCAGAATCTGCATGCTACTCCAAACATCTGCATGGTGTTAATCCCTAACAATAAGCTTATGTCACTGATTGCCACAGGGGGGCTTTAGGGGAGCAATTTACTAAGCTTTGATATTTTGACTGGAGGCCTGATTTAATCCCAGTGCTTGGGATACTGTTAGTATTTTATAAAGCTTTAGAGAGCTTGATGCCCTGCTACAGCCAATAAGAAGCAAAACCTGGGTTTTGGGTGTAACCTTAAGGAACAGACATTTTCTAATGAGATAAGGACATTCTAAGCTCATATGACAAATTAAACAAGTGCGTTCTCCACATTTTATTCAATAAGCCCCCAAATGGTGGTAGGTTAAACTTTGCCAGCTGGGCAATTTTGTAAATGTAACTGCATTTCCTACCTTCCTCCATTACATCAGTTTGCTGTTCTCTGAGCTAATCACTGTAAGATTATGGGTCCACTGCCAAGACCTCAACCATCTGTGACTGTCAAACAATCTAAACTTATTAATAAAAGTTCCAATTGGTTTCACTACCAGCCCTGATTGTATTGTGTCCATGTGTCTGCTTCAGATTCCCATCTGGGAAGGCCTGTGACTGTGGACAGTTGCCAGTGGTGAGCTAGTTAATTTACGTGTAGGCATTGTGTTGGGGTGTTTAGGACTGGACACACTCCCCGCAATAGGAGAACCTCAGTGCACCAGCTGGACCATGACAATCCTTCTCCTTCACAGTAATGTTTTGCAGGCTTTATCAACTTTGCAAAAACAATCTTGGTCTCCACCAATAGCTTGAACTCAACCAAAATTGGACATTGAAAGATCTGCTAATTACTTTCAGTTTTAAAGATATGTAGGATCCTATGGTGTAAAAGCCAAATTCCTTGCCCCATCCACAGAGATATGCCTGTACAGCCAAGAACTGGCAGACACAGACTCAAATCATATAGACTGATGTCTATACCTATTTCTAAGCTTTCATCTATTTTTGAAATTTACAGTACAATAGCAGACAGTATGTTTATGTCAGAATGTTGTAATACACAGGCGGCCACAGGGGGCGGGATTATAGACCACCAGTCGAACCCTATGATTGGTGGTCTACTGCTAAGGGAATCAGAAGGAGTATATTTGAGTATCTAAATCTATTGGATTTTTTGTGCCGGCACAAAAAGAGTTATTTTTTTTGTTTTTTTGGGGGTGACGACATTATGGGTCAGGTTCCATGTGGTATTGATTGGTTATGCCCTTTTGGGCACCGTATACAGTACTAAAAATGGGGTCAAAATGGTTGTTTTTTTTAATATGTCTTGTGGTATGTGTTTTTTAGCCCAATTGTGTATCAATAAAGTTTTTGTACATTGTGATAATTGATGTAGTGGTGCTTCTTCTTTAGAGAAAGGTGTGCCTTAGTGCACGTCCACTCAGTTTTTGGAATCAGGAGTGCTAGAAGTCAGAAACTTGGCACTCTCCAAGGGAGAGGACAAATTTGACGAGGTAGGCTGCTGAATTATGGATTTTACATTTTGCCTGGACAGTCCCCTTAAAGTGGACCAAAACCCAGGTTTTTGACTATCCTGGGTTTTGGTCCTTGCCCCCCGGTGTGTGAAACCCCCCGGGTCGCCCGAACAAAATCACCTCTTCTCGGTCCAACAACGTATGCGATAAAATTTAGGTCCTAAATTTAGTTGGATTTTATACATAGCATTAACAAATGTACTATTATTTGATGTCTTAATGTAACTTAAGGAAAACCTTCAATGTCCCTTTACACTAAATGCATCCCCCTTCGGGATGTCCAGTCACCCCTCACCCTGCCGCAGCCCAGATCTATACTTGCCTCTTCCAGGTTCCCTGATACCCACATGACTACATGTAGCCAATCAGGATTGCACATCGGGCATGCACATCACTGTCCATCCGCCAGCTGGTGATCTTGATAGGCTACCAGTGGTCACTGCCAGCCACCATGGGACATGATGCAGAAGAGGTAAGTAGCAGGGTGCAGAGATCTGGGCAACATTGCAGTGTGGCATCCTGAATGCCCAGTGTAAGGGGACCTTCAGCCATCGATTAGACATAATAGTTTACAGAATCCTTCTGCTGTAGTACTATGAGTTTCATAGAAGGCTGCAGTGCTGTAGAGTTTCTGCTATTAACATGGGCAATTTATTAATAATAAATACCAAAGACAAGAACAAATAATGGCCCCCTCCTCTTGATGCTGCAAAACATAAATAAATAAATGCATGGCCCATGGGTTTTATTCTTTAAAGCGGAGCCTAAAGATCTATTTATCGGAATTTCTTTTTATCCGCAGATATAAATAGCACATGCTGGGGAAGCATTCCTGGCAGGATGTTCAGCTATATCTAGGTACAGATTGTCAGCTAAAGCCCTGCAGGAAAGTGATATAGAATTCCTGCCCTGGAGGGACAGCCTGAGGTGAGGACGTATGGAGCTGTGGAACAGCCTGAAAAGCAGCCATATACAGCATGGCCTGAGCATCATGCAGAGGACTCATCCACTAACTCGCATACAAGTACCATTATAGTGAGCTGCATAGGACTGCCACCAGGGCTCTCTTATGGGGCCCAGCCACAAAGGAGGGCCCAGCCAATGGCAGCCCTGCAGAACTTTTACCTGGCCTCCTGCTGAGACTCCTCCCACCTTTTCTGGACACTTCTTGCCTATATGAGCTTTGTTCAAGCTTTTAGCTACAGTGATGAGGGTCGAATAGTGGAGTGACCATGGCTGCCATGAAGCCCAGACATTTTATATTATAGGCTGTGGATTATGGGTAGTAGACACTATACAGACTACCGAAATAAAATTGGCTCAGATCATGCTCAAGTCTTCAGCCATGTATGGCTGCAATGGGGCCCAGACATCACATATTATAGGCTGTGGATTATGGGGAGCAGACACTATACAGACTACCTAAATAAAATTGGCTCAGATCATGCTCCAGTACTCAGCCATGTATGACTGCAATGGGGCCCAGACATTTTATATTATAGGCTGTGGATTATGGGGAGCAGACACTATACACTATACAGACTACCTAAATAAAATTGGCTCAGATCATGCTCCAGTATTCAGCCATGTATGGCTGCAATGGGGCCCAGACATTTTATATTACAGGCTGTGGATTATGGGGAGCAGACACTATACAGACTACCTAAATAAAATTGGCTCAGATCATGCTCCAGTCTTCAGCCATATATGACTGCAATGGGGCCCAGACATCGCATATTATAGGCTGTGGATTATGGGGAGCAGACACTATACAGACTACTTAAATAAAATTGGCTCAGATCATGCTCCAGTCTTCAGCCATGTATGGCTGCAATGGGGCCCAGACATGACATAATTTAGGTTGTGGATTATGGCACTAGTGACCTAGAGGTAAGGAAGTGACCTTGTGACTGGAGGGTTGCATGGAACATGACTGAAGTGCACCTAATCCCACACCTACACTCGGCACCATGATTAGGGCAGTCCACCGCTCTGGGCATGTGTACACTCATTGTGTTGTTTCACTGCATGGATGGGTCAAGTGCAGGGAAAAAAAGTGAGCAAGCATACAATGGCCATATATGCCCCAAAAATCCCCCTCCCCTCCAAAAAGAAATTCCTGATGGCCATCCTGGTACTGTGCATGCCCAAAATAGGCTGAGACAGGGCACACCACAGCACAGAACCTTGGTACAATGTGGCACACTTTCATGTGGCCAAGACAGTAGGCTCCTGAGTGCTGCTGTGCACAGGGTCATAGCCATGCCATGCTCTACACACCCAGCAACCTGATGGCGTGCCGGCGTGGTACGCTGAGAGGAGGAATGGCACTTCAGAGCAATTTGCTGTCTGCCACATTCAGGCACTCAAGGAACCTGGAACTAGGTGGGTACGTAGCCCAGCTTGATTTTGAAGTGTTCAGCCAAAAATGGTAAAACCATATTGGCAGGCTAAGCCTTTTATCGGATCAGGAACAAGAGGAAGCAGAGATTAAAAGAATGGCTAAAACCAAAAAACACTCTTACAGGTACAAATTGTGGGGCATCCCAAATCAGGTACCATTGTACGTGAACTAGAATTTGTTTAGACTTTTGATCCACATTAAGGGCATATGCCATGGGTATTTAAGCAGGGTCCAGGTCTGTGGCATACTAATTCATTGATTTTGGTAAGCCTAGCAATAAATACTTACCCTTTACTTTCGGAGATCTGTTCATTGGGGTATCCAAAAACAGCTGCAAACCTCAGCACCTTACTCCCACTATTGTGCCAGGGGTCCTCAATGGAGGAGTAATTTAGGAGTAAGGTAAGCTGGTGGGAGCGGGTGAGTTGGCTTTGGTTAGGACCCCTTGGCACCAGGACCAAAACTGGGCAACCGTAAAGGTTTAAATAGATGTTAAATAATATCTAAGCCCTACCTAATAAACCCTATTGGTCCTAGGCAGAGCAGTGAACATGCCACGGCCACTGGAAAATGGAAGTGTAAAATATTAGGACAGATTCAGCACCAGGTGAGAAAAGTCACTACTTTTTGGAGAGAAAACTTGCATTTACATTCATTGTCTACCTTGGGGGTAATTCAGCAACCAGATGTTGAATCGACCTCTCCTAAAAAGTAATGCCTTTTCTCAGCTGGTCCCGTATGTACCCAACTGAACAAGTTTTGGATATCTAGGGGCTTATAGCAGATGGCTGGGAAGGGGGGTGTAAATTATCAGCAGTTTTGACTTTAGGTCCACTTAAATCTTTCTGATAAATTCAGGAAACCCTTTTAAAACAAAGGAGACTTTGAAAAATGGTATGGTCCCATAAATTATCTCATAGGAAGGTTTAGGAGGATCCATTGACATGCCTTCACTTGTTGATGGCACTGCTGTCGGATTAACAGCTCAACCCCCAGCGTGATCATTTGTGACTAAACAAACTGGCTCCACTAAGGCCTAGCAGGGTGCAGGGGTGAGCGGACAGCATGGAAAGGATGGCGCTCCTGTGGGATTAGCAGCTGAGCCCTGGGTCTGATCATTGTAACTGAACAGGCTATGGATGGGCCGCTTCAGTATGGCCAAGCAGGGTAAGTGGACAGCATGGCACTGGTGGCGTTAAAAGCACAACGGCCTGTAATGCAAAGGGCTCATTGTGTTACTGCAGCTGTCCCAGCAGTGGGGGTGTGAGTGGATTCTTCTTCAAGCTACCAGAATTCTTTCCCCCTACTTAGAAGTATCCCGGCCAGAAGCTGCATTCTCTGGGAGGGGAGAGAGATAAGCTTGAAGGGCCTTAAAAAGAGAAACAGCAGAGGCAGAGGGTTTGAAGTGCCAGCATGTCACCCTCTATGGATCACTGTTATACATGTCTCATTTAGCAGTAAATCCTGGGACTGCTGGGAGCATAATTTCCAAATCACTGGGTAAAAAAAATAAACGTCACTACACACGGAAGTGTAACTAAATGTGACCGGGCTCTGGTGCAGACACAGGGGACCCATCAGAGCTCACTAAGGGGGTTATTCATAAAGGAATAGCCAGGTAGCGCCTCGTAGCAGCAGGCAACGCCTGGTGAATTCTGGGCGCTGTACGCAAAACCACTTTTATGAAAGCGAATCTGGTGAGCGACTATAACAGCGCCATGTAGCATCCAATGTATTATTACAGGCGGCTCAGCATATAGCGCCGGCGCTCTAGCTTCCAGAGCGCCAGGTCTTACCTTTTGCTCAGTGTCGCTCTCCCATACATTTCTATACAAAGAAACCGGAAGACCCACACCTTCCAAATTCACCCACTGCAATTTATTATCACGAATAATGTTTATTTACAAAAATATACAAAAGTACATACTGACTAAAGACTTAAAAAACACACAAGACGTATACAAAAGTCAATAAGGAAGGAGAACAGAAAAAGGGGGGGGGTGAGAAAAGGGGGGCTGGAAGATGATACAGTATTATTTCATGGTCATAAAAATAGTATATATTACAAATAGATAATAATTATGCTACCTGGCTGATAAAAGTGAAAGTGCTACAGTGCATGTAAACAAATCTATTTAAGAAAAAAAGGGGATCAATATCTCAATATATTAAAAACTATGTTGAAAGTGCAAGTGCTACCAAAAAAATACCTTCCTACTCCATAAAAATACCATATGCATACTAATCAGTGAGGACCAGCCGGGTAGAACACAAGAAATACAAATCAAATCTCAAAAAAGATCTTACATAGCATACGACCGCCAGCCCGCCACCCCGAACGTCTACGCGTTGCGTGACGTCACAGGCGTCACTTCCTCAGGACGTACATTTCAATGGCCGTTCATTTGCTTGTGTTTAAACAGCGTGTTTGACTTTAATTACACAGCGTCTGGCGCTCTATGCTATAGTGACCAGATTTAGAGCACCGACGCTGTGTGTGTGTCCTTTTTAGATAAATATGGTGTGGAGCACTGAGAGTCGGTCGCACTGAGCTGGCGCTACCTCTTGCTCCCTGCAGCGCTGTACTAGTCCTAGAGCGCCCAACATACATCACATTCATCAATGCAGGCCAGGTTACTACAGCAACTGAGGCGCTCTGTTACAGACGCTCATCTGCCGATACCTGGCGTTAGTAATGAATCAGCCTCCACTTAACCATTTTCCTTTTAATTAAATTGGATATAATCATTTCACTATAAACAAAGCAGCATTTATAGTTACATTATAGCTAAATGATGTTTGCTCCAGATACATGATTTGTGAGCACAAATCTGATAAATAATGTGGAGGACCAACAATGATGGGCTCCTCTTTTCATGGGCCCAGATGCAGTTGCACCCCCTAAAGAGTTATTTACTGACATAAAAAAAGCTTGTTTTACTAATAGCTATATATAGCACTGCCATGTCACACAGCATGACCATACATAGAAACATTGTCATGCATCCATGTGCCTCAAAGGAGCTTACTATCTAATGCCCACAATGCACTAGTAAAGAGATTTGAATGACTTAATGGCATAGACCACTTTCTTAAAATCCTGGCCTCTTGTTTTTTTTTCGAATGAATGCGAGTAAGTCCTGCCTTGTGGTCTAAAATTTCTGACAGCACAGATATAAGCTGGCGTGTTGTGCCATGACTGTCAGTGCTTCCCTTTAGCTGGGCTGCTGGATGACAATGACCTTGGTATCCTACCAAAATAGCCAAGCTTTAATTATACAGTGTTCTTTTTCATACCGCACATTGCAATACATGTCTGTGTATAGTACAAGGTCCTGCTCAGTCTGACTTAAAGTGGACCAAAACCTATAAATGAATAGCCCCCCGATTTGCCCTCCTCCCCTAAGGGTATCCCAATATGGGGTGCCACTCCATGGCAAGTGAGGCGTCTCATGCTACATTTGATCTAAGGAGGCCCTTCTGAAAAAGTTCACTGGCTGCTATTGAAAAATATAAAGCAGGCTGAAAGAGAGCTGGATAAAAGATTCAGCCCCGACAGCCATCATAGGGAGAGCAGAAAGTAGGTTCATGTAACCCTTAGCCTGGAATTATCCTTTAAATGAAGACAGCGTGTGGGACAAAGGGTTAAATGCAGACGTAACACAATGTGCCACAGGGGTAGAAAGTGTGTGTGCAGGGGAGAGGAAGCATGGGGGGTTACAGTTTCTGGGTTTCAATGAAAACATTAGGGGTGTGTGGGGGAACAAGGGGTTCGATGTGAGAAGGCAGGGGTTAAAGGCAGACAATGTGTAAGTGAAGGGTGTATGTGCAGTATGTGTATGGGGGGTGAGGGGCTGGTAGAGAGTGTCTGGAGGGTTGCAAGGGGTTAAATGCAGTATGTGTATGGAGGTGAGGGGCTGGTAGAGAGTGTCTGGAGGGTTGCAAGGGGTTAAATGCAGTATGTGTAAGGGGGTGAGGGGCTGGTAGAGAGTGTCTGGAGGGTTGCAAGGGGTTAAATGCATTATGTGTATGGGGGTTAGGGGCTGGTAGAGAGTGTCTGGAGGGTTTCAAGGGATTAAATGCAGACAGTATGTGTGTGGAGGGTGAGGGGGCTGGTAGAGAGTGTCTGAAGGGTTGCAATGGGTTAAATGCAGTATGTGTATGGGGGTGAGGGGCTGGTAGAGAGTGTCTGAAGGGTTGCAAGGGGTTAAATTAATTATGTGTATGGGGATGAGGGGTTGGTAGAGAGTGTCTGGAGGGTTGCAAGGGGTTAAATGCATTATGTGTATGGGTGTGAGGGGCTGGTAGAGAGTGTCTGGAGGGTTGCAATGGGTTAAATGCAGTATGTGTATGGGGGGGTGAGGGGCTGGTAGAGAGTGTCTGGAGGGTTGCAAGGGGTTAAATGCAGTATGTGTATGGAGGTGAGGGGCTGGTAGAGAGTGTCTGGAGGGTTGCAAGGGGTTAAATGCAGTATGTGTAAGGGGGTGAGGGGCTGGTAGAGAGTGTCTGAAGGGTTGCAAGGGGTTAAATGCAGTATGTGTAAGGGGGTTAGGGACTGGTAGAGAGTGTCTGGAGGGTTGCAAGGGATTAAATGCATTATGTGTATGGGGGTTAGGGGCTGGTAGAGAGTGTCTGGAGGGTTTCAAGGGATTAAATGCAGACAGTATGTGTGTGGAGGGTGAGGGGGCTGGTAGAGAGTATCTGAAAGGTTGTAATGGGTTAAATGCATTATGTGTATGGGTGTGAGGGGCTGGTAGAGAGTGTCTGGAGGGTTGCAAGTGATTAAATGCAGACAGTATGTGTGTGGAGGGTGAGGGGCTGGTAGAGAGTATCTGAAAGGTTGTAATGGGTTAAATGCATTATGTGTATGGGGGTGAGGGGCTGGTAGAGAGTGTCTGGAGGGTTGCAAGGGGATAAATGCAGTATGTTTATGGGGGTGAGGGGCTGGTAGAGAGTGTCTGGAGGGTTGCAATGGGTTACATGCATTATGTGTATGGGAGTGAGGGGCTGGTAGAGAGTGTCTGGAGGGTTGCAAGGGATTAAATGCAGTATATATGTTGGGTGGCGAGGGGCTAGGAATGAAATGCAGATCGTGTGTATTGATGTCTGGGGGAGGCAAGTGCAGAGTTATAAATGCAGAGTTGCAAACAAATGTGCACAGCGTCCACCTCAGGTGGCTGCCCTAGGTACAGACCTAGGGTTGCTTAATGGGAAATATAGGAGAGATAATAAAACAGAGATCGTGGATTCCATTCAGTAAGCAAAAACATGGTACTCGCCACCCTGCCAGAGGAGCAGGCGTCTAAGGTCCTGAAACCTGTTTTTATTGATGATTTATATACAGCCATAAAGCTCTGCTGATCTTTTAACCAACCATGGAGCTGCGCAGATGGACAAAGCTGATGGAGATTTATTCCCATAGACCTTAGGCTGTGTTTTGCTGCCAGACTGTGGTTTTGAAACACTTTCTTGGCAGTAATGGTTACTCGTGCAATTAGTTATATTGTGAAATTTGTTCTAATAACAATTAGACTATTTCTGGTGGTTCAGTGATCTATCACAATAAAGCAAGTCAACTTCCAAGGGTGTAAATGTTTTGTGGGTGCTTTCCCAGGGGTAGTATTTTGGAACTTCCCCAGGAATGCTTTCAAGGCACTATAGGCATCAATCCAGTAGGGGGCCCCAGTTATAGAGGGATGCAGACCATTGACAATAACTGTTATGGGTTAATAGGGGTAGGCATAGTGTGGTAGACTGAAAAGAACCATGCCCACACCTTTTTTGCAATAAAAGGGGATTTATTTGGAAACCAAGGGGTAAGAAAGGTAAGGCACAGGGAGGAAAACATTAATGGGGTCCACTGGGGTCTTCTCTTCAGGGTCTAGGAAGGGTGAGGGGATGCAGGTGCTTGTAAAGTGAAAAGAAGGAATTCAGTTACTAAAGAAATTGAATCTGGTTCCCTGCCTAGGGGCATCCCCAAAAATACATTAAACAAGGTCCACGTAACAGGTAGGTGCAGAAAGGTTCACGTGTGCCCAAACGGGGAAACTATAGGCCCCAGACATGGGTGCTCCAGGCAGCAGGATGAATCTGGGCCTTTCTGGGGAGCCCCAGACATCCCCGGTGCATCCAGCAACCGGGAATGTGAAGGGTTAGTAAAGGAGGTCACAGAGGGTTCCCTAGGCTTTACTTTGACTGGGGACGTCCACTTCTGAGTATTTTCTTGAGAAACTGGAGGTCCCCTTGTCATAGAGCAGCGATAGCGTCTGAGCCGTGCGCTCTCTAACTCTAACTATCCAAAGTTTTTCCCCCAAAACACCATTACTACACTTTTAAATGTGCTGTGAGCGCACTGTGCTGAGAAGTCAATAAAGCGGAGCTACACTGTTAAAGCTGTGTGTAGGTTTATTGGCCGACTGTGACAAACACCTGTTTGGATTGAAATTACTGTGACCGTGACATATACCTGTTTGGATTATAATTACTGTGACCGTGACATATACCTGTTTGGATTGAAATTACTGTGACCTGTGACCGTGACATATACCTGTTTGGATTATAATTACTGTGACCGTGACATATACCTGTTTGGATTACAATTACTGTGACAGTGACATATACCTGTTTGGATTATAATTTCTGTGACTGTGACATATACCTGTTTGGACTGAAATTACTGTGACCGTGACATACACCTGTTTGGATTATAATTACTGTGACCGTGACATATACCTGTTTGGATTATAATTACTGTGACCGTGACATACACCTGTTTGGATTATAATTACTGTGACCGTGACATATACCTGTTTGGATTATAATTACTGTGACTGTGACATATACCTGTTTGGATTGAAATTACTGTGACCGTGACATATACCTGTTTGGATTACAATTACTGTGACTGTGACATATACCTGTTTGGATTATAATTACTGTGACCGTGACACACACCTGTTTGGATTATAATTACTGTGACCGTGACATATACCTGTTTGGATTGAAATTACTGTGACCGTGACATATACCTGTTTGGATTACAATTACTGTGACTGTGACATATACCTGTTTGGATTATAATTACTGTGACCGTCCGTGACATATGCCTGTTTGGATTACAATTACTGTGACCGTGACATATACCTGTTTGGATTACAATTACTGTGACTGTGACATATACCTGTTTGGATTATAATTACTGTGACCGTGACATATACCTGTTTGGATTACAATTACTGTGACCGTGACATATACCTGTTTGGATTACAATTACTGTGACCGTGACATATACATGTTTGGATTATAATTACTGTGACCGTGACATATACCTGTTTGGATTACAATTACTGTGACCGTGACATATACCTGTTTGGATTATAATTACTGTGACTGTGACATATACCTGTTTGGATTATAATTACTGTGACTGTGACATATACCTGTTTGGATTATAATTACTGTGACCGTGACATATACCTGTTTGGATTACAATTACTGTGACCGTGACATATACCTGTTTGGATTATAATTACTGTGACTGTGACATATACCTGTTTGGATTGAAATTACTGTGACCGTGACATATACCTGTTTGGATTACAATTACTGTGACCGTGACATATACCTGTTTGGATTACAATTACTGTGACTGTGACATATACCTGTTTGGATTATAATTACTGTGACCGTGACATATACCTGTTTGGATTGAAATTACTGTGACCGTGACATATACCTGTTTGGATTACAATTACTGTGGCCGTGACATATACCTGTTTGGATTATAATTACTGTGACCGTGACATATACCTGTTTGGATTGAAATTACTGTGACTGTGACATATACCTGTTTGGATTATAATTACTGTGACCGTGACATATACCTGTTTGGATTGAAATTACTGTGACTGTGACATATACCTGTTTGGATTACAATTACTGTGACCGTGACATATACCTGTTTGGATTACAATTACTGTGGCCGTGACATATACCTGTTTGGATTATAATTACTGTGACCGTGACATATACCTGTTTGGATTATAATTACTGTGACCGTGACATATACCTGTTTGGATTACAATTACTGTGACTGTGACATATACCTGTTTGGATTATAATTACTGTGACCGTGACATATACCTGTTTGGATTGAAATTACTGTGACTGTGACATATACCTGTTTGGATTATAATTACTGTGACCGTGACATATACCTGTTTGGATTACAATTACTGTGACCGTGACATATACCTGTTTGGATTATAATTACTGTGACTGTGACATATACCTGTTTGGATTGAAATTACTGTGACCGTGACATATACCTGTTTGGATTACAATTACTGTGACCGTGACATATACCTGTTTGGATTACAATTACTGTGACTGTGACATATACCTGTTTGGATTATAATTACTGTGACCGTGACATATACCTGTTTGGATTGAAATTACTGTGACCGTGACATATACCTGTTTGGATTACAATTACTGTGGCCGTGACATATACCTGTTTGGATTATAATTACTGTGACCGTGACATATACCTGTTTGGATTGAAATTACTGTGACTGTGACATATACCTGTTTGGATTATAATTACTGTGACCGTGACATATACCTGTTTGGATTGAAATTACTGTGACTGTGACATATACCTGTTTGGATTACAATTACTGTGACCGTGACATATACCTGTTTGGATTACAATTACTGTGGCCGTGACATATACCTGTTTGGATTATAATTACTGTGACCGTGACATATACCTGTTTGGATTATAATTACTGTGACCGTGACATATACCTGTTTGGATTACAATTACTGTGACTGTGACATATACCTGTTTGGATTATAATTACTGTGACCGTGACATATACCTGTTTGGATTGAAATTACTGTGACTGTGACATATACCTGTTTGGATTATAATTACTGTGACCGTGACATATACCTGTTTGGATTATAATTACTGTGACCGTGACATATACCTGTTTGGATTGAAATTACTGTGACTGTGACATATACCTGTTTGGATTATAATTACTGTGACCGTGACATATACCTGTTTGGATTATAATTACTGTGACCGTGACATATACCTGTTTGGATTACAATTACTGTGGCTGTGACATATACCTGTTTGGATTATAATTACTGTGACTGTGACATATACCTGTTTGGATTGAAATTACTGTGGCTGTGACATATACCTGTTTGGATTATAATTACTGTGGCCATGACATATACCTGTTTGGATTATAATTACTGTGACCATGACATATACCTGTTTGGATTGAAATTACTGTGACCGTGACATATACCTGTTTGGATTGAAATTACTGTGACCGTGACATATACCTGTTTGGATTGAAATTACTGTGACCGTGACATATACCTGTTTGGATTATAATTACTGTGACCGTGACATATACCTGTTTGGATTATAATTACTGTGACCGTGACATATACCTGTTTGGATTATAATTACTGTGACCGTGACATATACCTGTTTGGATTATAATTACTGTGACTGTGACATATACCTGTTTGGATTATAATTACTGTGACCGTGACATATACCTGTTTGGATTGAAATTACTGTGACTGTGACATATACCTGTTTGGATTATAATTACTGTGACCGTGACATATACCTGTTTGGATTATAATTACTGTGACCGTGACATATACCTGTTTGGATTGAAATTACTGTGACTGTGACATATACCTGTTTGGATTATAATTACTGTGACCGTGACATATACCTGTTTGGATTATAATTACTGTGACCGTGACATATACCTGTTTGGATTACAATTACTGTGGCTGTGACATATACCTGTTTGGATTATAATTACTGTGACTGTGACATATACCTGTTTGGATTGAAATTACTGTGACCGTGGCATATACCTGTTTGGATTATAATTACTGTGGCCGTGACATATACCTGTTTGGATTATAATTACTGTGGCCGTGACATATACCTGTTTGGATTATAATTACTGTGACCATGACATATACCTGTTTGGATTGAAATTACTGTGACCGTGACATATACCTGTTTGGATTGAAATTACTGTGACCGTGACATATACCTGTTTGGATTGAAATTACTGTGACCGTGACATATACCTGTTTGGATTATAATTACTGTGACCGTGACATATACCTGTTTGGATTATAATTACTGTGACCGTGACATATACCTGTTTGGATTGAAATTACTGTGACCGTGACATATACCTGTTTGGATTGAAATTACTGTGACCGTGACATATACCTGTTTGGATTATATAATTACTGTGACCGTGACATATACCTGTTTGGATTATAATTACTGTGACCGTGACATATACCTGTTTGGATTATAATTACTGTGACCGTGACATATACCTGTTTGGATTGAAATTACTGTGACCGTGACATATACCTGTTTGGATTGAAATTACTGTGACCGTGACATATACCTGTTTGGATTGAAATTACTGTGACCGTGACATATACCTGTTTGGATTATAATTACTGTGGCCGTGACATATACCTGTTTGGATTATAATTACTGTGACCGTGACATATACCTGTTTGGATTGAAATTACTGTGACCGTGGCATATACCTGTTGGGATTGAAATTACTGTGACCGTGACATATACCTGTTTAAGTTATAATTACTGTGACCGTGACATATACCTGTTTAAGTTATAATTACTGTGACCGTGACATATACCTGTTTGGATTGAAATTACTGTGACCGTGACATATACCTGTTTAAGTTATAATTACTGTGACCGTGACATATACCTGTTTAAGTTATAATTACTGTGACCGTGACATATACCTGTTTGGATTATAATTACTGTGACCGTGACATATACCTGTTTGGATTGAAATTACTGTGGCCGTGACATATACCTGTTTGGATTGAAATTACTGTGACCGTGACATATACCTGTTTGGATTATAATTACTGTGACCGTGACATATACCTGTTTGGATTGAAATTACTGTGACCGTGACACACACCTGTTTGGATTGAACTTTCTGTGACCGTGACACACACCTGTTTGGATTGAAATTATTGTGACCGTGACATATACCTGTTTGGATTGAAATTACTGTGACCGTGACATATACCTGTTTGGTGTCACGATAAACTTACCTGCGGTCCGGTCCCACGGTGTCTCCGAGCGCCGGGCCGGGGCGTCCTGCCCAGCGGCCACTATGAGCATCTGCTTGAGCGCCGCCTAGCTCGACTGTTGTCCCGGCGTGCCCCCGCATCTCTCACCTCCGTGCACGTGCTCGCGCGCGCGAGCATGTACTTGATATGCCCTCCGG
Source organism: Gastrophryne carolinensis (assembly GCA_027917425.1). Classification (NCBI taxonomy): domain Eukaryota; kingdom Metazoa; phylum Chordata; class Amphibia; order Anura; family Microhylidae; genus Gastrophryne; species Gastrophryne carolinensis. The sequence continues at coordinate 126,645,365 of CM051244.1, read as the reverse complement.
TGGCGCTGCACACAGAGCGGCCGCCGGAGGATGATTTAAAGGGACCAATCCTTTTTTTAGTTTAGAGTTGGCTACGCCGATCACAAGTACTATTGGGCATCCTGCCCAAACAACAGTATCTGCACCAATCACCACACTCTCCCTGGCCCTTTCCGGTAGTGCCCAGCCTATACAGGTTTTACCCCTCCAGTACACCAGTGCCCGTGATAGCGTTAAGCTGAGTGTGCCTATAATCCTCATTACTCCTGGACCGACCCTTGCATGCACCCCGACCACGCTTCTGCCCTATCCTTTGTGCCGCGAACCTGTGACCTCCTGGATTGACCTTTGGCTTGCCCTCGACTCTTCTATTGTCTATCCCCTTGGTCCTGCGATATTTAAGGACCGACTTCCCGTGTATGACCCCGGCTTCTCGACATAGCCCAGTCTGGCCTTTGGTTCATCCGCCTTCACCCCCTGTAAGCTCACATCCTTTGTGCTACTAAGTCCTGGGGGCAACCGTGTCCGGCGAGGCGTATAAAGCGTCGCGGCAAACGGGGGCTTGACTAAAGGTGAAGCTAGCAGCGGAGATTGGGGGTTGTGGGCTTACCTTGAAGGCGGGTGTCCCACGGGGCCTGACATTTGGATTACAATTACTGTGACCGTGACATAAAAATTACCGTGACTATCACCGGCCCTTGGATTACAAATAGACGTGACCATGACTACCACTAGAGTGCCCTGCCACAGTCACCTAGGTAGTTCCTGCAATAGGGACCTAGATGACTTCCAGGGTTTCCAGGGACTCAGAGGCTTATTAGGTAGGTGGGGAGACATTTAACCTAGGATGTAACCTTTAGGACAGTCCTGGGGGGGTCAGAATAGGTTTTATGCTATACCCTAGAGAAGGCCTTACGATATGATTACCTATCTTCTATCTTTAAAATAATTCTAATAGGATGGAAATAGCTTTTACTTTTGTGTTCGATTAACACAATTAAATGTCGGGTTATACGAATACCAAGATAGACCTTAAGCAATCAATCTTTGTAAAATGTGTGTGTGCAGCATTAATCAGACAAGGTTTGTTCCAAAAATAAAGCTTCAGGCTAATGATTCCCTACCCAGGGGTGCGCTTGCTGCCCAGTGCGGTGCCATAATTCAGGCTGCACTATCCATCTTCCTGATCAGCTGAAGTGGCCATTAGCTGCCATTGACATTGCCTTGTCTTCAGGGAGTTCCACCAACACCTCAAATTTTGTTTGACTATGGATTGCAGATACATCATTCATCATTTCATCCATTTTAACTTGCTAATGAGCTGTAGTTTCACCTCTCACTCCATTTTAGAACCATTTAGGGATTTAACGAGACCTATCATGGGATAGTTAGACGTCATGAATAGCACATTAATAGCAGCACATAGAAGTTCCTGATCACCTCTTCATTAGGATCACTGATTAAACCCCTCTAGCTGTTGGGGTACTAGAAACATGTATGTTTGGGTTTTAGGTGAGTCCAGGGCTAGCTCCAGGCTTATCTGGGGTCTTGGATAAGAGAGTCTTAGTGGGCTCCTTTGCAGTGTGTTACATCACATGCCACACTACATCATGTCGCCCTTTAGCTCTGCTGCAACAAACAGGTCCTCCCCTGCTGCTGATCACCCTCCAGTTCTCAATGCCTTCTCCACTGCCATCAATAATTCTCTGGTTTGTTGTCGCCTTCTCCACTGCTGCTGAACAGTTCCCCATTGTCCTCTAGTTCTCCATGGAGGTCTCCAACCAAGGTTGGTGTAGGCAGCATAGGATCACAAGCAGTAATACAGGCCAAGATTGGTTCAGGCAATGTACTGTAGGGAAGGCAATATTGTTGGTAAGACGAGAAATAATTGGTGCAAACAAAAGATGGTATCAAGCAAAGCGACTAGCTAAGGTTGGTGCAGGCAGTGTACTGTAGGTAAGGCAATACATGATTGTTGGTAAGATGAGAAATAATTGGTGCAAACAAAAGATGGTATCAAGCAGCGGGACTAGCTAAGGTTGGTGCAGGCAGTGTAGGTTCGCAAGTGATACGGCAAGCTATATCTAGTGCAGGCACTGTAGGTTTACAACCAGTTAGACAGGCCAAGGTTAGTACAGGCAGAGCAGGTTTGCAAGTGAGAAGACGCATGGACAGCAAAGGTTCACATTCAGGCAGTGAATTATCTGAGCAGTGAATTTTAAAGTGGAACAAAACTTTGGATTTTGACTATCCTGGGTTTTGTTCCATGCCCCTGGAGGATCCTGATTTGGACTGCCCCGCTGTGTGAAACCCCCTAGATTGGCAGTAACTGTGTACCTCTTCCCAGTCTAACGGCGCATGTGCAGGCTCTCGTCCAATTAGAGCAGTGTCGTTTACCCAATGTCATAGGCATGGCAAAAGTCTCTGATTTTACGAGAACCCCCACATACGTTGTTGGGCTGGGAAAAGGTTAGCTGTTACTGCCAATCTGGGGGTTTCACACAGCTGGGGATGCCCCTGGCGCACGGATATGTTTCACTATAATTAAATAATGGGTCTCCATTCACTCCATTTACTTTGTTATAGGGAACATATTGTTCTTTATACTAATGTTATACGTGATTTTTTAAGGGGACCCTTCATTTGCTCTGTAAAACATTATTCAGATAAAGGAGAACAATCTTTTTCTTTTGTTTTTTTATTAGCACATGTTTTTAGGAGAGGTATCGGGAAAAAGATTGAAAGGAAACAGGAAGAAGGTGCAGACATATTTGCAGGCAACACACAGTGTGACAGCTGGGACCACACTGTCTTTAACCCTCAGTTGTTCCAATATGTCTTATGGCAGCAGGTCAGAGTTCAAAAATTAGCAAGTCTCTCAAAGCAAAACAGACTTCAATAGTAGGACTTTGTGCTGCACCCAGGGTCACCATCAGGAATATTTGGGCCACGTACAGGCCTAATGTTAGAGTCCCCCTAACCAATAGCCTAAATAGAGTCTGTCTCCCCAATCAGCAGTCCTACCTGTACCACCAATATGGTGGCCCTGACTGCATTCATTGGAGCACCAATAGGCAACTAAAAGTTAAATAGAAAGTTCCCAAAAGGGAGGCCTTCGTGATTTACTTACTTACCATATTATAAAAAAACTAAAAACAATAACTAAAACGCTACTTTAAACATGTAATATGAAGCCTAAAGCAGGCTGATGAAATAGCTTCAAATTATAGGACAGTTGTAGGCAAAAATACAATTCTGTGATTACTCACCTGTAGAATTGGTATTTTGAGTATACAGTATGTCCTGCTCCAGATAAGATTCTTTACTCTTGGGTATTACTCCGCCAGATGGCGCTGGACTGCAGAGACAGTGAAATTGGCTCCTCCCAGCCCCTCAAATACCCGGGACCTCCCACAAATCCCCAGTATTGAAAAGCAGTTAACAAGAAGCCAGGAGAATGATAACGTAACCATCCATTAACTAAACCAACAATGATAACACAATCATCATACAGGGGATCCAAGAATAATGAAAACCAAGGGTGGGGTGGAGCAGGACGTACTGTATACTTATAATACCAATTCTACAGGTGAGTAATCACAGAATTGTATTATTCTTAGTATACAGTACGTCCTGCTCCAGATAAGATTCTTTACTCTTGGGACATCCAATAGCAGTGTCCGTAAAGTAGGGTGGGATCCCCAAAGGTAACAGCAGACAGTTTAGACCACTGCCGCCTGCAGAACGACTGCGGCCAAAAGCAGCATCAGCTGAGGCCCTAACATCAACCTTGTAAAACTTGGAAAAGGTATGAACAGAAGACCAAGTAGCGGCCTTGCAAACTTGTTCAACAGAAGCCTGGTGCTGAAAAGCCCAAGAGGCACCAATAGCACGAGTGGAATGAGCAGTAAGGCAGAAGGGAGGATTCTTCCCCTTAGCAGAGTAGGCCTGAATCACAGCCTGACGGATCCATTTGCTGATAGTAGATTTAGCAGGAGCCAAACCCTTCCTAGGACCAGAAGGGAGCACAAAAAGAGCATCAGTTTTCCTGAAAGGTGCAGTAGCCACCAGATAGTACTTCAGATTCCTGACCACATCCAAGGAATGCAAAACCCTCTCCTTAGCGTTACTAGGATTAGGGCACAAGGAAGGTAGAACAATGTCCTGATTAAAATGAAAGGCAGACACAACCTTAGGCAGACAATCTGCTAAATCTACTTGTCCTGGTGTCTCTTAAGGTAGGGGGGCTGGATGGAAAGCACCGCCAACTCAGAAACACGCCTAACAAAAGTGATAGCCACCAAAAAGACAGCCTTGAGAGTAAGAATGGCCAAGGCAGCCTCTTGCACAGGTTCAAAGGGAGCACCCTGCAAGGAAGAAAGGACCAAGTTCAGGTCCCAGACAGGCACCGTAGGCTTACGTGGAGGACACACATGAGTAACCCCCTGGAAAATGGTCCTGATCAGAGAATGCTGAGCAAAAGATCTTTGGAAGAAAACAGCCAGGGCAGAGACATGACCTTTCAGAGTACTGAGTTGAAGCCCCAGATCCAAACCATGTTGAAGGAACTCCAGAATCCTGGGAATAGAGAACACACGACAGGGAAGGGTCCTCACACCAGTCAATGTAGGCGCACCAAACCCTGTAATAAATGGAAGAAGAAGACTTCTTCCTTGCCCTAATCATGGTGGTAAAACCAGAGGCAGACAGACCCTTTTCCATCAAGATGGAGGTTTCAGCAGCCAGGCCGTCAAAGCCAGCGTTTGTAAATTGGGATGGCACAAATGTCCCTGAGTTAGTAGGTCTGGAACCCTGGGCATATCGTACTGATCTACTGTCAGCTGCACTATGGGCCTGATGCAGAGCCTCCCCAGGTCTGAGCTTAAAACCTTCCGATTGTCCGGGGCTCCCGTTTGAATCGTGGCACAAATGTGATGCAGAGCCTTCGTCGGAATGGCTCCCTAACTGATCCGTCAATTTGTCTTTACTCGGGAAGTTTTTTTTGCTCTCTCGGGTGCCTTCAATTTGATCGGGGCTTCCGTTCCCGTTCACACGGGCGGCCCGTTTTTTCCTGCTTTTTCCTTGGTTTTTGAACGTACCTGCTTGGTTTCCGTCGTATTTGACCTTCCATTTTGGTGATTTTTCCAAGTATACTTACATCTCCATGGCTCTTCAGTTGCCAATCTGGCTACACGCAAGCGCACATCCCTAAACCTCCATTGGAATATGCATATGGCACCAACTGCCAATTTGACACATATATATATTGTCAAATTTATTTTTGGGTGTTCCTTCTTTCTTACCAATGATATGAATGGAATATCGAACACCCAACAATAGTACTTGCATTCAAGTGATTTTAATGCTGGTGACAATTCATATACAAAAAGTATTTACAAAAGACAATAGAAAACACTATATACAATGCATGGACCGCAGTATAATAATGGTAGAAAATAGTAACCAGCATGTATATAACTAGCCTGCTGTAGCAATAAACAGTAAGATGTCCAGTATTACAATGTATTCATTAAGTTATACAAGAAAAACTACGCAGCTAGTATACACTTGTAGCAGTACAAAGTAAACAAGTAATGTCATAGCTTACACAGAAGGGCAGACAAGCCGGTATACCAAGTGGATAACAAAGAAATACCTCGACGTTTCGGCCGGGATGGCCTTTATCAAGAGACCAACTATTGTTGGGTGTTCGATATTCCATTCATATCATTGGTAGTATTTATGTGCATTGAGTAGTTGCACATGGCATTATCAGAACCCCTTCTGTTACTCATTTCATCGCTTATGATATATTGATATATGTGTGCTTCAACCTTCTGCTTAAATTTTTCATTGTTCCTTCTTTCTTGCCATTAATGCATACCTTAATCTCTTTGGTGTTCCTTCTTCCTTGCCTTTAATGTTTACCGTAATTGGTTGTGAGTTTCTCTGATTTTTTGTCCCATATCTAAACCTTTTGTGTCATGTAATGTGTGATGATGTTGTGTGATTGTACATTTGCAGGAAAGACAACTCACAAAATCTGTTTTGTTTTTTTTTAATCAAACTTTTTTTTTTGGTTTTGTGATTTGGAGATTATTTTATTGGGGCCCTTTTTAAACCGGACCTTCAGCGTGATTTAATGAAAAGCCCAAACTATAAAAACACGATTCCGCAGCATCATCTGTAAAAAAAAGATACAAGGACCCACCATTAATTCACAAAATACATTACCAAGTTTCCTGGCCTAACTAAAGTCACTTTATTAACCTTTTGCTGCCTCACATTGCCCTAGTTCTTCTATCTGCATGTAGCCTAGTTTGTAGCTGCGTACATGGGTTAAACTAAGGTGGGCTTGTATTTAACGTGACAAACTAAGTTGTTTCAGACTATTCTTGCGCTTTGTTTTTTTTTTATTATAAGGAATGTGTGCGCGCACATAAACGCACGCTCGCATACTCACATCCATGATGATATCGTCCTGCTCCTGTGTAAAGATGGCATAGCTCCTGGTATAGCTCTGACGTTCCCCCGCAGTGACGTGCAGGACATCCCAAATTGGAATGCCCCAGAGACATGATGCCTGTAACCCAGCCCTGGATTTCTTCACACCCCAAAGGGCTGGGTTACATGGGTTTTGGCCTGCTTTAAAACATCATGACCAAATCAGGTTAGGATGGAATAACCCACCTCCTTTACATTATTATTAAAGTAACACAGGTTCCCTCACATAAAGCAGAACAAAACCCAGAGCGGCCACTGGTCTTCTCCCTGGAAATCCCAGATCGGGATGCCCCACTGTGTGAAACCCTTTTTAATGAGACCTTACTCAGAAATGGCAGACTCCCTCTCTTAAAGCGGAACAAGCCATGATTAGTTTAATGACCTTTGCAGGCGTATATTGTAGTGCCCCACCAGTCTGAGCAAGACAACGGATCTCATCTTCAAGAGACCAAAGGCTCGCTCCACCACAGAGCGAGTCCTCCTGGGGGCAGTATTGTAGGGCTCCTCTGCCTGTGAAGATGGGTGCAGGATTGGGGTCAGCAGCCAGGGGAGCAAAGGATAGCCAGAGTCTCCTGCCCAAAAACAAAAAACAAATAAAATAAAAAAAAAAAAAGGTGTGCATTGCAACAATAGAAAAGAGGGACAAATAGGTGAGCGGGGTAGGGTTGGAGGAAAGGACATTTGTAATGAGACTACATGCACATCCAACCTGTACACTCATTAAAAAAGTCTGGGGAATACTACTTACATAAGAGGGCAAGAACATGACGCAATAGGGTTCTATCACTTAACCCATTTAATTTAAAGTTAAAAAATTAGGCTAAAAATATACTAACAAAAAAATTACCAAATAGTGTGTTAAGGGAAAAAACAAAGTCAGACAGGGTGGGCAACCAATACAAGTTTCATACACATACCCAGTAAGGCGGGTGAGCTCAAATAGGTGCAGCCTGGTTTCTGCCATACTCAGCAGGACAAGACCGCGGAGCTGGCGCCGCTGATGTGCTCCAACAGAGGACTGCATATTATTGCCCGAGTGCAAATACGGCTGCTCTGACTTGCCGTAAGTGAAGGCTCGGCGGCCCCTTTTCATTAGGCTGATTTCAATCGGAAAACAAGGCTCTGCATCACTGAAAAAAACGGAACAATGGACGAGGCGTCCGTTTTGCCGGGAAACAGCCTCGTGCGAGCCGACAATCGGAAAGGCGGCTGAGCGCACACCTGAGCGCATAAACGCACACTAAAATCAACGTAGCACCCTTTCCTGACCCGATCAAAGCCCAAAACCAACGGGAAAATGCACGTGATAGCTGAACAGGGAGGCTCTGCATCAAGCCATATGTCTGCGAACCACACTCTTCTTGGCCACCGGGAAGCCACCAGGATTGCTGGCACCCCTTCCTGAGCTATCTTGCGCAGAACCCTGCCCAACAGGGGGAATGGGGGAAAGATATACAGAAGCTGAAAGTCCTGCCATGACATTGCTAGAGCATCCGTGGCCAAGGCCAGAATATCCTGGGACAGGGAGACAAAGGCCGGTGATTGTGACGGGATGCAAACAGATCCACATCTGGCTGACCCCAACGGTGACACAGAGCGGAACACCCTGTCGCTGAGGGACCATTCTCCCAGGCTCCGGGTCCCTCCCTGATGATTGATGTAGGCAACCGCCGTCTGGTTGTCCGAGCGTACCTGAACAGGCCGGCCCCGAAGGTGTTGGGTCAAGTGAGCCAGAACCAACCTGACAGCCCTCAGTTCCAGAATGTTGATAGGTGTGTGTGCCTCCTGAGAGCCCCACCGCCCTTGGTACTGTAGGGACTTCCGGAAGCCCCCCCAACCTGTCAAACTGGCATCCGTGGTGACCGTCTCCCAGCAGGGGGCCAGAAAAGGTCTGCCCGCCAACAGGTTCCTGGAGTCCAGCCACCACAAGAGGGACCGCCTGGCTGGGGGGGACAGAACAAGGACCTGGTCCAGGGACGCAGGATCCTTGTCCCATACTGACAAGAGGTGGAGTTGCAGAGGCCTCATGTGAAACTGGGCATAAGGAACCGCACGACACCATCAGGCCCACCAGCTGCATTCCCTGTCAGATGGAGGGATGAGGGCAAGAGAGAAGGAACTGAACCTGCGCAAGCAGACTGTCCACCTTCTGCTGAGGAAGAAAAATCCTTGCCTGAACTGTATCCAGATTCATTCCCAGGAAGGGTGTCACCAAGGAGGGAGACAGGGAAGATTTGGGATGGTTGATCACCCAGCCAAATGACTTCAGGGTGGACACTACCCGCTGAGTATCCAGCTCTGCCTGTTGGAGGGACTGAGAAGTGATGAGAATGTCGTCCAGGTAGGGCAGCACGCGAATGCCCTGAGACCTGAGCAGAGCCATCACCTTGGTGAATACTCTGGGAGCTGAAGTGAGACCCAAGGGCAATGCCACAAATTGGTAGTGCTGATCCCCCAGAGCGAACCTGAGGAATCTTTGATGACCTGGAAAGAAGGGAATATGAAGGTAAGCAGTCCCCTGGATGCAGGGAACTGATAGCAGAGCGCAGAGTTTCCATGCGAAAGCGCCTGCATCTGACAAATTTGTTGAGGATCTTCAAGTCCAGGATGGGCCTGACTGACCCATCTCTTTTGGGCACCCTTGCCCCTTTCTCGTAAGGGGACCTGACAGATGACCCCCAGCTCTAGAAGACTTTGCACAGCCAGAAACAGAGCCTGAGCTGACATGGAGTCCTGAGACATCTGGGATCTGATGAATCTTGGGGGCGGCTAGGCAGCAAACTCTATCTTGTAACCGGAGGGCACTACCTCCTGAATCTACCGGTCTGAGACATGAAGCCTCCAGACATGAGCAAAGAGCTGAAGCCGCCCCCCCACCCGGATGGGTGAGGGCGTCCCTTAATGCCTGAGGGGGCTTGGGGGAAGGCTTAGGCTTGGATCCCCAGGATGGGCCAGAGCGTCCATGTCCTCTGCCCCTACCCCAGAAATCTTCTTGGGCCCCAGTAAAGGAGACCCCTCTCCCCGTTCTGGATCCACGGTAGGGGGAAGAAAGGGAGCCCGCCTTCTGCGCTGGGGTAACCTGCCTACCTTAGCAAACAGGTCCAGGCGGTCTCCAAATAGGCGTAGTCCTTTGAAGGGAAAACCAGTGAGAGCCTTCTTGGCAGCGTTGTCAGCTGTCCACTGCAGCCGAGTGGCATATAGCCACCACCAAGGCAGAGGCTCTGCCACACATCCAAGGCAGAGAGGACATAAGCAACAAATGCCAGGAATCAGAGCCAGAATCCTCATAACTCTTGGGCCGTAACCAGACAGATCAAAGAACTCTTCAGCCTCCATAGGGAAAAGAGTGACATCAGGCGCCAAATGCCGCCTCTTAGCAGAGGCCTTACGCGCCATAGTATTAGCAAGCAACTTTTCAACACTGGCCAGTCTAGTGGACACATCAGGCTGAGACTCCCCACTGGTATGCAGCTCACTGGGAGTCAAATTTAAGCTTGGGGAAGTAGGCAAAGCCATACGTGGCGCAGGCCCAGCTGCTGGTAAACCAGGCTGCAGCGCAAGAACCTGCTGGGCACAAGGAACACAAACCCGCACATTGTCAGCACTTGTAGGGGACACCCCACAAGCCACACACAGCCGGGCTTGTCCCGAAGGCACCCCGAGCACATATCCTGAGACGCCTCCATATGGTGATTATAGGCCGGGTATTTGAGGGGCCGGGAGGAGCCAATTTTGCTGTCTCTGCAGTCCAGCGCCATCTGGCGGAGTAATACCCAAGAGTAAAGAATCTTATCTGGAGCAGGACGTACTGTATACTTGGGCCCTTATTTATGAAGGCATAGCGACAGGTAATGACGGGCACCGCCACGAGAACGCCGGCTCCCCACCACAATCACACATTTATCAAGCCAATCCTGCTTAGCGACTGAGATAGCGCCAGATAGCCACTCATTCATCATTATTCCAGCCTCAGCCCACAGCGCCAGCGTCCGACCTTGAACAGCGACAGGTATGACTCTCGCTACCTGGCGCTCTCCAATGCATTTCAATGGAACAATCTTTAAATATTCATAATTAATTGTTATTAATGTTTTTTATTTTTTTTTAAAATGTGAAAAATTATGTGACCACTTCTGTTAGATAATTTTTTTAAGGTAAAAAATAAAAAAATAAAAAATTGTGCAGAATTGATATTACAGGCCTGATATTATTGTATTCATATTACTAAATTCTTTAAAATTAATTTTTTTTTGGTTTCCAAAAATATGATGGTTTGGGGGTTAAAAAACTACTTTTAACACATCGCCGCCAGCGCTCTGGGGTTTAAACATGCATTTCACAGCGTGAGAATTTTTTGAGCGTGATTCTTTGATGAATATGGTGGGAGCCGGTCGCTCTGACCAGTCGCTATCATGCGCACCCATACATCGCGGAACCTGTCAAATAGCGACTCGTCACCCCGTATTCAACATTACTGCACACCGACTCTATAGATAGTTGCTATCAACAACCGAACAATGGCCAAGCACAGGGACTACTAGCGGGCGCTGTGAAAATACTGCTACAGTCGCTCAACTGCCGCTACCTGCCGCTATTAATGAATCGGCCTCCCCGAATAATGAAATGCCTGTATTTAAAAGTCCCCATTTAACCTTCCCTCAATGCTATTTTGTCTAGTGCTCTCATCAGAGGCTAAAAAAAGGGCACATGTTACAGGAGTACCCTTTTATTCTCCTTTTTCCGAAGACTCCAGGGCCGGGCGGTTGCAGAGGGCACTAGACAATCTACCTTACTCCCACTGTGGCTCCAGGAGTGCCAGTTAGGTAACCCATGGTTTTGTTCCTCTTTAAAGTGGACCAAGACATGGAATTTCACTATACCTGGTTAATCCTGGGTTTCGAATGCCCCACCCTATGAACCCCCCCCTCCTTCCCGGATTGCCTGCTGTCTTACCATTCCTGGAGCCCAATGCATGGAGGGCAGCGGCATTTCTCTTTTCCAGCTGTGCATGGCATAACTGAATGGCTGTGTGTGGCCGTAGGATGCTGCTGAGGAGTGATGAGGCTGTGTGAAGCTGGGATTCCATTCAGCTTCTCATATTAATATGCCGCATATTAATATGTATGGTCAGACAACCTGATTGGACAAGAGCCGCATCTGGATTCACACAGCGGGGCAAGCGGGGTGCCCCAGGGAGACGATCCAAAAACTGGGATAGTGAAAATCCTCTGCTACAGTGTGGCCGAGATATGCCCCCTAATGGTTCATCCAGGAGAGGGACATTTAAGGGGGGGCAAAACTCTAAAAGATTCCAGGGCTGCTTTACAGCTTGACTCCGACACATCCCTATTTGAAATGACCAGCTGTGTGAAACCCTGTGGTTTGCAAGATACTCACCTTGGTAATTGATCCTAATGAATGGTTGGCAGCAGGGGCACGCATTGGAGGAGACCGGCCAGTGGCGGACACCCGGCAATCAGTTTATTCAGAATAAAGAATAATGCACAGTGATGAAAGCCTGTGCCGTGTGAGCATGGATACGGAGGAATGAATGGATGAATCAGTGGGTTTCACACAGAACTCTTCAGAGGCATTGTAAAGGCAAAAATTGGATAAAAAAGTGAAAAAGTACTCATACTGGACCATGTTCTGAGATCGAGTCCCGTCATGCATATGCCCGTAATTGCTTAAAACCCAAAGGTGGACCAATGGTATGGAGAGGATTTTGCATGAAATGGCTTGTCCTCATATTTTTGTATTGGCCATTTATATATTTATAAAAAGTTATTCATGTGCCCCCTCAGATATCTCCTCTCAAGACTAAATAAATATAATTCCTTTAATCTTTCTTCAACACAAGATATAGTAGATATGTAAGAAATAGAGATCAGATACTTCATGTGAGCCTCAGGATGTCACTGGCCTCAGTTTCCATGGTAGTGTCTCTCCAAATAAGCATGATGCAATCACAGTTTATGAGGGATTTATGGTGGTAGTAAATAGTTTTTTATGTAGTTAACCAAGGAGTAAACATCTATAAGGAGGCGACACATGTTAAGTTTAAAATAGTGGCCTAAAAAAGACCAAAGAGTCCCCTATTCAAGGGTACAAGGTAAAAATCGCTGTTTTCAAACTGAAAGAATCTACATGGCCTATATCAAGAAAAACAGGATTTACCCAGGATTTTTAGAGGGTAGACTCAATTAATCTCGTAAGTGATATCTCAATCACCCATAATTATAATAGTGGGCTAGAACAACCGCGATCCTAGGGCCCCACGATTGGCTGCCAGCGGTCACCTGAACCAGGCTAGACCACAGCCAAGAAAAAGAAGGCAACTCCGGCCCAACTGACTCCCGGTAGCCAATCACAGGGCCCCATTTTGCCATCAGTATCAAGGTTCAGGTAGGGATTGCGGAGAGTTGCAGGGGTCTATGCTCGAGAGCAATCTGCATGCCACCCAAGCCTGTCACAATGTAGCCCCACACCCATTATGTAGAAAATGGGTGTGGGACTGCTTTAAGGTGAAAAGCGCTTATCTGGTGATGACTCTGCTATAAATAATAGTTGTTGGTTTTTTTGGAAAAGAGGGGTTGTGTTTTTTTTTTTTCCTGTAACACATTCGTCACCTGGTGAGCAGTCCCAAGAACCCCTATAACAGTTCAAAGGGAAGGGGTACAGTATGATGTGGGTGACTTACCAATACCCCCTACCTAGTTACCGCATGTGGGGCGGAAAGCATTCACTGCCCATTGACATGATAGAGGAGCACCAGAGCAGAAGGCTCATCAGGCTAGTAGCCCTGGAGGAGAGGAGAGGCCACACTTTATTTATTTAATTCCCTGGAATATTGGCCAAATCAGATTTCCCTGCCCATAGACTTTAATGGCATCCAGTATCCAGGGAGCGCTGGATGCCAGATAACATGCAGACTGACTAAACCTCTGTACTGCCTATCACTAGCTACTACATCTACTACTGGTCAAGTGACAGCAGTTCCCCCCTATAATAGTATAGTAGTGGATTCCAGCCTTCATTGCTACCCTATAGTTTCTACATCTGTATACTACACTGAGTGGCTTTTTGTTCCAAGTAAATTTGGCACAACATGTATAATACATATTATAGCTACACTCAGAGGTGGGCAGTGACCAGCAATAAGCCCAGGAATGTACAGGCTGTGACCAGCTCCTTAGCCCCACCCCCAAGGAGCTTTTCAGTTGATTAATGCTATAGCATTGCTGGAAGAGCTCATGAGCAGGGATGGATATGTCATAAGAGATTTCAGGGGTGGGAATGGCCTCCACCATTCATGAGATTTAGGCTATAGCATTGCAGAATGTGGGCTGGGGTGTGTTACATTGGGGCCAGGAAAGGGGAGACGGCTTGGGCAGCATAGAATGGAGAATGGTTTTAGAAGAAGCAGTGTATAGGCCCCAGGTGAGCTGCATTCTAGAGGCTACACGCAGCCCAAGTGGTCATAAAGCAGTGTGGCCCCCTGGGAATTCTCCCTGTGCTCCCTATTACCAACCTGCCCCTGGCTACACTACAATATATCAAACATTGGACATTGGTATTATGTCCTGCAGTCCAAATATAAACTGATTACTGATGGGGAGGCCGATTCATCAATAGCGCCAGGTAGCGACAGATGAGCGACTGTAGCGTGATTTTTTCAGCGCCAGCCAGTATTCGCTGTGCTTGGCCGGCATTAGCTTGATGACAGCGACTCAGTCGCTGTGCGGTAATGTTGAATACGGGCTGGGGGGTCGCTGTTTCACAGGTCCAGCGTTGTATGTGAGCGCCTGACAACGAATGGCCAGAGCGAACGGCTAGCTTCATATTCATCAAAAAATCACGCTCCGAATGTGCTGTCGCTGTCCATTCCTTGTTTAAACCCCAGAGCGCTGGCGGCGATCTGTATTAACTAGTTTTTAACCCCTAAACAACCATATTTTTTGAATGTAACATTATACATGTTTTTAGAATCATTTTGTTATATGAATACATTAATCTCAGACCTGTTAAATAAATCCTAACATTGCAGAAGTGTTCTCCGATTTTTTGACATTAAAAAAAAAAATAAAAAAATAAATACCAATTAATTATGAATAATTATAGCTTGCTCCATTGAAATGCATTGGACATCGCCAGGGAGCGACAGCTCATACCTGGCGCTGTGAGGGAATTTGCAGCGGCGCTGTTCGGTCCAGGCGGCTTCATGATGAATGCCGCGCTAGCCGTCGCTCTCGCCGGCGCTAGCCTCATTTTGCTTGATAAATGCGTCATTGTGACCGCCGCGGGCGTACTTGAGTCGGTAGTCGCCGTTAGCTGCCGCTACCTGGCACTCGTCAGACACTACCTGGCAGACACTACCTATCGCTTGATGAATAAGGGCATTTATCTGCCAAGGTAAAGCGTTTCCATCATGGTCAGCCTCCCCTATCAGGATGTGGGTCAGTTTCAGCTCATATATTTGCTGCTTAGGTCATCCATAATAAGTAGTTGACTTGCACATTGGGATTTTCATGCTGTACATGGTACAAAAAAAAAAAGAAAACAGTAACTTCTGACATGTGCATATGTGCGTGTGCGTCTAAATAAAACCTGCAGTTGTTCCAGCACTTGTTCTGCACACATGTCTGCACCTGGGGTCTCGCAGGAGCGTTTACTCAGCTGTCCATTGCTGTATATTGAAAGGAGCTTATGGCCCCATATGCGGGATAACCACCATGATGTCATGATTGCTTTGTTTTTAGCCTTAAGAATGAAGCCGCTATTAGTGACCTCCAATGTGTCCTCTTTACAGCATTTAAAAACATTGTAGATTCCTAACCAGATCCTGTAGTGTCTCCATAGATGTTAAGAAAAATTAGTATAACTAGAAGAAAAATTGGTGTCTGGATTTACGGACTTTAGGGTTGATTCAGAGCCCCTTTCTCATCATTTTTATGGAGGTCTTGCTACCAAACGAAAAATCATGCAAAAATGAAAACATTTCACACTAAAGTTCTCGCAAAAAAAACCTTTGCTGAATCAGATGAGTGGAAAAAATGAATGAGAATGGAAATATTCACGCAAAAAAAAAAGGTGAGAAAGGGGCTCTGAATCAACCCTTTTGTCTTTGATTTCTTCCCTCTAATTTATATAATGGTGAAAACAATTATATCCAGGGCCGTATTAGGTGTCCATGGTACCCTAGGCACTTTAAGTGCTTGCGCCCCCTTTAGGTAACGGTCCATATAAAAGGGTGCAATGGGCTAGATGCAGAGAATGTTTGTGGAGGAGGGCACAAATGGAGAATTGCAGAGAAGCAGACAAGCATGTTCCATCTTTTACTGCATTCTGACATACAGGAGTCACATGACCACACCAGTGGAGGGCGGATGCTCTGTCCTGTGTTCAACCCATTGCCCCTCCCCCTTCACTCTTCATCCTTCTGTGGCTGGGGGGTGATTATTAGGAGACATTAATGTTCTGGCTATGGGATTTTTAATTTCTTTCTTTACTATAGTAGTAAGAGCAGTGTCCTGTGTCCCCCCCCTTCCAGGTTGCCACCCTAGGCACATGCCTAGGGTTGCCTAATGGTAAATACAACCCTGATTATATCTCCTGGAACCAATATGGCCAAATATGTAAACAATTGTTATTAGAAAAACATCAATAGAAATATCAATGCTTAATACAATAATAACTTTTAATGCAAAGCCCAAACCTTTAACAAACTATTCCCCAGAATCTAAAATTAATATATTTTATGTTTTTAGTCACTTACTTATTATTCTTTCCACCACTGGGCTGCAACTCTGTTCAGGGTACGGCCGCAGCCATCTTGCCTCAGTAGCATCTCATAGTTATAGCTGTACTTTGCACAGACAGAGCAGAGCTGAGGTCAGGAAAAGGACAGCAATCCCAGAATGCAGAGCAGCACAGTCAGAAGACACTTCCTGTTTCCAGGCAGCCTGATACTCCATGGGCCTCCATCTTGGATGTTTAAAGGCTCATAAATGTAGTAGATGTACGTAGGAGGATTTTTAATGTGTGCAATCTGTATTTACAAGGTGGGGGAATCATATAAGATATGCTCTTATTCATGGTGAATAACTAAACTCAGAACCAATATATATATATATATATATATATATATATATATACAGTATATATATATATATATATATATATATATATATATATATATATATATATCCTGCCTGACTCAGCTAAAAAATGCAACAAAAATAATACAATTAAAAAGAATATCTAATAATATAATTAAAAATAACAAGCCAATAGAAATGCAATGTATAAACGCAAAAGATCGTAGTTCTTTAGATATCCATTATTTCAAAGAAATCACGGAGACCAATGGGAAATATTGAGATATATTGTTTATAAAATTCCAAAAGAAAATACATTTCAACCCACATGCAACACCACCTGTCTGTAATTAAATCTGGGTCAAACCCAACACAAACCCGGCTTATGAGGACCATCCGCTCAGTGGATAAGATGAGAATTGCATCAAGCGTCATGGTTGCCCTCAGTCTCAGCATCTTCCAGGTCAGCAGGCCCAATCCTTTCACAGAACCGTGGCGTTTCATTTCTGTAAAAGTTTAAGCATTTCTGTAAATACTTTTCAGCTGGTTAATGTGGTGGAATTTCTCTGAGAAATTCGGCAAATCGCCCGAATCAAATTTTTGAGAAGTTCGCTCATCTCTAGTGGTTTTGCATACAGCACCCAGCGCTCACCAGCCACTGTCTGCTGCTACGTGCCGCTACCTGGCGCTATCCTTTCTTAAATAACCCCCTTAGTCAACATGGTTTTTATGGTGCGATTCCCTCTTTCCACAGCTCTAGAAGATTGTGGGTGATACGTCACATGAAGCTCACGCTTAATATCTAACTATTTCTGTAACTGCTGAAAGATTTTTCTTGTAAATGCCGGGACTGAATGATTCAGACAATACTTTTGCTGCTGTTAGGGCATTTTCATTCTAAGTTGGGAATGCTTTCACCCATTTTTCTGAAAACATCTACCACTACCAAGCTGTAAGTGTAGCCCCCAGGAGTTTTGGGCAAAGGACCAATGAAATCAACTTGGACGTGTGCCCATGAGCCTTCAGGAGGTGGGGCAGATCTTAAAAAGGCTTTGTTGGAACATGAGGGGGGGTTGACCTGAAAGCATGGCAAACATTTGCCACATTTTACATAAACATTTGATGGTAGGCCACCATACTGAGCTCATCAATTTACATAGCGTTTATCTTCTGCATAATGTCCACCCACACGGTGAGCATTAAAAAGTTGAAAAAACTCAACAGCACAATCTTGGGGAATACACATAACTAGAAAACCTGCATCTGGATGATACATAAGGAGGGGCTCCCCCAAATTGCAAGGCACTAAACCAGTTATCTTCGCCCATGCTGTGGGTATGGAAGTAGGCTTCCTTGCCAGATGCCACTGCCATACAGTGATGCTACAGATCTGAATGTGTGGCTGGCTGCACTGCAGTGATTTCTGGACTGAGGGGAGGTTTCCACAAGACAGACTCCTTTGCTGCCTTTTTTGCACACTGATCAGCCCCACTGTTTTTCTTTGCTTGTATTGACCTCTTAGAGGGGCCTTTCACAGTGAAAAAGGGTTGAGTTTACCTCAGAAGCAAAAGAGGATGCCCTCTATGAATGAGCAGGTAGAAGAGCGGATGTGTGCGCTCCCTGGGGCCTTGAAGCTGGAATTCAGGCTTAGGGTCTGGAGTATCACACTAAACTGACTTCCCAAGACACCTTGGACTGGTGGGAACACGATGCTGGAGAGTGGGCCATAGTAGTAACCCCTCTGGAAGAGGCACTCCTCAGAAACCTTGAGGATAAGAACACTGAACCGGAACCTGGTGCATGCCAACCAAGCTGAGAGGGACTGGATAAAAGGAGACCCTGAATGCCAGCAGGGCCTTTTGTGGATTGCTGTGTAAATAACTGCCAGTGTACAAAGACTGTTTGTTGAATTTGAACTTGCTGCTGTTCTTCGCAGGCCTGAGGTCAACAGGGGATCTTGCCTATGGAACTGAGTGAGTACCAAGCCCAGGAAGACCCCCTTTTCAAACATCTCCCTGTCTGAGGGTCACCTCCACATCTCCCCCAAAGCATACCCAAACCCCTGGAGTGTCCCTGTTATATTACCATGTAAACAAAATACAAATCACGGATGTCTGTCCCGGAGTACCCAGAGTACATTCCAGCTGCTAAATAAAGCCAGTGAATGCAAGGCTAAGGATCACCCACCCCTAACCCAAGACTTCATTACAGGTTAGGGAAATCAGTAAGAAGATGAAAATTTGGGGTCAGCACCAGGCAAGCAGAAAGGACACCAGACTTGCTTTTTGCATCAGCCATTAACCCAGTGCGGACTCTATGCAATCTCTGCATAAGTGCCTCCATACATGCTTATCAGGTATTGATAAAAAATCTCTTGAAATCCTAGAAAGGAACTTTTCTCACCATGCACAAAGATCATGTAAATGTATCCACTTGACTCTACAAATCAATTACCTGCTTCACCATCCGAATATTGATTTCCCCATGAGGAACTACTAAAGCCAGCAGACCCTGCTTAATATTCGGATCAGATCTATATGGAACTGTGTATATAGTGTATATAATCATGGTGTGTTAAAATTATTAGGGTCTCCTATACCGTATGTATATATTACCTTCATGTGTACCCTCATGCGGACCCAAATCACTGTATATATATATGAATCAATGTACTAACTTTCTCAGCATCAAATATAGTTGTAGGTGTGCTTCTATTTGTAGTTATTAGTGTACTAGTGGGGGGATACACCCCTTGTTATATGAATGCACCCACAAAAAAAAAAAAAAATCACTCCAGATTATCGGTTGAGTGTGCTTACCAGTTTGTATTAGTCAGCACCAGGCACAAAATGAATGATTTGGAGTAAAAACTGCAATTTAGGTGAATAATAAAATGGAAGTGCAGTGGTGCTGAATTGACCCCCTATGTTAACCCAAGTTAGGAAGCCAAGATTTAGCCATGGTCATTCTTTATCTTGCTTTATTTTGGATGCAGGGACCCTCTGTGGTCTGGCTGATGAGTCCATTCTCTTGGACCAGGTACGGTTAACTCACCCATGTTTGGCCCAACTCCACATTGCCCTGGCAGACCTGCTTGCCATGCAGTTTCTGAAACGGATCCCATTGGCACACTGTCTGATTTGATAAAAGAGGTGTCTGGGCCATTAGTGTGGACATAAGCCTCGCCCCCAGCCTCATTAGCAGTTCCAATAAGGCAAGTTTGTTTGTATTGTAAGCTACCTTCTTACATTTTTATGCGCAGTAGGAGGGGACATTTTTAATCACTTGTACCTGTGATGGAGCACTTTTACAGGTAAGGTACTTCATTTTCCCTATGAGGAAAGCATATATTTGGGAAGTTCGAAAAACAGCCGCAGCCTATGGGCTATGCAGAAAAATCTAGCGATTTGTTTGTCGAATAGCCCATAGGGTGTTGTTGTTTCCAAAAAATGTGCTTACTCCATAGGAATAATGAGGTTGTGGCATTTCTGGTGCAGTGAAATGTTAAATTAGCTTGTTTAGTCATCCAGACCAGTACCCATCATATAGAGCTCTATGCAGTGGTTGGCTTCCTAACAATCGTTAAGTGGTCCCACAACCAATTTTTACATAATGGGTGTGGAGTTGCATTGTGACATTCTCCGTGGGGGCATCAGATTGCTGGAGCCCTCTGCAGCCCCAGGGTTTAGGTAAACATTGTAGGGGGTTTCGGGAGTCTATGCACGAGGGGCCTCCACTCTCCCCGCCCCTAGCCGGGCACAATGTGGCCCCCAGTCCCATTATGTACAAATTTGGCGTTGGACCACTTTACCTGTAGTGGGCATTCCCAATCCAGATCTCCCAGGGGCAATTGTTAAATGGACCTAAAGTCATTTTTGACAGCTAGAAAACCAGAACGTCAACCAAAGGCTTACCTCTGGGCTGTTCCTACCAGCATCCTCTGCTGTCTGACATAGTAGTCTGGTGCCTCTTTATGCTTTTTGGACCTTAGTAAGTGATGTCCTTCTTGATGCTAAAAGCTGTCTTGCTAAGACTCCATGACTAATAATGAATAGATTCTGTCTGCAGCGGAACATTAAAGCAATCCGCAGATTACACAACTCCTCTACTACCATCAGTATCTCTGATACTCCAATAAATGGGGAAAGTGACATTTCAGACTTTATTGCCAATATTAGGGATGAGCTCCGCTCCGAATTTCAGGGAAAATTCGATTCGGCACGAACCCGAATTTTTTTTGGTTCGTGCCGATCGAATTTTCCCTGAAATAAAAAAAAAAATGCCGGCATGGTGGGAGCGGGCAGGCCGGCTATGCTGTTTAAAAAGCAAACACTTACCTGCATGGTCGGAGCGTGGAGGCCGGCGCCGGCGCATCAGAGGGCGACTGAGAGCGGCGCCGGCCTCCACGTTCCGACCATGCAGGTAAGTGTTTGCTTTTTAAACAAATGCCGGCATGGTGGGAGTGGGCAGGCCGGCTGCGCTGTCAGCGGGCCGGCAGCCCGCTGACAGGCGTAGCTGGCCTGGCCGCTTCCACCATGCCGGCATTTTTTTTTTTTCAGATGAGCGATTCGTGAAAGTTCGATTCGGGCGAACCCGAATTTCTTGGGGAAATTCGGCGAATCGCCCGAATCGAACTTTCAAGAAGTTCGCTCATCGCTGGCCAATATCTAAAGAAACAAAGGAGGGGTGGCAGCCGCTCAGACCATTTTATAACTAACCTGGGAGGTGCACGTTAGCAGGGCAATTAGGATACAAAAGTCTTGAATTTGTGCAAGCACATGGGGTGTGGGGTCTAGGCTGTATTGCAAGGTCTTTGACCCTTACACCCCATGGCTTGCACTTGAGAGGTTTAGGGTAAACTCAGGTAAGCCTGCTCCCAATTTATCTATTGCACTGTATGTCCCAAATGGGCTCTCAGAGATTAGAGTTAGGACTGCACCCATAGAGGCAACTTGGCGCTGGTGGTGCAGCTTAAGCATACTTCTGCAGATGTGTGTGACCAAGCCTCTGTTTTTAACCAAGTTTGGAGACAGATTATAGGCTGGCCTGCAAGCTAACAGGGTTGGGTGCTGTGGCTCCTTTAAGACTTTTGTATCCTATTGCCAATATCTGATCCCTTGTTTTAGTGTGAAGATAAACTATAGATGTGTGTAAAATGTAAATAAATGCTAATAATAAATCTATATTTGAGTCTAATTAAAGTGAGTGCACAAAGCGGATGTGTTATAATAGCCTTCAATTTAACAGACTGATCAGTAGATAAGGTTATCTACTCATAGTAAGATGGTTGGCTTGTAGTGACCTTTAGAGTCAGAAAAGCGAGCATTGACTTGTTGCCAAAAAAGTTACTATGTAGATGTTTCATTTATGCATTAATGTGCTTTTAGACACAAGGTCCAAAGATAATAAATCCTAATACTTCATGTGATTGTCATCAGTGAGACAGCCTTCACCTATAATGAGTGACCATTTGGTATTGCTGGAAAGCCCGCTGTTTCTTATAAGTTGATCATCAATGTCAGAGTATGTCAAGCTCTAAACCAGGGGTGTTCAACATTTTGAAGAGAGTCATTTGAAAACTGATCGTGGGCCACAATTATGAGGTTAAGAATTTCACATTTTTATTCATTTTGAATAACAAAGATTTTCTACAACAATCAGGATATTCACTGTCTCCACTTCATTCGAGTGATTTTTTACACTCCTATGACCTTCCACCACACCCCCCTCCATTACCACGTTCATATGTAACCATTCCCCACATGCTAGCTATACACATGCTGATGATGTGATCTGTGATGCTGATCTGTATTCTATTGCTAGTAGCAGCACCACACATATCCCCACCTCTTCCCACCCCACTTGTCACACCTCTTCCCATCCCACTTGTCACACCTCTTCCCATCCCACTTGTCACACCTCTTCCCACCTCACTTGTCACACCTCTTCCCACCCCACTTGTCACACCTCTTCCCACCCCACTTGTCACACCTCTTCCCATCCCACTTGTCACACCTCTTCCCACCCCACTTGTCACACCTCTTCCCACCCCACTTGTCACACCTCTTCCCATCCCACTTGTCACACCTCTTCCTATCCCACTTGTCACACCTCTTCCCATCCCACTTGTCACACCTCTTCCCACCCCACTTGTCACACCTCTTCCCACCCCACTTGTCACACCTCTTCCCATCCCACTTGTCACACCTCTGCCCACCCCACTTGTCACACCTCTTCCCACCCCACTTGTCACACCTCTTCCCACCCCACTTGACACACCTCTTCCCATCCCACTTGTCACACCTCTGCCCACCGCACTTGTCACACCTCTTCCCATCCCACTTGTCACACCTCTTCCCACCCCACTTGTCACACCTCTTCCCATCCCACTTGTCACACCTCTTCCCATCCCACTTGTCACACCTCTTCCCATCCCACTTGTCACACCTCTTCCCACCCCACTTGTCACACCTCTTCCCACCCCACTTGTCACACCTCTTCCCACCCCACTTGTCACACCTCTTCCCATCCCACTTGTCACACCTCTTCCCACCCCACTTGTCACACCTCTTCCCACCCCACTTGTCACACCTCTTCCCACCCCCATGTCACACCTCTTCCCACCCCCATGTCACACCTCTTCCCACCCCACTTGTCACACCTCTTCCCACCCACTTGTCACACCTCTTCCCATCCCACTTGTCACACCTCTTCCCATCCCACTTGTCACACCTCTTCCCATCCCACATGTCACACCTCTTCCCACCCCACTTGTCACACCTCTTCCCACCCCACTTGTCACACCTCTTCCCACCCCACTTGTCACACCTCTTCCCACCCCACTTGTTACACCTCTTCCCACCCCACTTGTCACACCTCTTCCCACCCCACTTGTCACACCTCTTCCCACCCCACTTGTCACACCTCTTCCCATCCCACTTGTCACACCTCTTCCCATCCCATTTGTCACACCTCTTCCCATCCCATTTGTCACACCTCTTCCCATCCCACTTGTCACACCTCTTCCCACCCCACTTGTTACACCTCTTCCCATCCCATTTGTCACACCTCTTCCCATCCCATTTGTCACACCTCTTCCAATCCCACTTGTCACACCTCTTCCCATCCCATTTGTCACACCTCTTCCCATCCCACTTGTCACACCTCTTCCCATCCCACTTGTCACACCTCTTCCCACCCCAATTGTCACACCTCTTCCCACCCCACTTGTCACACCTCTTCCCACCCCACTTGTTACACCTCTTCCCATCCCATTTGTCACACCTCTTTCCACCCCACTTGTCACACCTCTTCCCACCCCACTTGTCACACCTCTTCCCACCCCACTTGTCACACCTCTTCCCACCCCACTTGTTACACCTCTTCCCATCCCACTTGTCACACCTCTTCCCATCCCACTTGTCACACCTCTTCCCACCCCACTTGTCACACCTCTTCCCACCCCACTTGTCACACCTCTTCCCACCCCCATGTCACACCTCTTCCCATCCCACTTGTCACACCTCTTCCCATCCCACATGTCACACCTCTTCCCACCCCACTTGTCACACCTCTTCCCACCCCACTTGTCACACCTCTTCCCACCCCACTTGTCACACCTCTTCCCACCCCACTTGTCACACCTCTTCCCACCCCACTTGTTACACCTCTTCCCATCCCATTTGTCACACCTCTTCCCATCCCATTTGTCACACCTCTTCCCATCCCACTTGTCACACCTCTTCCCACCCCACTTGTTACACCTCTTCCCATCCCATTTGTCACACCTCTTCCCATCCCATTTGTCACACCTCTTCCAATCCCACTTGTCACACCTCTTCCCATCCCATTTGTCACACCTCTTCCCATCCCACTTGTCACACCTCTTCCCATCCCACTTGTCACACCTCTTCCCACCCCAATTGTCACACCTCTTCCCACCCCACTTGTCACACCTCTTCCCACCCCACTTGTTACACCTCTTCCCATCCCATTTGTCACACCTCTTTCCACCCCACTTGTCACACCTCTTCCCACCCCACTTGTCACACCTCTTCCCACCCCACTTGTCACACCTCTTCCCACCCCACTTGTTACACCTCTTCCCATCCCACTTGTCACACCTCTTCCCATCCCACTTGTCACACCTCTTCCCACCCCACTTGTCACACCTCTTCCCACCCCACTTGTCACACCTCTTCCCACCCCCATGTCACACCTCTTCCCACCCCACTTGTCACACCTCTTCCCACCCCACTTGTTACACCTCTTCCCATCCCATTTGTCACACCTCTTCCCATCCCATTTGTCACACCTCTTCCCATCCCACTTGTCACACCTCTTCCCACCCCACTTGTTACACCTCTTCCCATCCCATTTGTCACACCTCTTCCCATCCCATTTGTCACACCTCTTCCAATCCCACTTGTCACACCTCTTCCCATCCCATTTGTCACACCTCTTCCCATCCCACTTGTCACACCTCTTCCCATCCCACTTGTCACACCTCTTCCCACCCCAATTGTCACACCTCTTCCCACCCCACTTGTCACACCTCTTCCCACCCCACTTGTTACACCTCTTCCCATCCCATTTGTCACACCTCTTTCCACCCCACTTGTCACACCTCTTCCCACCCCACTTGTCACACCTCTTCCCACCCCACTTGTCACACCTCTTCCCACCCCACTTGTTACACCTCTTCCCATCCCACTTGTCACACCTCTTCCCATCCCACTTGTCACACCTCTTCCCCCCCCACTTGTCACACCTCTTCCCACCCCACTTGTCACACCTCTTCCCACCCCCATGTCACACCCCTTCCCACCCCACTTGTCACACCTCTTCCCACCCACTTGTCACACCTCTTCCCATCCCACTTGTCACACCTCTTCCCACCCCCATGTCACACCTCTTCCCACCCCCATGTCACACCTCTTCCCACCCCACTTGTCACACCTCTTCCCACCCACTTGTCACACCTCTTCCCATCCCACTTGTCACACCTCTTCCCATCCCACTTGTCACACCTCTTCCCATCCCACATGTCACACCTCTTCCCACCCCACTTGTCACACCTCTTCCCACCCCACTTGTCACACCTCTTCCCATCCCACTTGTCACACCTCTTCCCATCCCATTTGTCACACCTCTTCCCATCCCACTTGTCACACCTCTTCCCACCCCACTTGTCACACCTCTTCCCACCCCACTTGTCACACCTCTTCCCACCCCACTTGTCACACCTCTTCCCACCCCACTTGTTACACCTCTTCCCATCCCATTTGTCACACCTCTTCCCACCCCACTTGTCACACCTCTTCCCACCCCACTTGTCACACCTCTTCCCACCCCACTTGTCACACCTCTTCCCATCCCACTTGTCACACCTCTTCCCACCCCACTTCTGCTTACCAATTCCTGTCCCACCTCAACGCTTTCCACCTCTCCCCATTTTACCTTTGCCACACCTCTGCCCTCCATTGCTAAACTCACATCGGCCCTACCCTTCCCTTACCTCTGCTTACCTCTGTCCACCTCCCCTCTACCTCTGCTGACTTCTTTCCTGTCTCTGTCCTCTGCCTATGTCTGCTCAGTTAACTTCAGTTTACCTCTTGTCACCCATTCTCACTTCACCTCTGCTTACCTTACCTCTTTCCCCCTCTGCCTGCCTAACTTCTAACTCTTCCCCCCTCACTTTACCTTTTCTCATCTTACCCCTGCCCACTTCTTCCCACCCCATCTCTGCTCTCCTCACCTCTACCCATCTCACATCTTCCTACCTCTACTGACCTCACTTCTGCTCACCTTACTTATATCCACCCAGCCTCACCTTTGCCCACATCTGCTCACATCCGCATCTACATAAAGACATATACAATATATACAACAGTAACCTATTTGTGGTTTACCTGCTTCCATTTATTGCCGCCCTTTCAGTGGAACAATAAGTCAATGCAGCCTTTAGACCAACAAGGTTTTTGCAGCCCTGCCCTAGGGACATCCCAATATGGGATTCCCTGCAGTGTGCCACCCCCTGGTTTCACCATTAATTCACCTAAGTCATAAGCCTTAGACTAAGCTTAGCTACACTCTGCACCCAGAGCATCCCCACTCCCCCCCCCCTTGGTGCGCCCTCTTCTGCAATATGCTGGACATGGCAAGTGCACAGAGTGTGAATTCTGCCTGGACACATGTGTGGTGGGATTGAGGATCACAGTGAGTATACAGGGAAACTAGGGGGCTTCACAATGTTAAGCATCCTGAATCGGAATACCTCTCGGGGAAGGATTTAACCCAGACTTGAGTTTGGACTTGTTTGGGTTTTGGTCCAATTTAAAGGGACATTCCAGGTAAAGGGTTAATTTAGTCTGCTCTTCCATGCTTTCATTCACCCTGCTTTATGTTTTCTAACAAGCCCAAATTATTCTTGTGCTGTACCTCTCATTCTAAGGTCATTAGCTTTGCCTGTATCTCTATAAGGGGCCCTAATAATTGAGACAGCAGAAAGGCTCAAGTTCAATAGGATTTATCAGGGAATAAAAGATGCTGCCCCTGACTACCCGCACAGGGTACGTTTTAAGCAGGTTCATTTAACCCTTTACCTGGAATGTCCCTTTAAATGTATTGTCTAGGTTAAGTGTAAAATCACTGTTGGCTTACCTGCCATGCAGACGATTCATCCTGGTGTGCTGCTGAATGAAGCTGTTGTTGTGTAGATGCAGCCCATTTTATTTCTTCATAACCATTTCTTTTATCATTGCAAGGTGGGTGGACCTATTTCCACCTCTGTTGCAACAGACCATGTGGGTGACACCAATGCTTGTGTGTGCAGAGGGGCATAGCTAGTCCCAGCTTTGTTTATCTGTCTTTTCCCTGCTTCTTTGTACAGGGTCACCTTTTTGTGTTGAATAAAGTCGGATCATAAATACATAAAATCCAGGATCTGGGCTACAGAAAGGGGGCTGGGTCTCAGTAACAACATCTTTATTCAGCAGCTCACCAGGATGAATCTTTTTACCTGACAGGTACTCAAACAATGATTTGTGTTCACACTTAGCCCAGACAAATCCCTTTAAAGTGGACCAACACCCAGGATTTTGACTATCCTGGGTTTTGGTCCACTTCGGGGGGGCGCCCCGCTGTGTGAAACCCCCCAAAACTCACCTCACCACGCTCCCACGTGACCGCGCCGTCCAATCCCCGCCGACGGACAAGCGGGTGACAGCGACGGAAAAGACAGCGCGTCCGCTGCCGCCTCCCGCACGTCACTCTTACAGGGCGCGCGCCCGCGGTGGCCATTCACAAACGGCCGGCGCGGGCGCGCGCACGTCTAGAGGGGCGTGCGGGAAGTAAGGTTTTTTGGGGTTTTGGGGGGTTTCACCCCGCGGGACATCCCGATCTCAGATGTCCCGCGGTGAGGGAGGTGATCCCCCCTGGGTGTTGTTCCACTTTAAGAGAAGGTTATAATTTAAAGACCTACATTTGCTTCCTTTTGCTGACTCATTTTTCAGGGCCCCCAAAAGGAATTGACTTCTGATTAAAGTTGAAGTTTCCTGATGTTTAGTACAAAGAAGAATATACCACAATTTGTTTAGACTCATTGGACAGTTGAATATATGCATTTCGGTCTCTTTCTACCAGCATCCTCTGCTGTCTCATATGGCAGCCAGGTCTGTAGAGATCTAGGCTGGCTAATTTAAATAGAATTAAAATTATTGTTGGGTTCCCTCCTAAAATGGGGGTTACACCAAACAAAATACCTGACCCACCAACTAAACCAACCAATTATTGAGGTATGTTAAAAAGACGAATCCCTCAAGTATGAGGAATGTAGATATGGGCTGGTTATGCCAATGGCCCCTACGAACATAAGCTAATAATTAGACCAGGGTGTAATGGACCATCTCCCTAGTCAAAGACATACAATGGGGCTCATTGTATGGCAACCTCGCCTCAATAAGCAAAACGTTTATCTAAAAAAGTATAACATTTTATTAATTTATAATTAAATTAATTTTTACTATGACACATCGATCTTAAAAGTACAGGTTGATCGCTATTTACACTCATAATGCCATGTTAAACATGCGGCAGAGATTTTGACAATATCCCGCAGAACAGACTAGTTTCGCTCGTTTATTAGCTTCTTCAGTGTCTGCTAGGACTCCAAAAGGTTCTCTATATGGGAAATGCGAATATAGAGCATAACATGATGGCCAAAGAGTAGTTATAAAAGTAATTGTTACCTGGATGTAAAAAGCAGCTGCTTCCTATTATTGGACGAATGGAATTGGTTTCAGGAAATGGGCCCAATAATGAGAGAATACGTGGCAATGCAGCCCTATAGGCGAGTGGGTAGAATGCGCCTTTTCTTTGATTGCTGCAAACATTGTTTAAGAGGTAAGCAAATAGCGCTTATATGCAATCCATACGATTATATAATATATAGGTATGGGGGAAAAGCCCCATACCTATATAGTATATACTCGTATGGATTGCATATAAGGGCTATTTGAGCGCCTTGAGTATTATTAATATATGGTCGGTCTCAGACCTCATATTACGCAGTTCCATCATCCTGAATTAGCTTAGGCCCTTATTTAACAAGGAATAGCGACAGGTAGCGACTGGTGAGCGGCCGGTAATGACGGGCCTCGCCACGAGAATGTCGGCTCTCCACCACAATCACACATTTATCAAGGCAATCCTGCTTAGCGACTGAGATAGCGCCATATAGCAACTCATTCATCATTATTCCAGCTTCAGCCCACAGCGCCAGCGTCCGACCTTGAACAGCAACAGGTATGACCTCTCGCTACCTGGCGCTCTCCAATGCATTTCAATGGAACAATCTTTAAATATTCATAATTAATTGTTATTAATTTATTTTATTTATTATTTTTTTTTTATGTGAAAAATTCTGTGACCACTTCTGCCATTTTAAATAATTTTTTTAAGGTAAAAAAAATAAAAATGTACAGAATTAATATTACAGGTCTGATATTAACCCTTTCGCTGCCAGCCTACCTGCAGCATTTGCCACTCCCTGTTGCCAGACGATGTTTCACCATTTTGCGCTACACATATTCAACTGTCATTTTTGAAGGGATTTCCAGGGATTTCCCAGGAAAATTATATATTGTTTTTTTCAACAGAGTCTGGGCTTTAACATGAAATGTCTTGTTTGTATTTTTTAGGTGTATTCTCAATTTTTTTGGGTGAAATGTGTGAAAAAAAACAAAAAAAAAACATTTTTTTACAATTTGTAGAGTTTTTTTGTAATAAAAAATGTAAGTTTGTCAATAAAATCTTATTGCGTGAGAAACCCCAATTTCTCCCGGTTACAGCG
The DNA here is from genome assembly GCA_027917425.1 of Gastrophryne carolinensis. Classification (NCBI taxonomy): domain Eukaryota; kingdom Metazoa; phylum Chordata; class Amphibia; order Anura; family Microhylidae; genus Gastrophryne; species Gastrophryne carolinensis. The sequence continues at coordinate 126,615,434 of CM051244.1, read as the reverse complement.
ATACCACATATGTATAGGTAGACACCCTTTCCTGCCCAGAAGCCTTTTATAGCTGCTGGATGACAAATGGTTAATTAAAAAAAAAAATGACATAGGGTCCCCCTTCCCGGGGAGGGGGACCCCATTTTTTTTGGGATTTTGAAGGGTTAAAAACCCTTCAAAATCCAAAAAAAAAAATGACGTGGGGTCCCCCTTACCCAAAGTAACCAGCCCGGGACCAGCTATGGGGGCTTGTAGGCACAGAGTGGGGGGGCCAGCTTTGGTGGCCCCCCCACCCTGCAGCCTACGAGCCCACATAGCCTATGTGGGCCCGGGCTCTTCTGCCCCCCCCTGGCCTTTGGGGAGGCAGGTAATGGGGGTGCGGGGGTTAATGGCAAGCCACCCGCTAGGGCAGGTGACTTGCCACCCCCCCAGCCTTGTGAACTGGTATAAGGGGTCTCATGGACCCCTTACCAGCTCACAAAGGGTTAATGTGAAAATAAAACACCACACAATAATAAAAAGTATTTTATTAGAAAAAAAAAAAATTTTTTTTTACTGTACTTACCTTCGATTGCAAGCTCTTGTCCCTCGCCGCTCAGCTGACAGATGCCGGTGATCGGCATCCAGAGAAGGAGAAGGCAGGAGATCAGAGGATCTCCTGTCACCTCCTTCCCCTGTGCCGATCACCGGCATCTGAGAAGCTGAGAAGGCTGAAGCCTGAGATCGGGGCCGGGATGACTTCATAAGCCCCGCCCCAAGGGGGCGGGGCTTAGAGGCATGATGGCGGCCGCCATCGTGCAGAAGAGAGGAGAGAGCCTCCCAGGCTCTCTCCTGAAGATCGGTAAGTCCTGGGGGGGGATCGGAGGCCCCCCAGGTGAAGAGGAGGGACAGCGGGAGCCAGCGCACACACAGGTAAGTGAATGTCATTTTTATTTTTTTTTTTTTTACAGTTAGAAGCTGCTGCTGCAGAAGCGGGGGGGGGGCGGCCTATTCCGGGGGCTCTCCTGGAGCCATCCGACCCCCCACGGGGGATCGGATGGCACCAAATTAAAGAGGAGACCCGGCCGGATCCAACAAGGGGTCAGGTGAGTATTTGTTGTTTTTACTTTTTAAACTACAAGCGAGGAAAGTCAAGCACGTAACACCTACGTGCTTGGCACTTAAGGCCCAGCCAAGCCAGCACGTAGGTGTTACGTGCTTGGCAACAAAAGGGTTAATGTATTCATATTACAAAATTATTTTAAAAACTTGTTTTTTTTGGTTTCCAAAAATATGGTTGTTTGGGGGTTAAAAAACGCCGCCAGCACTCTGGGGTTTAAACATGCATTTTACAGCGCGAGAATTTTTTGAGCGTGATTTTTTTATGAATATGGTGGAAGCCGGTCGCTCTGACCAGTCGCTGTCATGCGCTCCCATACAGCGCGGAACCTGTCAAATAGCAACTCCTCACCCAATATTCAACATTACGGCAAACCGACTGAGTCGCTATCAACTACCGAACAACGGCCAAGCACAGCGACTACTAGCGGGCACTCTGAAAATGCCGCTACAGTCGCTCAACTATCGCTACCTGCCGCTGTTAATGAATCGGCCTCTTAGTCTGCACGATATTATTCAAGCATCCCCTGCACTCTTTATCACTGAGCCCAAACAACAGGCACTGTCTTCTTGTGTGGCACAGGGTGAGCCTGGTTACGGATCACTTTGTCTAGTTTAAATTATGGAATTTGCTTACCTCTTAAACAATGTTTGCAGCAATCAAAGAAAAGGCGCATTCTACCCACTCGCCTATAGGGCTGCATTGCCACGTATACTCTCATTATTGGGCCCATTTCCTGAAACCAATTCCATTCGTCCAATAATAGGAAGCAGCTGCTTTTTACATCCAGGTAACAATTACTTTTATAACGACTTTTTGGCCATCATGTTATGCTCTATTTGCTGTCTCATAAGAAACATATATTCGCTTTTCCCATATAGAGAACCTTTTGGAGTCCTAGCACTGAAGAAGCTAATAAACGAGCGAAACTAGTCTGTTCTGCGGGATATTGTCAAAATCTCTGCCCCATGTTTAACACGGCATTATGAGTGTAAATAGCGATCAATCTGTACTTTTAAGATCGATGTGTCAATGTAAAAAATTTGCGACTACCGTTTGTAAATTTTAATTATAAATTAATAAAATGTTATACTTTTTTAGATAAACGCTTTGCTTATTGAGGCGAGGTTGCCATACAATGAGCCCTATTGTATGTCTTTGACTAGGGAGATGGTCCATTACACCCTAGTCTAATTATTAGCTAATTTAAACAGAACCTTATCCCTGAGACATTACATCGAGTGAAGAGTTGGCTGCTGAAATCTTCACAATAACTTCTGCACAATTCTGCCCAGGTTCTTGCTCCAGCTCAAGTCCTTTTATAAGATTAAAGGAAGGTTTGACAAGATTGAATGCCGGTTTGAAGGAGAAGGGCACTGAAATTCTCTCACATCCACAATAGGGAAAACCAAAGGTCCTAAGCAGTTCTGGCCTTGCGTTGGAAGGTGTCCTGTACCTAACTGCAGGGTGCCCCCCCCCCCCAACAATGCAGACTGTGTGTCCCCCAATAGACTCTCCATCCCTTAAAAATAAATCTGCCAGTGGTCAGCACATGAGACCAGATCAACTCGCAAAAAAACACTGTCTGCCTTTCAATAAACCCAGCTTACCCCGAAAAAAGCAATATGGTAAAGCCTGAGCAGGTATTTAACCCCCAACGCCTTGCCTTTCCCCAGGCAAAAAAAAGTCTGGGCTCATCCCAAAGTAATGTCATGATTAAGGGCTGAGTTTGTGCCCGAAACGCGTTGGCATCCAAGCTGCTCCCTAATGCTTTATTCTGACTTGTATTCGTGGATGGAATGCTTTTAAGAAATTTTGTATGGAATAAAACGTGGATATTACATCCTTTTAAAGCGGATTAAGGCTGGCGTACTGATTGATGCACATCCCAAAGGCCATGACCTTGGTCTAAATGGGCCAGTCCTACTGTTCATGGGAGCAGCCATGATGGAATTACTGCATAATGCTGCACTACTGTCGTCTATTGAGGTGTATGAGACAAAGCACTACCCCTCCCTTCTCCTCTCAATGGAAGACAATGGTTCGGCATTATGCAGTAATTTCATCATGGCTGCTCCCATGAACAATAACAGTTAGTTAGACTGGACTGGCCCTGAGGACTGTGGATGACAAAGATGGATTATAACTGTGGATTGCTTTGATACCTGCTGAACCTGGTTGTACCATCTAACTGCTAATGAGGTGAGTATCTCTTTATATAAGAGACTCAAGTCAAGTGTGTAACCTGCCAGTGTCATTTGAACAATATTTTATGAATGCACACCTTACTCCAAAATTATGGTGGCAAAAAATGAAAAGTAAATTTATTTATATACACAGCAGATATTTTTAGAGAATGATCTCTTAAGAATAACATACAGGTAACACATAAGATTAAGGGGCAGCTATACTACTATATACAATATTTACAGTATGTACAATGAATCAAATCCTGGAGTATAAATTTGTGTGGAGGCTTGGTAAGGCTTCAAAGATACCAGGATTTTAAGCAAGAATTGGTTTACAAGGAAAGAAATGATTGGTTGCTATACCTTAGGAAGAGAGTGAGGCACTCTTGTAAGTTATCCCAAAAAAGGGATTTTTTGCTCCAAATGTCCTTAAAGCAAGATCAGCTAGAGAGGTCCCGGTATTGCTGCTCAGTCATTGAGTCCAGGTGTATTGCTGCCACAGCCGCTGACACGTGTTTCGGTTTAGAAATACAGAAACCTTCCTCAGAGCGGTAAGTATTGCGTGGTGTCCAGATGCGCGATTGGTGCTGGAGCAGAGCGAGGTGCCTAGCTGCTGTGCTGTCAACTGATCTTTAAATAGCACTCTAAGGCGCGAATCCCCCCCGGGCCGTCCCGTGTGACGCGTAGGTGACGCGAACATAGTTCGCGTCACCCAGCGTCACTTCCGGTGACGCGCGTCCCGGCCTCGTGCCATCCAGCCTGAGATCGGCATATTGCCAATCACAGGATGGCGGCGCGCAGGCGCACAGGGCGCGCGTCACAGCGGTGATCAGTGGAACGGAGGTGGGTAAGTAAACTGATCGAGGGAGGGTCTCCGTATTGAGGGGATCCTGTTCAATGTCTGCAAAATAAATAAAGATCCGCATGAGTATACACATACAAACTAAGGCAACATATTCATCAGTTATACAGCACTTATTATCATCTGGATCATATTCAGGCTTAATGCCGAACAATAAAGCGGACCTATATTCGCAATGTCTATGGGATAATGGCATTACAAGAGCTTCCTAGGATATTGAGACTTCCAGCAACTTTGGGACTAATTTATTAGTGATAGTGGGACCTTTATATCCCATGGTGGGACCTCTTAGAAGCCAAAAAATGCATAAACAATGGTTTAGATTAAAGTATTAAATTAGAAGGATGAGAGCGTATAGAGATATGCCGCATCTTAAAGAGTTGATAGTTCACCGAGGGTCATATAATCGTATAATAGTGGTCTCGTTCGGGACTCCCCAAGACTAATAACAGTGCTGTGAGGGTAACGTCACCAGTGGCAAAACACTTTGCTGAAGCCAACCACCAAACATCCCAATTAAGATTCATGGTGATCGAGAAGGTACACCCACACAAACGAGGGGGAGATTTGGCCAATAGGTTGTCCAGGAGAGAACTCTTCTGGATATATGAACTAAATACTAGGTACCCTAGGGGCATGAATGAGGAGTGTGATCTTTCTCCTTTTCTTTAATTGACAACTGTTTCAACTTTTCACATGGTTAATTACTCTGATTTTCTTTTCTATACTCATTGACTATTGATGGGATACCAGTTATACTCATCAGGACCATCAGGCCTCTTTAACAACCATACTCTACAGGTAGTGACCTTTACTACGACCTCTTTTTATCCATGTCTCGTTCAGGTACTCCTCTAAAAGACATAACAAGTGCTACATAGGCTTGCATATTTTTTACAATTATTTTTCTTCATCTAACTTGAGATCAATTAACATTACCCTTTTTTTTTGGCTGATGCACACCGGCTTCTAAGAGGTCCCACCATGGGATATAAAGGTCCCACTATCACTAATAAATTAGTCCCAATGTCAGAGTATCTTTTATACAAAAGCACCAATACCCTTATTATTATTTTTTGACGTATTAATAGTACTGTTACGTCATAGTATTAAGTTGCTGGAAGTCTAGGACAATATCCTAGGAAGCTCTTGTAATGCCATTATCCCATAGACATTACGAATATAGGTCCGCTTTATTGTTCGGCATTAAGCCTGAATATGATCCAGATGATAATAAGTGCTGTATAACTGATGAATATGTTGCCTTAGTTTGTATGTGTATACTCCTGCGGATCTTTATTTATTTTGCAGACATTGAACAGGATCCCCTCAATACGGAGACCCTCCCTCGATCAGTTTACTTACCCACCTTCGTTCCACTGATCACCGCTGTGACGCGCGCCCCGTGCGCCTGCGCGCCACCATCCTGTGATTGGCAATATGCCGATCTAAGCCTGGATGGCGCGAGGCCGGGACACGCGTCACCGGAAGTGACGCTGGATGACGCGAACTACGTTCGCGTCACCTACGCGTCACACGGGCCGGCCCGGGGGGGATTCGCGCCTTAGAGCGCTATTTAAAGATCAGTTGACAGCACAGCACCTCGCTCCGCTCCAGCACCAAACGCGCATCTGGACACCACGCAATACTTACCGCTCTGAGGAAGGTTTCTGTATTTCTAAACCGAAACACGTGTCAGCGGCTGTGGCAGCAATACACCTGGACTCAATGACTGAGCAGCAATACCGGGACCTCTCTAGCTGATCTTGCTTTAAGGACATTTGGAGCAAAAAATCCCTTGTTTGGGATAACTTACAAGAGTGCCTCACTCTCTTCCTAAGGTATAGCAACCAATCATTTCTTTCCTTGTAAACCAATTCTTGCTTAAAATCCTGGTATCTTTGAAGCCTTACCAAGCCTTGTGCAGCCAAACAAATTTATACTCCAGGATTTGATTCATTGTACATACTGTAAATATTGTATATAGTAGTATAGCTGCCCCTTAATCTTATGTGTTACCTGTATGTTATTCTTAAGAGATCATTCTCTAAAAATATCTGCTGTGTATATAAATAAATTTACTTTTCATTTTTTGCAACCATAATTTTGGAGTAAGGTGTGCATTCATAAAATATTGTTCAAATGATACCTATAGGGACATTGGTCCCATGATTTTGAATTGCACCTACTTATCTAGCCCCCCCTTTTTTTGCTATAACTTATCGTAAAGAGTGTGCTTACCAAACTTTTCTAACCTGCCAGTGTCCCCACAGAGTCTTTCAGCACCCCAATCCCACATGGCTCCTACAAGGCCCTCAGAACCCAACATTACAGAACTAATTTCCCACATGTCTGTACGCCCAAGACCACGTGTGCTACAGGATCCCCTCAATACGGAGACCCTCCCTCGATCAGTTTACTTACCCACCTTCGTTCCACTGATCACCGCTGTGAAGCGCGCCCCGTGCGCCTGCGCGCCGCCATCCTGTGATTGGCAATATGCCGATCTCAGGCTGGATGGCGCGAGGCCGGGACGCGCGTCACCGGAAGTGATGCTGGATGAAGCGAACTACGTTCGTGTCACCTACGCGTCACACGGGCCGGCCTGGGGGGGATTCGCACCTTAGAGCGCTATTTAAAGATCAGTTGACAGCACAGCACCTCGCTCCGCTCCAGCACCAAACACGCATCTGGACACCACACAATACTTACCGTGTTTACGCCCAAGACCACGTGTGCTACACTATTGTGTTTTAACTGGTGGGGCATCTCGAAATAGGATGCCACAGGGATGGACCTGTGAGCAGACCTTGAAACATTTTTGACCAGAGGTCCGCTTTAATAGTCTTGGTGCATTTTCCATGTTTCTAGTTAGACAGTGAACATTATCTTCTGTGAGTTTCTTGTTTTATTAGAAAGGTAATGGCATCATGCTAATCTACGTAGACTACGTTGTATTATCTATTACACATGGTCTATAAACATGCTGTCAAGATGACATAATATAGCTTAAACATTACAAAAATATTCTCACTTCAAAACGCATGTAAAAACAACAGCACCCATTATGAGAAATGTGTTAGATGCCACAGTGCAGCAGATTATGTATCATGGCGGGGCATCGGGTGAGTCTATGGCTTGAGATGAAGCTTTTATCTGGTCACTGTTGGTCCATATCTGCGGCTCAGAAGAGAGATTTGCCAGCGCGGGCGTATTCTGCGCAGGTCCGGCCCAGATTAACTCCTTGCAGCAGCAAGTCCGTCACCTTGTCCAGTCCAATGCAGGTGGTGAGAGGTGCCAGGAACCCATATAAGCCACCAAGGAAGATACTCAGCGGCCACGCCAAGAAAATCAAGACCACTATCCAAAATATGCACCATAGAATACAGGAGCAGGAAGCCATTGTTTACCTGCAGAGGAAAATAACACGATTAAAGCAAAGATATATGTTGATATATTTTAAAAGAACAGTCCAGACAAAGGGTTACATTCAATACTCAACATTCAATAAATTTAACCATACTCACCCGTCTGCATCTTTCCTCTCCTGCAGGCCTGTGTCCTCAACCTCGGGTAAACTAGGCTCTCTCCAGGGTTAAAGCCAGCCACTGGCTTTTATATTACAGAGCCTCTGTGGAATCTCCCCCATGTGACTACCACATCACTAGAGGGGAGGGACATGGAGGGGGATTTCCTAGGAAAGCCTCCTTCCCTTCAGTGATGTAAGATTCTGCTGCCACGTGTGACTGTCATGCACCGACTAAATGAAACTAATTGGCCACTAACTGTTATGTAGGCTGCAAAAACAGCCTTGTCCCAATAGGTTCTTGTGTCCGATTTCAAGCTTGCTTTTTTTTCTTTGCAGTGCTTTTCTTTTTTTTTTTTTTTTTATCAATATTTTTATTGAGAATATAGCAGAAGTACATTACATTGCAACATACTTTACATTTTATGGAGCATATAATTACACCCAAGGGGGTGTCAACACATACACCAATTGGAAACAGTATCTCCAAAAGCAAGATATGAGGTGCGTGTGGCAAAAGACCACGCACCTGAGGGGGGAGAATGGAAGGTTATGAGTGGGGGGCTAGAATAAAGAAGATAGAAGGGCAAAGGACGGAAAAGCGGAAGAATTGGGAGTGGGTGTCCAGCCACCAGTAGGCGCAGGATGTGTACAACAAATCACTGAGATGTGAGGAGGGAGCGGTCAAAGTTTTTAGGTTGGAAGTGTGTAATCCAACCTTCCCAGATGTTCAGGATTTTGCAGTGCTTTTCATCCAGTACGAGGTGAGCTGAAAGTGGACTAATTTAGCCCTTCGCCTGGATTGGCCATTTTTATTCCCTGTCCAGGCTAGATAAAAAAAAATTCCCTGCCTGCATGGTCAATCCCATGGAGTACTGTGGGCTTCAGTAGTGAAAGCGCATTTCCTGGCCGGCCTCAGTGCATGTCCCAACTACCAGTTGCTAGGGAGCAGGGTCTTTTGCTGATTGGCAACAGCAGATGCTTATATGTGCACTGATGCCTGGTTGGGAGCATAGATTCAGCTTAGGATCTGATAGCTACATAACTAAACCAATTATGCCTGCAGGGCTATGAAGGATCATGATCAGGCAGGGAGGTAAGTGATATTTTTAGCCTGGACAGTCACTTTAAAAAGGACTAAAACCCTGTTGGCTTGGCCCTGGAGTCTTCAAGGCTTGGATGATTTCCTGGCCCCAGGGCTGCCCCACTTTGTGAAATCTCTCAGGTTCACGGGGTATAGTTACTGACCTGGCTATCTGGCTCCCATGGCACAGGCAGCCCGCAACAGGCCTAACTAAGTGGCTGGTACAGACATGTACAGCCAGGGAGGATCCCGGCCACTGCTAGAGCTGTGCCGGTCCCTCTCTTCATTCATATGCATGGCATAGAAGGCTGACTGGAGAAGTGCATGCACATGTGTAGGACAGTGTAGCCAGGCAGTGGGAAAAGCAAGCAGGATGCTCGGCTGCATAGCTCGAGGCATCACCAGTAGGAAGAGGGAGGTTGTGATGCCGCTGTATAGAGCCCTGGTGAGGCCACAGCTAGAATACTGTGTGCAGTTCTGGAGACCTCACCTGCAAAAAGACATTATTCAAATAGAACGTGTCCAAAGGCGGGCAACGAAAATGGTGGAAGGACTTAAACGTAAAACTTATCAGGAGAGACTTAAAGAACTTAAGAAAACTAGGTTTCACAAAGCAGGGGTCTCTAAACTTGGGGGCACAGTCCGAAATCTGAGATAGGTAAAACTGGTCCGCTTTAATCAGGCACAGATAGATGACGTCTAGCAACATGCATTTTCTGGCTGTTTTTTTTTACCCTTTTTTGATTCAGATTTATAAATATATATTTGTTAACCCCCTCACAGTTTGGCCCCTGTTGAGAAAAGCAGCTTCCAGTTCCTGAGCAGACTGCTGACCCTTATTTCCCTTCACCCACCGTATGAATACACATGTAACTTTTTTAAAGTGTTCTCCAGTTTACAGAGACAAAGCCATTAGCATTGATGAAAATGACAATGAAGTAATAGTCATCAGCCTGACAAGCTGGGCACTTCCTCTTGATGTGATAACCTGGAAAGCAGAAGTTTTTCATAACTGACTTTTACAGTCCCGGTATTGTGCAGCAGTTACATCATTGCCAGTAATACATCATTCTCTAAATAGCACATTCATTTCAGCTATGATCTCACAATGAACAGTTCATAGAGCTCTCAATGTGGGTGATGAATTGACTTCTGAGGAATACTACAATCAAGGGCAGACTGGCCAAAGGGAGGGTTGGGAGAATTCCTGATGGGTCACACTGCACTGCTGCACAGATGCCCATCTTAGGCTGTGGGATTCAGGTAAGTAAATGGAGAAATAAGGGGGTCTCATAATGCATGGCATCCTTAAAGAGGAAGAACCTTGGAGTCTATAAGACTCTAGGGTTGGTGGACTCTTTTTTAAGCATCCTAATTTGGGATTCCCCAATGTGTGAAACCCCTGGTGAATGGCACATGCACACACTGCAGCCACATCTCCAGTCCCCAATAGCTGTGCATACCAGTAGCAGGGCCAGTGTGTGGCCAGCAGCATACTACCCATTGGGGGGGGGACACAGAGTGGCACACTCAGGATATAAGTAGAGGGGCACACTGGGGATATAAGCAGAATGTCAGATTCCACAGAAGCACTCTTACCTAGCATTGTAGTGGGTGCTGTGGCCGGCGGTGGCGCCGCAAACACACAAGAAAAACGATCAGCCAGCACTCCAAAAGATATTGTATTCAAATCCAACAGGTCTATATCACAGCAAAGACCAAAAAGATCCAACAAAATCCAACGTTTCGGGGCGTCTAGCGCCCCTTCATCAGGGGGTAAAAACAAGCAAGCAGAGAGGGGAATCTCTGCTTGCTTGTTTGGGAATCTCTGCTTGCTTGTTTTTGCTCCCTGATGAAGGGGCGCTAGACGCCCCGAAACGTTGGATTTTGTTGGATCTTTTTGGTCTTTGCTGTGATATCGAATACATTTTGATTTGAATACAATATCTTTTGGAGTGCTGGATGATCGTTTTTCTTGAGGATATAAGCAGAGGGGCAACCGGGGGATAGACATAGGGGCGCACCATGGAAAAATACAGAGATCGCAGCAGGGATAGACGCAGAGCGGGTATTCCCTATCGGTATCCCTATCCCGGCACTCCGGATCCTTGGCGCTGCCATCATGCATCATAGCACAGAGCCGCATCCCACAGCTCCGTGCGCGCTCCTGCCCAACCATTCAAGTGAATGAGCAGCAGGGGTGCGTTACAGCTTTGTGCTGTCTCTGTGGCGGCTGCACAGAGACCGGTCGTGCAGCGCGGCCCGCAGAGAAGGTAAGAGGTCTTTTCCTTTCACATTTTAACTGAAATTCCACTTTAATACTGTGTGTATAATATTATCTGATGGGGTGCTGGGCAACAATAGGGGAGTGTGTGGCCATAATAGTGCCTAGGGCAGCACAAATCCTAAATATGGCCCTGCTGGTTATTGATGGCTGGAGGGAACCTGTTGTGTGAGTGCGGTTATCTCAGTAGCTGTAAGGTTGCAGTGACATTAGGGAGCAAACACATGATAAGGTTACCAGGCAGCCGAGGAGTTACTTGCTTTGGATAAAGGAGGTTTCTTTAGCTATATGAAATCTATAGTCAGTCGATGTATAACATCAACATATAGGGAGTTTTGTTTTTTTTTCCAAATAAAATATGAAGTCCTCTTCCACTTCTTTGAAGAGCCTTTGAGATGCAATTGTCTTTTTATAGATATTTGGAGACCATGCTGCTTTTGGAGCCCAAAAATATGAAGGCCCCACAAAAAATGTCACAGGTAAGAAACCAATTTCAGCTCTCAGATAAAAGACTATGAGGCCCCCTAAGCCCAAGACCGCATGTTCTATGCCTGGATGCCAGCCAACTAAGCAAAGCTCAACCCTTAGTAAGGATGGGAAATGCTGTTCTGCTGTTGAATGAAGGGACACCTTAATGCCAGCTGTCCTAGAGCTGATCAGCCTAGGCAGGGCCGGCTCCAGGTTTATGTGGGCCCTTGGGCGGCATGGTCTCAGTGAGCCCCTTTGTGGTGAAAAGTTGTGTCACATCACTGAGGGACGTCTCAAATCTGGATGCCCCCTAAGGATCATGCTATATCTACTTTGAAGCAAACCTCGGAGTCTAAACAAATCTAGATTCACCTGATTTTGGATGCCCCTGTGCCCCTTTATTAATTACTTTCCTCGAACTGGTGAATGCACTGTGGGATCGCCAGTTTGAGCTAATAGCCAAACCAGGGGGGTTCTCTCAGCAACAGGGGCATCCCAAATTGAGATGCCTCTGTAAAGCGGACCAAAACTCAGGGGTGGAATTGCTTGCATAGTGGGTATTCCAACGATCCCAGGGGGTTTCACACATTAAGGTATCACATATTGGGATGCCAGGGATAGGAAATCAGCTGGTGGGCAACTTAAAACAGAACAAAAGCCAGCACTTCCTCCCCTAGAATCTAAATCGAGATGCCCCATTGTGTGGAACCCCGCCATTCGAGGAAATGTGGGCACCAGCTGTGACGGTCTGCCGCCGGTCAAGCGCCGTCCCACACCCCAAAGGCCGGCCCTGTGAACGGCCCCCACCGGAGGGTGGGGCCCCCAACAACTGCCGCCTTGCTGGGTGCTGACGCCGGCCCTGAGCCTAGGACATTCCCAAGACTGCAACTCTAAAAAACAAGGGGTTATTAAAAGGGCCTAATGGTGGTCTGTATTACTGATTTCACACTAAAGATCAGGTTTGGGAGCTAATAGGTTGCTGCTATAGGTTCTATAGAGTTTTCCGGGGATATGCCTCAGCTCCTGAGCAAAGCAGACATAGGAGTAGTAATAGGCTTTGGATACAGGCCAAAACTAGATTCAACACTATTTAGTCTGGTTTGCCCTATCCCAAATACCGGCAAGATCCAGGTCAAAATATCTGACATGTCACCCACCAATGCTGGCATGCCGGCCATCACTACCCTATGAACTGGTATAGGGCTCATCGACATCTATAGTGAGGGAGGACACATGCTTTCTGAGGCCCTTATTTAACAAGGGATAGCGCCAGGTAGCGAATGGTGAGCGAACGGTAATGACGCTCACCGCCACGAGAACGCCGGCTCCCCTCCGCAATCACACATTTATCAAGCCGATCCTGCTTAGCGACTGACAGAGCGCCAGATAGCGAATCATTCATCATTATTCCAGCCTCACCCCACAGCGCCAGCGAGCGACCTTGAACAGCGACAGGTATGACCTCTCGCTACCTGGCGCTCTCCAATGCATTTCAATGGAGCAATCTTTAAATATTCTTAATTAATTGTTATTAATGTTTTTTTTTTTTTTTTTTTTTTTTTTTAAATGGCAAAAATTCTGTGACCACTTCTGCAATGTTAGATATTTTTTTTAAGGTAAAAAGAAATTGTACAGAATTGATATTACAGGTCTGATATTAATGTATTCATATTACAAAATGTTTGTAAAAACATGTTTTTTTTTTCCAAAAATATGGTTGTTTGGGGGTTAAAAAACTACTTTTAACCCATCGCCGCCAGCGCTCTGGGGTTTAAACATGCATTTCACAGCGCGAGATTTTTTTGAGCGTGATTTGTTAATGAATATGCTGGGAGCCGTTCGCTATGGCCATTCGCTGTCATGCGCTCCCATACAGCGCGGAACCTGTCAAACAGCGACTCCTAACCCCGTATTCAACATTACCGCACACCGACTGAGTTGCTGTAAACAGCCGAACAACGGCCAAGCACAGCGAATACTAGCGTGCGCTGTGAAAATAACGCTACTGGCGCTCATCTGTCGCTACCTGGCGCTATTAATGAATCGGCCTCCCCGTGTTCCTCCAAACTAATGCTGTGTCTCCAGGGCAGGGTGGGTTATATTACAGTGGAGGAGCCTGTGTCGAATCCCCCTCATGTGACTAATGATGTCACTAGAGCGGAGGGACATGGACGGAGATTCACCAGGAACAGGAGTTTCCCACCAGCAGCAGACCAGATAGGAACCCTTGACCCGGCAGTCCTGCAAAAGGACACCACCCAGCAGGGGACAGATGAAGGAGAACAAATTGAAGGTGAGTTACTTTTTCCTTTTTAACTGTTTGTGAACTAATTACGGGTCAAAGGGACCCTTATACCAGTTCACACATTGCCCGGAGTTATTGTATCTAGCATTTGGGAGTACCGAAAGCTAGATACTGGGACTATCTGAGGGCTTCCAAACCGGATTGTCATGACTTAGAGGAAGCCCCCCAGCCAAACTTTAAATTCTGGGATCTTGTTGGGTATACAAGTTGCCTGCTCATTTCTTGCCCCCAGCTGTAAACTACCGGGCCTTATGAATCCTAGGTTTGCCCCTTTGGTCAGGTCACAACACATAGCGAAGATGTCCCATGCACTATTCTGGTATCTGGACAACACTCTCCAGCTTTCCAGTATCTCCATTTGCCACATCCAACCTTGCCATGGAGCCCTGTGCTTTGTTTTCTGTATCGCTTCTGTATCGCTTGTCTCCATATGTGTGTACAAACTGCTACTTAAAGTTTGTGCATAATTGGGCATACATAGTTACAGGGATGTTGATATAGCTAACAAATCTTTCTCCTACTCATTGTTCCACAACATTTCTTTCTTTCTTTCCTTTTTCAGGATTGGGCCACATCCCCGAAGTTCCTCGATGTGCAGTTAACAAAGTGCATTTTAATTCATTGGAGTGGGTGTGCTTCTCGTGTATGTTATCAGTTACTGACAGCCTATAGTAATGTGTTACTAGGGATAGGTTTCTGTTACTACAAATAAAAATTCATAAACCATGTTACAGTCTAAATAGTCCTGCTTTTATGGGCAGGCAACACACACACACGCACTAAACAGCAACAAAAACACATTACAAAATGGGGAGGCCGATTCATTAACAGCGGCAGGTAGCGACAGTTGAGCGACTGTAGCGGTATTTTCACAGTGCCCGCTAGTAGCTGTGCTTGGCCATTGTTCGGTTGTTGACAGCGACTCAGTCGGTGTGCAGTAATGTAGAATACAAGGTTAGGAGTCGCTATTTGACACGTTCCGCGATGGGTGCGCATGATAGCGACTGGTCAGAGCGACCGGCTCCCACCATATTCATCAAAAAATCACGCTCAAAAAATTATCGTGCTGTGAAATGCATGTTTAAACCCCAGAGCGCTGGCAGCGATGTGTTAAAAGTAGTTTTTTAACCCCCAAACCACCATATTTTTGGAAACCAAGAAGAATTTAGTAATATGAATACAATAATATCAGACCTGTAATATCAATTCTGCACAAAGTTTTTTTTTTTTTTTTTAACCTTAAAAAAAATATCTAACATGGCAGAAGTGGTCACATAATATGTCACATTTAAAAAAAAATAAATAAATAATAACAATTAATTATGAATATTTAAAGATTGTTCCATTGAAATGCATTGGAGAGCGCCAGGTAGCGAGAGGTCATACCTGTCGCTGTTCAAGGTCGGACGCTGGCGCTGTGGGCTGAGGCTGGAATAATGATGAATGAGTGGCTATATGGCGCTATCTCAGTCGCTAAGCAGGATTGCCTTGATAAATGTGTGATTGTGGTGGGGAGCCGGCGTTCTCGTGGCGGGGCCCGTCATTACCGGTCGCTCACCTGTCGCTACCTGTCGCTATTCCTTCATAAATAAGGGCCAAAGTGTTCTGCAACGCAGCGTGGCCCCAGCCCCCATTATTAAACACAGGTCAGCATTCTTGTTGAGTACCTGTTGCTGACAACAGAACAGGAATTGCTGGAGTTTTTTTCAAGGCATTGAAACCTGTGACCCAGTTAGGAAACAGATATTGCTCTTTCTTTAGTTTTTGTCTTTTGTTTTTGCAGTGACATAACAAGAAATGTAATAAGGAATTCTGGAGGAAGAAAAACTATATATATATATATTGAGGCATGGACTTTGTGGTGTGTTTTTGTGTGTGGTATGTTTTACAGTGAAAAAATTGTCAAAGTCATGTAAAAAACATATGAAGATGCCCTCTACTATGTGATTGTTATTATGGGACCCCTGTAGGGCACAGGTCTGATGCATAGAAAAGCTGCAGTGATTTGTACCCCAACCCGATCTGCCACCATCTAAGCTTTATCCAAACCTGATTTGCTCTGTAAATACTAAACTGTTGCAAAAGGTGCTGCAAACTATTTATGTGCATATTTGTGAAAATTCTTTCTTGATCCTTTTTCCAACCAGGTAATATACATACAATTATAAATTACAATCCTTCAGCATTCCACTGTGATTACAAAATAGGAGGCCGATTTATTAATAGCGCCAGGTAGCGACAGATGAGTGGCAGTAGCGTTATTTTCACAGCGCCCGCTAGTATTCGCTGTGCTTGGCCGTTGTTCGGTTGTTGACAGCGACTCAGTCGGTGTGCGGTAATGTGGAATACGGGGTTAGGAGTCGCTATTTGACAGGTTCCGCGCTGTATGGGAGCGCATGACAGCGAATGGCCATAGCGAACGGCTCCCAGCATATTCATTAACAAATCACGCTCAAAAAATTCTCGCGCTGTGAAATGCTTGTTTAAACCCCAGAGCGCTGGCGGCGATGGGTTAAAAGTAGTTTTTTAACCCCCAAACAACCATATTTTTGGAAACAAAAACTAAACTAGTTTTTATAAACATTTTGTAATATGAATACATTAATATCAGACCTGTAATATCAATTCTGCACACATATTTTTTTTTTTTTATACCTTTAAAAAAATATCTAACATGGCAGAAGTGGTCACAGAATTTTTGCCATTTAAAAAAAAAACAAAAAAAAACATTAATAGCAATTAATTATGAATATTTAAAGATTGCTCCATTGAAATGCATTGGAGAGCGCCAGGTAGCGAGAGGTCATACCTGGCCCTGTTCAAGGTCGCTCGCTGGCGCTGTGGGGTGAGGCTGGAATAATGATGAATGCTTCGCTATCTGGCGGTCTGTCAGTCGCTAAGCAGGATCGGCTTGATAAATGTGTGATTGTGGTGGGGAGCCGGCGTTCTCGTGGCGGTGAGCGTCATTACCGTTCGCTCACCATTCGCTACCTGGCGCTATCCCTTGTTAAATAAGGCCCTAAGACTTTCCAAGATTTTCTTCCTTTTACTCATAATTCAAAAGGAATTGTTCATAATTAACATTTCATTATGCAACTTTCTCAACCCCGCTTTTGCAATATATCATAGGGAAATCTCTGCTTATTTTCACTATTTATCCCAAATCCACTCATAAACTATCACACCATCACATGATCAGATGCAGTCTGACCCACAAGAGTTACCTGGCGACTCCAGGAATAGCGACATGTCGAGCCCCAACCCCAGCCAGAGGAAAAACCCAACGTCTTCCTCTCCCTCCCCCTCCACCTGTCACAGGCAAATAATAAAAAGAAGTAAAAAGAACAGGGATGGGGGAGGTTGTGCATTTTTAACAGTTTAAGGTGAGTGACAAATACTAATAATATTTCACCCAGATAAGGAGAAGATTAGAAACTGGAAGTTTTTCCTTTAAAAAATAAAAGGTTGGGACGGGTCTATGCACAAGTTTTATTGGAAATGTTTTAAATAAAATGAATTCAAACAAATAAAAACCAAATGTATTTTGTATCAGTCTAAACAGAAGATGGCTCCTTGTCTAGCAACCTTTTAAAATAGTTGAATCTTTTAAAAGCCCATTGGAGAATGTGTTTCTTGTATGACCCACATGGCATTCATCTCCCCCCAGTTGATTTTATTAAAGAATTATTATTAAAGTTTATGCATATAGCTCTATCTTCTTCTGTATGGTTTGTGCAATTACAGGCAGAGTATAATATACCACGCATAGACTATTTCAGGAAAGATGTTACAAAGTTCAAAAGTGAATTCCATGAAAACAGGATACAATAGGAGAGGGAGCCCTGCCCTTAGGAGCTAATAGTCTAAAGTAGCAGTTTCCAACCAGTGGTAGGTGAGATCCTAACAGGTTGTATGTGGTGAGGCTGCAGACTGACCTGTGCCCCGACCATAACCCCAGCTGATCAATAATAGACCCAGGGGGTCCCAACCAGTGGCAAGTATCCCACTAGTGGTACACTGGAACCTAACGTGTGGTATGTGAGGCTGTAGACTGACCTGTGCTCCAACTCCAGTTTGCTGCCATCTAAACTTGATTTGCTCCAAGTACAAAACTGCTCCAGAAGTTAAATAAAAATAACTTTCCAGAGCAGTGGAGAGCCACGTGAGAAGTCCTGGAGGCAGGAGGGAGAGGAGGTGACCAGGGTGCAGGACAGAGTCAGAGCAGAGGTTGTGTCTGGGCGGGTAACTGATTAGAGATGAGAAATGTAAGGAGAAGAGAACTTTCTATGTTAAGATTTTATATTTTAAACTGAATTCTGTGTGAGACACTAAAAAAGCTAAAGGAGGTGTGGATGAGGCGAGCAGCCATAGATTAGAAGAGCACCAGTCTGTTTGTTGGTAGACCACAAAGGAGGGTGTTGCAGTAGTGTTGGAGGCACAATTCAGGGCATGCACTGGTGGTGTCAGGTGAGAGGAAGGGATGTGTATGGGATATGTTTTAAGCTGAAGATGACAGGAAGTGGCAAGGGAGTAAATGTGAAGTTTAAAGTGGACCAACACCCAGTGGTGATCGGCACGGGAATCTTATAGATTCCCGGGCCGATCACCTCCCTCTCCGCGGGGCATCCGAGATCGGGATGTCCCGCGGGGTGAAACCCCCCCAAAAGCCCCAAAAAACCTTACCTTATCGGCGACGGATCAGCCGCCGCCGCCTCCCGCGTGCCCCTCTAGCAGTGCGCGCGCCTGCGCCGGCCGTTTGTGAATGGCCGGCGCAGGCGTGCCCTGTAAGAGGGACGACAGCTTGTCCGTCGCTTGTCCGTCGCCGAAAAGATACGTTTTTTGGGGCTTTTGGGGGGGGTTTCACACAGCGGGGCATCCTGATCTCGGATGCCCCGCTGAAGTGGACCAACACCCAGGATAGTGAAAATCCTGGGTGTTGGTCCACTTTAAATGAAAGAGCCAGGATGATGTCCAGGCATGGTGTTTGGGGAGTTGCAGTGATTGCGAAAGATTGTCGTATTAGAAAAGGGGAGGAGGAGTCAGATGATGGGAAAATAACCAGTTATGTTTAGTCCATGTTCAGTTTGAGGGAGGGAGTTGGATGACATAAAGCAAGAGCTAGCTATTAGACAGTTAGGCAAGAGAAAAAGGCAGGAAAAGAGATTTGGCCCAGAGAGGTATATTATAGCGTTGTCTGCATAAAACTGATATTGGAAAGAGGGTGAGACTATAAGCTGGACAAGACCAGTGTTGAAAAAATGTTGGGGTCCTAGGACAGAGCCTTGTGATACATTGACATGAGGATGAGAATAGACATCTGTGTTTGAGTAGCATGTACTATATAATCAGTCAATGAGATACGAGTGGAGATAAGAGAGCACGTGGCCTTGATTCCAAGAAAGCAGCAGGGAGTGGTTGACAATGTGAAAAGCTGAGAACAGGTCAGTGAAAGATGAGAATGTAGTTAGTAGATCATTGGTGACTTTGCTGAGGACGGTTTCAGTAGAGTTATTGCCAGAGAAGATTAGAGATAAAGACAGAGGATAAGGTAGATAAAGATAATAACTTTGACGATATTGAAGATAAGGGAATAACCCTACTAGACATTCAAAGTGTAGTTAAGGGTGTAAAAAAATATAATGAACATTCCCCTGATGGTTTTAGGCTATTTACACACGAATTGTAGCTTTGCTTATAGTGGGTCATTGTTTAAACCAGAATCCTTGGCCATAGCATTAAAGCTGTGCCCAAAGTCTCAAATGTTATATTCTTTATTCTGATTCTCTTTTTTGAATGTAGACATCTAATAATGGCTATTATTTGAAATGATCATCTTTCTTTACTGGCCATTCCGTTCTAAAGGTCCTTGGGTTTTAACCTACTTTGCCAAACAGAGGACAACATTAGAAGGGTCAAGCTAGTCCTGTTTCTTTCAATGTTCAAAATACCTTGGGGAGGCCGATTCATTAATA
Organism: Gastrophryne carolinensis; assembly: GCA_027917425.1. NCBI lineage: Eukaryota > Metazoa > Chordata > Amphibia > Anura > Microhylidae > Gastrophryne > Gastrophryne carolinensis. Next base: position 126,595,663 of record CM051244.1, on the reverse strand, counting down.
GCGGCAGGTAGCGACCGTTGAGCGACTGTAGCAGTATTTTCACAGCGCCCGCTAGTAGTCGCTGTGCTTGGCCGTTGTTCGGTTGTTGATAGCGACTCAGTCGGTGTGCAGTAATGTTGAATACAAGGTGACGAGTCGCTATTGCGCGATGTATGGGTGCGCATGATAGCGACTGGTCAGAGCGACCGGTCTAACATGGCAGAAGTGGTCACAGAATTTTTCACATTTAAAAAAAAAAAAACCTTAATAACAATTAATTATTAATATTTAAAGATTGTTCCATTGAAATGCATTGGAGAGCGCCAGGTAGCGAGAGGTCATACCAGTCGCTGTTCAAGGTCAGACGCTGGCGCTGTGGGCTGAGGCTGGAATAATGATGAATGAGTCGCTATATGGTGCTATCTCAGTTGCTAAGCAAGGATCGGCTTGATAAATGTGTGATTGTGGTGGGGAGCCGGCGTTCTCGTGGCGGTGCCCGTCATTACCGGTCGCTCACCAGTCGCTACCTGTCGCTATTCCTTCATAAATAAGGGCCTTAGTAAGTATTGTCTACCTTTTGTCCCCTGCACAGGTGCAGGTCCAGTGTACCCACACAGCTCCTGTATCTTCTTACTTACCGAGGGCGGGGATCCATTAATTTAGTCTCCCAGTGCCGGTGGCCTGTGTCCATGGGGCCTTGTTTCCTCCTCCACACCCCTACTCCATTCATTGCAGTAGAGGTGTAAACCAAGTGGGGTTCAGCATGCCCAGCCTCGACGCTCCCTTTTATTGCAATGAATGGCCATGGAAAGGGAATTGCTCATTTGCCCTCATTCGCCCTCATCAGTAAGTACGAAGACACTAACATTGCATGGAGGAGCTGCAGGGTCAAAAGATGAGTATCGACTTTTTTTTTTTTAATTACTGATCCTTTCCAACTTGTTTATTAAATTCAGTAAATTGCCATTTGTTTTAGAGCTTCATTTAAATGCTGATAAGATGTCAGGTCATGAAAACCCACAGCTATTGAAACCTACGGCGCATGTGTCATAGGACTAAGCAAAGCTCACACAGCGAGGCACTGGGGGGCAAGGAACAAAACACGGGATAGTCAAAATCCTGTTTTGTTCTGCTTTAAAAACATAAATATCTTGTGGTAATTCCAGGCCACACAAAACAATATAGGCTTACACTATATTAGAAGTAGAAGGTGGTGCTGTGGATATCGCCTATCTGGATTTTAGCAAAGCCTTTGACACTGTACCACATAAGGAGCTCATAGATAAGTTATTGAAGGTAGGACTCAATCTCTGGATAGTTCAGTGGATTTCCAGTTGGCTGAGGGATCGGTATCAGAGAGTTGTTGTTAAAGGCGAGTTACAAGTGGTGTGCCGCAAGGCTCTGTCCTGGGCCCTATTCTTTTTAATATATTTGTAAGTGACATAGGAGAAGGCTTGGTAGGAAAAGTTTGTCTGTTTGCTGATGATACAAAGGTTAGTAATAGGGGGGATATTCCTGGAGGTGTCTGCAACATGGAAAATGATTTAGCTTTACTGGATAGATGGTCAAAACTGTGGAAACTAGAGTTTAATGTCTCTAAATGTAAAATCCTGCACTTGGGTAGAAGGAATCCCTGCTCTGAGTACCGTATGGGCAGCACTGTGTTAGCCAGGACCTCGGAGGAGAGAGATTTAGGGGTACTGATTACTGATAGCTGCAAGATGAGTGGACAGTGTAGCCAGGCAGTGGGAAAAGCAAGCAGGATGCTCGGCTGCATAGCTCGAGGCATCACCAGTAGGAAGAGGGAGGTTGTGATGCCGCTGTATAGAGCCCTGGTGAGGTCACAGCTAGAATACTGTGTGCAGTTCTGGAGACCTTACCTGCAAAAAGACATTATTCAAATAGAACGTGTCCAAAGGCGGGCAACGAAAATGGTGGAAGGACTTAAACTTAAAACTTATCAGGAGAGACTTAAAGAACTTAATTTGTACAGTCTGGAGGAAAGAAGGGAGAGGGGGGACATGATTGATACCTTTAAATATGTGAAAGGATTGAATAAGGTTCAGGAGGGAAGTGTTTTTAAGAAGAAGCTTAATGATAGAACAAGGGGGCACAACCTGAAGCTAATTGGGGGGGAAGATCAGGAGCAATGTTAGAAAATATTATTATACAGAAAGAGTAGTAGATGCTTGGAACAAACTTCCAGCAGAGGTAGTTGAAAAATCAACAGTCACTGAATTTAAACCTGCCTGGGATAGGGGCTGAGCCTCCCACCTATGAAGCTTGAGGGATTGTGCGAATGGAGTGGCATTAAAGAGATGAGAGTAGCGCCCTGGAGACGGATCCTCCGAGTGGTCCTCCCGTCCCGGTGAATAGGTAACTAGATTTTCGAGTCCAGAATGCGTGTGTGGTGTTGTGTGTATGGTGTCGTGTCTATATGTTTATTGAAACTTTGCTACTGAACTGAGTGCCTGTGGCACCTTCATGTGATATGTGACCTGTATTTGTGTCTGACGTTTGTGTTGAATTGCAATAAAAAGAAACTTTTAAAAAAAAAAAACCTGCCTGGGATAAGCACACATCTATCCTAAGATAAAGAGTACATACAGTATACACATAAGGGCAGACTAGATGGACCGTATGGTCTCCTTCTGCCGTCAACCTTCTATGTTCTATGTTTCTATGTTACACATACCAAACAATATAGGATCAGAGTACAACAGCCTATACCAATATAATGACCTCAATCACAACAGTAAAAATAAACCTAATCATATAGTAGAATATTCCAGGCAACTGCATAAATAAAGTGTGAGGGGATTATTATTGTATTGTTTAATTCTAGTGAAATCAATCATTGCTAGATGATTACTAATTGTTCTCAATCTCACTCATGAAATGATTATGTAATGCATCAAGGTAAAAGCCATCAGAATATGGGGATACAATATCATTAACTACTGTTCACTATAAATCCAAAATGAGTGATTCATATTCTATAGCAGAATCAATCTAGAGTCAGAAATGCAGCAATGATAATGGCAAAGATTAATGTAAAGCTATTATCAAAAAGAGATCCGTGTCACTTACATTGCCCCACTGATACACATGTGCAGCACCAGGGTTACAGGGGCAGCCTCCAGGTAAGATAGCTCTCAATAGCGCCATACAGGGCCGGATTATGAGGCACGTGCCCTGCAAAGGGGGCCTCCACCAACCTTTGGGCTATAGTCTAGTCCTGGTCTAGCTCAATTCAGGGAACTGTTTTCTGCTGGACCAGCTGGGAGACTACACTGCCCCCCACCCAGAATGGCAAAGCAGGAGTTCCCGAGCAGCACGCACCCGCACAAGGGGGGCACAAGGGACTCGATCTGATGTTCCAGTAAGTAGGCGGGTGCCAGACAACCACCAATGAGTTAATTGGGAAAAAAATACTGTATCCGGGGCCTCCACCAGATTTTGTGCCCAGGGGACTCATCCACACTTAATCCAGGCCCTGGCGGCATGTGACCATGAGGGGTGTGACCATGACTGGACGATGGGGGGTGGGGCCCAGAAGTGTCGGACTGGCCCGCTCCCCCCTTCTTATAAATCAAGTTGGGGCCCATCCAGATATGGTACTGCTGGACCGCTGTTTTTATTCCTGGGGATCAGGGGCCTGCAGCAATCAATCATTGGTGGCTCAGTGGCCCCACCCCCTAGCAGCGAGCGCCAGTGCAGCTTCCATCATGAAAAGCAGCCAGGCCGCACTTGAGCTCACTACAGGGGGAGGGAGCAGGGATGTGGCTGTTGACCCATCTGTGATGATGTGATAATCAGTATAATGCCGAGCTGCAGGGACCCCACCAATAAATAGTAAAATAAAGACTGATCATGGTAAGCTGGGGCCTTGGTTTATGGATGTGTGTGCAGGGGGTGACTAATTGGTGTGTGTGTGTGTGCGCAAGAGGGTATGGATGGTGGTTTGATGTGTGGTGTGTGTGCACTGGAGGGTGGAGACGGCTGATCACTGTCTGTGTTGGAGAAAAGGAAAGTAAGGCTTATTGCTCTAGGGGGAGACTGATTGCTCTGGGGGGAGGCTGATTGCTCTAGGGGGAGGCTGATTGCTCTAGGGGGAGACTGATTGCTCTAGGGGGAGGCTGATTGCTCTGGGGGGAGACTGATTGCTCTAGGGGGAGACTGATTGCTCTAGGGGGAGGCTGATTGCTCTGGGGGGAGACTGATTGCTCTAGGGGGAGGCTGATTGCTCTAGGGGGAGGCTGATTGCTCTAGGGGGAGGCTGATTGCTCTGGGGGGAGACTGATTGCTCTAGGGGGAGGCTGATTGCTCTAGGGGGAGGCTGATTGCTCTAGGGGGAGACTGATTGCTCTAGGGGGAGGCTGATTGCTCTGGGGGGAGACTGATTGCTCTAAGGGGAGGCTGATTGCTCTAGGGGGAGGCTGATTGCTCTAGGGGGAGACTGATTGCTCTAGGGGGAGGCTGATTGCTCTGGGGGGAGACTGATTGCTCTAGGGGGAGACTGATTGCTCTAGGGGGAGGCTGATTGCTCTGGGGGGAGACTGATTGCTCTAGGGGGAGGCTGATTGCTCTAGGGGGCAGCTGATTGCTCTAGGGGGAGGCTGATTGCTCTGGGGGGAGACTGATTGCTCTGGGGGGAGACTGATTGCTCTAGGGGGAGGCTGATTGCTCTAGGGGGAGGCTGATTGCTCTAGGGGGAGACTGATTGCTCTAGGGGGAGGCTGATTGCTCTGGGGGGAGACTGATTGCTCTAAGGGGAGGCTGATTGCTCTAGGGGGAGGCTGATTGCTCTGGGGGGAGACTGATTGCTCTAGGGGGAGGCTGATTGCTCTAGGGGGAGGCGGATTGCTCTAGGGGGAGGCTTATTGCTCTAAGGGGAGGCTGATTGCTCTAGGGGGAGGCTGATTGCTCTGGGGGGAGACTGATTGCTCTAGGGGGAGGCTGATTGCTCTAGGGGGAGGCGGATTGCTCTGGGGGGAGACTGATTGCTCTAGGGGGAGACTGATTGCTCTAGGGGGAGACTGATTGCTCTGGGGGGAGGCTGATTGCTCTAGGGGGAGGCTGATTGCTCTAGGGGGAGACTGATTGCTCTAGGGGGAGACTGATTGCTCTGGGGGGAGGCTGATTGCTCTAGGGGGAGGCTGATTGCTCTAGGGGGAGACTGATTGCTCTAGGGGGAGGCTGATTGCTCTGGGGGGAGACTGATTGCTCTAGGGGGAGGCTGATTGCTCTAGGGGGAGGCTGATTGCTCTGGGGGGAGACTGATTGCTCTAGGGGGAGGCTGATTGCTCTAGGGGGAGGCGGATTGCTCTAGGGGGAGGCTGATTGCTCTGGGGGGAGACTGATTGCTCTAGGGGGAGGCTGATTGCTCTAGGGGGAGGCTGATTGCTCTAGGGGGAGACTGATTGCTCTAGGGGGAGGCTGATTGCTCTGGGGGGAGACTGATTGCTCTAAGGGGAGGCTGATTGCTCTAGGGGGAGGCTGATTGCTCTAGGGGGAGACTGATTGCTCTAGGGGGAGGCTGATTGCTCTGGGGGGAGACTGATTGCTCTAGGGGGAGACTGATTGCTCTAGGGGGAGGCTGATTGCTCTGGGGGGAGACTGATTGCTCTAGGGGGAGACTGATTGCTCTAGGGGGAGGCTGATTGCTCTAGGGGGAGGCTGATTGCTCTGGGGGGAGACTGATTGCTCTGGGGGGAAACTGATTGCTCTAGGGGGAGGCTGATTGCTCTAGGGGGAGGCTGATTGCTCTAGGGGGAGGCTGATTGCTCTAGGGGGAGGCTGATTGCTCTGGGGGGAGACTGATTGCTCTAGGGGGAGGCTGATTGCTCTAGGGGGAGGCTGATTGCTCTAGGGGGAGGCTGATTGCTCTGGGGGGAGACTGATTGCTCTAGGGGGAGACTGATTGCTCTAGGGGGAGGCTTATTGCTCTAGGGGGAGGCTGATTGCTCTGGGGGGAGACTGATTGCTCTAGGGGGAGGCTGATTGCTCTAGGGGGAGGCTGATTGCTCTGGGGGGAGACTGATTGCTCTAGGGGGAGGCTGATTGCTTTAGGGGGAGGCTGATTGCTCTGGGGGGAGGCTGATTGCTCTAGGGGGAGGCTGATTGCTCTGGGGGGAGACTGATTGCTCTAGGGGGAGGCTGATTGCTCTAGGGGGAGGCTGATTGCTCTGGGGGGAGGCTGATTGCTCTAGGGGGAGGCTGATTGCTCTAGGGGGAGGCTGATTGCTCTGGGGGGAGGCTGATTGCTCTGGGGGGAGACTGATTGCTCTAGGGGGAGGCTGATTGCTCTAGGGGGAGGCTGATTGCTCTGGGGGGAGGCTGATTGCTCTGGGGGGAGACTGATTGCTCTAGGGGGAGACTGATTGCTCTAGGGGGAGGCTGATTGCTCTAGGGGGAGGCTGATTGCTCTGGGGGGAGACTGATTGCTCTAGGGGGAGGCTGATTGCTCTGGGGGGAGGCTGATTGCTCTGGGGGGAGGCTGAAAAAAAAGTTTCTGATGTAAATAGGAAACCATGTGCATGTACTGTGCAAACCCTGCCTATGATCCAGATCATATAAATGTATATGTGCTGTAAAGTGCATGGGCAAACAATCAAAACATAAATTTAATCTGAAATTGGTGATCAGAACCAATCCCACCAAGATAAAAAAAACTAACACAATTCAATGCCTATATAACAATCACAAATAACAGTATCAGAATCAATCCCCCATCATCATCATTATAACTAAAGTGTGCTAATGTCCTATGATGTGAACCACAGTATAGGTCACAAAATGAAACCAAAATACAACCAAATAAACCGAATTAGGCCAAAAAGGTCTTCCTGCCGCCTACCACCCCAAGAGCCATGCGTTCCGTGGGCACACTTCCTCAGGCTGTACATCACCGCACTGCATGAATACACAACTCTCCAAATGGGGATGAAAACGATGTGCATTTGTGTGGATTTCATGTACCCTAAAGCAGACCAACACCCATTTATCCAAAATGGGTGTTGGCTGCAACTGTACTGCATGGAGGTCAAGCACTGTTCTTACTGGATGCCGAAAGAACTCCAAACAATGTGACTGCTGGCAGGGCTGGTGACAGCACAGGACAAGCCTGGGCAATTGCCAGGGCCCCTGGCATCTTCAGGGGCCCACTCAGGTTTATAATTGGCCATGGTATTATTTAACAGTGGACCCAACCACTGAATGCCAGATGTTGTATGCAGACCTGCTCATGGCTGGCCTCAGCAACAGGGGATGATCAGCAACAATAGAGAAGGTGGAATGGAATGGAGGGCAATCGATGGAAGCGCAGAAGGTGGCGAGAACCAGGTGACAGCTGAAAAGGACTGGAGGGCAATCAGCAGCAGGAGATCACCTATTTGTGGCATTGGATCTGAAATGTAACATCATGTGACTCACTACTTTGGGGCCCACTAAGACTCTCTTGCCCAAGGGCCCCCCCCCCCAAACCTGGAGCCTGCTGGTCACTAACCGTGGGGCCCCATTTCTCTGGGGGAGCAAGCAAAACGTAAAAATGGGGCTAACAGGGTATGTGTGAACAGAGGCAAATTTGTTGCATTGGGGCTGGGAGGAGCGATGGATCAACATGATTCCTGGTGGAACCAGAGGGGTTCACACAGCAGGACATCCCAAATCCTAAAGGCAAGCTGTAACTTCAGCCTTGTAGACGCCATAGCCAAATTACATGGGTTTTGGTCCACTTTAAATAGCTGTTTTAAAGTTTTTTTTACACAGTTTTATTTGAATGAGCCACTCAGATAGTATGTGAGGTCATTAGAAAATCAAAGGTGGTATTTGATACGAAAAAACAAAGGCCCTTATTTAACAAGGGATAGCGGCAGGTAGCGAATGGTGAGCGAACGGTAATGATGGTCACCGTCACGAGAACGCCGGCTCCCCTCCGCAATCACACATTTATCAAGCCGATCCTGCTTAGCGACTGACAGAGCGCCAGATAGCGAATCATTCATCATTATTCCAGCCTCACCCCACAGCGCCAGCGAGCGACCTTGAACAGCGACAGGTATGACCTCTCGCTACCTGGCGCTCTCCAATGCATTTCAATGGAACAATCTTTAAATATTCATAATTAATTGCTATTAATGTATTTTTTTTTTTTTAAATGTCAAAAATTCTGTCACCACTTGTTAGATATTTTTTTAAGGTAAAAAAAAAAAAAAAAAAGATTTGTGCAGAATTGATATTACAGGTCTGATATTAATGTATTCATATTACAAAATGTTTTGAAAACTTTTTTTTTTTTTTTTCCAAAAATATGGTGGTTTGGGGGCTAAAAAACTACTTTTAACCCATCGCCGCCAGCGCTCTGGGGTTTAAACAAGCATTTCACAGCGCGAGAATTTTTTGAGCGTGATTTGTTAATGAATATGCTGGGAGCCGTTCGATATGGCCATTCGCTGTCATGCGCTCCCATACAGCGCGGAACCTGTCAAACAGCGACTCCTAACCCCGTATTCAACATTACCGCACACCGACTGAGTCGCTATCAATTACCAAACAACGGCCAAGCACAGCGAATACTAGTGGGCGCTCTGAAAGTGCTGCTACAGTCGCTCAACTGTCGCTACCTGCCGCTGTTAATGAATCGGCCTCAAAGATTTGGAACCTCAGGACTACAGCATACCGCAGAGGGATTCACAACACAACCGCACAACCCAGAGGGGTGTGGAAATGATCCCCACTGCAGCCAATAAGCATCAATTAAGTTATCCCTACCTACCAACTTTTCAGGGTGGGAAAGAGGGGCATTGGTTACCCCCTCATGGAGGAATGGATAGGAGAGGTTGTAACAGTTACAACAATAAAAATACTTTAAATTGGAAAATGAATCATTTATTGATGCAAATCTGCATGTTACACCTCAAAAAGAGGAACAAATGAGGACAGCGGGACAGGGACTCCAAAGAGGGACAATCCCTCCAAATCAGGGATACTTAGGAGGTATGAGTTATCTAGGGGGATACAGCTCAAAGTCTAGTTCCACTCAGTGGCGTAGCGACCCGGGGGCGGGGGGGGCGGACCGCCCCGGGTGACACCAGACCTAGAGGGTGACACCGCACTATAGCATTATGTCACCTCAATTATTGCCAGCCTGTGGCACAGAGCAGTCAGTTGTGGGGATGCTATGCCCTCACGGCGACACCTACGCATCTCTCCCACAGCGCTCGAGCGCCATTTGGCAGGAGGCGGAGCGGCTGCTGGTGCCTGTCCAGAATCTGTGGACCAATGGTGTGCGCGCACAGCAGGTCACGTGGACGAGGTGGGAGCTTTTGTTCGCTGTTGCTGAGAGCGCGCGCGGTATTCGTCGCCAGAAACAGGTGAGGGCGTGTGTGGTGTTGCTGGGGTGAGCGCACGCTGTTCCTGTTTATTCGGGGATTTATAGCTGTAACTGCTCAGTGGCGTGTGTGGTGGTGTTGCATGGTGGGCGCGTTACCTGGCGGGAGATGGGTGTTTTTAATGGACATGAAGGGAGCGTGCAGGCCGATGTATGTGTGCTAGTGAGGTACTGCACAACGCATAAGCGCCTCTGCTATCATACATTGATTATAATAGGCGCGCGCCCCGCTTTTGTTCAGGTGCGATGTCTGGCCCTGCCCCGACTCCTATTGGTTGCTGCCTGTCTGGCCCGCCCCTTTTCTCCTCCAGCTGTCTGTAATCGGTGTGCTCCTTTTCTCTGCCCCTTGCTGGGTGGGGTCGGTCCTTTGTTTGGGTGTCTTTACCTCTATAGTGGAGAAGTCCTGGTGCTGACAGGTGGCCGCCTCCTGCTGCTCGCCTTCCCCCGCCCCGGGCAGCTGCTGACTCTAGGTCTATCCGATCCCTCCCTCCGGGGCATCCGAAATCGGGATGCCCCGCTATGTGAAACATTAACATTAACATTGAGTTCTTTCAACATACAAAAATTGTTTTTCTTTGGGGGGGGGGGGGTGACACCATTTCCTACCGCCCCGGGTGACACCAGCCCTAGCAACGCCACTGGTTCCACTTTATATGGTGTATGATAGAACAAGGACAAAAACAATATCCTAATATACACCCATATCACCAACATGATTCTATGGAACCATCTATATAACACATAAGCAAGACAGAAAAAACTGCTGGGCTTATTAAACTGCCCCCACCCCCAGACACACACACACTGTGCATACACACACATATATATATATATATATATATATATATATATATATACAGCATATCTACATATTAACTCTATAAAACATACCTTACTTTAGGGAAATGTGTAACCTTTCATAAAGTTAAGAGGAACAGGCTGTCAGTTGGTTAAACAGCAGCCCGGGTTGTGAAACGCGTAGGGGAGTGCCGCTCTGAGGGGGAGTCCAAGAATGTGCATGAAAAGGACAAAAAGAAGAACACGCACCATGGAGTGTGTGTGCCTGAGACCACAGCAGTGACAACACATCATCTGTCAGGGCGTGACCCCACCCAAGTTATAGACCTTCGACACCTTTTTTCCGTATGAGTCAAAAATCTGCATTACTATTACTATTACTATTTCGCTTTCTCATGGACCCAACGGTGATTGGGTAAATTGTGCTGCCTAGATAAATATACAGCTTGTGACTTTTCTGATCCTTACAGGAGTTGTCAAAAGAAGTCACAAAATTGTCTAATGTTAGAAATCGATCTAATCATGCTGGATAGCGAGAGGAGAAATTTCCCCTAAATAGCAGAAAATGTGAGGTGCTCCCTTTCTCTAAATGATGCCAAGTGATCACAAACATGAGAAATAAGGAGAAGCAACAATGATGGGGCCTAACCTACGCCCACACACAGGGGCGTAACCAGTGCTGTTTCTAGGGGAGGGCGAGTTGGGCGCCAACACCATTGGGGATGCTTTTCTCACAGCCATTCTGTTTCCTGCAGATGAGTCAGGCCATCAGACAGGGCCCTCATCTGCCCATATTGGGCTCAGTCATGGGGAGGGGGCAATGCCTGCTGCTACAGCAGCAGCACCATAGGATGGGTGAGGAGGAGGAAGAATTGTTTTCTTCACACACAGAGCTCTATTTTGCCTAGAAACTGCCCTGGGCATAACTGTAGGGGGTGCGACTACACTGGGGCCCATCAGGTGCGGTCATACCCCCTATAGTTGTATGCCTAGTTGTATTCTAGAAGAAGCAATAGTTGTGCTTTTTGTCGCATCAGACCCATAATACCTGGGGTAATATATGTATATTATTTATTTCTCCCTGTCTTTTTATCTTTACATTGTACAGGTGCTTTATAACTAAACAATAATCATTGCTTATCAATTGAATAATAAAATGATTTAAGTGTTTTTGTAAAGGCAAAGGATAAGAATAAAATAAACAGCAATGTAACTTTGGAAACTGGAAATCCCCTTCCTCATCTGCCGCTCTGGCCACATCCATGTGGGTCACCAATAGCCTTCAAAGTCCCATAACGGAACCGCGCCCCCTCCCCTTGAATGGCGTTCAGAGCAGCCATGAAGCCCAGCTAACCCCTCCCTGCATCCTACTAGCAGTGTGCTCTCTATCAGTGCCAAAAGCTGCCCCCCCCATAGGTAGGGCAAATGTTGTTGGGAGTAGGAGGTGTGGGCAGCAGATCCCCACTGCTCGCCACTAGAGGAGCCCCGCCTGAGCCGAATGGAGCGAAGATGCTCAAGATGGTGGTGGTGGCTTCTCTCCACAGTGGTGGTATACATCTTGGGTATACATGCCCTCCTCCTGCCTGCCTGCCCCCTACCTACCATGTCACCCACCAGTCTGACCACTTTTCTACCTACCTGGCTACCTGCCTGACTGCCTGCCTGCACACCTACCTACCTATCAGGCCACCCCCCAGCCAGTCCACCTATCTACCTACCAGGCTACCTGCCTGCCTGCTCACCTACCTACTAAGTCACCCACCACCTACCCTGTTTGGAATTGTGTGCAAGTGTTTGGGAGTGCAGGATGCATACATGTGTTTGGGAGTGCAGGTATGTGTTTGGGAGTGCAGGTATGTGTTTGGGAGTGCATACATGTGTTTGGGAGTGCAGGTATGTGTTTGGGAGTGCAGGTATGTGTTTGGGAGTGCAGGTATGTGTTTGGGAGTGCATACATGTGTTTGGGAGTGCAGGGGTGCGGGCATGTGTTTGGGAGTGTGGGGGTGCTGGCCAATTGTTTGGGTATGCGGTGGTTGTGTTTGGGAGTGCATGCTTGTCTTTGGTAGTGCAGGGGCTGTGCATGTGTTTGGGAGTGCAGGTCTGCATGCATGTGTTTAGGAGTGCAGGGGTGCGGGCATGTGTTTGGAAGTGCAGGGGTGCGTGCATGTGTTTGGGAGTGCAGGGCGGCGTGCATGTGTTTGGGAGTGCAGGGCGGCGTGCATGTGTTTGGGAGTGCAGGGCGGCGTGCATATGTTTGGGAGTGCAGGGCGGCGTGCATGTGTTTCGGAGTGCAGGTCTGCATGCATGCGTTTGGGAGTGCAGAGCGGCGTGCATGTGTTTGGGAGTGCAGGGCGGCGTGCATGTGTTTGGGAGTGCAGGGGTGCGTGCATGTGTTTGGGAGTGCAAGGCTGCATGCATGTGTTTGGGAGTGCAGGTCTGCATGCATGTGTTTGGGAGTGCAGGTCTGCGTGCATGTGTTTGGGAGTGCAGGTCTGCGTGCATGTGTTTGGGAGTGCAGGTCTGCATGCATGTGTTTGGGAGTGCAGGTCTGCATGCATGTGTTTGGGAGTGCAGGTCTGCATGCATGTGTTTGGGAGTGCAGGTCTGCATGCATGTGTTTGGGAGTGCAGGTCTGCATGCATGTGTTTGGGAGTGCAGGGCGGCGTGCATGTGTTTGGGAGTGCAGGGCGGCGTGCATATGTTTGGGAGTGCAGGGCGGCGTGCATGTGTTTCGGAGTGCAGGTCTGCATGCATGCGTTTGGGAGTGCAGAGCGGCGTGCATGTGTTTGGGAGTGCAGGGCGGCGTGCATGTGTTTGGGAGTGCAGGGGTGCGTGCATGTGTTTGGGAGTGCAAGGCTGCATGCATGTGTTTGGGAGTGCAGGTCTGCATGCATGTGTTTGGGAGTGCAGGTCTGCGTGCATGTGTTTGGGAGTGCAGGTCTGCGTGCATGTGTTTGGGAGTGCAGGTCTGCATGCATGTGTTTGGGAGTGCAGGTCTGCATGCATGTGTTTGGGAGTGCAGGGGTGCATGCATGTGTTTGGGAGTGCAGGTCTGCATGCATGTGTTTGGGAGTGCAGGTCTGCATGCATGTGTTTGGGAGTGCAGGGCGGCGTGCATGTGTTTGGGAGTGCAGGGGTGCGTGCATGTGTTTGGGAGTGCAAGGCTGCATGCATGTGTTTGGGAGTGCAGGTCTGCATGCATGTGTTTGGGAGTGCAGGTCTGCGTGCATGTGTTTGGGAGTGCAGGTCTGCATGCATGTGTTTGGGAGTGCAGGGGTGCGTGCATGTGTTTGGAAGTGCAGGGGTGCGTGCATGTGTTTGGGAGTGCAGGTCTGCATGCATGTGTTTGGGAGTGCAGGGGTGCGTGCATGTGTTTGGGAGTGCAGGGCTGCATGCATGTGTTTGGAAGTGCAGGGGTGCGTGCATGTGTTTGGGAGTGCAGGGCTGCATGCATGTGTTTGGGAGTGCAGGTCTGCATGCATGTGTTTGGGAGTGCAGGGGTGCGTGCATGTGTTTGGAAGTGCAGGGGTGCGTGCATGTGTTTGGGAGTGCAGGTCTGCATGCATGTGTTTGGGAGTGCAGGGCTGCGTGCATTTGTTTGGGAGTGCAGGGCGGCGTGCATGTGTTTGGGAGTGCAGGGCTGCGTGCATGTGTTTGGGAGTGCAGGGCGGCGTGCATGTGTTTGGGAGTGCAGGGCTGCGTGCATGTGTTTGGGAGTGCGAGAGCGTGTGCATGTGTTTGGGAGTGCAGGGGTGCGTGCATGTGTTTGGGAGTGCAGGGCTGCGTGCATGTGTTTGGGAGTGCGAGAGCGTGTGCATGTGTTTGGGAGTGCAGGGGTGCGTGCATGTGTTTGGGAGTGCAGGGCGGCGTGCATGTGTTTGGGAGTGCAGGGCTGCGTGCATGTGTTTGGGAGTGCAGGGCTGCGTGCATGTGTTTGGGAGTGCAGGGCGGCGTGCATGTGTTTGGGAGTGCAGGGCTGCGTGCATGTGTTTGGGAGTGCAGGGCTGCGTGCATGTGTTTGGGAGTGCAGGGCGGCGTGCATGTGTTTGGGAGTGCAGGGCTGCGTGCATGTGTTTGGGAGTGCAGGGCTGCGTGCATGTGTTTGGGAGTGCAGGGCTGCATGCATGTGTTTGGGAGTGCAGGTCTGCGTGCATGTGTTTGGGAGTGCAGGGGTGCGTGCATGTGTTTGGGAGTGCAGAGCTGCGTGCATGTGTTTGGGAGTGCAGGGCTGTGTGCATGTGTTTGGGAGTGCGAGCGTGCGTGCATTTGTTTGGAAGTGTGATGTAAATGTTGTGTTAAGGACTTAAAAGATTGGAGAGCTTCTTCGCCTCAGCTGACCTGTGTTTACTAAATATTTGAAGAACCCTCACCTCAATATAGGGAGCAAATATTTTGGGGTTAACACTGTACATGGTTTGGATATTTAAATAAATTTTCCACCTGATGTGGGTTTTGAGAGGAGGTTTCCCATCAAGGTGCACCAGGCTTTGGTTTTGGGTGGAGTTATGCAGCTGAGGGGCTCCTCTTTTGGGTTTGAGATGAGCTCCTCAGAGGAGGTGCACCTAATTTGGCGATTACAATAACTTTCTGAGGTGAGGTGCACCTGAGATATATTGTGAGATGAGCCCTCAAGCGGTGATACAACTTAGTTGAGAGTTAGATGCGTTTTAGGATGCACTTCATTTCGCTTTCTGGGGGGGGGGGGGGGGCAAATCATTTGGGTTTTGAGATTTTTTTGGAGGTAAGATACAATTTTAGGGAGTTTGAAATCAGTTATCCCAGTGAAGAGCACTTAATTTCGCTTTCTGGGGGGGGGGGGGGGCAAATCATTTGGGTCTTCAGATTTTTTTTGAGGTAAGATACAATTTTAGGGAGTTTGAAATCAGTTATCCCAGTGAAGAGCACCTCATTTGGCTTTTGAGATTAGACCTTTAGGTAAGGTTCAGACGTGCCAATCTGTACACATTTCTAAAACAAAATTAAGAAATTTACTGAAGTGTGACAGGGCTCTTTAACATGGTGGAGATTATTGTCAGAAAAAAAAATATCTCCACAGACCACAGACTGTACCACCAAGACAAATTCTCTGTATTTGGCAATACAACTTTTTATGATTCGAATAATGTCCTGGAAACCCAAATGCTCCCTACTCTTTCCCCACCCCAGCTATACACAATTCTTAACAAAAAATAAAATCTATAATAAGTAAAACTCAAAGTACTAGAAAGCGAACATTCAGAAGAAAAGAGCAGGAGGAGGCTGGACATATATAGAAGGTTTGATACATTTATAGTCAAACAGTCTTGAAGGAATAGTATGAACGTGGACAGAGCATTAGAGCTAAGAGCCAGACTGAGAGAAAAGCGAGTCCAGATGTGTGGAGATCTACTCCAGAGGATACTTACTAGTTGTTTTCTCTCTCTCTCTCCGTTGATTTAATTCAGAAATCTAAGTAAATTAAGTGAACTCGCAAAACCAGCTCTAGCGCGTTCAGGAGTGAAGTGCTCTCTCTGCAGCTCTTGGATAAGTTTCTTAGTAGACTTCCGTCTCTCCTTCAGTGTGCAGCTGATTTCCTTCTTTGGCCGCGTCCCAGAAAAGCAGTGTGACCAGCTGAGGGTGGAACATCTCCGGTTGCCTGCGCGCTTGCAGCTCAGACAAAACGCACACTGTTACAACCCAATTCTGTTTACTGAGCTCTGTGTGTCTCCCTGGTGCTGGGAGCTGCCGGACACATCTATTATGTCTGGGACACACAGGCTTTCAGTAATACTACAGAAAAAGATTTTGTTATGGCCCATTTATAAGAATCGATTTGCGAATGACAAATCGCTAGATAGACCACAATCAGACGAGAATGGATCTGTGGAAATTCTCGCTGTGATTCAGCGATTAATGAGAGATCCTTGGTTTGTTGAGCATTGCATTGTTTTGCCTGATATAAGATTTCTTGTTTGTCACATGACCATGGAAATGGAAGGAGAAGAAAAGCCAGTACTCCAATTAGTTTGCTATATTCAAATAAGACTGAATCAATATGATCTATATGTCTGTCCCTGATGAAAGGGGCATTGTAAGCCCCGAAACGTTGGACTACCACGCAGACAGTGGACATTATAAGCAAAACCTATGTTTGTGGATCATGGATCTGGATCATCATCTGGATTTCATGGTAAGAGTGCCTCTGTAAGATTAGGATGACCAGGGATATGTGAAGACAGAAATTGACCACGAATAGGACGTGGAGCACATAGCAAGAGCAATCACATGAGCAGTTGCGCTAATGAAAAATTATCACACAAATCTTCCACGTCCAAACCATCCACTCATATAAGTCATATGTTCTTTTGTCTGCTCAATGACCAGGCCACTAGCCTGCCCCGATGCATCTAACATTGAGATGCAAATCAGCAGTATCAGAAATGCCAGGCCACTAGCCTGCCCCGGGACATCTGACATTGAGATGCAAATCAGCTATATCAGAAATGCCAGGCCACTAGCCTGCCCCGGGGCATCTAACATTGAGATGCAAATCAGCGGTATCAGAAATGCCAGGCCACTAGCCTGCCCCGGGGCATCTGACATTGAGATGCAAATCAGCGGTATCAGAAATGCCAGGTCACTAGCCTGCCCCGGGGCATCTGACATTGAGATGCAAATCAGTGGTATCAGAAATGCCAGGCCACTAGCCTGCCCCGGGGCATCTGACATTGAGATGCAAATCAGCGGTATCAGAAATGACAGGTCACTAGCCTGCCCCGGGACATCTGACATTGAGATGCAAATCAGCTATATCAGAAATGCCAGGTCACTAGCCTGCCCCGGGGCATCTGACATTGAGATGCAAATCAGCAGTATCAGAAATGCCAGGCCACTAGCCTGCCCCGGGGCATCTGACATTGAGATGCAAATCAGCGGTATCAGAAATGCCAGGTCACTAGCCTGCCCCGGGGCATCTGACATTGAGATGCAAATCAGTGGTATCAGAAATGCCAGGCCACTAGCCTGCCCCGGGGCATCTGACATTGAGATGCAAATCAGCGGTATCAGAAATGACAGGTCACTAGCCTGCCCCGGGACATCTGACATTGAGATGCAAATCAGCTATATCAGAAATGCCAGGTCACTAGCCTGCCCCGGGGCATCTGACATTGAGATGCAAATCAGCAGTATCAGAAATGCCAGGCCACTAGCCTGCCCCGGGGCATCTAACATTGAGATGCAAATCAGCGGTATCAGAAATGCCAGGCCACTAGCCTGCCCCGGGGCATCTGACATTGAGATGCAAATCAGCGGTATCAGAAATGCCAGGCCACTAGCCTGCCCCGGGGCATCTGACATTGAGATGCAAATCAGCGGTATCAGAAATGCCAGGTCACTAGCCTGCCCCGGGGCATCTGACATTGAGATGCAAATCAGTGGTATCAGAAATGACAGGTCACTAGCCTGCCCCGGGGCATCTGACATTGAGATGCAAATCAGCAGTATCAGAAATGCCAGGTCACTAGCCTGCCCCGGGGCATCTGACATTGAGATGCAAATCAGAGGTATCAGAAATGCCAGGTCACTAGCCTGCCCCGGGGCATCTAACATTGAGATGCAAATCAGTGGTATCAGAAATGCCAGGTCACTAGCCTGCCCCGGGGCATCTGACATTGAGATGCAAATCAGTGGTATCAGAAATGCCAGGTCACTAGCCTGCCCCGGGGCATCTGACATTAAGATGCAAATCAGCAGTTTCAGAAATGCCAGGTCACTAGCCTGCCCCGGGGCATCTGACATTGAGATGCAAATCAGTGGTATCAGAAATGCCAGGTCACTAGTCTGCCCCGGGGCATCTAACATTGAGATGCAAATCAGTGGTATCAGAAATGCCAGGTCACTAGCCTGCCCCGGGGCATCTGACATTGAGATGCAAATCAGTGGTATCAGAAATGCCAGGGCACTAGCCTGCCCCGGGGCATCTGACATTGAGATGCAAATCAGTGGTATCAGAAATGCCAGGTCACTAGCCTGCCCCGGGGCATCTGACATTGAGATGCAAATCAGCGGTATCAGAAATGCCAGGTCACTAGCCTGCCCTGGGGCATCTGACATTAAGATGCAAATCAGCTATATCAGAAATGCCAGGTCACTAGCCTGCCCCGGGGCATCTGACATTGAGATTCAAATCAGCAGTATCAGAAATGCCAGGTCACTAGCCTGCCCCGGGGCATCTAACATTGAGATGCAAATCAGCGGTATCAGAAATGCCAGGTCACTAGCCTGCCCCGGGGCATCTGACATTGAGATGCAAATAAGCGGTATCAGAAATGCCAGGCCACTAGCCTGCCCCGGGGCATCTGACATTGAGATGCAAATCAGCGGCATCAGAAATGCCAGGTCACTAGCCTGCCCCGGGGCATCTGACATTAAGATGCAAATCAGCAGTATCAGAAATGCCAGGTCACTAGCCTGCCCCGGGGCATCTGACATTAAGATGCAAATCAGCAGTATCAGAAATGCCAGGTCACTAGCCTGCCCCGGGGCATCTGACATTGAGATGCAAATCAGTGGTATCAGAAATGCCAGGTCACTAGCCTGCCCCGGGGCATCTGACATTGAGATGCAAATCAGTGGTATCAGAAATGCCAGGCCACTAGCCTGCCCCGGGGCATCTGACATTAAGATGCAAATCAGCAGTTTCAGAAATGCCAGGTCACTAGCCTGCCCCGGGGCATCTGACATTGAGATGCAAATCAGTGGTATCAGAAATGCCAGGTCACTAGCCTGCCCCGGGGCATCTGACATTGAGATGCAAATCAGCGGTATCAGAAATGCCAGGTCACTAGCCTGCCCTGGGGCATCTGACATTAAGATGCAAATCAGCAGTATCAGAAATGCCAGGTCACTAGCCTGCCCCGGGGCATCTGACATTGAGATTCAAATCAGCAGTATCAGAAATGCCAGGTCACTAGCCTGCCCCGGGGCATCTGACATTGAGATGCAAATCAGCGGTATCAGAAATGCCAGGTCACTAGCCTGCCCCGGGGCATCTGACATTGAGATGCAAATCAGCGGTATCAGAAATGCCAGGCCACTAGCCTGCCCCGGGGCATCTGACATTGAGATGCAAATCAGCGGTATCAGAAATGCCAGGCCACTAGCCTGCCCCGGGGCATCTGACATTGAGATGCAAATCAGCGATATCAGAAATGCCGGGTCACTAGCCTGCCCCGGGCGTTCTGATATTGAAATGCAAATCAGCGGTATCAGAAATGCCAGGTCACTAGCCTGCCCCGGGGCATCTGACATTGAGGTGCAAATCAGCGGTATCAGAAATGCCAGGCGACTAGCCTGCCCCGATGCATCTGACATTGAGGTGCAAATCAGTGGTATCAGAAATGCCAGGTCACTAGCCTGCCCCGGGGCATCTGACATTGAGATGCAAATCAAAGGTATCAGAAATGCCAGGTCACTGGCCTGCCCCGGGCGTTCTGATATTGAAATGCAAATCAGCGGTATCAGAAATGCCAGGTCACTAGCCTGCCTCGGGGCATCTGACATTGAGGTGCAAATCAGCGGTATCAGAAATGCCAGGCCACTAGCCTGCCCCGATGCATCTGACATTGAGGTGCAAATCAGTGGTATCAGAAATGCCAGGTCACTAGCCTGCCCCGGGAGTTCTGATATTGAAATGCAAATCAGCGGTATCAGAAATGCCAGGTCACTAGCCTGCCCCGGGGCATCTGACATTGAGATGCAAATCAGCGGTATCAGAAATGCCAGGTCACTGGCCTGCCCCGGGCGTTCTGATATTGAAATGCAAATCAGCGGTATCAGAAATGCCAGGTCACTAGCCTGCCTCGGGGCATCTGACATTGAGATGCAAATCAGCGGTATCAGAAATGCCAGGCCACTAGCCTGCCCCGGGGCATCTGACATTGAGGTGCAAATCAGTGGTATCAGAAATGCCAGGTCACTAGCCTGCCCCGGGCGTTCTGATATTGAAATGCAAATCAGCAGTATCAGAAATGCCAGGTCACTAGCCTGCCCCGGGGCATCTGACATTGAGATGCAAATCAGCGGTATCAGAAATGCCAGGTCACTGGCCTGCCCCGGGGCATCTGACATTGAAATGCAAATCAGCTGTATCAGAAATGCCAGGCCACTAGCCTGCCCCGGGGGCATCTGACATTGAGATGCAAATCAGCTGTATTAGAAATGCCAGGTCACTAGCCTGCCCCGGGGCATCTGACATTGAGATGCAAATCAGCGGTATCAGAAATGCCAGGCCACTAGCCTGCCCCGGGGCATCTGACATTGAGGTGCAAATCAGCGGTATCAGAAATGCCAGGTCACTAGCCTGCCCCGGGGCATCTGACATTGAGGTGCAAATCAGCGGTATCAGAAATGCCAGGTCACTAGCCTGCCCCGGGGCATCTGACATTGAGATGCAAGTCAGCGGTATCAGAAATGACAGGTCACTAGCCTGACCCGGGGCATCTGACATTGAGATGCAAATCAGCGGTATCAGAAATGCCAGGCCACTAGCCTGCCCCGGGGCATCTGACATTGAGGTGCAAATCAGCGGTATCAGAAATGACAGGTCACTAGCCTGCCCCGGGGCATCTGACATTGAGGTGCAAATCAGCGGTATCAGAAATGACAGGTCACTAGCCTGCCCCGGGGCATCTGACATTGAGGTGCAAATCAGCGGTATCAGAAATGCCAGGTCACTAGCCTGCCCCGGGCGTTCTGATATTGAAATGCAAATCAGCGGTATCAGAAATGCCAGGTCACTAGCCTGCCTCGGGGCATCTGACATTGAGATGCAAATCAGCGGTATCAGAAATGCCAGGCCACTAGCCTGCCCCGATGCATCTGACATTGAGGTGCAAATCAGTGGTATCAGAAATGCCAGGTCACTAGCCTGCCCCGGGGCATCTGACATTGAGATGCAAATCAGCTGTATTAGAAATGCCAGGTCACTAGCCTGCCCCGGGGCATCTGACATTGAGGTGCAAATCAGCGGTATCAGAAATGCCAGGTCACTAGCCTGCCCCGGGGCATCTAACATTGAGATGCAAATCAGCTGTATTAGAAATGCCAGGTCACTAGCCTTCCCCAGGGCATCTGACATTGAGGTGCAAATCAGCGGTATCAGAAATGCCAGGTCACTAGCCTGCCCCGGGCGTTCTGACATTGAAATGCAAATCAGCGGTATCAGAAATGCCAGGTCACTAGCCTGCCCCGGGGCATCTGACATTGAGATGCAAATCAGCGGTATCAGAAATGCCAGGTCACTGGCCTGCCCCGGGGCATCTGACATTGAAATGCAAATCAGCTGTATCAGAAATGCCAGGCCACTAGCCTGCCCCGGGGGCATCTGACATTGAGATGCAAATCAGCTGTATTAGAAATGCCAGGTCACTAGCCTGCCCCGGGGCATCTGACATTGAGATGCAAATCAGCGGTATCAGAAATGCCAGGTCACTAGCCTGCCCCGGGGCATCTGAAATTGAGGTGCAAATCAGCGGTATCAGAAATGCCAGGTCACTAGCCTGCCCCGGGGCATCTGACATTGAGATGCAAATCAGCGATATCAGAAATGCCAGGTCACTAGCCTGCCCCGGGGCATCTGACATTGAGGTGCAAATCAGCGGTATCAGAAATGCCAGGCCACTAGCCTGCCCCGGGGCATCTGACATTGAGATGCAAATCAGCGGTATCAGAAATGACAGGTCACTAGCCTGCCCCGGGGCATCTGACATTGAGATGCAAATCAGCGGTATCAGAAATGCCAGGCCACTAGCCTGCCCCGGGGCATCTGACATTGAGGTGCAAATCAGCGGTATCAGAAATGCCAGGTCACTAGCCTGCCCCGGGGCATCTAACATTGAGATGCAAATCAGCGGTATCAGAAATGCCAGGTCACCAGCCTGCCCCAGGGCATCTGACATTGACATGCAAATCAGCGGTATCAGAAATGCCAGGCCACTAGCCCGCCCCGGGGCATCTGACATTGAGATGCAAATCAGCGAAATCAGAAATGCCAGGTCACTAGCCTGCCCCGGGACATCTGACACTGAGATGCAAATCAGCGATATCAGAAATGCCAGACCACTAGCCTGCCCCGGGGCATCTGACATTGAGATGCAAATCAGCAGTATCAGAAATGCCAGGCCAGTAGCCTGCCCCGGGGCATCTGACATTGAGATGCAAATCAGCGATATCAGAAATGCCAGGTGACTAGCCTGCCCCGGGGGAACCGGAAATTGAGATGCAAATCAGCGGTATCAGAAATGCCAGGCCACTAGCCTGCCCCAGGGCATCTGACATTGAGATGCAAATCAGCGGTATCTGAAATGCCAGGCCACTAGCCTGCCCCGGGGCATCTAACATTGAGATGCAAATCAGCGATATCAGAAATGCCAGGCCACTAGCCTGCCCCGGGGCATCTGACATTGAGATGCAAATCAGCGATATCAGAAATGCCAGGTGACTAGCCTGCCCCGGGGGAACCGGAAATTGAGATGCAAATCAGCTGTATCAGAAATGCCAGGCCACTAGCCTGCCCCGGGGGCATCTGACATTGAGATGCAAATCAGCGGTATCAGAAATGCCAGGCCACTAGCCTGCCCCGGGCGTTCTGATATTGAAATGCAAATCAGCGGTATCAGAAATGCCAGGTCACTAGCCTGCCCCGGGGCATCTGACATTGAAATGCAAATCAGCTGTATCAGAAATGCCAGGCCACTAGCCTGCCCCGGGGGCATCTGACATTGAGATGCAAATCAGCTGTATTAGAAATGCCAGGTCACTAGCCTGCCTCGGGGCATATGACATTGAGATGCAAATCAGCGGTGTCAGAAATGCCAGGTCACTAGCCAGCCCCGGAGCATCTGACATTGAAATGCAAATCAGCGGTATCAGAAATGCCAGGTCACTAGCCTGCCCCGGGGCATCTGACATTGAGGTGCAAACCAGCGGTATCAGAAATGCCAGGTCACTAGCCTGCCCCGGGGCATCTGACATTGAGGTGCAAATCAGCGGTATCAGAAATGCCAGGCCACTAGCCTGCCCCGGGGCATCTGACATTGAGATGCAAATCAGCGGTATCAGAAATGAAAGGTCACTAGCCTGCCCCGGGGCATCTGACATTGAGGTGCAAATCAGCGGTATCAGAAATGACAGGTCACTAGCCTGCCCCGGGGCATCTGACATTGAGGTGCAAATCAGCGGTATCAGAAATACCAGGCCACTAGCCTGCCCCGGGGCATCTGACATTGAGATGCAAATCAGCGGTATCAGAAATGCCAGGCCACTAGCCTGCCCCGGGGCATCTGACATTGAGATGCAAATCAGCGGTATCAGAAATGCCAGGTCACTAGCCTGCCCCGGGGCATCTGACATTGAGATGCAAATCAGCGGTATCAGAAATGCCAGGCCACTAGCCTGCCCCGGGGCATCTGACATTGAGGTGCAAATCAGCGGTATCAGAAATGCCAGGTCACTAGCCTGCCCCGGGGCATCTGACATTGAGGTGCAAATCAGCGGTATCAGAAATGACAGGTGGCCATGGCTGGGCTGGTGGAAAAAAAACATTAAAAAAAAAACGCCAAGGAGCCTGACGCATTACTCAAGGTACTCAGGCTGGTAGGGCAGGAGGGGTGTGCTGGGGGGGGTGCTTGGGGGGGGGGAGGAGGGGGGTGCTGGGGGGAGTGCTTGGGGGGAGGGGTGTGCTGGGGGGGAGGGGTGTGTTGGGGCGGGGGGGTCTGCAGTGCCATGCATCACATGCTAACTGAAAAACGATATTGGTTGTTGACGGAGTGGAGAAAACAAAAGCAGGGGGGCACCAGCTGGGAAAGGTCAGTATTTTGCTGTATTCTTGGGCTTTCTTTTAATCTTTAAAGCCAGAACCTACAACCCTGTGAAAGGAAGGGTCCTGCTTTACAGGGGCACTAAACTAACCTAATCCACCCTGACATCAGGCTTGTGCAGCTGTTTCCTGTTCCCAATTTTGGCTTCCTAGAAATGTTTAAATCTGATCAACATCTATTTTACATAAAGTGGGTGTTGGTCTGAAGTCAGGGACCACCCCCCCCCCCCCATCTCACCCAGCCCCAGAAAAAGGAAAGGACTCACCACTGAACCAGAGGGAGCTAAGGGACCCAGCTGGAGGTGCCAGATGTATAGAGTGGATGCCTGCCAGTGCTGAACAGACAATAAACTTAGTTTTTTTTATTTTTTTCTACAGTTTAAAGTCTCTATCTAGGTATGTATAATGTAAAAAAAATCTATACTAACTTTTTTCCTCCAGTGCTGTTCATCCTGCTCTGATAGACGCTGTAGGGGACAAAAGGTTAGTATGTTTTTTTTTATTTACATGTCTGGTCCCAAGGACCCTATAACAAGGGTAAGACATGCTCCATTGCCAATTACCCACCCACACCCTCACCAGCCTGGGGGTACAGGAAGAGCTCAGCGCCCATTAGCCTCGATTCAGAGACACATTCGTCTGGACTTCCGTAGCTGTCTGTGAAAGTTTTGGTGGGTGTTTGTCATTTTTTTGCTTTTTTTCGTACATTTTTCATTCGTACGAACGTTCGGGAATGCGCTTCCGGTGAACGGAAGCAAATCGGAACATTTCCGTTAGTTCGGACCATTTTCCAAACAAAATCGGAAATTTTCCGTTCGTTCAGATAACTTCCGTTGCTGGGATGGGTTTACGTCTGATTCCGGGAGCTGATTTCCGAGGGATCACCACCCTATAAATCCGTTTCATTTCCGATCCACTTACGGGACCTTTGAGGGCTCGGATTGCTATTGTTGAACATGTTTTGCAGCTATGTGGAGGAGTCTGCGCGCCTTTAGCACCAAGGCATTGCATGTATCAGCATGGCCGAGGCCATAAATTGTATAGCAATGCATACCTGAATCAATACATTTCATGTATGCCTTATAGATGCATTTTAATGCTGGCCTAAATTAGTCCTTAGCATGTAAACATTTATTTTCCCACACATCCATATAATTGCTATATTTTTTTAGACTTATGTCCTTTGTGAATTATATTTGGATTGTTGAACTTGAATCTTAATTTGTTGTAGGAGTTATTGTTTTAGTTGGTTACCTTTGCTTTGTGTAATTATTTTATATTTGGTTGCAGGAACCGCAAGATGTGCCACTCCTGCCCTTGCTCCTGATGCCCGTTCTGTGCCTGCAGAATGCGGGCCAGGGGTTCTCTAATCGGGCACTATGCAAAACGCGGGCCGTGGTGGCGAGAGCCCTCTGGCTTTTGAAGTCCATATTTAGGTGTTTGGACCATACGGGGGGGGGGGGGGGGGGGCACTGCAGTATGACCCCAACAAGGTTATACCAAAAATTTAATTTACATTTTTTAACAGGGACCACACGTGCCAGAGTGGCACAACTGAGTGTCAGGGTCCTTCAGTTGGTGGGCGAGATGCAGGAGTTGCGCAACTCGGGGACCACAGATGAAGAATAATGTTCAGTGGCCTGCCATTGCTATGTATTTTGTTTTTTATAGTTGTAAAAATTTGAAATTTTCACAAATTTTAAAAATGTTATATTTTATGATGGAATAAGAAAAAAAAATGTTACATTGTCATTTCATTTACAAAATACATTAACACAAAACTAATGGGCCCAGAAATATTTATAGATGAATATTCACATGAAGTGATTTGGGTAAGTTTTAGGGGGCTAAAATGGAAGAAGAACCTAACCGAGAAGTGGTTTGGGTGAGCTTTAAGGGTCCAAAAGGGAAGATGGAGGATAGTGCTAAGTGATTTAGCTAAACATTGTAGTAGAAGTGAGGGTGGCAAATATGTAGGCGAGCACTTTAATGAGTTAAGTTTGTAGTGCGCAGGCGCAAGATCGTAAGAATTTCCGTCTGGACGATTATTTATTGAAAAAGGGAAACAGAAACTAACGGGAAACGTAAAGGATTCGTTGGAGGATACGATGAGAAAAGGGCAAAAACGAAAGCCTACGTTGTAACATGTGAAAATGAAACGGAAAAGTCTGGATGGAAAATGACATCCTCGTATTCGTAATCTGCCGTACGAACGGACGGAAACTTTACAGAAGGATTGCAATGCATGCATAGAATCGCTCGTACACTCATACGAGAGCGGAAACATTTCCAAAAAAAAAACGGATCGGAACTAAAATGGAAGGTTTTTTTTGTCTCTCTGAATCGAGCCTATTGGCAGAGCACTGGACCTGCTCCAAAGGGCATAGAGACTGCTAGACTTGCAGAAGTTAATACATGAGTTTCCAGCCCCTATGCATGATGCTGGCAGCCCAGGGTAAGAGAGGGAACTATCTGGCCAGACAGCAATAGATCCCCCCTCCCCCCCCTCAGGGCCTCACTAAACTTAATTTGAAAGTGATCAGCCTGAAAAAGCAATCTTGTAGGATCATAGAGAATTATCGGGGAAATGCCCCCCCCCATACTGTCACATGGCTATTTATTTTCATTTTATTAGTTATTATATCTCAAGTGATAATAAAGAACCAGTTCATAAAGATAGTTAATATAAATAGCAAAAGCACTGATTGCTGGATAAGCACAAAGCGTAACTGACTTCTGTGTGGGACATGCTGAGCGTGTTCAGCGACTCTCTCTACCACATATATACTGTACACGGAGCTGCGATCCAAGGAAGACTATAAAGGGCCTCGAATGGAAACAATATGTCTGACTCTCAGCTCAGATGCTTCACCTCCGAGGACCCCAAAGTGTTGCACTCAAATATTGTGCCACCTTAATGGATCATTAAATCACAATTCACAATAACATGTAACGAGCATCTGTGCTCTTTATATACTCACCTTACCACTCCTGCACATGGGTCAGTTCAGTTGCTTAAAAACATGACAGTTCAGAAGATCCAGCTTTGGTCTTCAGTCTCCTCCTATTGGCTGCATTTAGCAGACCATGACTAAAATGCCACACTCTGCTTTTCTGTGCAACTTAAAGGGAACCAGTAAACTGGACCTGGTTTTCAATCGGGATGCCCTGCTGTGTGAAACTTACCTCTACCTACCTCACCAGCGAACCCAAGGTGCACGTGTGTCTGGCAGTGGCATCGCTTGCAGCCTTCTGGAGCCATAGAGGGCTTAGTAAAGCTGAATAGAGCACTAGCCACTGATTGGAGGAGAGCATGTGCATGCACCATGGGATCACTGGCAAGGTAAGAATTATTATATTGGGATGCTCCGCTAGTGAAATCTCAAGGGTATTGAAAATCCTGATGATTGTTCCTCTTCTGCCACCTGTGAGCCCTGCAGTGCAAAGATACCTACCTATTTCTCCTGGTACTTTATTTAAAGGAGGGCCTGGAAATGGTTGCACACTGGGTGAGGCGTTTTTACAATTACCTGTGTTGCACTGCATTCACAGCGGCCTTTTTAGTACTCACCACCACCTCCAGATCCTGGTTGTCAGTCTCCCGTCTTCTCTGCTGCTGATTGGCCTCTGGTACTCCTCCAGTTTTTCCACCTTCTATGCTGCTGCTGCCTTACCTTCTGCTTGGTTTCGTTAAAGGTGGGGGTCAGTTGCTGAGGGGGAGGGGTTAGGTGAGTGGAAGAGGACAGTGGCAGGGGTGAATTGGCTAGGTGAGTGGTAGAGGACAGTAACAAGGGCTGGTGGGGTTAGGTGAACAGTAGAGGAAAGTGTAGGGGTTAGGTGAGCAGTAGAGAACAATGGTAGGGGGTGGAGGAGTAAAGTTACTGGTGGAGGACAGCAGCAGGGGCGAAAGGGTTGGGTGAGCAGTGGAGGACAACAGCAATGGGTGGAGGGGTTTGGTGAGTAGTAGAGCAGGTGTCCCTAACCCTGTCCTCATGGCCCACCAACAGGCCAGGTTCTGCAGATCTCCACACAGATGCACAGGTGGAGCAATTAGCACAGCAGCAGAGCTATAGAGCTGGCTAGGTGGAGATCCACAAAACATGAGCTCTTGGTGGACCTTGAGGACCGGGTTGGGGACCACTGTGGTAGCGGACAGCAGCAAGGGGTTGAGGGGTTAGGTAAGTGGAGGAGGAGAGAGGCAAGGGATGAATGGGGTTAGGTGAGAAGCAGAGGACAGCGGCAGGAGGTGGAGGGGTTAGGTGAGTGGTAGAGGACAGTGGCAGAGGGTAGAAGACAGCAGCAGGATGTAGAGGACACAGCAGGGGGTAGATAGCATTGGCAGGCGATAGAGGACACAGCAGGGGGTAGATAGCAGTGGCAGGCAATAGAGGACACAGCAGGGGGTAAATGAAAGCGGCAGGGGCCAGAGGACACAGCAGGGGGTAGATAGCAGTGGCAGGCGATAGAGGACACAGCAAGGGGTAGATAGCAGTGGCAGACGATAGAGGACACAGCAGGGGGTAGATGACAGTGGCAGGCGATAGAGGACACAGCAGGGGGTAGATGACAGTGGCAGGCGATAGAGGACACAGCAGGGGGTAGATGACAGTGGCAGGCGATAGAGGACACAGCAGGGGGTAGATGACAGTGGCAGGCGATAGAGGACACAGCAGGGGGTAGATAGCATTGGCAGGCGATAGAGGACACAGCAGGGGGTAGACAGCAGTGGCAGGTGATAGAGGACACAGCAGGGGGTAGATGACAGTGGCAGGTGATAGAGGACACAGCAGGGGGTAAATGAAAGCGGCAGGCGATAGAGGACACAGCAGGGGGTAGATAGCATTGGCAGGAGATAGAGGACACAGCAGGGGGTAGATAGCAGTGGCAGGCGATAGAGGATACAGCAGGGGGTAGATAGCATTGGCAGGAGATAGAGGACACAGCAGGGGGTAGATAGCATTGGCAGGAGATAGAGGACACAGCAGGGGGTAGATAGCATTGGCAGGAGATAGAGGACACAGCAGGGGGTAGATAGCATTGGCAGGCGATAGAGGACACAGCAGGGGGTAGATAGCATTGGCAGGAGATAGAGGACACAGCAGGGGGTAGATAGCATTGGCAGGAGATAGAGGACACAGCAGGGGGTAGATGACATAGGCAGGAGATAGAGGACACAGCAGGGGGTAGATGACATAGGCAGGAGATAGAGGACACAGCAGGGGGTAGATGACATAGGCAGGAGGTTTCACACAGGGGGTCATCCTAAATCAGATAGGTATAGTCACAGGCTTCGGTCCATATTAAAGTCAAAATAGAATGCATCCCAGGGGGCATCTTGATTAGGGATCCCCCACAACTCAGTCATCTCATTTTGGGTTCCTACGCTGTTCAAATGCAACATCAGAGGGGCTTTCCTCTGATCTGATCTGTGTCCCTGCTCTGTGCTGGTCTGCCAGGAGGACACGTGGTGGAGGGATGGGGATGTGGCTACTCCTGACCACATTTGAACAGCACGAGATCACAGAATTTGGTGAGTATTTGGCCGCATTGGGCCTTAATGACAAAGCATTTGAAAATCATCCTCCCTAGGTGCGCTGCCTTGCCTCCCTAATCACCCCAGAGGATCAGATTCTTCACTCATTTTCTAAAACCCAGAAGATGGAAAGACGAGTGAGACAGGTAAACAGGTGAGGGACAGACAACAGAGAGAGAGAGAAAGAGGAGAGAGCAGAGAGACAAACACAGGAGAGAAGAAGAGAAGAGACAAAAAATGGAGAGAGAGACAAATCAGAGAGAGAGAGAGATGAGAACACACAGAAAGAGAGAACACAGGAAAGAGATAGATAAGAGAGAAACAGACAAAGACAGACAAGAGAGCAACAAAGGAAAGAAGGACAGCGAGAGACAAATCAGTGAGAAAGAGAAAGATTAATAATAGACAGGAGAGAGAACACAGGACACAGAGAGGGAGATGAGAGAGAAAAACAAAGATAGAGAAACAACACGGGTGAGGGAGAAACAAAAGAGACAGACACAATAAGCTTGATTTAGCACAGTGCGAGAATGTATTTTGGCACATTTTATGATGATAAAATATGTGAAAGTACTCTCGCCTTATTTTTTGTGTATTTTATCTGTTTATAATCTCGCACATGCAAATGAAATCTCCTGAAAAACTCTCATGAAAAAAACATGAAGAAATATGAAAAAAATCCCCCCACCCCTTAATAAAAGGCATCAACAAAAGGGAAGGGTATGGACGGGGATTTCCATACATAAGAGTCACATGGGGAGATTCCACAGTGGCTCCGCCTCTAAACTATAAAAGCTCTACTCCCTGTCTCCCAGCATACATAAGAGTCACATGGGGGAAATTCCACAGTGGCTCCGCCTCTAAATTATAAAAGCTCTACTCTCTGTCTCCCAGCATATGTAAGAGTCACATGGGGGAGATTCCACAGTGGCTCCGCCTCTAAATTATAAAAGCTCTACTCCCTGGCTCCCAGCATATGTAAGAGTCACATGGGGGAGATTCCACAGTGGCTCCGCCTCTAAACTATAAAAGCTCTACTCTCTGTCTCCCAGCATATGTAAGAGTCACATGGGGGAGATTCCACAGTGGCTCCGCCTCTAAATTATAAAAGCTCTACTCTCTATCTCCCAGCATACGTAAGAGTCACATGGGGGAAATTCCACAGTGGCTCCGCCTCTAAACTATAAAAGCTCTACTCTCTGTCTCCCAGCATATGTAAGAGTCACATGGGAGAAATTCCACAGTGGCTCCGCCTCTAAATTATAAAAGCTCTGCTCTCTGGCTCCAGGTATTACTCCTGGCTGGGAGCCAGGAAGGAGGGAGGCAGAACCTACCACTCCCCCATTCAAAATATAGCGGCGAGGGAGTCTGCTTCATATTCTAGCACCACCAACATAAGACCCCAGCGATGGGTGAGAATGCCACTGACAGAGAAAGAAAATGACCCTTAAGCTGGTCCTGTAGTTAGGGAAGGATTGTGTTTTTATTTTCTATGCCTACATATGTTCTTAAAGTGATACTGCAGACAATAGCTAAATTTGGTACTGTCCTAAACTGCTTTCAGTTTTAAAAATGAAGCAGAAATGGACGAAATATCAGGGTTTACAGGCCAATGACATTCTCTTTTTCATCCTGTCCCACAATCAGTTCAGCAGAGCGGGACAGGATTCTCCGTCTCCTCCTCCATCACATTGCTGATTATGATGCAGCATCACAGAGCCAAGGGTCGCGGACACTTTTTTCAGAAAATAAATCATACAGTGAACCTGTAAACCCCGATATCTCGCCCATTTCTTCAATTTAAAAACAGAAAACAATTTAGGACAGTTTCAAATGTAGCCCGACACAATGGTGTAACAATGAACTTTGCCTGCAGTAGCACTTTAAATGAGAACAGCAATCCAGTCCAGCCACATTGGTCAGATAACTTACACAAGCATGAAAGCAGCCACCATGCTTCCTGGTCCCACATACCGGCCATCAAGTACAGCCTCAAACTAGAAGTGCCCAAGAGGCATCTCAGGTTAAGATTTCACTGTATATCATTGTTTATTAAGTGTTCTTGCATGGCAAGATCACTTATTGTTCTCTCACATATATATTATTCTTATTATAGCCATATTTTGCACTGTAACTCCTCCCACAGTTTTTACACTACATAGACCATAAAACGTGCGGATCGTTCCCGAATGGTGTGCTATTACTTTGTGGAATGTTTCGCCAAACGGTTTCCGAAATATTGGCATTTTTCTGGCGCAATTTTCCCATAGGAATGAATGGGAGGAATGTTCAAAACTAGAGTGGGAGATGAGTGTGAAGTGAAAAATCAGGACATGATTTCTAAACTGCGACCTCTCCCTCATTTATAAGCTCCACCTACACAAATCTTATATCAAAACGTTCAGCTATCCCTGCTGCCGCTAAAAATGCTAAGCCATAGCCCTAACAGTTTTCACAATATGACCTTTTGTTTGCAACTCACACCTCCCATTGACATTCATTGAAACTCCACTCTAGACACCACACATTTGAATGGCAATCTCTAAACTGCGAGTGTGCCTTCATTTTTAATATTTCAGAGACATGCTATATAACACATTGTAGCCTGGCTCTTGTGATTCTTACAGTATAAAGCTCTTTGCTGTAGGATGTATACTTTTCAAGCTACAGCCATTTGAATATGGCAACCACCAGTGCATTAGAAATGTGTTTTAATGTGCATTCTCTGGTTACCGCAGAGTGAGTTGCCATAGCAACACACCTGCAGCCTGGCTCGTTACATTCATTTTACAGCTGCTCCGCCCACACAGCCAGTCTCAGGAAAACTCCCCATGAAAACATGTTATGGAAAACAGGTTAGACAAATGACATAGCCAGTCATTTAGCAAGATAGAATTACTTCATCATTTAATGCCTACTATCTTTACTCACTCTAAGCAATCCATATAGTTACTCTGCCCAGTCAAACCTTTCCACAGTTACTCCAGCCCCTCCAACCACACAACAGTTACTCAAGTCACTCCACCCAGTTACTCCACCCACTCCAGTTGTAGAGAACTGGTGGAGGCAAAAACACTTCACACAATTTCCCCAGAAATTGCACTTTGTCTAGTTATTATTTAAAGTTACATGTATCATTTATTGTATCATAAAGCAAAGTTGGATATAGACATGGAACACAGACTGAGTGAGACAAACAATAAGGACGGACTATTTTGAGCTACCATCAGTTCCAATAATAGGACAACAAGCATTCTAGCAATGTCCTCCTATTCATTCTCTCGGCCTTCACTGACACCTTCACAATGGCCGTTACCTTCCCCATGTCTGTGTGTATAGTGATCCCCCCTCCCTATCCTTAGCCACATTAAACCCTGACTGATGAGCTCTTGAAGAATTCAGCAGAGCACAAGATACATAGTTTTGAGGGTAGCAGAGTATGGCACTTGCTCAGGATGCTAAAGTCCTCCTCTGCTGTCACCTCAATGCTGGATCCGCTGATCTGTGGTTAGGTGACTATAGGCTGATTTTTCCAGCAGGTTGGCTTTAAAGTCCATTTTCGATGTGTATATGTTTGGGTGCCACAAAGATGTAATCAAAGCACTGAGCTCATAAAGTTTTTTTTTCTTCCTGTGTTAGAAAATCAATGTTTTATGGGAGCAGTTTTCATTACCTGCAATCTGTGAGTGAGCAGTGGCCATAGCAGCAGTGTTCTGTGTGTACAGTGCTCACACCTCTTTTCTTGGTGGACGTTGCCAATGGCAACAAATTGCAGACAGTGAAAACTGCTTCCATAAATCACAACTTTGCTAAATAAGAAAAATATTTAAAAAAAAATACTAGATCAGCTCGGAACCTTGAGGACATCCTTTTGGCACACAAAAAATATACACTTCAAAAATCCACCGAAAATGCACTTACCCTTTAAGCTTTCCCTGCCAATGCAGGAAAACAAGCTCCCTTGGTTTTAGGGGAGCATTTCTAAAGTTCGCAATGCAACGTTTATGCCTCTAGCTATATAGCGTAACATCATACCTCCCAAGTGACCCTGATTTGGAGGGACTGTCCCTCTTTTGAGTCCATGTCCCCCATTGTTCTCATTTGTCCCTCTTTGAGGTGTAATATGCAGATCTACATCAACAAATGATTCATTTGTCTATTCAAAGTGTTTCTATTGTTGTAACTGTTACACCCTATCTCCTATCCATCCCTCAATGAAGGAGTGTGGCTTAATTTAACTAATGTCCATCTTTCCCACCCTGAAAAGTTGGAAGCTTTGTGTAACATGCAATAAATAATATATGGTGATTACACCGCGCTTTAAACAATTTCCTTTAAAATACCATTTCACAAATAGACTCTTAAGAGAATAAAGGGGGGTGGGAGCAGCTCAATCACTATTATTTATACAAAATTATTATTATTATTCAGGGCCTGGGAACTAATTTACCCCCCAGTTTAACCCTCTCATCATCTAAATATCAAGCAACAAACATGTCTAACTATGTGGAAAGATAGAGATTTGGTTGCATATATCTGCAGATACATGTGGAAGCCACACTGCCCCGGCAAGGCACTCTGTGTTTAGTGTGGTCCCTACTCTTAATTTTGAGTACCCAAAGTTGGGACATGCAATGCAGACAAATATTTGAGAGCTACTCACCTGGGAAGCTGCCAGCCTCCCTTTAGAACACTTCACAGGGAGAAATCCATATTGACTGAATTCCTCCCTGCTTGTGCTCATGGCAATTCACATGAATAAAGGGAGCAGCTCAATCGCTATTATTTATACAAAATTATTATTATTATTCAGGGCCTGGGAACTAATTTACCGCCCAGTTTAACCCTCTCATCATCTAAATATCAAGCAACAAACATGTCTAGCTGTGTGGAAAGACAAAGATTCTAAGACTCTTATGATCTGCTTCTATGTGTCAGACTTCTCATCCCAAATAAGTCCCAGATAAATGCAATCAATAAAGGCACAGAGCAAAAAAGTTCTCTCATTAGGATGCCACACGTGAGCAACATCCCAAGATGCATGCACATCCAAAGAAGTCCCAGCTAAGTATAACCGATAATGGCACAGAGAAAAATAGTTCTCTCTTTGAGATGCCGCACTTGAACTATATCCCAAGGTGCATGCACACGTGCCCTCCACCTCTCAGGTGTCTGCGTACCAGATTTTCAATTGTAAGCACCTTAGGATTAACACACTCCAATCTGTACCATTCCGAGCTTCATTAAAAACATAAAGGATGGATAGCCGGACGGTAAGATGGTAATTAGCACTTCCAGCTCATTTCCACATAGTGAGCACATTAAAAGAACGAGAGAGCACAAGCAGATCTAGTGCAACTCTGTCATTAAGATATTATAACTTTAATAATCCAAAAATGTACTTACAAAGTATCCATGTTCAGAAGCGAAAGGGTTAAAACATTAAAAGACAATCCTCCTTATCTCCCTCAACTACGGCCGGTGTTAGTGGAAATGCAAGGATTCGGGCCTGAGCTCAATAATGTCACTGAATTAAGAGCTTTACTCAACCACGATACCTTTAGATATAGGAAGACGCTGCTGCGTTTCGCTGTAATGTACAGCTTTTTCAACGGTATAACATATTGGACAGCATCCGGCCCCCCCCCCAAACCTCATAACCCCCCAGCAAGCAGCAGCAGTAAGTACAGGTCATGGATTGGGAGTGAGCAGGAAGCGCTTCTGTGTTAATACATACCATCTGCCCACTCCTGAAATACTATTTGCGAAACAGGAGGGCAATGAGGAAGGTATGGCTGCACCAGGCTCACCAGATCCACAGACTGGTGCATAATGTCAAAGCCAAAAAAGCCGAGGGCACCACCCTATGGACAGGAACCGGCGCGGAAGCTTCCTGCGTGGAAATAGTGGATGACGTCCAGAAGATGGCAAGAGACGGTAATACGAGCTGCCCGGTCTAGAGAGGAATAAGCCGAGATACAGGGTGATGACAAGCAATACACCAGTGGTCATCTGTGATCAAGAGGGACCAATACTGAACAATACTGAACTATAATGCTGCCCCATCTCCCATCTTTCAGGGAAATGGATAGGCAGATGGGTAGAGGGTGTATGCGTAATATGTTGACTGTCTTATATATAGTTATTTTGTTCCCTGTCACCAGCCGCTGTAACCGATCATAAATAATTATTTGTAAAAACTCGGCATCTGTTGAAATGAAGTGATTAGATTTAAAAATAACTTTGAGAAAGATTAAAACAGAAACGGGGAAGAAGTATTATTGTAACACGATTTTGCAAGTTCAGGATGAACGAGGAGCAGATACCTCAATTGGCCAAAAATAGCCCCAAAGTTGTCTATCTCCACAATTTAGCAGTCTTAAGCTCCAACACTAAGTTAAACGATGGCGCATGGATGGGATAATATACCGTATCTCTCACCTTCCAGAGGAGTTTATCTCGCTTGGAGGCAATCTTATTATGTACGGTGAATTATCTCTGGGTAGGCTTTTAAGTAGTTCCGAGTCACTACTAATTTTCCATAGCCAAATATTTCCTCCTGAATAATATTCATATGAAAGATTGTCTATGTTGCTCTAATAAATACAGAGGAAGAAGGCTAACGTAGTACCAGTGTTACTTCAAAGTGAATTGGTCACCAGGAAAGCTTAGAAGAGGCCCCTGTGTATATGGCTTAGGAGAAGAGGCTCCTGTGTATATGGCTTAGGAGAAGAGGCTCCTGTGTATATGGCTTAGGAGAAGATTCTCCTGTGTATATGGCTTAGGAGAAGAGGCTCCTGTGTATATGGCTTAGAAGAGGCTCCTGTGTATATTGCTTAGGAGAGGAGACTCCTGTGTATATGGCTTAGGAGAAGAGGCTCCTGTGTATATTGCTTAGGAGAAGAGACTCCTGTGTATATGGCTTAGGAGAAGAGGTTCCTGTGTATATGGCTTAGGAGAAGAGGCTCCTGTGTATATTGCTTAGGAGAAGAGACTCCTGTGTTTGTGGCTTAGGAGAAGAGGCTCCTGTGTATATGGCTTAGGAGAAGAGACTCCTGTGTATATGGCTTAGGAGAAGAGGCTCCTGTGTATATGGTTCAGGAGAAGAGGCTCCTGTGTATTTGGCTTAGGAGAAGAGGCTCCTGTGTATATGGCTTAGGAGAAGAGACTCCTGTGTATATGGCTTAGGAGAAGAGGCTCCTGTGTATATGGCTTAGGAGAAGAGGCTCCTGTGTATATGGCTTAGGAGAAGAGGCTCCTGTGTATATGGCTTAGAAGAGGCTCCTGTGTATATTGCTTAGGAGAA
The DNA here is from genome assembly GCA_027917425.1 of Gastrophryne carolinensis. NCBI lineage: Eukaryota > Metazoa > Chordata > Amphibia > Anura > Microhylidae > Gastrophryne > Gastrophryne carolinensis. Next base: position 126,558,798 of record CM051244.1, on the reverse strand, counting down.
GAGACTCCTGTGTATATGGCTTAGGAGAAGAGGCTCCTGTGTATATTGCTTAGGAGAAGAGACTCCTGTGTATATGGCTTAGGAGAAGAGGTTCCTGTGTATATGGCTTAGGAGAAGAGGCTCCTGTGTATATGGCTTAGGAGAAGAGGCTCCTGTGTATATGGCTTAGGAGAAGAGGCTCCTGTGTATATGGCTTAGGAGAAGAGGCTCCTGTGTATATGGCTTAGGAGAAGAGGCTCCTGTGTATATGACTTAGGAGAAGAGGTTCCTGTGTATATGGCTTAGGAGAAGAGGCTCCTGTGTATATGGCTTAGGAGAAGAGGCTCCTGTGTATATGGCTTAGGAGAAGATGCTCCTGTGTATATGGCAACGGGTAGCTTTGGAATCAAATGGGCAGTCTGAGTTTTTCCAGAAAGGTTTTGCAAATTACAGGGTAGGGCATATAAAGGAGTTGCATTCTTCAACAAGCAACCTAATGCACTGGCACGGTGCTTTTAATAGCTTCAGTGTTAAGATAACATATTTAGCTAGGCTTTGTTTAACGCTTGCTATATCTGTACACGCTGTTTTCAGAGGGACTGAGTTGGGGACAGAGGTGCCATAAAAAATGTGACAGACCACGTTATGATGCATAGCATTTATTTGTACCTGCTTTAATAGTAATTTAGATTGAAAAAAAGACATACAGTACAAACAATAAGTTCAGCCAAGGAAAGAGAAATGGGAAACTTGAATGGAAGAATTAAGTGTCTGTCTATAAAGTAGATTGGAAAGGCTATGGGAGGAAAAACTGATCTTCTAATACAGGCCTCTTGTGTTTTGATGTACTCTGCATTCTGTCAAGTTCTATGTCCTGCCAAGCTGGAAGGACTATTCTTCTGCTGTATCACTTATCCAGAGTCAGTTCTGTACCCTGTTGGATTCTGCATCCTGCTAAATGTTAGGTCCAGCTGAGCCTTTGAGCCTTATATATTGCAGGTGACACTGATTGAGACATAGGATATTGGTGGAATAAGGGTCACTGCAGGACAGAAGGTCTTATGGCTCAATCAGTGTCACCTGCAGTGTTTCTTTGAAGCTAGCCCTAAGGCAGCATCCCCCCAGGGAAGTCATCCCGAAGACCATCCCCGCTTAAAGGTTGTGTTCCTGTTCAGATTCATATCAAGTTAAGTTCAGCCCACGTTTTGCCGATTCAGTTCAATCTGATCAAAACAGAAATATTGGTAAAATGTGAACATCTCTTTTTAAAGTTCGAAAAAGTCTTCTACACTTCTTCATAAGGAGGCATTAGCTGCACATTGTGTGGTGAGGCTTCTCTTCAGCACACAACAGGGTTAAATACACCTAGAACCAGTTTCTTTAAAGACAGTTCTCCTGTTTTATTGCCCACACATCAAATAAAACCTCCTATAACCTTTGTTCAAAACGAACCCCCCATCTAATTATGCCTTGTTCACCTATTTTAAAGGCCTTGGTCAACCTCAAAAGCTTAATGTGCCACATTTGCACTCACACAAGATATAGCACCTGAGGCCCCAAGTAGTAACAGGAGTAACAGGTAGTAAGAGGAAGCAGAAACTGCTCGGAAACTAGAAAGTAGTGTGAGACAGGCCCAGTTCATAGGCGAACTTGCTTCTGACGTTACAGGCAATGGGCAGTACAAAGCTAGGACAGGAAGTCTAGCAAAGGCTGATAAGGGAAGATTAGCTCTCCACTGAAATGGCCAAACAAAGGAGTAAAAAGTTCAGGGTAATCCAAAGCAGCTACAGCAAACCCAAAATCTATTTTAAATAAAATGAGTGTTGAACATAGCCATCTTAGATGACCATTGGTGCACATGGCGGATGCCTCCCCCAGCATTGTGATCAACACAAGTTTGGGTTGCATCCGCCATGTGCAACCGGAGCTGGTAACAAAACAAGCTTACAATATTCTATGCCAGGCTGTCTACTGTGCGCTGCTGCTTCTCTTGTGATTGGGTGACGGTTACTCACTGTCTTCAGCGGCCTGAAGACAAGAAGATAGGACCAGGTGAGTGTTTTTTAGGGGTGAGGATGAGAGCATGGAAGATGGTTGCCACCAATCTTTACAGCTTGTACAGGAACCCCATATTTTGTGCTAACACCATCCATATATTTATTCATAATTCACAATTCATAATTCACAATGGGTCATCTCATAAAGGATGTTAGGGTAATTTTACCAGACAGGATACTAACAAAAATTATTATTATTATTATTATTATTAATAATGATAATAATGTTTATTTATATAGCGCCATAATCTTCCGTAGCGCTTTACAAGGTATGATTACAGACAAGGTAGGTAGGGCAACCTCAGGTAGGCCTGCTCCCAATTTATCTATTGCATTGTATGTCCCAAATGGGGCTCTCAGAGATTAGAGTTAGGACTGCACCCCACAGAGGCACCTGGGCGCTGGTGGTGCAGCTTAAGCATACTTTTGCAGATGTATGTGACCGAGCCCTCTGTTTTTAACCAAACTTAGAGACAGATTTTAGGTTGGTCTGCAAGCTAACAGGGTTGAGTGCTGTGGCTCCTTTAAGACTTTTGTAAGGTAAAACATATAGTACATAGAACAATACAAAACTAGATGCTACAAGGTCCAAACCAAGTGTTGTGAGCACAGGAGACATTAGGAAAGAGAGCCCTGCCCTTGCGAGCTTACAGTCTAAAGTAAAAATACGTCAAAATAACTCCGTGAAACTTGAAATCCACTTCACAAACTAATCATCAATCCACTTTACAGCAACTGACACTTTTTGCAGAACTGGTTTACTGACATTGTAAATAAGCCCCTCCTTTTGCCACATACTTTGTTGAGCTATTTTTCCTGTTCTTTGTTACTTTTATGTACATGCTTGTGTGTTGTGTATTGTAGCTGGTGTCACCTAGAAACAATCCCCTTATTGTTAGTAGGTGGATTACTGAAAAAGGAAGTTATGATATGGCTTGTAAACTTTTGGAGCTAATACCTAAAGCCTCTGTCCTGCCCTAGATCTGTAGTAAGGTATAATGGGATATCTTACTAGCAGTTACATAGGTTAGGTTTAACCCGTTAGTGACCATGGTAATCTGACCATTTTTTCAGAGTGACACATTTTGGATGCTTAATTTAATTAAGGTTAATTTTTATTAAAAAGCATTGTGTGATGTGTGACCAATGTCGTTACTATCAAAAATTAACCAAGCAATTAGTTAAGCTATCACACAAAAAAAATGGTGGTCAGCTTACCATAGAGCATTGATCTGGCTCACGTCTATTAAAGGTAGGAGAGTTTAGGGCTATGCCCAGTAAAATACTTTTGGTGCCACAAGTAAATCAAAACTGGCAAAGCAGGATTGTTCAACTATTTTGTCAAAAAATTCTCTGTCTACCATTTACACTTAGCAGAGAAAGATTTCATGTTCGTGGAGTCAGTGGTGGACAATAGGTTGCAAACGGCACATCAGGAGACCAAAATGTAGTGCTAAGAACCTGGTCCACCAAGAACTGGTGGCAGATAGCTCCAGGTGACATTGCAGGACCAAATGATCATGGTCCTCTATTGGGTTCATTTTTCTTCACAGTCTATCTGACCTGTCCTCTCCTCTCATTGCCATCTGGAAGAACCACAAGGGGAGAGGGTAATCTAAACTTACTGGTCTTGGAGCAAAACAGCCTAAATTCTACTACATCCAACCTGCTCCAGGGCAGGAAGAATTGGTGCCAAGGGACCTAATGTATATTATCAGTAGAAAAGGAAAGAAGGAAGGGACCAAATTAGGGAGTCTAATTCCTCCTAAACACCACTTTCACCACATAATTCCAGAAGGTCTCAGTATGAGAGCCATCAAACCAGACAGCCTCCTTACCATGAAAAAAAGGTTACCCTTTAGGGGGGCTGAACAGGAGTTTGAACAGGTGCTAATTAAGCACTGAAAGCACCAGCTCTATGTTCGATAAACCAGGTTAAGAGCCAGCCCTGACAAATGAAACTCCATACACTGCAGGCTATCACAAGGTCCCAAAAGAATATCCTCATCTATGACACCACCAAGAATAGGTCCTACAGTGCTCAAAAAAGCTGACAGAGGTGTGGCCACACCAGCCTGTCTGTTGGTACCAAAGGATGTAAAGTGGAGGTCAGACCTACAATCCCTAACTACACTAGACTTACTACTCCCCAGCATAATGGGATACATTGAAAGAAAGTTTATATTATTCAGAGAATTGTATATAGATCTAATCAGAGAGAGGAGGACATGGGCAGGGGACGCTGTCCCTAATAAAAGGCCCTCAACTAGCTTGCCCGGTTTAAACAAGACACCCTAAATCATTCCAAGTGGAGTACAGATTTCACAGCAGTAGCTGAGAAACATCTGGGTGGCAAGTCATGTGTTATGAGTTACTTTATAACTGAACATGATGGAGCTACAAACTTATGAGGCTTTGCTTCTACCCTGAACTGGAAATCAAACTTAACTAAGACCTCTATACATTGGAGGGGTAGAGTAGAGCCTAAAGCTACTTCCACCCTAATGTCAACTGACAAATGAGTAGGAGGGGGCCAGGTTGGGCAGAATTCAGGGTAACGGGCTGCTGGGCAGAATTGACTAGACAAACCAGAAAGCATGTACCGAGATGGCCCAATGAAAGTTAGAAAAGGGAGAAATCTTGAGGACTTGTAGACCCTAGACTGACCATAGCTGCAGACCCTGGTGCTTTTATGATAAAGAAAGAACTCCCCAATACCCCAGTGGTAAGAGCTGGGACATTTGGAACTGTTTCAATAAAAGCCCTAAGCCAGAAAAAGTTCTGATCCAAAGGGCTAGGGCCTTAGACACGTTTTTGAGAACTAGCCTCTTTTCCATTCATAAGTGGACCCAGAACCTCCATCTTTGGGTGCCCTGAGAACAGTGTTCTCTAATCCTCTCATTGAGACCCACAAACAGGTAATGTATTGTAGTTCTCTCTACAGGCAGATTTATAGCTTTGCTGCTGCACTAATTGCTTCACCTCTCCATCTCTGTGGAGCTCTGCAAAACATGACCTGTTGATGGCTCTTAAGGAGAAGATTGGGTAACACTAACTTAGAGGATCATATTTTCCCATCACCTTATACAATATATATAAATAAATAAATATATATATATATCAAGGAAAAGACTGTATAAATAGGGTGCCCCCCCTCTATCCGGCATTTGTTTTATTTTTAAGGGTTAAACAATGAAACATTTTAAACAGTTAAGAAATGACATGGGGTCCCCCTATCCAGCAAGACCAGCCCAGCACCAGCTAGTAGACCCAGGCGCAGGAGCAGAGCGGCCAGCCCCTGGCCCTGTTGCATGTAATGGGGCGGTGGGCTATGGCAAGTCACCCATCTGCTGGCAAGAATCCCTTACCAGTTCACAAAAATGTAAAAAAAAATCATTTGGGTGATGTCCTATGCCATCCGATTGCTGCTGCAGGCCGTAAATAATCAGCGGAAGCTGGTAGTGGGGCAGGGGATCGAATCCTTTAAATGCAAAGCACGTATATTCTAGGTGCTTGCTTCTCCTAATGTTAATTGCGGGGCAGGCGATCAGAGTCCCCTGCCCCGCTTCTGGCTTCTGACAATCACTCTAGGCGATTGACTCTCACTCCTGCTCCCGGGAGCAGCCTTTTATAACAGATTATGCCATCTCACCCTTAGTATAAATGACCCTTCCCTCCCTGCAGCGGCCGGCGAACTGTCAGAAAGCGCGGGGCAGAGAATGGGCGTCCCCCCCCCCCCCGCTGAAGACCCTGGACTGGTGATCAGAGGACCCCCTGGGAAAGAAGAGACCCCCGGAGCTGGATCCAGGAAATGGCATAAATTCTGCATGCTTGGTAATTAACGTTAGAAGAAGCGAGCACTTAGAATCTGTGCTTGGCATTTAAACCGGACCTTCAGCATGATTTAATGAAATGCCCAAACCCTTAAAAAAACTATTCACCAGCATCTAAAATTAATATATTTTACATGTTTAGTCACTTATTATTCTTTCCCCCACTGGGCTTCAACTCTGTTCAGGACTCTAGGATACGGGTGCCGCCATCTTGACTTCACATACTGAGGAGAGTTTTTTGTGTTTTTGTGTGTAAACATCTTCATTGTCTTCAAAGGTCTTTGTACTGATTCCATGTTTGGTTCTCCTTTTTTGAGGTGGATGTGACGAGGTGGTTCACAGTCCCTCTTGTTGTTGCTATAGGAATTATAGTGAGCACATTGTCTTTAATTGGTGGTGCACCCCATTCTATGTATTGATTGTTCAGGACTCTAGGATACGGGCGCAGCCATCTTGACTCAGAAGCATCACATACTGAGGAGAGGAGAGTAGGATAAAGTACAGGGGGGCGGGTTATAGCTGTGCATTGCTCAAACAGAGCACAGCTGAGGTCAGGGAAAGGACAGCAATCCCAGAATGCAGAGCGACACAGTCAGAAGACACTTCCTATTTGCAGGCTGCCTGATGCTCCATGAGCCGCCATTTTGGATGTTTAAAGGCTCATAACATGCAGTAAATGCAGGTAGGATGATGTTTAATGAGAGCAATCTGTATGTACAGTGTGGGGGAAAACATATAAGATAGGCTCTTATTCAGGGCGAAGGTCCGCTTTAAAGGATTAAAAGTCAGAGATTACAGTCAGAACTACTGCTGCAAGTTAAAAAAACAAACAGCGCAACACAATACAAACCAGAAAATGATGACATCAAAGATGTATATAGGGCATCGAAGAAAAAGGGAGTAAGTTAGGAATGGAAAGGAAAAGACAACAACAGAGAATGGGTACACTAAACAAGGGAGTGCCAACAGAGGCTGGGAGGTTACCATATTATTTTCCACTGGGAATAGATCCCTCCAAGAGTTCACATTTCATCCAGATGCACAACTTCTTTGTGGAGCCAACATTTTCCAAAAATAGTGCGACACCTTACTGGCATATGTAGTCATGTATTTCAAAATTCACAGTTACAGTTCACTTTAAATATAAGCACATGTATTACCCTGCAGTGGCAACATCCAGCCATGGAGCAAACTGCTTATATCTGCTGTAGGCCATAGAAAGAAGACGCGTGCGGAGGCTGAAACCTCTCCCCCTCAAGTGCCTCTGCTGGCCCTGCTTTATATAACGTTTTATAAATGCAGATTCCAGAAAATATAAAGTGACATTGACAAGTTTATGCAGCGCGTGCCAAGAGGCTATAGCAAACAAGCTATATAGTGTGACTTTTCCCCGGGCTCCCGAGACCCAGAAGTCTGCAGCGCTATTAATGATGCCAGATACTTCCGAGGGAACATTTACCTTGTGTTACCTCCCGGCTGGCAGTCACTCCTGATGCTTACGGTTTCATTGGCAGCTTTCATAATAACGCCGATAATTGTTGCAGCAAAGACCTTGCGTAGTGTACAGTCTCATTTGCTAGATACAGTGTGAAAAATATTCAGTCCCTTTGCAGGGTTTTATGTTTTATCTTTGTAGAATATGAAATCACATGATAAAGTGAGAACAGATCTCTGCAAAGGGTTTTATTCTACAAAGACACCAAAGTGATTGTGTAATCTGTCCTCCTCATGTCCGTATTTAGTAGAACGAGTCTTGGGATTTTTGTGGAATAAACAGAACATTGTGGCAAACCTTAAACCTATTCTAAAAAAAAAAGACTAGAAGACACCCAGAAAGTTATAGTAAAGTTATTCAGAGGGGCGACAGCACTCGGCGTACTATAAATCGCAAGATGAGTATTCCTCATACACTCTTCTTACAGTCAGGCTTTAGCAGATGTTTCATGTTTAAATTGTAACCTGCTGTGATACATTGTAAAACAGGCATGAGCTTACGATTGACATGTAAACAGTTCACGTAAGGCTCACAGCTTTCTGTAATGTGTGCATTATGATGATGTGACTGATGGAGAGACAACTATAAAGATAAATAGGTTAAAAGGTTCTGTGTGCAAGACTGCAGGATGACCTTAAAGTGATCCGACACCCATTTGTCTGTTGATAGCAACTGGGATGATCCCCCCCTGCAAGCCTGGTTTTACCCTATCTGTACCTCGCTCCCTATGCAAAACCAGGTCTTGTGATGGAAAGGAAGTATCTGACAGAGGCATCAGCAATTGGGAAGCCACACCCTTCTCATACACTGCAATGGAGAGTGTATGCTGAGGCCAAGTCTCCCACTCTATTGCAGTGAATGTAGAGAGTTTAGATGCACCCCTGTGACTGATGCCAGGTAGACACGATCCTGACATGAAAATGCCACTGCGATCCAGCGATAAGGTGAGTTGCTGATTGCCAGAGTATGACTGATAATATGCGGGATGCAAAAGGTGAGTACCATTGTGTTTTGTTATTTGGGTGTTCAATCCCTAGTAATTGTATAGGCAAAGAAATAGAAAAGGCTATTCTCACCTTCTGTCCCCTGCAGCCCCTCCCTCTGGCTCTGGTGTTTTAAAACTTAAAAGAGAACAAGCACAGTCGTCCTGAACCTTCAAACTCCGCCTCCTCGAAGGAGGAATTCTGAACCTCTGCAGGTCTGCATTTATTGCAATGAAAGGGGCATGCTAAAGCTTGGTACACCCCCCCCCCCCCCCCATTGCCTGACCACCACTGGACAAGGGGGTGCTCGTTTTCAGGAATCCGCAAGTTTTACAACACCAGACAGAGAAGCTGCAACCTTAACCTGACTCCATTATCAGTAAACCATCAACTTTTTCACCAGCTTATTTTTCTTCTCTGCCATTTACAATGTAGTATTGGGACACACATGATGAGTGGATTATTTCTGCTTTAAAACCCTTCTGATGTCCTCTTACCAAGATCACCTTCTGCATGTTAAAAGTGAAATTGCAGGGGGCGGAGCTATCCATGTTCCTGTGAAGATGCACATTTACCTCTCTCCTGGCTGGCCAGCATATATCAAAGTTTGAAACCCACCAATTCCCCCTAAACTACCATGGGTGGAGGCAACAAGAATAGGAAGAACAAAGGCCTGATGAGAAGCTCCACTTAACTTAACTTGCTTTATTGCTAAGCTGCCTGACCAGGACAGTGGATCCAAGATGGTGGACACTAAACCATAATGGGACAAGTGAGTAGAGGAAGCGGATGCCAGACGTTGTAAAAACTCCAGGAGCCCATCACCAGACCACACTCAACAAGAAATCTGGGATCACCTGCAGTCCCTCCCCAAAGCTGATCTGGCAGCGGCCTCTTAATCCATTGGGCAGAAGCTCTCAGAGGAAGTCCACCAACCCGAGAGTCGACTCTCTCGAGCAGAAAGACACACCATGACCGACAATCTGAAAACAACCGCCAATCTGAAATCAGACTTTAGAGATGCCACAATCCACTTGTGGCTTCCTGATTTCGACCAGCTTTAGCTCTGAGAGCATCCTTTACAAGCAAGACTGATCATTACTTTACTGTTATGTTTGTATATTACCTGTTGCTGTTTAACCTCTCACAGTTGAGAGCTTTCGGGATGCTAATTTTCTACTTTATCAAGCTGTACCAGATATAACAAGTCTCACTAATTGGGAGTCCCCCCTACAGGAGAAGAGAATGCCTCTCAGTCCACAAACCCTTACACTGGGCTATGTACTATAGTCTGGGAAGGCTCTAGACGCCATTGAGGACTACAAGAGCAACCGGGTCTCCACCAGACTCTAGCCCCATGAGAAATTACTCTGAAACGGAGACTTGCACTATCCCACTCCTACCTCAAAACACTTAATGTTGGCCCTCCTCCTTGAGCTGAGTAATCTTGAGTTAATGTGCTTCTACTTCTCCAGGTTACCACCAGGTGTCTGGAGAGTGCTTAACTGGGGTTACTTCCCCTCTCCTTTTACCTAGCTGTCAAAGTAACTACCGCTGCATCAATTACTCCTCCAGGCGTTGGTTTACATGCCTTAGTCATGGGGAATTGTTCCAGGGGCCATGTGCCCACCCGGGTCTCAACCAAACTCAGAAACCGTAAGATACAAGGGTTCACTACTTTATTTAAGTTTCACTCTCATATGTTAAATGCCTCGGACACACACTTCTTAAAGTGGACCAACACGCAGGATTTTGACTATCCTGGGTATTGGTCCACTTCCCCGGGGCACCCCGATCGGGGGTGCCCCGCTGCCTGAAACCCCCCCAAACACCCCGAAAACTCACCTCTCCACGCTCCCACGTGACTGCGCTGTCCAATGCCCGCTGACGGACAAGTGACGTCCGTCGACAGACGCCTCCCGCGCGTCACTCTTGACGTGTGCGCGCCCGCGCCGGCCATTCAGAGACGGCCGGCGTGGGCGCGCGCACGTCTAGAGGAGTGCGAATGAGGCGGCGGATGCAGCGGCTGGAGAGGTAAGGTTTTTCGGGGGTTTTGGGGGGGTTACACCCCGCGGGACATTCCGATCTCGGATGTCCTGCGGTGTGTGAGGTGATCGGCCCGGGAATCTTATAGATTCCCGGGCCGATCACCCCTGGGTGTTGGCCCACTTTAAGATCAATGTCACCTGGTTGCCTGCATCAGATGTTTCCCAGCAATGACAAAAGTAGCCACCAGGAATCACATGTCGAGCTGGATCTTTTTCCTATGATACCTCACAGGAGATGTGAGACCTACCCGCTCCACAAGCTGACTCCTCTATCCAATTCTCAGATTTGCAAACTCAACACCTCTGAAAAAAGAGCCTCTCTAAGACAAGAACTCTCACGACTGAAGGCGAGTGTCACTTTCATCCAAGAAACACATTTTAGAGAAAATAAGGCACCCAAATTTCATCTGGCTTTCACAAACGACACCCCAGACTCTAAATCTAGAGGAGTGGTGGTCCTGATAGCTAAAACATCCCTTTTAAAGTTATTGAGCAATTCAAGGACAGTGTGGGTAGGTTTAATATAGTTAGGGAATGCTGTACAGTCACCCCTACACTTTGGCATCAGTCTACAATCCTAATTCCAATCAAGTTCCATTTATGGAAGGTTTCATAGACAAACTGATCTCAATTCAAAAGGGGCCAGTAATAATCGGGAGAGACCTTAATCTAACCCTGCTAGACTCATTGCTTAGGAAAAAAGTGTGAGCTCCTTGGAGAATCATTCACCCGAACACCAAGGATTACTCCTTTTTCTCACCCATCCACTCATGCTTTTCCAGGATAGTTTACATCCTAACTTTGCATAATCTACTTCTTTTGATCAAGGATGCAGAGGTTGAGCCCATTTTTTATTCAAACCACACACCTGTCACCCTTACTCAAAAACAATTGGAAGAAACAAATTAAGAGTAGACATGGAGATTAAATGAATCCCTCCTGAAAAATGTTAGCATTGCCCAGGTCCTGCAGAAAGCTATCACAGAATCTTTTACACTTAACAAGTCAAACAAGATCTCGCCCATTACCCTCTGGCAAGCCCATAAGGCAGTCCTTAGAGGGATAATTATACACATGCGGCTAGGCTAAAATCACACTACCAGACTACCAGACTATAGCAACTTGTGGAGAAAATACGTAAATTAGAAAAGACGCTCAAGGCCTCTCTTGGACATCATTAAGAGCTGTAAGTGGCTTTATTTTGAGTGGGGTAACAAGAGCAGTTCATTACTGGTCAAAGCACTAAAGAAGTAACAATCTATTAATTTTATCAAATCTATCATTAACTCAAAACAGACTAGATATACAGCTAAGACTTTCCAAACTTTTACCAGAGACTGTACAATACCCACCAATTAATGCTCTGATTCAGACTTCATGACCAAAATTAAACAATACATTAAGGACTCAGGCATGCCTGCCCTGACATATTCTGACATCAGGAACATGGAAAGACCAATAACAGCTAGCAAGCTTCTCTCTGCTATAAAAGATACCCCCTCTGGTTGGGCTTTCTTCCGAAGTTGTTGGACAGCGATCATTATACTGACTAGATCCTTTGCACCCATGCCATTAAAAGACATCCCATGGGTATCCCGAACCACAAAATGTCATCTCAAAAGCCACCCGCTGATCACTCCCACCCTAATGACCTTTGACACGTTTAGGGACACCATAGGCCTGTGTCCCTGGCCAACACCATTGATCTCGTTGATCAACAACCTTCCAATCAGTATGAACACGTGAGCTCTGCAAGCTTGGGGTCTTATTGGTAAGCTTAGTGGAAAAGATCTTGTAGATGGGAAAGTTTGGACTCAACTGATTTTGCTTGGGAGCAGATGGGAGAAGGCAGAATTAGATACCTGGAACCTTCTGACCTTCCAGCAATTCCTGCTCAGATCGGGAGCCAGACTAGCATATCTAAGGAACACTGACTTAGAAAGGTTAGCATTTAAGAACACACAAAGACTATATTAGATTTTAGCTATGCTAACCATTCAAGACCAAGATTAACCACGCTTTTGCAAGGAATGGAAGAGAGATCTTGGGACAGTTCTGAAAAACAATTGTAATATGTTTTTAGAATGACACATGAGTCTTCTATTGCCTCTAGATTACAGGAGCTAAATGTATATATTCCTCACTTGTTGGTATTACACCCCTAAAAAGCTACATAGATTCCCCCCCCCCCACATTCTCCTCTATGCTGGAGATGTATTTCTGAGTAAGGTTCCTTCATTCACCTATTTTGGACTTGCTCTAAGATAACCCCTTTCGAAAAGCGTTCTCTTCCTTGGTCGCTAAAGTAACAGATTACCAGACAGCGAATGACCCTGCCCTGTGCCCACTGCATTTAAGTGAGATGAGCCTACAAAAATGTAAGTGATTGCTCTTGCAACACCTGCTGATATCCTAGCTGGGTCGAGGATGAGTAATCCCCCCCACCACCGCCACATCTACTTCCCCGCCTCCTCTCACCCCTCCTACACCCCTTCCCTTTAAACCCCATTCCATGCCTCTCTACTTACCTACCTACCTTACTATAGACAGAGCCTTACCCATCTGTCTCCTCTTTTCTTTTCGTTCAGTGCATTCAAATCAATGACACTCTGCTATAATTCCAACTTTGAAATTATTCTGATGCTCAATTCATGCATAAATGCAATGACAGATGTTATACAATTTCAATTTCTATACTGTATTGTAAACTTACATGAAAACTGAAAATAATTTTAAAAAATTGCTTTTCTGCTAATACCATTTAGCAAGCTGCACTGTCCTCACGATGAAGTTGTCCCTGGAGAACGCTGGGTCTTGTAATCATGCATATATTTGCATATTATATACTCATGTTCCCTTAATGTAAATACATTTAATTTGGTTACGTGAAACCTTTTATTAAATCATTTTAATTTGTACATTGTGAACTGAACTCTTTCTTCCATATTTATATTCAGGCACAGGAGCCGGTGGGGTGGCTACAAACAATTTACGAGTGATTGAAAAGGTGAAGAACAGTGGGGAACATCATGGGCTGTGCTGAGCCAGCATTGCAGTAATATGGAAGAGCACCACGACCTGGCATTCATCAGTATTATAGCAGCAGCGCATCCATATTTCCACTCCACTGGTCGTGCACTTCCCTTCATCTTCCCTCTTCCCATCCAGTAATTCTATAAGACGAAAACATGACAAGTAACAGTTTTATAGACTATGGACAATTTTCAGTGTATTCACCATAAAACTCTTAACTCATGTAGATTATTGGAGGACATAGAATTCATTCATATTTCTCCTCCATTAAGCCCCAATATCCTAAAGCAGTGCCAGTAATCATGATTCCACACTGCCGCAACCCCCCCTGAGCTGCACTTACCATGCCACGATCCACCGCTGTAATTCAGTTCAGCACGGGAAGTGCACAAAGCGGCATCCACTCCTGTGTGTGCCTCCGCTCGGCACACTGGAGAGCGTGCACAGCAGGGGTGGCGTTTTGTGCACTTTCTGTGCTACATTAGAATACAATGGAGGATCTTCGCAGGACAGCTGGGACGGGTTTATTTTTTTAACACCTATACTATAAACGTGCCAAATATACAAAAATATAAGTATCATATCTAATAATATACATTGATATCATAATCTATTTTTTGTCCTGCAACCAAATTATATACATAAAATGGTGGGTTACTGGACACATAATTGTATCTTTACATAACGCAATATGTATTGAACTGTATATACATAGTTTTATAGATCATAACCTGCATACCTATGGACTTAATGATCGGCATTGCCAGTATACCTTTGGTGTTAATTGCTTCTAAATTTCCTTTGGTATCATTATAGTGGTTGTGATAGCTTTTTAAGTATGCTCTAATTATCCCCATTTTTCCCCGTTAAAATGACTCTCCGTGCCTGCTGCGCATGCTCCCGACTTTTCCTGGTTGCTGCTGGCGTCCCGCCGTCTCCATGGAGACGGAGCGTACTACGTAGTGTGCATACGTTCTGGGTGAATATCTCACCGCCCCTGATTGGCTGCTTCCTGTCCATTCTGATAGGCTGGCTATCACATCCAATCACGAGCGAGCGCCCTCCGGCGCCAGCACGCACGTCATCAGCAGGGGCTCGGGAACCACACGCAATGCATGGAGGATGGGGTAAGTGTCTATACTTGATTTACTATATATTAGGTCTATTGTGAGGTAAGAATTATCTATGATTAAGGGCGTCTCATGCCGAAACGCGTTAGACGGCGCCAGGATTGCCTTCATGCTTTTATCTCCGCTTTGGAATTTTTGTATATTTTTTAATCGATGGCAATAAAAGCTAAATTTTAGGAGTGCAGATTCCCCACCTCTTTCTTCCTTTTCACTGAATTACAGGGCTTTGGAAACACCCTGATTCCTGCACCCAAGGCATTTGCCAAAACAGTGTGCATCCATATACGTTTTCATGACTGCAGGGCATCCCAAATCAGGATCATCCAAACAAAAGTCAAAAATGCTACGCCAGGCCTTGGCACACCCCCTCTAGCGCAATGAATGATGAGGACATGGCTGCATCACTGTGACTGATGGCAGGGGAAAGCCCAGAGGCTGCTGGAGGCTACCGGTGAGCTGCAGGGGACAAAAGCGGAGTATTCTTTTTTTGGGGGGTGGACCATTGCTAGAAGCTCTAAGGCTTCAGTCCTGCATAATATGCCTCCTGTAGCGCTCAGGTACTGTAGTTCTATAGACACCATGCTGTTTTAGAAACCATCAATGGGGGGTCCTATGAAGTTGCCTGACCATTGGTCTGAATTAATAATCATTGTCTGGACATGGTTAAGGATTTATCTTGCTACTACACCCTCAGCTAGGCACAAGCAGGTTATAGTTATTCTCGTTGCTTCTTCGAGACAGCTTCTCTTGCATCTCCTCAGAAGCCTAGCCATGTCCCCAGGCCAGTTGGCATAATCCATTCCAGAGGCAAGGCTGCTCTTGTTTCTCGTGCCCGGGGTTAGCTGGCCCTTAACAAATCAGGAGGTGCTAAGGTTCCATATTTCCTATTGGCTGGGGCTAGCCAGCAAGTGGCAAGGCTCCAGCTTTCGTATATCCCGTGCTAGCCAGTGAGATCCATCTTAGCCAGGCCCAGCGAGTCTCTCCACCCTTCTCTGAGGTGTCTGGGAACTGATCCCACACACACTGGGTATGTACAGCACTTATGGGGTTTTATTTTTGATTAGGTTTTAGTCCCACCCTTGCTTGCTGTAAGGGTGTCATTTTGCATATTGTACCTTTTTGCAGTTTGTTACTTGCTCTAAAGTTCCCTCCATTCAGTTATTTTTAAAACCTTTCTAACCCCAAGATCCTAGTGTGGCCCTAGTCATAAATCCTTCCCTGTTGGGCTCCTCATTACAGCTGTGATGTGAACAATTTGAAAATCATTTGTTTATTGGTCCAGACAGAAGCGCTATATAGATTGCTTTAAAACTGTCCATATCCAACGTGCTATGCTATAGCCTCAGGGATGGAGCACCCTCAATGACTGGACAAGAGCCCTTAAAATCCTGGGCCAATATTTGTCCACAGTCCATTACTGGCTACACGCTTTTATTTCTGATGACACCTAACTAACTGCTGCTTTACCAAGATTGACTGCACTGATAAACAAGGTAACACAGACCACTGCAATATTGTGCACTGACAGTATGAACCTGGTGCAGGAGGATGTTTCATTCAATTCAAGCAGCAGCTATTGCTAGATATCATTGGCAGGGTTAGGCTGGGGCTACAGCAGTAAATTTAATTTCAGCTTTGGGCAATTGAACCAGTCATAGTCGATTACTTTTTCTTTCCTAGTCATGCAAGTGAGACAATTACCAGTCAAGAGACCAATTAGTCATGCTCTACAGCTAATAAAGTACTGTTGGAAGGGTTTGGTTTCCTAAGTTATGGAACAATGAGCTACACAATAACCTGATTCAGTGATCAGCAGCCCAGGACTGCACCGTGCAGATGTGTGCGATTGTAAAGTTGCTAGAAAGTTCTCAAACAGACAACGACTCAACTTCTTCCGCCACTTGCCTTATAATAAATATTATAATTAAGGCTAGCCAATGGCTAAATAGAAACACAGAACAATCTACAGCGCAAGTCCTGCTGAACTTTTGGCTATGTGATAAGTTTTCAACAGGTCCAATCCTTGTAAGTCCTCAGACATTTTCATTAGGAATTCAATCCAGAAACTGTCCTTTAGAGAGAACATTCTAGTGTTCTCTGTAAAATCTTTTCTCTGGAGTACTGTAGAAGGGGGCCCAGATAGTTCATACAGGACTGTATATATAGCATGCAATCAGGTGAGAGGAGACACTAAAGTTCCACCATCTTGAGCGTCCACAACCTCAGGAAAGAAAAGCTAATTTTGTAGGAAACTACAGTCCAGACATTTGGGGGTGTTTTTTTTTTTTTGGGGGGGGCATATATGGCCATGATATGCATTAAATCTATCTAAGCAGTGAGTACACTGATGCATGGAGCAGTGGGCCGCCCTAATTATGGCACACAGGGAGCAGTTGAGGGGTTTGGTGCCTTGCTCAAGCACTTCAGTGATGTCATACCTGCAGCCCATCAGGTCCTATCCTTGCCTCTAGGCCACAGCATAGGTCCTGTTAGAGGAACAGTGCACATGCCCACAAACATCCAGCTCAAGTATGCGCTGTATGGGGTGGGGGGGGGGGGTCTAGGCTTCCTACAGGGCTCCAGAAAAGGAGTTTTATTGTACTAAAATCAAATTTTCGGTATTGGCCTCTAGGGGGCCCAGTAAGTTGAGATGTCTGGGTTGTCCAGAGCAGTGCCCAGCCAAGGTGGACACTTGAAAGGCTGTAAATCTGTCACAAACAACAGCCTCAATGGGCGCCATAGAAACTACAGGACTACCTAAAAGATCTTTTGGGGAAGGCACAAGCTTGTCAATCTTGTACAATTTTGCAAAGGTGTAAACTGGTGCTGCAGACTTGGTTAGTCATAACCTGATGTGAAGAGCCTACGAGGACCCAACTGACTTTTTGGAGCGAGTTGTTACATCTTAACATTTCTGTTTCATTTCCTGGGGCACCAATTGTCCGACACGGTTCCAAATGCAGATTGATGGTGCTTCTGCGGTTGTGCCATCTTTTTTATTTCGCCTGGCCAGGATGATGGTTCCCATTGCTATGTGACGGATTTCGCACAGGGAACCGTCCCTGGGGAAGCCTTTTTCTCTTGGCAAAACGCATTGTTCCTGAAAGTGACTGTAATAGGTCTTACGTGAATAAGAACTTCAACATAAACTCAGCTGTAGATAATAATTTTTTTAACATTATATTGAAGTAAAACTTGAATAAGGTGAACCCTTTTGGTGATATTATATAGTTGAAGGAGTTTGGGGGAGACAGTCATTTAATGCAGACATTATGGCTTAAGCCTTCAATGCGGAGTGGTGGCATGTTATTATCCAGCATCTCTCTTCTAGTAAACTTTAGCCCCATCAGTGTGTGGCGTGAGAGACATTTGTGGCTTATTTGTGAGATCATTGGTTATCTACCTGTGGGAAAGGGGTTTAATTGGTCACCAATCTACACCCAAAAGGGTTTTTTTTTTTATAAATTCTGATTCAGCATTTAATCCATTGATTGTACAGCAGCTCTTTTTCATTACAAAATCTTTCTCAGGAAAGGAGTCATTATGCTCACACTTCTATGTCTGAATGCATAAACCAAATTTCAAGACTAGAGGAAAGTAGTGGTCATGGGGAAAAGCGGAACCCATGAGTGGATTGCACCCAGTTATCACCTAGAAACAGCACTTTGTATGGCTACCAGCTTAAAGTGGAAAAAAACACCAGCAGCAATCTAAAAGACTCTAGGGCCAGCCATTAGCTTTTCCCCAAGGCCTCAGGTTGGTAAGCCTTGGTGTGTGAAACCCCCCAGTTCGCCCACAAATACCTTTCCCCTCACCAGTGGCTCAAGTGGGATCTCACCCATTGAGAGCCATCTGCTATGACTACGTCATTCAGCAGGCGGCTATTATTGTTTACAATGGAGAGTGCACGCTGCCACATCCCCAGGGTGGTGCACATGCGCGGTGCATGCCTCTTATTAAGCTCGATGACAGCCGCCTGCCAAGTGATGTAGTAACAGTAGATGGCTCTCATTGGAGCAAAGCCTGCACATTGCGCTATTGGTGCCTGGAGAGATGAGTTTTCCTAGGCCAATGGGGGTGTTACACAAAGCGGGGCATCCCAATTTAGGGGGCACACAACAAAACCCAGAAAAGTCAAATTCCTGGGTTTTGTTACGCTTTCAGTTCTGTACAGCATTCCTGGCAACAAAGTGCAGTTTTAAGAATCATTTACTTACATGTGGTTGGCTTGTCACAGAGGCCAAAGGGTTTCATGAGTAACCACACACCCACCACATCACTGTGTACGTGCCCACAGAAAAGCTGCCATTCAATCAGCTGCACCACAAAGTAAAGTCAATATCTTGTTTTCCTTTTCTTTTAATACAAAAAACATTTACAAAATGTTTCCATGAATTGGATGAAGCTTCAGGAATTCAGTGTGAATTATCAATGCCTCCCCATTGTGTGCAGCCATTAACCCCTTCACAATGAATATGACAAAAGTTCTTTTACAAATGGTAAAAGAAGGAAGTGGCAGATACAAGCGGCCTCCCCGGGGCATTTCAGCATCCAATGTGTTGTGGAATCATTTCCCCTGCTCATACAGAAGCAGAATTTCTCTTGAAAGCAAGAAATCACAGAAACTGTCAGACAGTTAAGTATTGTTACAGCAGCTGATTACACTGAAAATCAAACACTGGGGAAGGCGGCTTAGTTTTCATTACTATAAATGGGGGGGCAGAATATTACACCAAATAAGGCAGGAGGGCTCCATAATGGTCACATGCCATTAACAACTATACACAATGACCTTCCTCCCAATGGTGCATCTACAGCAGGACACACTAGTCTCCTTGCCCTTCGTCCTCGCTGTATTCGCTGTCACTGTCCCTGCCAGGATGATCCGGCATTTTTTGATGTTCCACATGCTCCTCTGTAACTTGGATGTTCTCAGAGGTCTCCTGGTTAGCTGCCCCTTCAACCTCCATGGAAACCACCTCTGTATGTGGTACTAGCACAATTGGTATAGTAGAGGCTTCTGGTACTTCATCCTGAACCTCTGATTTGCTCTCCCCCGGACCATGTTCAGGCTCTTGGACCTTTGCTTTCTCGCCTTCTTTTGTGACATCAGCTGTTGACACGTCAGTAGATTCTTTCACAGTATCCTCATCTTGGGTGGTTTCACTACCTGTCGCCTTAACCACTTCTGCCTCTTGTATATTGGATTCTGGCTCTTGTGTCTGCTCTTCGGTTTCCATTTCTTCCTCACGAGTTACTACTGGTTTCCTCTCAACTGGGGCACGGGGTGGCGGCATAAGACCCTGCTGTGAGACAAAGATTAATACAGGATTATTAACCTTCCAAAGAGTTCTCTCCTGTACTGTACTAAATGTACAAAACATTGGATAGGTTTTTTTTACCTACAAAAGTACACGTTATTTTGATGACTTCTTAGTTTTGCTAAAATAGATATTTTCAGTTTAGTGCTGGGCCTCAATGCAAATCTCCTTGTACTGCCATCTCAGCACAGTAAATATGGAATCAGGAGGTAGAGGTCTATGTAGATCTTATTAATCATTCGTCTCTCTTTGGAGGATCTGAAATGTACTCCGAAACGTCCTCTGTCTCTCAAACTGCATGCTTTAGGTCAGTCCACAAACGTAACAGCTACATGTACAGATCCAGGTATATGTTTAGTCAGAATGTTGTCCTAATTCCACTGCTAGAGTGTATTCGAAAAAACGAAAATATAAAAAGGAGGACTAAAACTCAAAGTAAAGGTCACTGTTGCCTCCCTAAGCATCGTCTGGTTTGCCATATAGTCATTTACCTTGGTTTAGCCATACAACCTATGGCATTCCCACTTACTCCGCCCAGCAGCTATTAAGGTCTGCCAAGCATAGTAAGCATGCACAGCATGGACACCAGGCAGGAGCCATACACGTGTCATGGGACACCAGATAGAGTTGAGTATATGGCAGAATAAAGGAGTTTCACACTGCGGACTATCCCAAATCTATTTAGAATGCTCATTTTCCTGAACAGAGCAGCTAAACTTCCCAATCCGTGTGAGCAACACAGGACACAAAAAGGAGCTGTACATGACAGAGATGCTTCAGATATGTTGAGCCATGTGCAGTGGCTTCCTGTGCCCCCCCCCACCCGAATGCAAGGAAGGGAGTTTATGTAATTTAAAATAGACCAAAACTGGACAAAAATACGCTGGGTCCGGCTAAAGTGGACCGAAACGTGTGATTTTGACTATCCCAGGTCTTGGTCCTTGCCCCCCGGATTTGGGATGCCCCTGTTAGACTTACCAGTAACAGAATCCTTCAGCATGGCCCCTTATTAAGCTCAGTGAGTCATGCTGAAGGATGATTAGAAAAAAACCCTGTTAGACTTTTATTTAAGAATCCCTCAGCATGACCCACGGAGAATAATAAGGGGGGATTAGAAAAAAAATGTTCCTTTCCTTGGTCCTAAGACACATGCGCAGGCTCTCATCCAGTCAGCGCACTTTGCCATGCTTGTCAATTTCTGTTAGCAATTGACTAAGGGCAAAAAGTTGAGCCTCATCCCTCCCAGCTTCTAGCCTCCCTCCTAGCCTCTGCCTGCCTGTGCCGGCCATTCACAACTGCCTGGCCTGACTAAAAGTGTGACTGGCAGTAGCCACAGTCCCCGCTGTTGAAATGCGGAGAAGGTAGGTTTTTAGAAGGTACTTGGGGGGTTTCACACAGCAGGGCATTCCAAATCAGAGTGCCCCAGGCGCAAGGAATTCGGCAACCCTGGAGACATGGCACATGCCAATTTGGAAAGCCCTGCTGTACGAAACCCCACCAGTAGTCTGATATACCTACCTCCTGATCAGTGAACCCATGGTCCATGTGCGGCCAGTGGCGGCACCTTTTCGATTCTTCTAGGTCCCTCCATAACTGAATGGCTGGCATGGCCACACACAGCCATAGAGGGATGCAGGGGGTTCCATATGTCAATTGCAAGTGCAACTAAGCTTCCATTCAGTTTCTTTAAAGTGGACCGTCACCCATGGGTGATCGGCCCGGGAATCTATAAGATTCCCGGGCCGATCACCCCCCCTCACCGCGGGACATCCAAGATCGGGATGTCCCGCGGTGAGGGACCCCCCCCAAAACCACAAAAGAACTCACGCCTCCCGCGCGCTCCTCTAGGGTGCCCCCCTGAAGTGGACCAAAACCCAGGATAGTCAAAATCCTGGGTGTTGGTCCACTTTAACATTCATTTATTTGCCAAAGAAGCTGACTGGAGTAGAGCTGCGTCTGAGCCATGGGAACACCGGAGAAGCATGTATCGGGTGACCAGTGGGGTTTCAGAAGGATACTGAGCAAAACTTGGCATAGTGGAAATTGTGGGTTTTGGCCCACTTTAAGGTCCATATTTACAGATATTGGATCAGCTCTAGAAAAAAAATCTATGGATGAAACTAAAAAGACGATTCCAAAGAAACCAAAGTATTGATACCTATACAAGCCCTGACAAAAAGGAATTTAATGCTAATGCAGTTCACAGTGGTTAACATGAAGTGTACCAAAAAAAAAGTAACTGGTAGTTACTTCACGAGAAGAGACAGTGGAGGGTTAAACAGCCTTGGAATTCATCTTCTCCGTACACAGGCTGATTGGAAACAGTGAAGTTGGTTTTTCCCCGGGAACAGGGGAACATTTTCCATTCTCAGCTGCACACACTCATTAGGATTAGTGCACCCGCAGCACATTCAGACTGCTGGGTAACGACTTCCAAGACTCTGCGCAAAGATTTAGTGCTGAACTGCTGGGATGGCGCCAAGAGCAGAAGGGAACTCCCGCTGCCTTCTAACATACACATATAATCTTTACTGCATTAGTACTGCTGCAATCGCAGAGCATATGACGTGGCAGGATCATGCCAGGCACTGCAGAGACAGGAATACCACCATCCTGCTACAAGTTCAAAAGTAAACTTTATTTGCCCTCCCGCATTACACATAGCACAGCTTTGTCCTATACTGAAGCATAAATGTTCAGGCTAAACCCACCTTCTCTTAACATTTGTGCCTTTCTAGACCTTTCGGTCATTATTTTTGTCTGAATGCACTGGAAGTGTGAGAAGGAAGTGAAGAAAAAGACAATTGTGAGAGTATTCACCTGTAGAATTGTTTTTACCATGCATGGCACGGCCTGCTTCACACATTCATTACATCTGGGTAATACCGCCACAAGGACATAGAGGGTCCTGAGACAGGGAGACGAATCTGGGAAGCTTGTGATTGTGGCGGGACGCAAACAGGTCCACATCCGGAAGACCCCAGCGGTGACACAGGGAGTGAAATACCTTGTTGCTGAGGGACCATTCCCCCAGCCGAGACGTCCCCCTGCTCAGGGAGTCTGCCTCCCGGTTCTCCACTCCCGGAATGTAAACTGCCGAGATGCAAGGAACATTCTCTTCCGCCCAAGACAATATCAGGGACACTTCCTTGAGGGCTCGCTTGCACCGAGTCCCTCCCTGATGATTGTTGTAGGCAACCGCCGTCTGGTTGTCCGAGCGGATCTGAACAGCCCGACCCCGAAGGTGTGAGGTCAGCTGAGCAAGAACCAACCTGATCGCCCTCAGTTCCAGGACATTGATGGGAGCATGGGCCTCCTGGGGGCCCCACTGACCCTGGAACTGCAGAGACTTCCAAAAGCCCCCCCCAACCGGTCAGACTGGCATCTGTGGTGACAGTCTCCCAACACTGGGGCAGAAATGACCTGCCCACCAGGAGGTTCCTTGAGTCCAGCCACCACGAGAGGGACTGTCCGGCCAGGGGGGACAGAGCAAATTCCTGGTCCAGGGACACAGGGTCCCGATTCCAAACAGACAGGAAGTGCAACTGAAGAGGTCTCATGTGAAACTGAGCAAAGGGGACCGCCTCGAAGCAGGACACCATCAGGCCCACTAACTGCATCCCTTGACGGATGGAGGGATGGGGACACAAGAGCAGAGCCCGTGCCTGCTTCTGAAGGCCCTCCACCTTCGGCTGAGGCAGGAACACCTTGACCTGAGAGGTATCCAGAGTCATGCCCAGAAAGGACCTCACCAGAGATGGAGACAGTGAAGACTTGGGGTAGTTGATCACCCAGCCAAAGGAGTCGAGAGTGGAGGTCACCACCTGAGTATCCTTCTCAGCCCGATGAAGAGACTGAGCCGCAATAAGAATGTCGTCCAAGTAAGGAAGGATGCGAATTCCCTGATTCCGCAGCAGAGCCATCACGCCCGCCAGCACCTTGGTGAACGCCCGAGGCGCCGAGGTGATACTGAACAGTAAGGCAACAAACTGGTAATGCTGATCCTCTAGAGCAAACCTGAGAAATCTCTGATGACCTGGAAAGATTGGCACGTGAAGGTAAGCATCCTTGATGTCCACTGAGGTCATGAAATCGCCCGGACGAAGGGTACTGACAGCCGAACGAAGCGTCTCCATGCGAAAGTGCTTGAACCTGACAAACTTGTTGAGACCCTTCAAGTCCAGGATGGGCCTCAAGGACCCGTCCTTTTTGGGGACCGTGAACAGGTTGGAATAGAAACCCTGACCCCGTTCCTGGGGAGGCACCAGGCAAATGACTCCTGAGCTGACAGAGGATTTTGAGACATCCGGGATCTGATGAATCTGGGGGGCGGCCAGGCTGCAAACTCTGTAACCAGAGGACACCATCTCCTGAATCCACCGGTCTGAGACGCGGAGCCTCCAGATGTGAGCAAAGAGCCGAAGCCGTCCCCCCATCTGGATGGGTGAGGGAACCTCCTCATGCCTGAGGGGGCTTGGGAGAAGGTTTGGGCTTGGAGTCCCATGAGAGACCGGGACGACCACGGGATCTGCCACGGCCCAAGAACCCCTGCTGCGGATACCTGAAAAGAGGGGGCCTCGACCACCTCTGGGAGCACGAAAGGAGGAGAAGGAAGCGGATGGCCCCCAAAAGGGCCGAGGCTGCCTCCTACGCTGAGGCAGCCTACCATCTTTGGCTAAAACATCCAGACGCTCACCAAAGAGCCGCAGCCCCACAAAGGGGAGTCCAGTGAGAGCCTTCTTAGCAGCAGCGTCAGCTGCCCACTGACGCAACCAAACAGAGCGGAGCATAGCCACCAGGAGGGCAGAGGCCCTACTACTCAGCCCTACCACATCATCCATGGCAGTAAGGATACAGGCAACAAATTCAGAGCAAAGCAAGAGGGCCCTATAATCCTCCCTACCAGCTGTAGCGCCATCAAGGAGACGATTGAGCTGTCTCTTAAGGGCAATAGCTGTTATGGCAGTGGCACAGGCCGGACGCAGCCCAGCCCCCACAAATGTAAAAGCATGGCAGGCCAGCTGATCCATACGCCGGTCCTCGCTGTCCCGCAGCTTAGTAGTGTCAGGGGAAGGCATGACTGAGGTGCTGGACAGCCCTAGCATGGGAGCGTCCACCTCAGGGGGCCCCGACCATCGTTTAACCAGGTCAGCAGGAAAGGGATACTTCTTATCCAACCCTTTGGGCACCGCGGGCAATCTACTAGGACGTTCCCACTCCTTGAGCACCATACTAGTGAAATGACTCTGCTCAGGGAACTCCAGACGCTGCTTAACAGGACGAAAAAGCTCACCCCGTTTCCTCTTAGCCACCTTAGGGGGGTCAATGAGCAAGATTTCAAAAATGTGAGACAACAGACTAACAGTGTCCTCAGGGAACCAGGAATCCTCAGACTCAGACCCAGGGTCACTGTCGCAGCCCACCTGCTGGTCCCCAGAGGAATCCGAGCCCGGGAAAAGCTCCCCCTCCTCTAGGAAAATAATAAAACAAAATATAAAACAAAAATATAAATTTCCTCTAGGTCATCAAAAATATAAATTTCCTCATGCTCCTCAGTAAACAGGGCAGGCGTGGGAGCCAGGTGCTGCTTCTTGCTAGAGGCCTTACGTGGAACAGGCCTGGCAAGCTGCCTTTCAATTCTGGCCACACGAAGTGCCAGATCAGATTGTGACCCCCTGCTAGTATCCCCCTCACTGGGGGCTAAATGCAGGCGCGACGGGGTCGCAGAACTGGGGAAAGAAGCAGGCAGCCCAGACTGGAGCGCAAGGATACCTTGGGCGCACGGCATGCACACCGATACCCCACACATGGAACACAGCCGGGATTGCCCCGAAGGACCCCCGAGCACGCTATCCCCAGATAGTGATTAATACAGGCGCAATATGCCAGCACAGTGTAATGGCTAATAAAAGCCACCCGGGATGCCCCCCCAAAGGATACCCCCAGAATTAGTAAGGGGAGATGAAGGGGGGGGCGTAAGGAGCAGGACCAGGAGAAACCAAAACCCACGGGTGTCCCGCCTGAAAGACATAAGCAAAAATACATAAGTATCCTGCTGCCCATGCCTCAAGGACAACAAAACCCCAGAGGGGACACACGGACCAAGCAGGACAAGGATCGCCAGCCGCCAGATCACCGGAGGAAGCGACACAGGCAGAGATCACCGCCGCGGCCCAGGGATGAAGAGAGCCCCAGACAAGTAGCAGAAACAAGATGGAGCTGGCAGAGGAACCTTGAGGGGCGGGCCGCGGACGAACGACGCGATACGCCGGCCCGACCCCCGAAGAGTGCGAAAACGGCACTCACATGACCTCGCCGACGTCATCCACACAGTAAAAAACGCCTCAGATATAGCGCCGCCGGCCGCGGAGCGTAGTGCAAAGCGGTGGCCAAAGGTCTACAAAACAGTCTAAAACAGCAGAAAAGGCACGCCACTATCAACCGCCCCCCCCCCCGAACACCCGTCGGGGGGGGGGGGGGGGGAGAGAAGAGCGAGCAGGCAGCAGCGAAGCCCAGGCCAGTGGGGGGGGGGACCCCGAACACCAGAACAAGTCACATAATCCCCAAAACACTCACCCCCTCAGAAGCTAGGACAGAAACTCCGCATCCCTAGTAGGCTCACCATAAGGCCTATGGCCGGCTACCCTTTGTGTTACAGGGCCTGCAGCTTGGAGCAGCGCTCCTTGAGCACTTGACCCTAGTGCTCCTCTACCTTCACCCGATCCGTCAGTCGAGGCTGGGAGGCACAGAGGGTCCGGAAACGGGTGGAAATAGATATGCAGGGCCGCAGGCTTGGTTGCCCCGCTCACCTGCGCAATATATAAGAGCCATCTTCTATCTTCGCAGAGTCACTGCAGAGAAAAAACTGGATAAGTCTATGGTAATTCAGTTTTTATATGGTACCGGAAGGAGCCACAACTCTTCTGCAGTACACTGCGCCACCTTGTGGCGGAATACCCAGATATAATGAATGTGTGAACCAGGCTGTGCCATGCAATGGGAAAAAACAAAAACCTCCCACAGTAGTAAACAGTAACCAGCCCTGCAATCTTGTTTAATAAAAAAAAAAAAAAATCATTGTAATACAGGTGACTTGCACATTACATAATAACAGACTACTGTAGCCACTGTAGTACTATTTTCAGAGGCAGACATCAGGTGAAGATATCTGTCCAGTAGAATGGCTATAAAAGAACCACTATGAATGATCAATTCTTGTTGTTGTTTAGATAACAGGATTTTGGTTCACTCTGCTCAAGATAATCAGAGATGACCTCCTGCCAGGGACAGCATCCTATACTGCAGTAGTTTGGCAGAGCAAAAGCCTATTTTTCTATAAAATACCCTGTAATGAATCTATACCCCCACCCACTATGGAATGTCACTGCATCTTATCAGCTCTACTCAACAATCAATCAGTGACCTAGCGATCATCATTATCTATTACACTGTGATCATTGGTGCCCAACCATTTCATAAAATGCATTACCGTATATACTCGAGTATAAGCCGAGTTTTTCAGCCCACTTTTTGGGCTGAAAAAAGCCGCCTCGGCTTATACTCGAGTCACAACTGTTTCCTCTAAGGTGCGCGCCTGGCCATGAAGGAGTGAGGACGTGCGGCTCCTAGCTCTGCTGTCACCCCTTATTATATAGTTGATCTGGGCTCCCAAAACCCCCTCTGACCGGACGCGATGGGGAGTGGGAGGAAGAAGATAGCCGGGGGACCCGCCAGAAAGCCCCCAAAGAGGGATATCGGAAGCTTTTTTGGCCTCCAGATGGCGCCCAGCCAGCCCTGTGCAGGTGGGGGGCGCGCGGAGACCCGCCGCAGGACTGCGGGAGCGGCGCTGGAGCGCGTGGACCCCCCTCTTCATGAGAGCCCCCTGCCTACCTGCGTGCCCGGTGCTGGATGTTCGGCGGGAGTGGCAGCCGCGGCGCTCTCGGGACCCGCCATGACGTCACCGAACGGCTGCGCTGGGGAGGCCGGGATGTGTGGAGCGAACCGGACTGGAACTGTGCGAGCCCGACGGGAGGATGTTGCCTGCCGCTGGCTCCTGTCTGTCAGAGGCGTCAGTGGAGGTTAGTGCGGCGGTCGCGGCGGAGATGGAGCCTCGGGGACTGGACTCTGAAAAGCCCCTGCCCTCCCCCTTATGCATGTCAGATCCCTCTGCACCCGCGCCTGCCACCCCGCGCAGCCCCGCCTGCCGGCCGCGCCACTGAGCTCAGTTTCGTTGTCAGCGCGGCGGGGGCGGCTGCCCGGAGGAAGGGACAGGCGGGAGAGAAGCCGGTGCTGAGTGACTGCCTGTGGCCACGGAGACAGCCATCCTTAGGGGCCCCGCAGCGCGCCTCACCATCCTCCCCGCTGTGTGCTGGGATGCGCCCTCCGGTAAGTGCCCGCCCTCCTCTCTATGCGCACGGGCTGGGGGCAGAGAAGGACGCGGCGGGCAGCTCAGGCCTGGTCCTGGCGATGTGGCTGCTGCCTCCTCCCTCCCCTCCCTTCATCTTCTCTTCAGCCTCTTAAATTGGTGCCCGGCCGTTACTGCTGCTGGGAGGGACACCGGGGCCCCTCTGCAGGGATATCTTACTACACAAACCCACACGGTTACTTAAGGGCACTGGCTCAAATAGTACACGTAGTATAATAGAACTACAAGACAGTATACATACTCTAAATCTTTATTGGAAAATATTGCACACTCTCAAAAATCAGCACACAAGAAAAAATTGATGTACCTAAAAATTCACAACGTTGTGATATTGAAAAATAGGGAGGAGGCATTGTCATCCGTCACCTCTACCCCGATCCGTCATCTACCTCTGTGTGTGGCATTTATCTGTGACCCATCCCTCTGATCTGTCCCTGAGATGATCAGCATATGTCACCATGGAGGAAGATGACAGTGTTCTACATGGGCCCAGATGCCATCATCCCCTGTTCTACAGGGTTTCTACACAGATTCTATCCTCTGTCTGATGATCACTATGCAGGAAGATGGCAGTGTTCTGCAGGGGCCCAAACACCATCCCCTCTCTGATTGATCACTATGGAGGAAGATGGCAAGTGTTGTGCATGTGCATTGAGCAGCCGGCAGCAGTTTGAGCAGTGGCAGCAGTTTGAGCAGTGGCAGCAGTTTGAGCACCCTAGGCTTATACTCGAGTCAATAACTTTTCCAGTTTTTTGTGGTAAAATTAGGTGCCTCAAGAAGCTTGTGGGGGCATCCAGAACGCTGGAGCCTCCTCGCACCTAACTGAACAGAACAGATCACCCCTAACTGAACAGATCGTGCAGAATTCTCACCTTCATTACGAGGACCTGCCATGTGAACACCAGCGGCCAATCGTAGGGCTCCGTTTCCAGGCGCTGGCTCGTAATGAAGGTGAGTATTCTGTGCGATCTGTTCAGTTAGGTGCAAGGGGGCTCCAGCGTTCTGGATGCCCCCGTCCTGAGCTTATTGCTATCAGCAGAGAGAGAGACCAACACCCATTAAAGTAATAATGAGTGTTGGTCGGGTTTAAGTACAATATTTGTGATAGTTTGAAGATTAGCCCACTTTAACTGATATGTTCCCCATGAGAATTGCCTATAATCAGATTAGACTTAAAGGAGCACTATCGTGAAATATGGCCCAATGATAGAAATCTATATAAATATGCTGGATGGCGAGGGGGAACGGGGTCACTTATACATCAAGAAATATCCAGCCAGGCTTGTTTTTCTTTCTTTAAATGGAAGGAAGAGGACATCCGGGGTGAAGGGCTCTGTCACCCGTTGATTTTATTCCTACTATGAAAGAATAAACCACAAGTTTGGCTGGAGTTTTATTCAGTTTGGGTGTGACCCCTCCTCTTATTAGCCTACGTGTTTATATGTATTTTTAATATTACACACGATAGTGCTCCTTTAAATCTGTTCTATGCATAACTTTTCTGCAGAATTTCCACACTGCCTTCCCACAATATAGATCAAAGTTAATTGCAGGTAACCAGCTCACCACATATTGAAAAAATCCCTCCAGCACGGATTCAGGAAAACTCTTGGTAATTTCCAGCAAACAAAGAAAGAAAAATCCAGCTCCAGGAATAAAACTTAACTTTTACTATGAGAAGAATAAAATGTGATCCATAGAAGAGTTGAAGCAAAGTCGCAGTATGACTAAGGGCTCTCGCAGCCTGAAACGCGTCACGGTGTTGGTGAGGGACGGGGGTGTTACTGTTATGCCATGATACTGCGACTTTGCTTCAACTCTTCTATGGATCACATTTTATTCTTCTCATAGTAAAAGTTAAGTTTTATTCCTGGAGCTGGATTTTTCTTTCTTTGTTTCCCACAATATAGAGAGTAGGGAACTGCTTGCACACATCACTGCAGAGATTTCATTTGGGTAAGCTTTTTGTATCAGGTCAGACCTCCGAGTACTGCAATAATGCAAAAGTACCTCCACATACTTCAGGGGGATCAGGACGCCAGTTACTAGCAGGGACACCTCTTAACTTCTGATTTGGTGATATCTTATGCACTTTTTTATTACTTCTATCCCAGTTTGGGGCAATTTGATTGGTTATTTGTTCTCTCTTTTTATATGGGATAAATTTATATAGGTTTTTGAATGTTATATTATAGCACTTAGCACTTTTATATTGCACTAGTCACTTTATTCATATTGTATCATATATTGTGAGATAGGGATGTATATATTTTTCACAAGGAGGAAGAGGAATGATGATCTATGTCCCTGCTATTAGTATCTTGTTTTTAATATATTTGTGATGATACTTTTGTAATCATTAATAAATATTGAAGATTCATGATATATTTTTGATTTAGTAATTCATTTGGTGGTGCCTGGGGATTTCCCTGGTGGTAGCTGGGGCCACCCATATTGTATATGTGTATTTGGATATATTCCCTTTTCTTTGGGGATTCCTTTAAGGCACACCTAAATTCATATATCATTAAGAAATAATTAGTGGTGCATTTGGAAAAAATCCTTTTTTTGGTCTACCTCCACATACTTGGCGAATAAACAATTCCAAAGTGACAGGTGCACTCTTATCACATAAGTGGGTGCCAGGTTAGCGGAGGCGCCGCAATACATCCAAATCCAATAAATAACCAGCACACCATCAAAGGTTAAAGTTCCAAAGTATTAATAAGTAAATAAAGCAATCCAAATGATCAAATAATCAATCCCAGTGAACGTTTCGGGGGATTGGGGTCTCCCTTCCTCAGGGCCACAATGAAAACAGATTGCCACATAGAAAAGGGTTAAATAGGCTTTTAAATTTGGCTTTTCCTTAGCCTATTTAACCCTTTTCTGGGTGGCAGTCTGTTTTCATTATGGCCCTGAGGAAGGGGGAACGTTGGCTGGGACTTTATAGATTATTTGATCATTTGGATTGCTTTATTTGTAAGCTCTGGATATTTAATACTATAGAACGTTAACCTTTGACGGTGTGCTGGTTATTTATTGGATTTGGATACTTGGTGAACAGGTAGGGAGAACCATTCAGGTGGCAAGAGACGTTTATGTAAAGTTTACAGGGATAAAACAAGTCATCTTACCTGGCGGGAATGGTATTGCTGACTTGTGTGCATCATATGCATGTACATATTGTATGAAAACGCTGCCATCTCCGGCATGCTCTTAATAACATGAGCTGGGTAACCTGGCATCTCTCCATTCTGTGAAGAAAAAGTTATTAAAGTCTGGCGGATTCTTTCAGACAATTCAGCAAAGCTCTACATAACCAATATCACAGATAATTTGGTTATCACTGAATTTTACCCCTCAACAGATAATCAATTTCCTAGAGTATGAATGTGCAGAGGGTTATATTGGGGTTAACTATGCATTTAAGGGTTTCTATATGCTGTTTTTTTAGGGTGTACAATTAGGATACAAAGGTACTTTAAGAAGTCAAGCAAACAGAACAATAAACCAGTACTTCAAATTTGTGTCAAGTCGGAATTTTACCCAGATAATCAATTTCCTAGAATACATGTCATTTTGTACTACATTAAGTGACAGATCCACCTTTACGTGAAGTCATTTTCATTGAAGCACTGTAATATAATGAGATTTCCTTGCCGTGGCTATATATATATATATATATATATATATATATATATATATATATATATATATTTTAATCATCAGAATGAGTAAACAAGTGTTTTATTGGGGTAAACTATGCATTGAAAGGTTTCTATATGCTGTTTTTTTTTGAGGAGGTACAATTTGGAGACAAAGGTACTTTAAAGTGGACCAACACCCAGGGGGGATTCCCGTGCCGATCAGATCCCTCCCCGCGGGGCATCCGAAATCGGGATGTCCCGCGGGGTGAAACACCCCAGGAAGCCCACAAGCCTTACCTTCTCCCTGTTCCAGCGCGGGCCGCCGCCGCCTCCCGCGCGTCCCTCTAGCAGGGCGCGCACCCGCGCCGGCCGTTTGTGAATGGCCGGCGCGGGCGCGCTCCCTGTAAGAGTGACGCGCGGGAGGCGGCGGCGGGCGCGCTCGCTTGTCCGTCGTCGTTGATTCGCTGGAGTGGTCACGTGGGAGCGGGGTCAGGTGAGTTTTTGGGGCTTTATGGGGGGTTTCACACCGGTGCCTCACCGAAGTGGACCAAAACCCAGGATAGTCAAAATCCCGGGTGTTGGTCCACTTTAAGAAGTCAAGCAACCTAAACAATAAAACGAGTACTTTGAAGTTGCAAGTACAAATGTCCACAGATCCACTGGTTTGAGGGCTCCAGGAGTGAAATTGCTCCCCACACAAGTAGCGAAACCAAGAGAAGAGGATTCCAGCACTCCCCAGGTCCAGTAATATTGTATGACTAATGGCCCTCAAGGACCCGAAATGCAAAACCCTAGAGCTGTATGACGATGTGATCTTATGCCATTGTGACTGGACACATTTTAACTGGAAGCAATAAAAAGTGTATTATTGGACCTGGAGAGTGATGGAATCTTCTACTTCTGGAGCTTCTACCAGTTTTATTGTGGACCAAAACTCATAAATGAGTCAGCCCTCTTTAAATTTCTTTAGGGACCTTCCAATTTGGGATGCCCTGAAGAGACCACGCTTATACATATTAGATCGCCACCATTCTGCACAAACTGATACTTTCTTTACAACAATAACAACTTTATGAGACTATCATAGCAGAGTCACCATGGAAACCTTATTCCTGAAACAACTAAATGTTTTTTAAATGTGAACGATAATATAACGAAGCAAAATCTCACATCAACAGCCAAGATTATAATATGGTTATGCTAGTTCATGGCTCTTTGATCACAAGAAGGTCAGAGCCCAAACTCACTTCACTGCAATGAGAGCCAGGCAACCTGCAAGATGAGGTAAATGAAGGGACGTTCTCCTCAAGCAGAGGAGTGTAAGACATAGAGGGTACTCACCATTCTTTGAGTTGGAAAGGATTCATGAGGTAGAAGGTGCAGCTGCAATGGCCGAGCAGTTAGCTGACTGAATGCAGGGGTCAATTCAAAACAATTCTGGAAAAGAGAGACTCTAGCGAATACGTACAGACCGAGGCGAGCTCTGGACATTGCAACCACCAAACGCCTCGCATCCCTACACAAACAAAAACAGAGTTAGACACTGTTACTATAGGCACAATAACCTTTTTTACACTCCTAAGATGGACCAAAACCCACAGTTGACAGCCATGGAACCAAAAAGATCCTAAGGTCACCTTATTCCCTTCACCTTATAGCCGGGCGCAGCCAAACCTTCTGATTGGAGGAGAGTTTGCGCATGCGCCATAGGCCCAGGGAAAGGTTAGTTTTACTGGGCGACCTAGAGTGTTTCACATGAATTAGGGTGCCCCGGGGGCAAAGATTAAACCCAAGATAGTCAAAATTACAAGTTTTGGTCCACTTTAAAGGTAAGCAAGAATAATGTACTGCCTGACACTAGGTGGCACTGCTCCTTGAAAGACCAACTGTCTTCTGCCACAGGCCCTCGTTTGAGGACAAGGAGGTCAACCTGCCACAAGGGGAAAACATTGAAGAGCCTGGAAGGAATGGAGGTACTACTGTATGTATTACAGAATTTAAGAAGCTTTCATATGTCTGGCTGCTGGATATGCCCTGGATGGCCAGCCCATGCGCAAAAGCAAGAACGTCTATGCTACAACATCAGCGTAATGTAATGCATAGACTGCAGAGTACCTAAATACTGTATACACTATATCTAAACGGAGAAGCATTTCATGTGCCAGAAATAAACAGACACAGTGATGGCTATCCTTCTGGTATGCAGAGAACATATTACCATATGTCTATATGAACAAAAGAAGAGCCATGTCCCCAAATGTACAGACATTTGCCTTTAATGGGCATGTATGTTAAAGTGGACCTTAATACTACCCCTCAACTCTAAAAGGGAGGGTCCTAATCAAACTTACCCCACATCCCGCCATCAGTAGACCATGCATTAAAAAGACGCCCAAGTATCTTCAAAAAACAGGGCTCATATGCTGTGTGGGTTGAGGGTACCTGCTTACCTGGCACCTGGCAACCTGGCAATGAATAAAAGCAGTCTACATTTCTAAAGGAAGGCACAAACAGTTGATTTTTTTTTTTACAAGTGGTGCTGCAACTTACAATGCGGACATGCAGGGCCACCATCAAGGCAGTACAGCCAGGATTCGTGTATGGAGCCCAGATCCAAAAGTTGACCCAGTCATCACAGCTCATGGTAGCCCCACAGCAACATCTGCCTGACCTGCTCAGGAGGATCCGGGTTAATCATGCAGCCTGCCTCTTCCCACTGCTACCAAAGGGGGGGGGGGGGGTATTTCATTTTAGCTCCACTTATTCATCCCCTCTCAATTCAATACACACTTAAAGTGGACCAACACCCAGGATTTTGACTATCCTGGGTTTTGGTCCACTTCGGCGGGGCACCCCGATCGTGGGTGTCCCGCTCTCTGAAACCCCCCAGAAACCCCAAAAAACTCACCTCTCCCCGCTCCCACATGACCGCGCCGTCCAATCCCCGCTGACGTTCAAGACAGCGCGTCCGCCGGCGCCTCCCGCGCGTCACTCTCGGCGTGCGCGCCCGCGGAGGCCATTCACAGACGGCCGGCACGGGCACGTCTAGAGGGGCGCGCGAGAGGCGGCGGCAGGGGACCAGGTAAGGAGTTTGGTGGTTTTTTTGGGGGGTTTCACCCCGCGGGACATCCCGATCTCGGATGTCCCGCGGTGAGTGAGGTGATCGGCCCGGGAATCTTATAGATTCCTGGGCCGATCACCCCTGGGTGTTGATCCACTTTAACTAGTCAGCTGCACTTATCTCTAGTGTCCCAATGCCAATTTCCCACCCCCTTGAAGGCCCACTGACCTATTACTCTCCCCCACCCCCTCCCAATGCAGCTAAACCAGCCATCTAAGCGCCTCTCACTCACCCCATCCACATCCTCCCACCAAGCTCCACCTATTTATCCCCCTACCACCTCCATGAATGTACTCACTCCCCTTCCTGGTCCAATGCGCATCCTACCCAACCCCCTCCCACTGCCAGTAATTCCTGAATTTACAGGATACTTGAAATAGATGCCCACATGTGTAGAATCTACCCCTCTACCAATGCATTGTGGTACTATATAGAAAGGACCTCCATGGAGGGGGCCCAGAAATTTCTAACGCCGCTTCTGTGGCCACGCCACAGAATAGCAATGTTCCTTTTAATGTATTAACCATTTGGGAAAATCCAGCTAGCACCTAGCACTCAGCCAATGCTCAGGGTATGAAGTCATATAAACAGACGATCCACTGAGCAGTAGCAGATTACAAAAGACAGCTTAACGTTTGGCGGAATACATCGGCACTTAAAAATCCCCAAGAATAACAGTGTGTTCACCCCTCAGGCAGTTTAAATATGCATATATCAGTAAATGGCATCAGTAAATGGCATGCCGTCTACCCATCCCCTCTGCTTGCTGGAAATGCTACTGTATGCTTGGGCCGCTCTGCACAGTGTTATATGAGAGGTAATGCAAAGCCTCCATGTTCCCTAGACATATAATGAGAAGTATGCGGAGCGTGTCAAATGATAACATGCCGCTCCATGCCTACACGGAGCGAAACTCAAGGACTTTAAATACGTTTGTTTTTATATTTTTAACATAAACCGCACAGCCGGAGAGAAGCAAGAGCGGAAATGTCTTCGCCATCGGCTTTACGATAGTGCTTGTTCCTGCAAATCTCTTACCTTAGGTGACCCACTGCTCTTGTTCTGACGAGCGACAAGATAATATAGTCATTTTGTTGTCCCTGGAATCTGTCCACAGTGGTGACCTGCAACAATATTAACAGCTTGTTTTTTAGAGGGCAAAGCTGCTAACCTGCTGTCAAGAATTGGGGCCTCAGCAAGATCTGTAGACAGAGGGTGTCCTCTTAATTCAATCAAAAAGGCAATGATTTACTGCTTACCTTACTCGGCTGCCCTATAACAGGATTGTTGCCGCAGCGCTGGTTGATGATATCGCGGATGAGGTGCTTCTGTCCATTGTACGTAGTCAGGATGCTGATGCGACTGGCCGGATATCCAAGCAGACGCATATACATAAACAAGGCTACTGCGTACTCCGCTTCAGCCAGATTCTGCAGGTTGGAGAAAAGCAATTAACGTAGCTCACCAAAAACATTATTAAAGCCTTAATGGTCAGACCAAGGTTTTATTTTTAACCCGTAATACCCGGGTGCAGGTCATTAGTGTCAAATTTTAATTCTTTGTGTGAAATTGGTTATTTTGTCTGTATATGCGTTTCACTCCCATAACCCCATTTTCCTCGCCTGCTATAAAATAATTCCATGTCTGTATATACCTGCTGGAATAAACGGATATGGATAGGTATATTGAAAAGGCATATGCTCATTCTGAGCAGATTGGATTAAAGGAAGCAAATTGAGATTCGGACAATTTGGTAAGCGGGGGTTAAATGCCCCCCTACCAGTTTTATTATTTTTTTTGCAGCACAGATCTCGCCTCACCCATACTAGAGAGAAAGCTGCGTTTCCATAGGTGCAGCATCCAAGCATTTAAACGCAGCGCTACACATGTGCCACCCCCAGCCCCACAGTGAACTATAGTGTGCTCAAAGCAGTTGTTCCTCTGATGGTGGACCAATATTTTCCTCTGATTGGAGGACATGCCAGCCACAACAGTGCTATAGCCTGCAGTTTCCACTCAGATGGACACCCAGTCCAGTTAAAGCAAGTATAGCGCACTTTGGACACGTGGCTCGCGGGCTGTCTGCTAGACCAGAAGACTTGTACAGTCAGAGGTCTTCCACATTCGCACTGGATGGTGAAGTCTGATGCATTCAAGTACTTAAAGGTTAAGTCCACTTTCAATTACATTTTTGATGGCAAAATTAGGTCTTAAATGTTCTGAGCTGATCATTTTTTTTCGCTGTCTGCAATCAGTTGCTATTGGCAATGTACACCAAGTGCAGACTTGGTGCACGTTGCTAATAGCAACAGATTGCAGATAGTTGCAAAGAACACTGCTGCTGGGCATGTGTAGGGTGAGTGAGCTCCCTCAGCAGTGGCCATAGCAGCAGTGTTCTGTATATGCAGGTCTCCCTTCTCTCTTCTTGGCGTACGTTGCCAATGGCAACAGATTGCAGGTAGTGAAAACTGCTTCCATAAAACACACATTAAATAAAATACAGATCAGCTCAGCACCTTGTGCATATCCTTTTGGCACAAAAATAAATACACTTTCAAAAATCCTAACGAAAGTGGACATACCCTATAAGTAAATACTAAAGAGATGTTTTGAGACTGCAACGGAAATTGCACAAAATGTATATGCACAATAGGATAATCAGAAAGAAAGGGCAGTGTGCACACGTGGGTATTAAACACTCTAAGAATATATAATGGGGCAAATCCCACTACTTGCCCAAACACCCATCAAAACATGGCACCACCGCTATTATCTAAAATAGAGGCATCACATATACTAGACAAAGTTAAAAAACACTAAAGACAACAATATGTACAATAAGGAAGGGTACAACATATGGGGGCAGTGGGGATGGCAGTTCTAATAAAAATGATCACACTTCAATATATATTAAACCCGGCTACAAACTAAAGTGCATAAGTGCAATGTGCTCAATTCCATATGTGCTAAGTGGAACCTGCTAACTAAATCAATACAAACCTAATAAAAAAAATATATACAAACCTAATAAAAAATATACCAAAACCGTGTGGTTCTAATCCCTCACAGTGAACAATGAAACTATATAGGCCCTAAGTAAAACCACCTAGCTATAACTATAAATCATATATGTGAGAACCACGCCGGGAGGGACCAAAGCAACAAGCCCCAGTATAAGAGAAAGTGAACTTACATGTCTATACGACCACCTGCCCACTGCCCACAACCGTCTACGCGTTGCGTGACGTCATACGCGTCACTTCCTCAGGACAATAAGTACAATAAGTACCCTATAAGTACATTATTGTTTTTAACCATTTCTAGGTAGTTCTATAAGAGTTATTTAGATACAACATACAAGAGTAATCCATCACAGAAGCGCAATGAGATCACGCACATTGCAGTCAGCTGTGAAGATGTTTACATTGTATGTCAGTTAAGCATCCTGCTTTTACAATGTAAAAGAGCAGGGATTCACATTGTAACTGCAGCCACGAGCCTGGCTGTTTACAATGTAATACAGTAGGGAGCTGGCTGAAATTTTACAATGTAACAGAAGGACTCTGTAGGTCTCATATGAACTATTCACTTTGAATGTGGCTACTCATACGCCATTACTACCTCTGGATGATTTCCTTAGGAAATGGAATGCCCCAATTTGGACAGTAAATGCAAGTGCACCAGAGTGTGCTTTCCCATCGTTAATGGTGGAACTAAGATTCAAGAGGATGAAGTAGGAACATTTACAGTAAGTTAATTAAAACAGGCTTCAAAATAGCATGTGTCTAGCTTCAGAAATAATCTATATCCTAAGTGGTAGACATGATGTACCATTTAGATGGATTTTAAAGCAGACCTATTGTCAACAACCCCTGTTAGAATTAGCGGTGACAGTATTTCTACAAGTCCTTCAGCACAGCCACGGAGAGAGAGGCTCCTCCCTCTAAAGAAGAGAGACAAGAAACACAACACAGAAGAAACACAAAATGGGACAGATTTAAAGGCCCCACCCCTTCCACCAGTCCTCAGTATTGGGCAATACAAAATATTAAACCTAAAAAAACAAAAAACATTTAACATCCTTCAGGACAGTCACAGAGAGGATAATCAAGAAATTAAGATTATAAGGGTGGGATACAGTCTGTAGTTCATTTCTACCAGGGATTATTTGTCTAATAAAAGGTTTCAATGGTAGTGCTTATAGAAGGTGTGAGGCATAGACCTAGCAGTAGCTCAGCAAACTTCTTCTTCTGAAAGCGTCTGATCTTTCACCCCAGGAAGTGGAATAAGCTGAAACATATAGAGCGAAAACATCCACGCAAGTGTAGGCCCAGGTTTTGTCCTGTATATTGCATAGCTATAGTGGCTTTAGAAGCAGATAGTCCTCTATTCCTTAGGAATAGGAAACAAATCGGTGATCTGCGAAAAAAAACTTGGAGAGTTTCCTGGGTTGCCGGCTGCTAGCCCCGCCCTTTTGGGGGCAGAGAGGGTGACGTCGTTGATGACCTGGCACCTCGCATCCGCCCAGAGAAGCTCAGTAGCTCCGGGTGATCGGAGGAGGATGGTTGGAGGGGCCCCAGCCCTCCTCCACCGATCACCCGAGAGCTAACATCGGAGCTTCGTGGAACAGGATCGCCGGGGGACAGCTGAGGATTGGAGGTGAGTAGAGAGAAAAAAAAAAAAAATTTTTTTTTCTTATGTGTGTGTGTTTCATTTTTTACTGTTAACCCCTTGTGAACTGGTAAGGGATCCATGAGATCCCAATACCAGTTCACAAGGCTGGGGGCTGGCAAGTCATCTGCAGCTAGAGGGTGACTTGCCATTAACCCGGGCACCCCCAATTACCTGCCTCCCAAAAGTCCAGGGGGGGGGGGGGCAGAAGAGCCCGGGCCCATGGAGCTTGTAGCCAGCAGGGCGGGGGGCCACCAAAGCTGGCCCCTGTGCCCTGTTCTACAAGCCCCCATAGCTGGTCCCGGGCTCGTTATGATAGGTAAGGGGGACCCCATGTAATTTATTTTTTATTTTTAGGGGGTTTTCTGCATTTAAGTTTCAACATTTCTGGCTTGGTCAGTAATGTGAATGGTAAGGGGCACAACAAGCACTTTTATAAGTTCAGAATAAAAAAGCTCAGTCTGGGAGCAGAGAATCACATAGGAAACTAGTCAAAGCTATTGCACATAAACATCTAGCACACATTTGCACAGGCCCCCATCCAGCGAAGACTTGAAAAAAATACAATTCTGTGATTACTCACCTGTAGAATTGGTATTATGAGTATACAGTACGTCCTGCTCCAACCCACCCTTGGCTTTGCATTATCTTGGATCCCTTGTATGTTGATTGTTATCATTGTTATAGTTGATAGTTTGGGTTGTTTAACCTGACCCTTCAGAGTACTGAGTTGGAGCCCCATCTCCAACCCATGCTGCAGGAACTCCAGAATCCTGGGAATAGAAAACACACGACAGGGAAGAGACTTAGACTCACACCAGTCAATGTAGGCACGCCAAACCCTGTAATAAATGGAAGAGGAAGACTTCTTCCTAGCTTTAATCAAAGTATCCACAACCGAGGAAGACAGCCCCTTCTCCATCAAGATGGAGGTTTCAGCAGCCAAGCCGTCAAAGCCAGAGTTTGTAAATTGGGATGGCGTAGTGAGCCCTGAGTGAGCAGATCTGGCACCAAGGGCAGAGCGTACTGATCTACTGCCAGCTGTACCACGTCTGCGAACCAAACTCTTCTTTGCCACCTGGGGGCCACCAGAATTGCTGGAACCCCTTCCAGAGCAATCTTGCGCAGAACCCTGCCCAGCAGGGGGATTGGAGGGAAGACATACAGGAACTGAAAGTCCTTCCATGACATTGCTAGCGCATCCGAGGTCAGGGCCAGAGGGTCCCTGGACAGAGAGACAAAAGCTGGGAGCTTGTGATTGTGCGGGACGCAAACAGATCCACATCTGGTTGGCCCCAACGGTGACACAGATATTGAAACACCCTGCTGCATAGGGACCATTCTCCCTGGCGAGAGGTCCCTCTGCTCAGAGAGTCCACCAGGCGATTTTCCACCCCCGGGATGTACACAGCTGAAATGCAGGGGACATTGGCCTCCGCCCAAGTCAGGATCAGATACACTTCCTGGAGGGCCCCCTTGCTCCGGGTCCCTCCCTGATGATTGATGTAGGCAACTGCCGTCTGTTGTCCGAGCGCACCTGAACAGGTAGGCCCCGAAGATGAGTAGTCAAGCGAGCCAGAACTAACCTGATCGCCCGCAGCCATTGATAGGTGTGTGGGCCTCCTGAGGGCCCCACCTCCCCTGGAACCGCAGGGACTTCCAGAAACCCCCCCAACCTAACAGACTGGCATCCGTGGTGACCGTCTCCCAGGAAGTGGCAAGAAAGGATCTGCCCCCCCAACAGGTTCCTTGAGTCCATCCACCACAAGAGGGACCTCCTGACCAGGGGGGAGAGCACACAGACCCTGTCCAGGGATGCTGGGTGCTTGTCCCATACTGACAATAGGTGAAGTTGCTTAGGCCTCAAGTGGAACTGAGCATAAGGGACCGCTTCGAAGCATGCCACCATCAGGCCCACCAGCTGCATCCTCTGCCTGATGGAGTGATGGGGACAAGCTAGGAGGGACTGAGCCTGTGCAATCAGACTGTCCACCTTCTGCTGAGAAAGGAAGATCCTTGCCTGAACTGTATCCAGATTCATTCCTAGAAATGGAGTTACCAAGGAAGGGGACAGTGAGGACTTGGGGTGGTTGATCACCCACCCAAATGACTCCAGAGTGGACACCACCAGCTGAGTATCCAACTCTGCCTGATGTAGAGACTGGGAAGTGATGAGGATGTCGTCCAGATAGGGAAGCACGCGGACGCCCTGACATCTGAGCAGAGAGATCACGCCAGCCAGCACCTTTGTGAACACCCTGGGAGCTGAAGTGAGGCCGAAGGGCAAGGCCACAAACTGGTAGTGTTGATCCATCAGCGCGTACCTGAGGAACCTTTGATGACCTGGGAACACAGGAATAGGAAGGTAAGCATCTTTGATGTCCACAGAAGTCATGAAATCCCCCTTGGCGCAGGGAACTGATGGCAGAGCGCCGAGTTTCCATGCGAAAGCGCCTACCCCTGACAAACTTGTTGAGGATCTTCAAGTCCAGGATGGGCCTGACTGAACCATCCTTTTTGGGTACTTTGAATAGGTTGGAATAAAAGCCCTTGCCTTTTTCTCTTAAGGGGACCTGGCAGATGACCCCCAGCTCCAGGAGGCCTTGCACTGCTTGCACTAGCTCCTGAGCTGACACAGGGTCCTGAGGAATCCGGGATCTGATGAATCTTGAAGGGGGATCGGCAGCAAACTCCAACTTGTAACCGGAGGACACTACCTCCTGAATCCACCGGTCTGAGACATGAAGCCTCCAGACGTGAGCGAAGTGCTGCAGCCATCCCCCCACCCGGATTGGGTGAGGGCGCTCTATCATGCCTGAGGGGGCTTGGGAGAGGATTTAGCTTTGGGACCCCAGGAGGAGCCAGGATGTCCACGTCCTCTGCCTCTACCCCAGAAATCTCCCCGGGCCCCAGGGAAAGAGACCCCCCTTGCCTGTCTCGCACCACGGTAAGGGGAGGAGAAGGAACTCTGACCCCGAAAGGGCCGAGGTTGCCGCCTGCGCTGGGGTAACCTGCCTCCCTTAGCAAAAAGGTCCAGGTGGTCTCCAAACAGACGCAGTCCTTTAAAGGGAAACCCAGTGAGGGTCTTCTTGGCAGCGTTGTCAGCAGCCCACTGGCGCAGCCAAACCGAGCGGCGTATAGCCACCAAGAGGGCAGAAGTTCTGGCACACATTCTGATGGTGCCATCCAATGCTGATAGGACAAAATTTACAAAAACATCACAACTGGAGAGTGCATTAAACACCTCACAAGGCAAATCATCAGGGGCACTATCAAGCATATTTCTGATAAGGGTTCTAGTGGCCACAGCAGTAATGGCAGAGGCACAGACCGGGCGCAGTGCCGTCCCCGCACATGCAAAGGTGTGGGATGCCAGCTGATCAATACGCCGGTCTTCAGCATCCCGCAGGGTAGTAGAATCAGGGGAATGCATGACAGAGGTGTTAGATAGCCCTAGGATCGGGGCATCCACCACTGGGGGGGGGGGGGGGATGACCAACATTTAACCAAAAAGGGATACTTCCTATCCCAACTTTTTGGAACCCCGGGAAGTTTACTGAGGCGCTCCCATTCCTTGAGCACAAGGTTATGGAATGTGCCTGCTCTGGAAATTCCAAACGTGATTTTGCTGTATGGAAAAGCTCCCCTCTTTGCTTGGGATCCTCAACAGGGAGAGAGATAGACAGAACCTCAAAAATCTGGGTCAATAATCTGTCAGTGTCATCCGGGGCCCAGGGGTCAGAGCCAGAATCGTCATGACCCCTTAGTCTCTCATCAGATGAGCCTGAATCAGAAAAGAGCTCCCCTTCATCAGACGGGGTATAGCCACACAGATTCCAAAACTCCTCAGTTCCCATAGGGAAAACAGTGACATTAGGCGTCAAGTGCCGCTTCTTAGCAGGGGCCTTACGCGCTAAAGACTTTGCAATAATCTGTTCAACAGTAGCCAGTCTAGAAGACACATCAGGCTGAGAATCCCCACTAGTATGCAACTCAGTAGGAGTGAGATTTAAGCTTGGGGGAGTAGGTGAAGTAAAACGAGGTGCAGCCACTGGCAGGCCAGATTGCCATGCAAGCAGCTGCTCAGCACAGGGTACACAGACCCGCGCCTTGTCAGCGTCAGCATGAGGCTGCCCACACGCTACACACAGCCGGTCTTGTCCTAAAGGGACCCCGGTAACATTATCCTGGGATGCCTCCAGTTGTTGATTTTTGCGGCGCTATACACCGATAGGGAATAACGCTATATAGCAACCCTGGATGCCCCAATAACCCGCTAGGGAAATGGAAGTATTATTTTTACAAGGCCTACAAGTAATATACTAAAAACAGGGCCGGGAGAAGCCAAAAAGGGTTCGCCCCGCCTGAAAGACATAAGCAGACAAGACCTTAAGTACATCGTAACAAAAGTGAAGGAACCAAGTCAGCGTGTGGCGGCTGACACAAGACTAAATAGCATGTGAAAGAGAGTGTAAAGCACAGAATGCATAACATACATACCTACACAAACACACACCCCCCCCCCCTCTTTTCCCCCGAAGACTACAAGGAGGATGAGGGAGGACGGCAGCCACTTAAATAGGGCCCACCGATAGGCAGGGGCAAGGGGCAATAGTGCGGGAGGGGCATCCCATAGAGGCTCACCATAAGCCTGAACCGCCTACACTTTGGTGGGGGATTGCGGTGGAGCAGCGCTCCTAAGCACCTAACAGCGGTGCTGCCTACCCTCACCCGACCAGCGCAGCCAAGGCTGGGAGGCATAATACTAGTGGAACGGGTGGGAATAGTCCTACAGGGCCGCAGGTTAATAACCCCGCTCACCTGCCAGTAGAGAGACAATTTCTCATCCTTCGAAGCCAGACTGCAGAGAAATTCTGGGGATTTGTGGGAGGTCCCCGGGTATTTGAGGGGCCGGGAGGAGCCTATTTTCGATGTCTCTGCAGTCCAGCGCCATCTGGCGGAGTATAACCCGATTGTAAGTATTATATTTGGAGCAGGACATACTGTATACTAAGAATAACAGAATTTGTAGTAA
Source organism: Gastrophryne carolinensis (assembly GCA_027917425.1). NCBI lineage: Eukaryota > Metazoa > Chordata > Amphibia > Anura > Microhylidae > Gastrophryne > Gastrophryne carolinensis. The sequence goes on along the minus strand of CM051244.1, from coordinate 126,514,017 downwards.
AATATTGAAGGACTTTACCTGGTAAAAGTATGGGTTGGGTTCAGACTCGCCTACTCCATTAAAGTCTTCAACATTAATAAGCTGGAAGTCATATAGTAGGCCAGCATTAGCTGCTCTAAACTCTGGCAGCAGCTGGACGTGGGGCAGATTTCCCAGGCTCTTATAGCGCCAGTTGTAAAGATTGCACAAGCTAAAAAGGGAAAAACATATTTATTACACAACTGTATTGGCTCCTAGAGAGAACGAAGAACCTCGGGTAATGGTTTGCAAAATCACCTCACCTAGCCCTGGCTCTTCCTTGGGCATCAAGGTCAACAGTTGGCACTCCCAGACGGACAAATCTGGTGAACAGTGACTGCTCCATATTGGAGTATTTTTGGAAGGCCATATTCTTGATGACAGGAGGCAACTGGTGGTGGTCTCCAATCATGATCCAGCGCTTCAACCTGCTAAAGCCATCTTCTGGATTCTGGCAGTTCAAAAGTAAAAGGAATCATTGGCACAATCAGTATGATATACAATAGGCTGTATAGCAACATTTATTCAGTGCATACACTATAGTAAATGTTTTTCTTCTTTTAATGATCTACCAAATCTATAATGAAAGTACCAGAAACTGCATTTGACCACATTCAGAAAACAATACAATGCATTTATGTTGAACAAAAAAAATAAATTGCTAGACCTGTCATGTCTGGGGTTAGCCAATTTGAGTTTTCATGCCAATAAAAATTATATAGGTACCCACAACAGAATCAAAATTAATGTGGACCGAACCCTTAACCAGAGTCTAACAGACTAAATGTTTATCTCAAGGGCAACCTGATTTAAGGCGCTCCACAGTTTCATTCACCCCTGGTTTTCCTGTAGAATCCTTGAACTCATGGTGCATGCAAGGACCTATGGCAGCATTCCTGCTTTGTGCGCTTGACACATTTGGTAGATTTAAAATGTCAAAGGGAGTGGGGATACTGGGGTGTGCAACTATGCTTAGCTGCAGCCATCGGGGGTTTCATGCTAATGGCCATCTTAAATCCGGGTGTCTCTATGGAAATCTTTAAAAAAAAAAAAAAAAAAAAAAAAAAAAAAAAAAGGGGCAAACTCATTTTATGAGTCTTGGTCCACGACACTCACATGCAGGAAGCGCCCACTCTCCCTACAAATGTTTCTCTGCCATCTTCCCACAGGCCTCTGCTACAGTTCCTCCTCTGTTTCCCTGATCTATTCCCTCCTCTCACCTCTATTATAAGGCAATGGGAAGTAAGTATTATCAAGTGGGGAAAGGTCTGTGTGTGACAATTTAATTGTACTAAATGTCTATATTTGTATATTAGTTATGTGTAGTTAGGTGGTTAGTTTACTTGTTCTGGTGTTTTAGGGTATACTTTTAGTATCAAAATTTACATATTGATTGTGTATTATATTTTGTACAGGCATTTTTTATAAACCACGTGAGGTTGATATAGAGTGCCAGATTCTAGCGGGTCGGAGGTGTAAGGCAATATGCTCAGCTTAGCCGAGGCATGCACGGAGATTAAAGGGTGTCTTGTTCTGGCTTTGTACATTTGCATGCCAGGGGCCAACCTACGGGATGGAATGCAAAACTGCAGCCCCCAGCTTTAGATAGAGGGGCAGCACAATCACCAGTGATCAGAGTCGCAGGAGTGGGTGAGGGTAAACAGGGAAGCCTCATGTTCCTCTGGCAACCCTGATATGAGGTCTGCAGGAAATGCCTATTAAAGTTTAAGGCAATAATTTGGGAATATTTTATAAGATTGGTATGTGCCAGGAACAAGTACTACATGCAACACAAGTAGCACACACACTAGTTAATGGATAGTTATTTATCACCATCCAAGGTGGATCCTTGGAGCAGAACCCTAAGCATGTCATTGTCTAGCTGCATCACATGGTATCTGTGAGCCTACCAACATAAAGACAGAAAATCTATCTCTGTAAATTAAGTGACATGGATCAGTTTGCATTTCTCTAGAAACTGCCTATTCTTATACAAAAAGTTCATAAGCAGAGGTCAGAGCACCATCCTGTACCTGCAGGAGGAGGGGGATGAAGGTCTCAATTTCAAGAATCTGAGCGGCTTCTTCCATCAGGATGTTGTCGTACTGCAGAGAAAGGACAAGAACAGTCAGCAAGAATGGCAAGACGACTTCAAGGTGACCGTCTGCAGACATCAATGTACAAAAACTGTCTGGAACTGCGAAAAACATTGGCCAACAATAAAAATAAGCTGCCTTGATGCCAATAGGGTCAGAAGTGTCAAACCAGTTTGGACATGGCAAAAGGCCATTGGCTTGAGACTAGAATATTGCTACAGAAAATCATTATGCAGATATTCACTTTTCGAAAAGGTTAAAATAAAAAATAAACAAGTGTTGATTGGAAATATATAGCAATACCTTGAATCCTAGCTCCACTAGGTCATGGCGTTTTAGAGCTGCATGGGTGCAGGTCATAGCGATGATCTTGGCTTCTTTAACAAGAAGGTATTTCGAACGATCCAGACCACTGCGAAGCAGTTCAAAGGCCCGGAATTCCTATAGAGAGAACATGAGCTGTAAAAACAAATTCTTACCCAATATGTTCAACTTTTCTGATGTAATGAACGTCAACTCAATTTTGCCATATACATTTTTGGTGTCAGGAAATGTTACATGGAAAGGTTGGGTTTAAGTAAAACTTAAGTAAAACACAAAACAGTAAAACTCTCTTCCAGTCCAATCAAATCCCTTTGCAATGTTTACATGTCTCGGCGAAGGGGGTCTGATTTTCTTCAAAAGTCACAGCAGACAGCTCCTACTGGACAAAAGCAGGATATACACCACTGGACCAGGGAAAGTTGTTATTCCCTAGACAATTGCTTTCCTCCACTAAAGTTGTTCTATCTTGATAACTTTAACCTAGCATCCAAGACCAGGTGGCCATCTCCATCTTGATGCTCCCAGATAGCTTACTTTCTCCCATGCTTTTGGGTTCACCAAGTCTAGCACAGGTGCTATAGGATGGTAGCAGGGAAGGAGGGCTTCACATGTCGCCACAGTTGTCTGGACATCTGCACTGAGATGGATGACCCAAGTTAATATCGACCTGTGTATTTATCTTTCTTCACCAGATATGGTCATGTTCACAGCTTGAACAGTACCGACTGTGAATTGTTACCTTTACACATAATAGGAGGGAAAATCCTGCCTTTACTTTAGATGTGCATGTTTCGTATACCAAGTACATTAGAAATTGCGCACACATTGCTTAGTGAATAATTGTTTCTGGCTAGGAAAAGCATTGCTCTGTGCTGCCTCGCATCAAACCCTCCACTATTGCTAAAGTAAAGATGGTTGGTAAATAAGTCCCACTCTGATAAAGAGTAAAGACATAGGGTTGTGATTAACACACACATGGCTGTGGGCATCATAAAGATTATAGAGATTGCCTTTCTTCCTGAAGTTTGATTCGTGTTTGGCACATCCCTTATGTCTACTCTTTGCTTCCCCTGATAAATTGGGATTGGTAATGTGCACCTCCAAGCCTGTTAGCGTGGGAAAGGCTCCTTGAGGTAGTCCTTGCCTGGGGCAGAGAGTATACCTTAATGCTTAAGAAGGGCCTATGACCAAAAGGGTCATAAATAATAGTAATGGGATGCTGATATTTATTGGCCATCTGTGTGGTCAAATAAGAACTTGACTGTGAGCATTCCTGGTATAAAATCTACATGAACATATTGCACATCAATGGCTTAAGATCCAGTTGCAGACCTGTGTAGAGTTTTCATAAATGACACGGATAACCCCTCAGCATGTTCCAAACATCAGATTGTCTCAGACTACAACACTCACACATATTGGTCTGTAGACCACTCACCTCCAGTTGAGTGAATATCTTTTTTATGTGCCGGAAACACCCTTCAGCAATTTCTACGTCTTCCTCGTAGGTACGGCCCTTAAAGATGGGTTGAGGAGCATTGGAGAAATATTGATGGAAAGGGAATAGGTTGGCAACATCACTCACATCAGGAGTTTGTGAAGCTTTTGATTTAATCTTGCTAAGGTAGGCTTCCCATCGTGACATTATCTGTGAACACAAAGTGTAATATTATTGTGGAAATAAGGGGAACCTTTACCATCTCAGTCAAATAATCTCTACTGAAACCATTGGGTGTGGTAAACCATCATCGCAGAATATTTAAAAAAAAAAAAAACCCAGGAAAAACCAACCAACCCACCCAAAACAGCAGGGGTGTGCCGCAAGGGGTATGCTTTGATTTAACCTGCAAAGTACAAGTAGTAGAATACAAGCCCCAAAGAACAGACAAAGTAGCAGAATGTAACTTACAAATGGCTAACTAGTAAGTGTTTTCATTTACATTTTGCTCTAATAAGCTGTGATCGGGAAAGAGCATCTTGGAAAGATAGCTAACAGGAATATTAGTCTACCTCTAACAACAATACATAATTGAAAGAAAAAATACCATTTTGTGAGTACTCACCTGAAAAATGGATATTGTTGGTGTGCCACACACCCCGCTTCACCTTTAATATTCTTCACGATTGGGTTACTCACCGCAAGGTGACGCTGTGCAGAGAGGAAGTCTTGTAACGAGCCCCCTTCCGGCCTATATATACCTGGTACCTCCCATTTATCACCAGTGTATTAAAAAGCAGAAAGACAAGGTACCAGTAAATTAACGGTAACCTCAAAATAAATCAATATAAATAAAAGCTTCACCATATAAAGGATTCGGAATACCGAAAAGGGTGGGAGTGAAGCGGGGTGTGTGGCACACCAACAATATCCATTTTTCAGGTGAGTACTCACAAAATGGTATTATTCTTGGTGTGCCACACACCCCGCTTCACCTTTAATATTCTTCACGATTGGGACATCCAAAAGCAGTGTCCACAAGGGATGGGCATCTCAAGGCCAGGTGAAGCATAACTTAAATGACTGCAGTCTGCAGAACTTTGCGGCCAAAAACAGCATCCGCTGAGGCTCGCACATCAACTTTGTAAAACTTAGAAAAAGTATGAACAGAAGACCAAGTGGCGGCCTTACAAACTTGTTCAACAGAAGCTTGGTGCTGAAAAGCCCAAGACGCCCCAATGGCGCGAGTAGAATGAGCAGTGATACGAAAAGGGGGAACTTTCCCCTTAGCAGAATAGACCGCAGTAACGGCCTGACGTATCCATTTGCTAATGGCAGATTTGGCTGGTGCCAAACCCTTCTTAGGCCCATAGGGAACAACAAAAAAGGCATCCGTCTTACGAAAAGGAGACGTGATAATCAAGTAGTACTTAACACAGCGTACTACATCCAAACAATGCAAAACCCTCTCTTTGTCATTCTTAGGATTAGAACACAAGGAGGGAAGAACAATATCCTGATTCAAATGAAAAGCAGAAACAACCTTAGGAAGAAAGTCTGGCTTGAACCGAAAGACCACTTTATCCTGATGCCTCTCAAAGTAGGGCGCCTGGATAGACAAGGCCGCCAACTCGACAAGGCCGGACCGAAGTCATAGCTACCAAGAAGACAATCTTCTGAGTCAGGGTAGACAAGAGGCTCAAAAGGAGGAGCCTGTAGAGCAGAAAGAACCAAATTCAAATCCCAAACCGGGAGTAATGGTTTCCTGGGAGGCCGCACAAGCGTAACCCCCTGGAAAAAAAGTTTTAACTAAAGAATGAAGCGCAAAACGCTTCTGAAAAAAGATAGATAAGGCAGAAACTTGCCCTTTCAAAGTACTTAGCTGAAGACCAGAGTCCAGCCCAGATTTTAAAAACTCCAGAATCCTGGAGACCGAGAAAACCCTACAAGGAAAAGATCTAATCTCGCACCAAGCGATATAGGCTTTCCAAGTCCTATAGTAGATGATAGAAGAAGACCTCTTCCGGGCACTGATCAAAGTCTTAAACGACTGAGTCAGAAAGACCCTCCTCCTTCAAGATGGAGGTTTCAGCAGCCAGGCCGTCAAACCCAGCGCTGGTAAATTGGGGTAACACAACCGACCCTGAGTGAGCAGATCGGGCCGAAGAGGCAGAACGAACTGGTCCACTGCCAGCCGAGCGATGTCTGCGAACCACACTCGCCTTGGCCACCTTGGGGCCACGAGAACAGCGGACCCTTTCCAGAGCAAACTTCCGAAACACCCTGCCCAGCATGGGTATCGGAGGAAACAGGTATAGAAATCCCAGATCCCCCCAGCTCAGGGACATGGCGTCCACTGCCAGAGGATCCCGGGAGAGCGACACGTAGTTCGGGAGCCTGTGATTGTGACGAGAGGCAAACAGGTCCACCTCCGGTGTCCCCCATCGGAGACACAGTGAGCGAAAAACCTGAGGATGGAGAGCCCATTCTCCCAGACGGGGAGAGCCCCTGCTCAACCGGTCCGCTTCCTGGTTCTCCACTCCTGGAATGTATACCGCCGAGAGACAAGGAACATGGGCCTCTGCCCAGGTCAGGATCAGGGACACCTCTCTGAGAGCACTCAGACTGTGAGTCCCTCCCTGATGATTGATGTAAGCAACCGCTGTTCGATTGTCTGAACGCACCTGGACCGGAAGGCCCAGAACGTGTTGAGTCAGGAGAGCAAGAACCCGACAGATGGCTCTCAGTTCTATAACATTGATGGGTAAGTGGGCCTCTTGAGGTCCCCACTGCCCCTGGAACTGAAGCTCCTTCCAGAATCCACCCCATCCTGACAGACTGGCGTCCGTGGTGACAATTTCCCAAAGAGGGGTCAGGAAAGACCTGCCCTTCACGAGATTGGTCGAGACCAACCACCACTGGAGGGACTGCTGGACCCGGGAGGACAACTGGAAGGGCTGATCCAGCGACCAAGGCTGCCGGTCCCAAGACGCCAACAGATAAAGCTGAAGTGTCCTCGTGTGAAATTGAGCAAAAGGAACTGCCTCGAAGGAGGCAACCATCAACCCTACCAGCCTCATCCCCAGACGGATGGACGGCCGAGGATTGGAAAGTAGGACCCGAGCCAACTCCTGAATCAGATGAATCTTGGACTGGGGGAGAAACACTCTGTGTTGATGAGAGTCCAACTGCATCCCCAGAAAGGACACCACCCTGGCCGGAGCGAGGGAGGACTTGGAGAAGTTGATCACCCAACCAAAGCTTTCTAGCGTGGAGACCACCATCCTGGTGTCTGTCTCCGATTGATTGAGTGACGGAGCCATGACAAGAAGGTCGTCCAAATAAGGCACAACACGAATGCCCCGAGATCTGAAGATGGCCATGACCCCTGCCAGCACCTTGGTGAACACTCTTGGAGCTGAGGTAAGGCCAAACGGAAGTGCCACGAATTGATAATGCTGATTTTCCATCACGAATCGAAGAAAACGTCATCAGCTGGGAGCGGAGTCCCACATCCTCCGCACACCCTAGATGGCCCAGAAGAACCATTTCCGGTAATATCGGAAGCCTCCATATGGTGATTTATGATATTCGCAAAATTTTGGGTTTAAGGCATAAGCCACCCGGGATGCCCCTTTTTGTAAATGTCCCGGAAGGGAGGATTTAATTTATAATAAAGATCCCCTTAATAATCTTTGTATCGTATAAATAAAAAATATATTATTATTTTTTTAAAATATATATATATATATATATATATATATATATATATATATGTCCCAATTTAGAAAAGAAGGACTAGCCAGGTAATATAGAACCGGGAGGCCGCTTTATTGAGGGATTCCCAGGATCTGTGGGGGAAGAAAACCAACAGTAAGATCCCCTGACAACAAATGGCAACATGCAAAACAATACTCATGCACAGCACCAAAGTGCTTATAGATAGGCAAAAGAAATTTGCCCTCTATTATTCCTCCTTTTCTTAACATATATATAAATAAATACATCCTCTTTAATATTTCCTCCTTTTTATAAAAGTCAGCCATAATAAAAAATAGACGGCCCCACGCAAGGTGAGGCCGCTTACCTGAGTAAGGCTGAAACGCCTAGCAACCAGTAGTATAGCAGGGAAAATGGCAGCGATGTTCAGTGATGCAACAGCAGCAGCCTGAAGCGACAACCGCAGCGACAACCGCAGCAGCAACGGTAAATAGTAACAGTAGTAGGCAGCAGTAGCAAGCGCAAGCGGCGGTAGCGGCAATAGCAACCAGAGGCATATGCGGCCGAGAGCCCCGCTCATGTCTTCCTCATAACCGGAAGGAAGTGCGGCTGGGGCCAGCCGCATGACGCCGCCGCCGCCACCACGCCCCCAGCTCCGACGTCATCCGGGCCCCGCCCCCTTCAAAGTCCAAACAGTGCGGCCCGCCAGATGGCGGCCGCAAAACAAGAGGCAAAAGGAAGGGGGGAGGGGGGAAACTAGAGTTCCTATGCAGCAGCGCTGCCCAAGCTGATAACGTGGGCCGCCAAACGGCGGCCGTTCACAGAGGAGACCAGGGGAGAGGGGGGAGGGAGGCTGTAACTACCAAGAAAGGCGCAGGCAGCCATAAGCCAGCCTGCCACAGCGCAGCCCGCCCCGGCTTTAAAGCTGACCAAAATTCTGGCCATGCCGGCCAGCAGCTGCTTGAAAGACCTGGCAGAGGACAAAAATAAGCTCTATAAGGAGGATTAGTCAGGCCAAGTGCACTCTTGCGGTGCAGCCTGACAAGTGCAAATAAGTAAAACACACATGAAATATAGACACACAGTGAAACACACATGCAATACACATCCCTCTACCCCCCCCCCCCATAGTGAAGGGAGAAGGGACCGCAACGGGAGAGTAAGGGGCTAAGGGGACCCTCGGGACAGGGGCATCCCACTTCCGGATCACCATGCCGGATAGCCGCATTGCCCCCAAAAGAGGGGGTCGAGCGGAGGAGATAAGCTCCTAGGCACCTATAGTGCTGTCTACCTATTGCCCAGTGAGCAGCCTAGGCTGGGAGGCTTCCATTTAACCACAAAGGTAACAAAACAATCAAAAACCGGGCAGAAATAGACCAAAGGGGGTGCCGGGGTAAGACCCCGGCTACCTGCAAGCAGGAGACTTCATTCTTCTGTCTTGTGGTCATGCAGAGAGAAAAACACTGGTGATAAATGGGAGGTACCATGTATATATAGGCCGGAAGGGGGCTCGTTACAAGACTTCCTCTCTGCACAGCGTCACCTGGCAGTGAGTAACCCAATCGTGAAGAATATTAAAGGTGAAGCGGGGTGTGTGGCACACCAAGAATATAGAGGTAAGAAACATACCAGGCAAAGGGTTCAGTAAAATGTCTGTGGAGAATTGGGGCTTGAGCCCTGAGCTTGGCATATATTTCCTAAGAATCTATTAAAGAGGTCCTTGTGGGGGGAGGCGAGGGCATAGGGGGAATATGTATATAATTTTTACAATATACTGCATCAAACAGTAACAGATTCAAAGTGTACAATGGTGGTAGATTGAGCAGATGAGTTCTCCCTATTTCAGACCCTAAGCAAAGTTATTCTGCCTACATGTTTTTTCCAGTTACGCAGATTAACCTCTTCAACCTAGTCGTCAAGGAGTTATAACAAAACCAACATTCCCTGGCATTCATTGGTACAGGTTGTGGAGCAAAGGCATGTGGGAGTTTGTGGTTCAATGTAAGTTTGGGGGGCACAAGGCAGGATGGAAGGCTCTAGCCATCTAATTGATGGATTCATAAGAGCCATCTTCAAAATATTCACTAACCATTTGGACCTGCTGTATTTCTTATAGCTTACAAACTGCAAAGAATGCTTGGGGCTGTAGTTTCCCAACAATGGGAGATGTAAGATTGAACACACTAAGGATATGTGGCCAAACTGTGGTGAACATGATTCTGTGATTGCAAATCGGGTTCTATCCCCCCATTCCCATCCATGACACATTTAGCCTTCACAACATGCACCATGATTTCTGCATTCAACCACCAAGCAGAATCTGCAGCTATTCAATATGGGAATGCATGAATTTACAATGACTGGTCCAGGTGCTTCAGGTCATTTGAATTTGAATGTATTTTATGGTTTTAAAGTGCATGTGTAGACCTAACCATAGGACTGGATTATAGGGGTACAGCTGCCAGGATGACCAGAAAACAAAATGTGGTCATGGGACAGATTACTTACCTGGTACAAGAAGAAATGACCAGCAGTCTCACAGGTATAGGAGACATCTCCAGGGACACCCAGGCTCTCTTGTAGGCGACCCACCTCTTGAAGTAGCTCCAGACGTCGTGCCAGGACATAATTTACTCTTCCGTACCTGGGAACAAAACACACACACAGATCTTTCTAAATGGTGTTTGTGGGAAAAACTCAGCTGCACTGGTGGTCTCCTGCTTTGTTCGGAGTTCCTCAGTTCACAGCAATATTTTAAACAATACGGAAAGCATATTCAAAAATCAAAGGATAAAATGTAACGTTTTTCTTAAAAAAAAATGTTCAGAAAAATATAGACCTTTTATTCACAGTCTTGACTTGACCAATCAATGAACAGGGTGATATGAAGCATTTTTAATATAGACATTTTCCTATCCTCTGAGTACTCAGCTAAAAAGGAAACCATTCCTACATTTCCTCATCTCCCCCAAGCAAGGAAGAAACCTCTGAATGACCGACCCACCACCATGCAGTGAAGCAAAAGGGAAGGACTAAAAAATAGAACAAGCAGAAAAAATCTACCCAACTGTCCTGAAAAGGTCCATGTCATACCCAGAGAATGACTTCAGGACAGCAACTGCCCACCATTTCCCAGTACTCACCCACCCCCTAAGCTGACTGTGAGTTAAGCCCACACCAGATTTTCTTCCCTGCCCCATCTAGAGAAAATCGGCCAAACCTCTTTGTAGCCAACATTCCCCTCTCGCTATCAATGACATAGGGTGCTTTGCAGTTTCCACCCAACTTATTTGCAATGATAAACTTTCGGCACAGCAGCAAGCAAACTGCTTACAAACAGCGCAGTTTCAGAAGTAACTGACACCCTTGGCCGGAAAACCAAAAATACCATTTTGTGAGTACTCACCTGAAAAATGGATATTGTCAGTGTGCCACACACCCCGCTTCCCCTTTAATTCTTCACGATTGGGTTACTCACCGCCAGGTGACGCAGTTGCAGAGAGGAAGTCTTGTAACGAGCCCCCTTCCGGCCTATATATACCTGGTACCTCCCACTTAACACCAGTGATTTAAAGTGGACCAACACCCAGGATTTTGACTATCCTGGGTCTTGGTCCACTTCGGTGGGGCACCCCCGATCGGGGTGCCCCGCTGTGTGAAACCCCCCCGATCACCCAAAAAACTCACCTCTCCCCGCTCCCAGCGCCGACGGACAAGCGGCTCCTCCGCCTCCCGCGCGTCACTCTTGACGCGCGCGCACCCGCGCCGGCCATTCACAGACGGCCGGCGCGGGCGCGCGCACGTCTAGAGGGGCGCGAGGGAGGCAGCGGCGGCCGGCCGCCGACGACGACAAGGTAAGTGGATTTGGGGTGTTTGGGTGTTTCACCCCGCGGGACATCCCGATCTCGGATGTCCCGCGGTGTGGGAGGTGATCGGCCCGGGAATCTTATAGATTTGCGGGCCGATCACCCCTGGGTGTTGGTCCTCTTTAAAAAAGCAGAAAGACAAGGTACCAGTAATCTAACGGTAACCTCAAAATAAATAAAAGCTTCACCATATAAAGGATTCGGGATACCGAAAAGGGCGGGGTGAAGCGGGGTGTGTGGCACACTGACAATATCCATTTTTCAGGTGAGTACTCACAAAATGGTATTATTCTCAGTGTGCCACACACCCCGCTTCCCCTTTAATTCTTCACGATTGGGACATCCAAAAGCAGTGTCCACAAGGGATGGGTATCCAAAGGCAAAAATGAAGCATAACCTAAATGACTGCAGTCTGCAGAACTTTGCGGCCAAAAACAGCATCCGCTGAGGCTCGCACATCAACTTTGTAAAACTTAGAAAAAGTATGAACAGAAGACCAAGTGGCGGCCTTACAAACTTGTTCAACAGAAGCTTGGTGCTCAAAAGCCCAAGACACTCCAACAGCGCGAGTAGAATGAGCAGTGATACGAAAAGGGGGAACTTTCCCCTTAGCAGAAAGAAAAACACTGGTGTTAAGTGGGAGGTACCAGGTATATATAGGCCGGAAGGGGGCTCGTTACAAGACTTCCTCTCTGCAACTGCGTCACCTGGCGGTGAGTAACCCAATCGTGAAGAATTAAAGGGGAAGCGGGGTGTGTGGCACACTGAGAATATGTATCTAATTCGAACTCTGATGACATAACCCATTTTACTCATGATGGCATGAGGGATGCGTGCAGACAGCCTATCACACACCTTATATACCCACCAAACCAGCTCACTACACGCGACTTTCATCATGAGCCAAGTGCTGCTTATGTTGAATGTAGGAAGTGGTCAAAATAATGTCGCTACGTATAATAGCAGCTCTTGTGATATCTGACATTGCCTTTATAATTACACAGACTCTCTGTGGAGTCTGGATGTGCAGCTTTGTCTTCAGTTGCAGTTTGTTGTGAATGGAAAAAACGGCGATAACAGCTCATTAAACCTCATGGAGATTGGTTCCCACATGGAAGCAAGTCAGCACTGTATTGTGAACTCTTGCTTCCCACTGGTTTCTGCTGCCCCTGTAAAACAACGCCCCCCCCCCCCAACCATTTCTTTTGCCATGCCTTTACTGTACATGAAGCAAGCTGTGCTAAGTGAAGGCACCCTGATGTCTGTGGCTGCACTAATTTACTTCCTAATAAGAAAATGTAAGCGCGTCATTTACTTGGAGCTATGGCACCAGACTCCAGACAGTTCTATTAGTGCATTTAACCAGGCAGGGTTCTGGAAATGCACGGGCCATCTAATGTAGATAATGTCACCAGGGAATGTCCTGTGACGAAACACTGACCTTGGGCTTTGCGGTCTTAATTTGGTCACAATGTTCTCTACAACTTCAGCCAGTGCTTATAAAGCAAGTGTGCCATTAAAATTATAGAAAATTATCCTGACATGTACAGCTCATCTGTCAAATGACCGATCATAGGACTTGTTTTATAATGTGTGTAGGTCTTATTTATTTTATTGTCTATGTACACCAGATGAAGTATCCATATTTTCTCTAAAACCAAATCCAGGTACAAACTTCTATAAAACACTGGGAAAGAGAACCTCTCTGTATGGTGGCATTGCCTGTCTTCTGACTGATGAAACAGAGAGGGAGATCCATGGTATAGAAATATCCCTGGTCTGTAGATCGCAACAAGCTCCTTGGCTTAGCTAGTCCAGCCACTGCTTTGCCCTTACCCCCTTCTATCATCACAGTGTGGGAGCACGCAGTACACGTGCATGGGGGTATATGTTTGGAATTCCTCTTCTCTGCTGTGAAAGTAACAGCACATGTAGAAGAAGCAGATGGCGATCTATGGAGTGACCTGGAATAATTAGCAACATTAAATGTAACAAGAATTAAATGAGCACTTTATTTTTTTCTTTAGAAAATTATTGCAGGAGAGATTTAAAGGGTAATTCCACTTTCGATTGAATTTTTGAAAGTGAATATATTTTTGTTTGGCAAAAAAGATGTTTTGCTGATCCAGCATTTTTAAATTGTATCTAATGTTAGCAAATGTGTGCTTTATCGAAGCAGTTTTCATCTGTTGCTATTAGCAATGTACACAAAGTGCCAACTTGGTGTACTTTGCCAATAGCAAAAGATTGCAGATAGTTGCACAGAACACTGGGCTTGAGTGAGCTCCCTCACCTCAGCAGTGGCCATCTGCTTATTACTTTTAGAAAAAGAATACATTTGTATGCCAATATTTTGTCGTAACAAGATTACTGCTAAAGTAGGCTGCGGCATACATAGCATTCCATTTATGAGGGGTCTCTGGGAAGAATACTGGTAACCTATGCCCCTATATCTATGTGCTCTTCTGAGCTTCACTTATGACTGGTTTTGTACCTGATTTGGGAGGCCCCGCTATGTGAACCCCCACAATCGCCCGTAAAAATGTACCTTTCACAGGTCACACAGCAAATGTGCGGGCTCTCGTACAATTAGCGCCATATGCTGTGCGTATTAATGCCTGACATATGGCTCTGATTGAGTCACAGAGCATGGTAATTATGGATGCGAGTGGCTGCACCCCCAGTTTCACTTTAGACAAGGGAATTCTTGCTGCCTGCCTGAATGGCTAGGTGCGGGAGTGCAACTTAGCCAGAGAAGCTGGGAATGCGTGTGGCAACCCCCCTGGGGGGGGGGGGGTCACACGGCGGGATATCCTAATTTGGAATGCTCAGGGGAAGGACAGTGGTTGGTCCTGGAGTCTGTTAGGGTTTTGTTTTGCTTTAAATAGTTTATCCAGACACAACATAATTAAATCTATACCAGCTTTTTGTGCCCCATAGCTGTTCCGACTTGCACCAGGTATCGAGAACAGGTCTTCAACATGCAGGCTAGGTCACAACTTAAAGACAAATGGTTGCCCTCCTGAAAAACACTTACTCTATTCATTACACTGAGGGGGTCATGTCAGGCAAAGCACACCCCTTATTCATAGCAATGAATGGCGTGGAGATGCTCTGGACACAAACAGATGCCACCAGAACCAGTTGCAGGACACTTTGGAGCTAGCTTTATTTGAGCAGGATAGAACAGCTGCAGGGGGACAAACAGAGAGCATTTGTTTTTGCTTGGACAGGGAGCTTAAAGTGATATTTCAGGCAAAAATGATTGTTTGACCATTGCGTCGGGCTACATTTAGCACTGTCCTAAACCGTTTTACATTTTTAAATTGAAGAAGTAATGGCTTATATATTGAAGTTTAGTTTTACCTTATGATTTCTCTTCTGAAGCATGTGGACGTGGCCCTTGGAGCTGTGATGCAGCATAATAATCAGCATAATAGGCAGAACCTTTTAGAGCCCAAATCTTGCTTCAGACATAGGCATTCTCATAACCCTGGCTGTGTTTTTAGCAGTGCTTGAATGGCTCTGAGAGCGCAATTCAAGGCATCTATACAGAGGGGTGTGGTTTGGACTAACTCCTCAAGCTAGTATTGGTGGCCCACATCAGCTGCGTGGGGCTGGATGGCATATGAGGAAGTACATTTTCCCATTCACGGTGCTGAGCTGAAGGCACAGCGCAGGAGGAATGATGGCAATGTAAGCTGCTGTTTACTCTTTTTAACCAGTTGCATAAAAAATCCTTTTAGAGTGTGCATGATCCACAGTTTTTAATTGTACAATACATTTTTATATACTTACTGTCACTTTGAACATCCAATCATGTACGTAAAAGCATCCATACACAACTTTGCTTTTCATTTAAAAGAGCAGTATAAGTTCTCACTGAAATTAAACAGGAGGGTGGAATCTATTTGGCCTCTTCAAGAATGTACTGTGAAGCCACTGAAAGACCTTCAGAAGTTAAGGGTTAATTGTAGATCCAACTGGCTGCTCACCTGCTAAAATCCTTCTCGGTCTCCAGCTCCTCCTCGCCATGGCCCAGACGCAGGAGGTGCCTCTCGTCAATATCCAGGGCCATAATCTTCTCAAACAGCTGGTTGAGAGCCTGGAGATTGATAGGGACAGGAGGACAGAGAATTTAGAAACTGCCTGTTGATGTTCTAGGAAAACGGGGTGGTGGGGGTAGGCGGCTGTGGTCTACAACCACAAGTGGACTCCTTTTAAGAACCAGTAGACTGGTAACACATAATATAAAGCATTTCAAAAGCACAAGTTAGATCATTTTCAGAGCCAGGGTGAAAAATAAAAAACATACAGAGATCTGTGCAACCCCAACTTTTACAATGCTGAACGTTACCTCCTATAGGTCACTACTGTTCTCCTCTACTTTTGTATGCAGAGAACAGAAGACTTCCTTGTACAGTCTGTGTATGCAGTCTTCATACACCCACACCAGGGACTATGTAATGAATCAGCATTTACATGGATAGTTCAGAACTCTCATGAATGTGAGAACTAGTTGAACCAAGGCTATTACTGTGTAAATCACTGGGTACCCTCAACAACAGAGTAACATTTTTTGGTCAGAGGTCTCATGTAGGAGGCAAAGCAAAGATTTGCAGGCTGACTTGCTATTTCATATTAAAGTGGACCAACACCCAGGATTTTGACTATCCTGGGTATTGGTCCACTTCCCCGGGGCACCCCTATCGGGGGTGCCCCGCTGTGTGAAACCCCCCAGAAAGCCCCCAAAACTCACCTCTCCCCGCTCCCATGTGGCCGCGCCGTCCAATCGGCGCCGACGGACAAGCTGATTGACAGCGACGTACAAGCAGCTTGCCCGTCGGCGCCTCCCGCGCGTCACTCTTGACGTGTGCGCGCCCGAGACGGCCAGCGCGGGCACGTCTAGAGGAGCGCGAGTGAGGCGGCGGAAGCAGCGGCTGGAGAGGTAAGGTTTTTCGGGGGTTTTGGGGATGTCCCGCAGTGTGTGAGGTGATCGGCCCGGGAATCTTATAGATTCCCGGGCCGATCACCTCAGGGTGTTGGTCCACTTTAATAAAAAAAAGAATGAATCTGATAAAAAAGTTGGATTTTTGCAAATATGAAAAATTCAGGTAGTACTTTGCATTCCTTTCAATTTGTATAATACTTTTTTTTTTTAATAAATATTGATTAACCCTTTAACTGCCAGCCTCCCTAGAGATTTTGTCACCCTCTGTTACCAGATAATTTTTCACCATTTTTCCCTATATATGCTTAACTGTGATTGAAGTTGAAAATTGTATACTGTTGTTTCAGCAGAAATTGGGCTTTAACATGAAATCTCTTGTTTGATTTTTTTCAGTGTGAGTTTTTGAGTGAAATTTGTGGGGAAAGAATCTTTTTACATTTTGTCCCTTGTTTTTTTAAATAAAAAAAAATGTAAGTTGTTCAAGAAAACCATATTGGCGTGTAAAAGCCCCATTCCTCCCGATTACAACTGTACCACATATGTATCGGTAGACACCCGTTCCTGCCCAGGAGACTCCCCAAACTTAAAAGAGCGTTTTAAGAGATTTTCAAATAAAATACAACTAACTGCACCTTGCAGATAAATTGGACCAACAGTCAAAAATGCCTTATACTGGCCCAACCCAACAAACTGTGCCCCTATGCATTCCCCCCCCCCCCCCGGCAATTTAGATTGCTGCAAATTAATTTACCTTCTTACTCCTGATGTGGTAAATTTTTAAAACAAAATGGTGGCTCATGGGCTCCTTGCAGGCACAGATGGATTCAACTGTCACAAAGCTGGAGGACCAGGAGAACCAGTCGAGGAGATACAATATTAGGGTGAGGAGCATACCCGAATCGGTCACTGATCTGGATCCTGCAGTCAGGGAATTATTGTGGTGTTCTACCACAAGTCCAGGAAATTTAGCTTCTCTTAGAAAGGGTGCATAGATCCTTAAGAGTACAGAGATAAGATGGGCCCCCTAGAGGCATCATAATGAAGCCTCACTACTATTCAGCCAAGGAAATGGAGGGAATTAAAACCATTACTGTCCAATCTGATTCAGCACAATTTCAAATACAGATGGATCTCCCCATTTCAGCTGCTTTTCAATTTTAAAGGAAAACAGTATTCTTTTGCTACTTTCTCTGAGGGGGAGGACTTAAGACTCAAGCTAGGCTTAATATCGACCAGCCCCAAGGGTGCCAGGCACAGGAGCAACGCCATAGGGTGCTGTCACCTGTGTAGAAGAAAGCCAAGAATGGAAGATCTCCTATGAAGGGCAGGTTGTGAGTCTCTAGAGGAGCCAGGTAAGGGATAGATGGATAGGTGAGAGGGTTGGGGTTTGTAAAAGCCTTAATATGTTTGGGGTTTCCTAGTAATATTTTTAGGGTTTTTCCTACTGTTCTTTTTTTACTAGGTTGTACATTTTGATTCAACATGTCTATAAGGTATAGCGGTTAGATGCTATTCTGCCAACAGGAGAAATAGGGGACAGGTAGGACATTGGTGGGGAGGCTACGTAGTTATTATTAGAAGTAAACCTCTTAGTATAAGGTTTGGGGAGGGGCCTTGTCGATATATATCGTTAGTGTTCATTCATCGTTAATATATAACAGAATTTCTGATCTTAGTGGTTGGAATTAGGCACTTTTAAGAGGGGTCATGAATATAGATTCTAATTTTTCCTGTGGGGAGGTCACGTGCCTGTAGGGAGTGTCGTGTCCCAGGTTCTCTCTGATGTGGTTATTTTGGGAAGACCTAAATAGAGTGCACATTAGTGTTTTACAAAGCCAGACAAAGACCTGGGGGAATGTAACAATTATAGGCCGATTTCTGACTTGAAGCTCCTGTCCTGGCAACAAGACTTAACTCCTTTCTAGCTGAATACATTCACCAGGATCAGGTGGGATTTACTCCAGGAAGACAGGCTTCTGATCAGACCAGGAGGGGTGTAGACATAATTTCGATAGTCCAATTAAACTGGAATGGGAAAGGAAGAAACGAGAAGCATGTTGCTATCCCTGGATCTACATAAAGCTTTTGTTGCCTTGGTCGATGATGAGGGAGTACATGTACTAGAGTCCTGGTTTGGCCTGATGCTGTCCTGGGTGGGCAGAATTAGGGTACTAAAATTGAACAAGCCTACTCACCAAATCCTATAGGCATAATTATGTCACAAAGGCCAGCTATTCTCTGCCCCCATTGTCGAACTCAGTGGTCTTATGGGATGCTACGATTAAAAAAAATATGGATGGTCTTCTGGTCATAAACCCACTGGCTACCTTGTGTGATCACAGATTTTCCCTACTGGAAGCCAACCTGAGGGTGGCTTTCCGGTGGTATCTGGTTCCTAGTATACTGGTGGTTTTATACTCATGTCTCTCCCGTGTGCTTCAGGAGATGTGGGCAGGTGGGAAATACATATTATATGTGATGGACCTGTCCCAAGGTGGCGTAATTCTGAAATCAGGCCTTTGATGTTATGAGTAAGGTTACTGGGAAGGGTGTTCCAAAATTGGTGCTAGTAGCCATTTGAGCAAACCAGCCCCTGGGGCTTCTAAGCCAGGAAATGTATCTTTTATGGCTGCATGGCAGCTAAATTGACTGTTGCTAGGTCATGGAAATCACATAAGCTAAAGAAACAACGTTTTCTCACAGAAAATGATTGGGCTATAATAATTGGGCTATTTTCTTTTCTGGAGAGTACTAGTATTCCTATGCGGTCTCAAGGGGCTTATAGGAGCGCATCGGTCATTCGAGAATATGCAGTCTCCAATGTAATGAACAGTATGGGAGGGACGAAAGGTACTGTGGTTGCTCCATCTGTTAGTACTTCTAACAGCGTTAAGGGGGCACACAACATCACATCATCTTTGAACTCTCTCATATGGAGGAGTTTTGCAAATTTAGACAGACCCAGTATAATGATCTACCAACCTTGTTCTCATTTTGGTGCTCACAACAATGTGTCAAGGCAAAAAGATCACTTTACAGATGGGTGAGGGCTGCCATTTTCTTGCAAACAACTGCTACACATTACCTTAATGTCTTATACCCCTAAAGCACCATTCCTACTGCTTGTTCCACTTAAACTGGGCAACACCCATTGTGCTCCAGAGAGGAAGGTTCTTAAACTGCACTCCCCTAAAAAAAGGGGCAGCTGGATTGACAAGCAGTGGTCATGTGGCAAAGGGTAAGCCAGATGGCACAGTTTAGAATAGATGCCATCCATGCACATTTAACCCCATACCTCATAACAACCTTTTCATAGAAAAATTTCCTATACATCATTGATTGGAGCTACAAGGGTTACAGACCTAACATGTAAAGCACACACATGGCACTGCAGGGTTTCATTTGACGTTCTGCTGCTTTTACAAAGCCAATTTTGTCTGTCCATATTTGAGGGAGGGGCTGAGACCCGAATGAATGGGTATAGCAATAATTTTGCTTTAAAAATGGGATAACCCACTAAAGACCACACTAGATCGGTACCAGCCACCTCAACCACCTTAGCTTTTAATACCAATTAGAATATCCACAGAAATTTTTGCATTGATTATTACTTAGAAACATAATTCATGTGTACAAAATTGTTAAATATTGTTGGCAGAGAAGGTGGTCTACATGGCTTCAGGGAAAATCATGATAATTTTTTCACCAGTGGTCCCTGCTAGGAAATCATTTTTAGCACAAAGTATAAAGACTCACTACTGTGTAACCTGACACAGCATGCAGTATTTAAACCCAAATTGCTACTGGGATTTAAAAAGGCTGTCTAGTAATTATGGGCTGTACCTAGGTAATCCCAGCATGGGAGGGATCTATGTTGTATTTTTTCCCCTATGGAAAAAGATGGACAGGTGGAGCTGGGAAACAAAATAGTTGTTACCAGAGATGAGACATCACAGGGGGTAAAAACAAATATTACATTAACACAGAGTGAGACATACCACAACATTTAGTACTTTACAGCATTAATCCAGACAGCTACAATTAGGACATACACTGGGTAAAAGTTGGCAAGTAATGGAGATAAGAAGAAAATACCTAATTGAGTAGGTCTGCTTTGACTGTTACTTACCTGGTTAGAATGAGTTACTATAAGAGTCCGCTGCTCAGGGAAATTGTGGTAGAGATTTGAGATGATTTGTACAGCCACATCTGTCTTGCCTGTGCCAGGAGGACCAACCACCTATAAAAGAAAAAACAATTATGGTGAAATCTAGCAAAAACGCAATGCACCAATGCAGTCATCTGCACAATAAAACAATGAACAACTTTACTACAAATAAAACTAAACTTACACTTAGGATCCTGCTCTGCCCAGAGCCAGATTTGAGGGGTTCATGTTAAAGAGCCCTTTTTTGAGGGGAGAATGGCTTCGAACATCAAGTTCCTCAATAACGTCCCCTCCACAAGCTCTCACTGTTTACCTGTTTACTGTTTACCCTCACAATCAGAGACCAAAAGAATGCATGCACTTACACCAGACCACCGTACAGGACAAGGCGCTGCCCTTTTCCACCACTAGATCAAGAATGGCCAGCTAGACATGGAGCTGCAGTGTGCAACTTCCTCACAGGGCCATCTGCTTCTGTGCCAAGATGCGCCCAAGCTAAAGCACAAATATTCTATATTTCTGTCTCTATTACATGTAAATGGTGGCTCGGCTGTTAATCAATCCTCCCCCAGCCAGGTTGCCTGTCATCCCTTTTAAAATCAAAGCATGGCCCATGCTGGTTCTAGTTGATGGGTCCAATGAGGACTACTGTACAAGCATACAGGAAAAGAAAGAATCAGCAAAAGCGCTGGGGCCCCATCCTCAACTGAGAAGCATACTGGAAAAAGTGATGGAGGTCCCAGAGTGCCCTCCCTATAATCCAGCCTTGGTTGATAATGGTTCTAGGGGCCCCATTAGCTGCAAGGGCCTTTATCATGTGTTCTTTTGCACAAACTATAATCTGGCCCTAATTCCCACTTCAGGCTGGTCTGAAGTGAATTGGCACCATTGGTCAAAGTTTGCACTTCTTACAGTCCGCAAGGAAGCCTGCCTCCTCCTGCAGTCATGTGACAACTGCCTTCAAATAAAGGGCAACAAAATGTAGCTGGGGAAACACCACATTAGGGTGTCAGTTTATTCAGAGGGATCCAAAGCTTATGCCTGAGCTGTTATTTGATATGTAGTGTACAGGGAAGGTAGAGTTAGCTTTGATGGCTGGTCTGGCAATAAACTAAAAGCAAACCTGTGGCACAATGTTGGGTGCCCATCAATTTTCACATTCCTCCCCTGGTGCCCAAATCCTATGCATCAGAACCTATGTTTAGCTGCCCTAGCTGTCATAGGTTCACCCAGAGTCTGTTACACAATGTGAGTCTCTCTGGATAACAGAGAAGCTCCAGTAGCCAATGTCTATTCAGGCTGAACCAGGTTTAGACCTCAGGAAGTGGGGTAGCATTGCAGCAGCCATCCATAGGTCACCGATTTGTAACTAAGCTGTAATTCTGACAGCCTCTGCCCTTCTTTCCTTTCTACCTTTTAATTAAAAACAAATATTTTGCCTGTATGGTCACTTACCGGTGCCACAAAACGTATGAATCCACCCCTGCCCATTTCAGGGGAACGTAGAGAAGCAAAACAAAAGTGTTGTGAACATAATTTCTGGACAGAATGCCTCAAAAATTGTCACAAACGCAAAAATAAAAATAGATACATTTATATATAGTAATATTTAATAAAATAATCAAGGGGACAAGCCAAAACATATACACTCTAGACCAGGGGGTCCCAGCAAGTGATAAATGTACTGGTGGTATGAGGGGTGGTACTTAAGACCCTATGAGGTAGCACTCTGTACAAAACCGCTCCCAAAGGTGAAAAGAATGCCTTATGTATGCTTCTGTGCATTTATTACCACCTATTTTGTTGTTTTTTGAAAGTTTAGGTGCTAGACACCTATAAGAGCCACAAAAAGGTGGTACAAAAATACAATTCTGAGAAACTCACCTGTAGAATTGTTTTTGAATACATCCAGTCCTGGCCGTCCCAGATTCATTACACTTGAGATTTCGCCACCAGGTGGCGCTGCTGCATGATCAAAAGATGTTGCCCTCCCGGCGTGGTCCTCTATCATCCTCAGTTAGTCCAAAAGCAGTCTCAGACAAGAGGACCGGCTGGGAGGCCCAGAAACCAAATTACATCACACAGCTTCAGCTTGTACTCTCTTTATCATAACAAGTCCGTAGACAACAATTTTTAAGAATCACCATAACAGGCAACAGGCCATAACAAACCCAAGGGCGGGGTGGGATGGCCTGGACTGGATGTATTCAAAAACAATACTACAGGTGAGTTTCACAGAATTGTATTTTTCACTACATCCAGTCCAGGCCGTCCCAGATTCATTACACTCAAGACATCCAAAAGCAGTCTCATATGGGGCGGGATCCCCAGTGTGGAACAGCACGTAGTTCATTGCACTACGGCCTGAAGCACCTTTCGGCCAAAAACAGCGTCAGCTGAGGCCGACATCCAACCTGAAAAACTTAGTAAAAGTATGAACATAGGACCAAGTAGCGGCCTTTCAAACTTGTTCAACAGAAGCCTGATGCTGAAAAACCCCGGAGGCACCAACAGCTTTAAAAGCGTGAGTTGTGACCCGAAAAGGGGGTTCCTACCCCCTGGCAGAATACGCCCGCGCCACCGCCTGTCTGATCCACCAACTGAACGTGGACTTGGCCGGTGGCAACCCTTTCCTAGGGCCATCTGGTAGGACAAATAGGAAAATCGACTATCTGAAGATTCAGTAGCACACAAAAAGTACTTAAAGGCTCTGACCACACAAGAGCATGGAGCGCCCTTGCCTTGGGGTTAGCCGGAGAAGGGCACAAGGAGGGCAAGACAACCTCCTCATTAATGTGAAAAAGGGGGTACAACCTTTAGCAAAAAATCCAGCCTAAAAAGAAATACCACCCTATCCATGTGACACCCAAGTACGGTGGTGTCATACACAGCGCAGCCAGCTCACACACACGCCTCACCGAAGTGATGGCAACCAGAAAGCATGGAAAGCAGATAGCACCAATGCAGGTCCCACACCGGCAAAACTGACCTGCGCGGTGGACAAACGTGTATAACTCCTTGAAGGAAGGTCCTCACCAACTGGCAATGGATCTCTGAAAGAAGATGACCTGACCCTTTAGGGTGCTCAGCTGCAGACCCAGGTCTAATCCGTGCTTCAAAAATTCCAGAATCTTAGAAATGGAAAATTTCCGAAAGTGAAGGCTCTTGACCTCGCACCAAGCAATGTAGGCCTTCCAAACTCTGTAGTAGATCATGGAAGAGGCCTTCTTCCGTGCTTGAAAAATAGTTCATACTACCGTAGCGGACAACCCCTTTTCCGTCAGGATTGAGGTGTCAATAGCCAGGCCATCAAAGCCAGCGATTGTAATCGGGGTGCCGCAGCGACCCTAGCATAAGCAGATCTGGATCGTCGGGCATGACGTAGTGATCCACCGACATTTGAACTATGTCTGAAAACCAACTCATTTTTGGCCAACGAGGGGCCACTAGAATTGTTGGTACTCCCTCCTGGGCAATCTTGCGCAGCACTCTGCCCAGCAGCGGAAACGGAGGGAAGACATACAGGAAATTGAACTCAGTCCAAGGAATTGACAGGGCGTCTATAGCGATTGCCAGAGGATCCTTTGATAAAGATACGAACCTTGGGAGCTTGTGATTGAGTCTGGATGCAAAAAAGCTCATGTCCAGTGGACCCCAGCGGCAACACAGAGACTGAAAGATCTCGCTGTTGAGAGACCATTCTCCTAGGCGCGTGAAGCTCCAGCTTAGAGCGTGCGCCTCCTGATTCTCCACCCCGGGGAAGTAGACTGCCAAGATGCAGGAAAAATTCTCCTCTGCCCAAGTCAGAATCTGAGTCACCTCCTGGAGGGATCTCTTGCTCCGAGGCCCGCCTTGGTGATTAATGTAGGCGACAGTTGTTTGATTGTCCGAGTGGACCTGCACCAGACTCCCCCGTAGCTGGGAGGACAAGCGAAGCAGTACCAACCGAATCGCCCTCAGCTCTAACACGTTTATGGATAACCGGTTGTCCTGCGGCTCCCACTGACCCTGGATCTTGCGGGTCCGTCAACACCACCCCAGCCCGTTAGGCTGGCATCCGTGGTGACAATCTTCCAGCAGTCAGAGTCAGAAGGACTTGCTGACCAACAGGTTCCGGGAGTCCATCCACCACCCAAGGGACTGTCTGGCCGGGGGGGACAGCGCAAACTCCTGATCCAGGGATTCCTGGCTCCGATCCCAAACGGATAGCAGGTTCAACTGTAACGGCCTCATATGAAAATGGGCGAAGGGCACTGCCTCGAAGCACGACACCATGAGGCTCACCAATCTCATCCCCAGGCGTACCAATGGCTGCGAACAAGCCAGCAACACCTGCACCTGCGTCTGAAGACCTAAGACCTTCTGTTGAGGCAGAAAAAACCTGGTCTGAACAGTGTCTGTTGTCATTCCCAGAAATGACCTCAACCTGGAAAGGGAGAGAAAGGACTTGGGGTAGTTGATCACCCAGCCAGCTCCTCCAGAGTGGACAGTAGTGTCTGTCTGTCGATCTTGGCCTGGACACACGACCGTGCCGATATCAGTAAGTCATCCAGGTAGAGTATCACCATGATACCCCGACACCGCAGAATGGCTATAAGATCCACTAGCACCTTGGTGAATACACGAGGGGCTGAGGATATCCCGAACGGAAGAGCCACCAAATGGTAGTGCTGATCCTCTACAGCAAACCTCAGGAACCTCTGATGTCCCTGGAATATCGGGATGTGCAGGTAAGCGTCACTGATGTCCACCGTGGTCATGAAGTCGCCAGGTCAAAACGTTCTTACAGCTGATCGCAGAGTTTCCATGCGAAAATGCTTGACCCTGACATATATCTGTGGAGACCTTTCAGTTCCACAAGGGGACGAGTTCCGTCCTTTTGGGGACCGTGAACAGAGTGGGGTAGAACCCCTGACCTCGCTCCAGCTGAGGAAACGGACAAATCACCCCTAAACGCAGGAGATGCAGAACAGCCGACTTCAAGGCCTGAGCCTTTGACGGGTCTCGGGGCCTCCTTGAGCGGATGAACCTCGGGGAAGGCCAGGCTGCCAGCTCTATCTTGTACCCCGAGGATACTACCTCCTGAACCCACCGGTCCGAGACTCAACGTCTCCAGACCTGAGCATACAGCTGCAGCCGTTCCCCACCCGGAAGGGCGCCTCTTCATGCCTGAGGGGGCTTGGTATGGGGGTTTAGACTTGGATCCCCATCCGGAACTGGAGCGACCTCGGGAACCCCTCTCTGCTTCCGGTCCTTCAGCGGCACCGGGGAATTGAGAACCTCTTCTCCTTCGGAAGGGGCGAAAGGAAGAGGGGTTCCGAAGGGTCGAGACGTCTTCTTCTGAGGGAGCCTCCCATCCCCTACCAGGAGATCCAGGCGTTCCCCGAAGAGACGGCCGCCCATGAAGGGTAGGCTAGTGAGGGACCTTTTAGGCTGCCGCATCAGCGAAGCTCTGCCGAACGCCCAGTCCCCCGACCTTCACCCTACCGTCACAGATCCCGAGCAGCTGAAGCTGGGAGACATAGGGGGTCCAGGATTTATGGAAATAGGTCCGCAGCGGCTGTCAGGTTAGGTGACCCCACTCTGCTGCCATAGCTGAAAAGAGAGAGTAACATCCACGATCTTCATGCAGCAGCTGCAAGATGACAAACTGAGGATGATAGAGGACCACCTGGTTTTAGAGAGGCCGGGAGGGCAACATCTTTTGATCTTGCAGCAGCGCCACCTGGTGGCGGAATCTCGAGTGTAATGAATCTGGGACGGCCTGAACTGGATGTAGTGAAAATAAATACTAATGGTAACTAACCCTAATGTGCTAGCGCAAGGCTATAATGGATAGTTACACAAAGTGCTGAGTGCCAAAGCTATTCACGTCATGTAAGACAGTAAAGTTATAAATCCCAAATCAAAGTGCAATAAGAGCAAGAGCCAGAGAGCCCAGACTGATACCCCGCATTGGGAGGGCATATCCCTGAAGCTGTGGCACTAAGGGCCACGGAACCCATTGGGTCTTCCCGGGGGGAGTATTGTTCTTGGCAAGGATGTTGTGACTTCACTTGGTGTGCAGTGTCTAACTTTTTGTAGCTGTAACTGATTTACCAGTGATAGCAATGCAATAGCGATTTCATAATCAACCATATTTAATGTGCCACAAACAAATGACATAGAAAATATAGCATCTGATTGGCTGCTGACTGCATCAGAATCACTATCGCTATCGCTTTTGAAAAGCAATTGCGAAGCCATTCCATCGACTTCTATGGCATCACTATCAGCCATCAACTGTCTAACAATGCTGCTTGTTAGAATTTTTTTTAATCGCCTTGCATTCACCATTGCATATGTGAAATAGACAATAGGACAACATAGGCGGCAATTTAAGGGCAATTGGAGGGTGACTGAAATGGCAATTACCCTGCCCCAGTGTGAAAGGAGCTTAAAAGATGCCAGTTATGGTGCCCATTGTGTCACACCGCTGAGCCCAGGCATTATCTGCTGTGGTCCTCGTCTGTGTTTGTTTGGGAGCTGGAGGGCGGCTTCTCTCATTTTCCGACTCCAGACGGGGCGTCCATAATTGCTTAGCTACCCAATTCACAATCATGTGCTAAGCTGGTACATGGGGGTGACCTTCATGCCATGGGGAAGGGTGTGAACCTGGGGCAGCATTAGTCTGGCGTAAAATGGAATATTCAAGTTATAATTTATTTATGCTTCTTTCTGCCTGTGAGGTCACATGGAAATGAAGAGGGCTTCTCATTGGTCCACCTGAAGTCACTTCCCTTAAACACATGTCCTGGACAGAAAGGTGTTCACACGCAATAATACATCTACTTCTTTGTATTTTTGGACTGCTGGCTTGTCTCTTTATTTTTTTGTTAATAAAAAGATAGTTACATTATACGCTTCTTAAAGTGTGTGTGTAATGAAAAATACTCAGCCCTATCACAGACATAGAGAACCCCTGAGGTTGGGCAAGTAGAAAGTTATACTAAAGGCAAGTCTAAGTGTTGTCCCACTGTCTCGGACTACACAAACTTCAATTCATTTTAAAAAGGACCCTGTAGTTCCCAAGTTAATGGTAAAAGTATTAGAGCATTGGAGATGAAGGGAAAAAATTAGGAGAAACAGTGGATGCGGCAACAGCAATGTGATGTAAGCACACTGTGCGTTTTACATATATCATAGTAAAAAAAAAAGGGCATTGTTGTGCCACTAGTTACTACTGCCAGCACTTCGTGTGATCAGAATAAGGGAGATTTGTGTACTCACCGGTAAACTTCTTTTCTCATTCTCTTCCATTCTGGGGCACCACCAGTAGCAACACGTGTGTTAATCTCAGCTGGAGGCAGGGATTGCAAAATAGAAAAAAATAGCTCCCCCCGGCTTATATAGGGCAGGTTGTGGCATGATCTCCTCGGTTCTTTTTTTGCAGTCGCAAGGGACTTTTAAGATGTCTGGATTGTTTTGATTTGAGCACAGTGCTGGCCGAGAGCAGGGCTCCGACTTTGTCTTCCAGCCCCTCACCAGCTGCAGCATTCCTGGGGACCCCCGATAGATGCCTGAAGTCAGTTCCAATAGCGTTGGATCGTGCAGAGTGAGGGGAATGCGCAAGGGTCCAGATAAGCATGCCCGGCTACAGCAGGGTACCTGATCTCGGGGCCTTGTGGGGGGGCAGAGCTGGCTCTCTGCTGTCAGTGTTTGGTGCTTACTACTGGGCAGCCATGCTGGTTAGAGCTCATTCAGAGCTCGACTACCAGCGTTCGGGGGCAGGCGTCACCGGCGATGCAGCCTGCCAATTGTCGAATTTTGAAAGGGGGCTGGTGCCCTGGCCTTACAGTGGAGGACAGGAGGAGGTGGATGGGGCGACTGACTTCTCCTAACTAGCAGCACAAGGCACCACCATATTGTGTGGTGCCTGAAGGTCCCTGCTGCATTTCCAGATTGTCACCTGCCAGCTCATGCACTGCTTCCTGGTTCTCCTGAGCTGAGGATTGACTCCAGCGCAGCTGCTGCCCCACAGTTTTCCCTAGTCAGGTAGGGCCCCTAGAGGGCAGGCAGGTCTGACTAGTAGTCGGCAGAGCAGGAGGGTGTGGGGACCAATGCTCCAGCTGTATTACTAACCGTTTCTAGTTGCGCGCATTATGTGCAGGTTAGCGTTCTCCCCTCCCGGGGCCGTGGCTACACTGCATTTTAATTAATTGAGGAGATCAAGCCACAGCCTGCCCTATATATGCCGGGAGGAGCTAGCTATTTTCTATCTTGCAGTCCCCGCCTACGGCGGAGATTAACCCATGCGTTGCTACTGGTGGTGTGTGGTGGGTACATAGTGTGACCAGAGAGGAGGGAGGAATTTCATAGCTGCAGAAAGGTAGCCAATTGGGACGTCTGGGGAGGGAATGGGGGTGGTGTGTTCCATCCTCATTAAAGGGTGATTGAAGGACCAGAGCAGCGGTATGGAGATTGAAAGCGGAATGAGGAAGTGATTTCCTCACTAAGTAGAGCGACATAGCAGGAAGGAGAGTGCTGGAGCGACTCAATGTAAGGTAAGCT
Organism: Gastrophryne carolinensis; assembly: GCA_027917425.1. Classification (NCBI taxonomy): domain Eukaryota; kingdom Metazoa; phylum Chordata; class Amphibia; order Anura; family Microhylidae; genus Gastrophryne; species Gastrophryne carolinensis. The sequence goes on along the minus strand of CM051244.1, from coordinate 126,484,886 downwards.
ACTGTTATTTATTTTTTTAACTCTCAAACACTTTAATAACTGCAGTGATATGTGGCTTGCAGGGTGTGTTCTTAAAGGACAGACAGCGATAATATGCAACCACTATATTCCAATACATAAAGCCACATTACTATAGAGAGGAATTCTTATAGCTGAATACTTTATTTTTCTTGCCCAATCAATCCTCTCTGTATAAAAGCCGTCTTGAATATATTCATCGCTCCAGTAAAGAATACAGCACACATAGCTCACATAGGCTGAAAATGAGATTGTATCACTCTCTACTGGTAAGAGTTGCTACAATAGTCTGTCAAGCAGGTTTCTGTGCACAGTGGCAGACAGCAGAGCCGTATCCGAGGCCTGTGCACCTGTGTTTATAACTACTGTGAGGAGAAGCAGACATAGCAGCTGCCTGGAGCAGCACCGCATGAAAGAGAACAGAGCGCAGCACCACCCCAGACAGCCCGTGAGCCCTATTATATGATAATGGAATAGAGATGTAAACAGACACGCGGTGTAACGATTTCACTTGCCGCTCTGGGTTTGATCAGCTCAGCGTTCTCTGCAGATAAGCTGCAGCTCAGACACTTTACAATCGTATATATATTTTATATATAGAAACTATTCCCAAGCTACTTTTGCTTTCCTAAATGCCTTTATTTAGCTTTACATGTGTGAAAAATCATCTTGGTTATGCAAGCTTATCCTTGTTGATCTGAAAAAGCTTTGTGACTGCAAAGCTCCCAAATGTAAAAACCAAAGGAAAATTACAGAAAATGACAATAATAAGGGAGCAAGAAGCTCACCTGAAGCCTTTCACATGTGCCTCGCCTCCAATTCCGTCAGTGCACTGTAGATTCTGCAGCAAGGCACCAAAGTTTGACCTTCATTTTAAATCGATTCCTCATTGACCACACTCCAAAGGTGGTTGCCCAGCCACACCCTTGTCCCTCAATGCTCCCGGCATGGGCTAGGCAAGTGTGTCCACCGTGGCTTGGCAAGCTTGCACATGCTGGTGGACAGTGACAGGCATGTGACCACACTTGGTTGTGGTCATGGAGGTATGGAATTGAGAGGAAGGGCCACTTCAAAGCAGAAGCCCAGGTTAAAAAGAGAAGAAAAAAAGTATGTACCCCTTCCAGCCCGATTGAAAGGAGGCCCAAAACCCTTTAAAAAATCCTGTACCTGCTTTCCATAGCAGGCAGACTTGCATGACTTAGCTTAACTGAGCAACCTGAGGCATCCCATGCTGCATCCCCATTGCGCTGGCAGATATTCGAGTCTGTCCACCTCGGTACGTTGGAACCCCAAGGTTGAGACGTACACTGTGATAATGGCAGATCCAATTTGAGAATATGGCAAACCGTGGGTGGGGTGTCATAATGTGGATGCCCTAGGGCACATGTGTCACACTGAAGGCCCAAGGACTGGATTGCGGCTCTCCAAGTATTTTTATGTGGCCCTCTGACAGTTACCAAATAACAGAGGATGGTTGGCGCCCCTCGAGCCGGTTCGGTCACTCCAAGGCTGCTGACACAGGCAGCATGTCTTTGTGCTTGTGTGTGACTCTGCCGAGTGATGTGCAGGTATGCTACACTCCACTGTGGAATGCAGTACTGCCTCTAATCCTGCCCCCAGATGCATTGTCTATAAAAGCGGTATATGCCTTTTTAATGTCCTGGGGAGAAGTGAGTAGTGACTGCAACTGTTCTGTGACCGCTCTCACCACACAAGGGGGGCTGTCTAACCCATCTAATTTACTGCTTAGGGTACTACCTCTGCTGCAGCTCTATTGCTAGCTATTGCCAGGGGGGGTGGGACAATTCAGTGGCTGCCCTGGGCAAAATTATTCTGCATGTACATGTGTTCTAAGAAAAATAACTCCGTGTCTGCATCTGTCCTGGGCAAAATAATACAATTCTGTGAAATACTCACCTGTAGAATTGGTATAATAAGTATACAGTACGTCCTGCTCCAGATAGATTACTTACACCTGGGTTATCCTCCGCCAGATGGCGCTGCACTGCAGAGACATGTAAAACAGGCTCCTCCCGGCCAAATACCCGGGGACCTCCCACAAATCCCAAGCATTGAAAAGCAGTGAACAAGAACCCGGGAGAATTTAACCACCCAAAAAACTGGTAACTATAACAATGATAACAATCACCATACAGGGGATCCAGAACAATGCAAAAAACAGGGTGGGGTAGAGCAGGACGTATACTTATAATACCAATTCTACAGGTGAGTATTTCACAGAATTGTATTATTCTTAGTATACAGTACGTCCTGCTCCAGATATATTACTTACACTTGGGACATCCAATAAATGTCCATAAAGTAGGGTGGGATCCCCAATAAAAAAAAGGTAACAGCAGACAGTTTAAACCACTGCCGCCTGCAAAACCTTGCGGCCAAAAACAGCAACAGCTGAGGCCTTACCATCAACCTTGTAAAACTTTGAAAAGGTATGAACAGAAGACAAGTAGCTGCCTTGCAAACTTGTTCAACAGAAAGCCTGGTGCTGGAAGGCCCAAGAGGCACCAATAGCACGAGCAGAATGAGCAATAAGGCGGAAGGGAGGATTTTTACACTTAGCAGAATAGGCCTGAATCACAGCCTGACGGATCCATTTGTTGATAGTAGATAGTAGATTTGAGACATAGTAGATAGTGGCAGGAGCCAAACCCTTCATAGGACCAGAAGGGACCACAAAAAGAGCATCAGTTCTACTAGGTCATACTTCAGACACCTGACCACATCCAAGAAATGCAAAACCCTTTCCTAAGCATTGCTAGGATTAGGGCTCAATGAAGAAAGAACAATATCTTTATACAAATGATAAGCAGACACCACCTAGGCAGAAAATCCGTCTTAAAGCGGAACACCACCTTATCCTGGTGTCTCTCCAAGTATGGGGGCTGGATAGACAGAGCCGCCAGCTCAGACACACGCCTGACCAAAGTAATAGCCACCAGAAAGACAACCTTGAGGGTAAGCACAGCCAGAGCAGCATCCTGAATAGGTTCAAAGGGAGCACCCTGCAAGGCAGGCAAGACCAAGTACAAATCCCAAACAGGGACCATAGGTTTTCGCGGGGAACGCACATGAGTAACCCCCTGAAAGCATTCTTAACCAACAAATGCTGAACAAAAGACTTCTGAAAGAAGACAGACAGGACAGAAAACCTGACTTTGAGGGGGGGGGGGGGGGAAGGTGAGGGGAGGGAACTGGTGGATTGGGTGCCTCTCTTCTTGTAGTGTCCCAGGGGTGTAGAGGTTGGCCTCTTGGGCACTGTAGACAAAATTTGGGTTGTTTTCCTCCTTTCCCGTGGTCCAGAAGGATTCCTCCAGGCCACCTTCACAACCAATCAAGGTATTGGAGTGGAAGAGGAGTCTGTTGGAAACCTCCAGGTCTCGGGAGGAAGAAAGGGGGGGCCCTCTAAGTCACTCCCTGGGAAAGTTAGGTTAAGCGTAGCACACAAACAATTATTGCAAAGGCTCAGTATATGCCAGTAGCAAAACCTTAGTTTAATGCTCATTCCATTTGTGTGATACAAAAAAACAGTATTATATTCATACTTGTTTCTGCAGGTTCATTTGTTTAGAGAACAAAGTCCTTAAATGTATTAGGGGCTTGTATTTGCCCTCAGCCTGTAGCAAGGCTTATTGTGGTCTGTTGATGTGGACCTCTTTCACAGACGCGTTTCGCTCTTTTGCTTCTTCAGTGTGAGGGTCCTTGTGTTAATTCCTTATCTTTGTTTCTACATGGATGCTGAAGTTTTTTGCAGCTAAAAACGGCTGTTGTCGCGGCTTTAGAGCTTTGGTTGCAGCGGTTCCTCCCAGCTTTTTTGTATATGCGGACTCCCAAGGTGTTGCCTTTTTATCAGTTGCCTTTGGTCACTTTCGCCATAAAGCCAGTACCCCCTTCTGTATCACATCAGGGGGCAATTCTGCAGTATGTAATCGCTGTGTCTATGCGCTGGTGTCCCGCTGGGTCTGCTTTCCTGCTCTGTAGCCGGAGGACACTACCTCCTGAATCCACCGGTCTGAGGCGTGATGCCTCCAGACTTGAGCAAGGCGCCACAGCCGTCCCATCACCCGGACGGGGGCGAGGGCGCCCCATCAAGCTTGAGGGGACTTGGGAGAGGATTTGGGAGAGGATTTGAGCTTGGCCCCCCGGAGGAGCCAGGGTGTTGTCTTCTGCTCCTGGGACAGGAATCTGCACGAGCCCCCGCGTAGGACACCCCTGGTTCCTGTTTAACACCATGGTAGGGGGTATAAGGGGGGCCTTGGCCCCGAAGGGGCTGAGACAGCCATCTGCGCTGGGGTAACTTACCTCTCTTATCAAACAGGTCTAGACGGGCCCCAAACAGGCGTAGCCCCTTAAAAGGAAGCCCAGTAAGGGAATTCTTCGCAGCATTGTCAGCACCCCACTGTCGCAGCCAGACCAATCGACGTATAGCCACCAGTTCTTGCACAAATTCTGATGGTGTCATCCAATGCTACTAGGACAAAATTTACAAACACATCGCAACTGGAGAGTGCATTAAACACATCACAAGGGAGATCATCAGGGGAACTATCAAGCATATTTCTGATGAGTGTTCTAGTGGCCACAGCAGGAATGGCAGAGGCACAGACCGGGCGCAGCGCTGTCCCCGCACATGCAAAGGCGTGGGAGGCCAGCAGGTCAATGCGCCGGTCCTCAGCATCCCGCAGGGTAGTAGAATCAGGGGGATGCATGACAGGGGTGTTAGACAGTCCTATGATCGGGACATCCACCTCGGGGGGGATGACCAACATTTAACCACCTCAGGTGGAAAAGGATACTTCCTATCCCAATCCCTTGGAACCCCGGGAAGTTTACTGGGGCACTCCCATTCCTTGAGCACAAGGGTATAGAAATGTGCCTGCTCTAGAAATTCCAAACGTGATGTCGCTGTATGGAAACGCTCCCCTCTTTGCCTGGGAGCCTCACCAGGGAGAGAGAACCTCAAAGATCTGGGTCAATAATCTGTCAGTGTCATCCGGGGCCCAGGGGTCAGAGCTTGAATCGTCATGACCCCTTGGTCTCTCATCAGATGAGCCTGAGTCAGAAAAGAGCTCTCCTTCATCAGAAGGGGTATAGCCACACAAATTCATAAACTCCTGAGATCCCATAGGGAAAACAGTAACATAAGGCGTCACGTGCCACTTCTTACCAGGGCCCTTACGCGCTAAAGACCTCGCAATAATCTGTTCAGCAGTAGGCAGTCTAGAAGACACATCAGGCTGAGAATCCCCACAAGTATGCAACTCAACAGGAGAGAGATTTAAGCTGGGGGGAGTAATGAAATGAGGTGCAGCCACTGGCAGGCCTGATTGCAAAGCCAGCGCTTGCTCCACACAGGGTACGCAGACCCATGCCTTGTCGGGGTCAGCATGAGGCTGTCCACACGCTATACACAGCCGGTCTTGTCCCAAGGGGACCCTGGTCACATTATGCTGAGATGCCTCCATATGGTGATTATTAGGCATAATATGCCAGTAGGGATTGACGCTATAAAGCAACCCTGGATGCCCCAATGACGCGCTAGGGAAGTGGGAGTAATTTTACAAGGCCCAACTATCAATTACACCGGGCCGGGAGAAGCCAATGGATTCACCCTCTGAAAGACACAAGGAGAAGAAGGGGTGTCAGAACCGAACACACTACAATGAGTATAAAGCCGCCCGCGAGGGCACTTACGGACCACGGTAAGTAAGAACACCACACGCATGCGCGACCTGACAACATGGCGCCGAGTACCTCGAAGGGCGGGCCAGAGCGAGCCGTGACGCGGGGCGCGCCAGGCCCGCCCCCCCCGAAGAGCGCAAAGTCCAACCGACAAGCAGTCAATGAGGACGCAGAAGCGTCTGAGGTAACGCCGCCGCCTGGCGCGGAACATCCATAATGGCGCGCGCGGCGGCGGCATTTGCAAGAGTAAAAAGACAAGTCAGCGCGGCGGCTGACAGCACATATACTAGTCCAAAAGACATTACAAAAGGTCCATATGCACGAAATCACTATACGCTGACACCCACACCACCCCCCCCCCCTTTCTTTCCCCCCCGAAGGCTACAGGGAGAATGAGGGAGGATGGCGGCCCTTTTGTACAGGGCCCACCGCTACCGGGGCATGGGGCAATAATGCGGGAGGGGCATCCCATAAAGGCTCACCATCAGCCTATACCGCCTACCCTTTGGTGGGGGACTGCGGTGGAGCAGCGCTCCATAAGCACGCATGGTGCTGCCTACCTTCACCCGACCAGCGCAGCCCAGGCTGGGAGGCACATCACACGAAGGACGGGTGGGAATAGTCCAACAGGGCCGCAGGCTAATAGCCCCGCTCACCTGCGACAGAGTGATAATTTCATGTCTTTGCAGTAAGCACTGCAGAGAAATCTGGGGATTTGTGGGAGGTCCCCGGGTATTTGAAGGGCCGGGAGGAGCCTGTTTTACATGTCTCTGCAGTGCAGCGCCATCTGGCAGAGGATAACCCAAGTGTAAAAATCTATCTGGAGCAGGACGTACTGTATACTAAGAATAATTCAGCATCAGCATTTGCTCCGGGGGGAAAATAATTCTGTGGCCAGGGCAAAATAATTCAATGTCTGCCTCTGCCCTGGGCAAAATTATTTTGCACCGTATCTGAATCTGACATGGGCAAAAAAACACAATTCTGTAATTCTCATTCTGTAGAAAAGATTTCTCTCTTCTTCCACTCCAGGGCATCACTGAATCAGATACAAATTAATTAACTCTCGTCCGAAGGCCGGGGCTGCAAGATAAAAGGTGTGGTTATATATATATATATATATATATATATATATATATATATATATATATATATATATATATATATATATCTGGCTGCCCTCTGCAATCCAGTCATTGAAATGCAGTAGAAACAGAGGGGTGAAGGCATCCTAAGAGATCCCACGTTTAGTTGGAAAATCAATTCTACAGGTGAGAATCACAGATTTTCTCTCAAATTCCACTCCAGGGTGTCACTGAATCAGATAAGAATGGGACCAACCAAAGCAATGCCCTTCTTCCAGGGTGGGAATCCCAAGTGTCGACCTTATTCCTCTAACCTGAAGAGCAATCGAATCGGAAAAAAATCAAACCTCAGCTGAAGAGCTTACTACCGCTTATAATACCTTTCGGCCAAAAGCAGTCTGCTGAGGCTCTAACATCTACCTTATAAAATTTGGTAAATGTATGAGTCGAAGACCAGGTAGCAGCTTTGCAAACTTGCTCTACTGAAGCCTGATGATGAAAAGCCCAGGAGGCCACGATAGCCCGGGTAGAACTGTCTGTAATCCGAAAAGGAGGATTAATCCCCTTGGAGACATAAGCCTTAATCATGGCTTCTTTAGGAAGCCGCCTTGTCCTTGTGTAAGACTAAATGAGGTGGCCTAAAAGATAAGGCTGCTAATTCAGAAAGCCCGCCGCACAGGGTTATTGCTACTAGAAAGATGACCTTAAGTGTCATCAACCGCAGTGAAACTTCTGCCAGCAGTTCAAAAGGAGGACCCTGAAGGGGTGATAAGACTAAATTCAGGTCCCAAACAGACAGTAGAGGCTCTCAGGGAGGTCGCACATGGGTGATCCCCTGCAAATATGTTCATAAGTTTATTTTCAGCAACGGGCTTCTGAAAAAAAGATGGATAAGGCCGAGATCTGTCCTTTGAGGGTACTTAAATCACTCATCGAGACCCCTCAAAATGCTAGTATTCTGGAGACAGAAAATACAATTCTGTGAGTACTCACCTGTAGAATTGTTTTTGTAGTATACAGCACGTCCTGTTTCACTAATTCCTTACGTCTGGGTTATCCGCCACAACGTGGCGCTGTGGACTGCAGAAAGACTTGTGGCATCTCCCGGCCCTATAAAAAGCCAGGAACCTCCTACAAATTCCCAGTGTTACAAAGCAGTTAGGCAGGAAGCCGGGAGAACAATAATGAAAGAAATCCCAAAAGGAGCATTTGAACAAATCACCATACAGAGGAAACCAAGAAAAATGATAACAAGGGAGGGATGAAACAGAACGTGCTGTATACTACAAAAACAATTCTACAGGTGAGTACTCACAGAATTGTATTTTTCCAAGTATACAGCACGTCCTGTTTCACTAATTCCTTACGTCTGGGACATCCAAAAGCAGAGTCTGTAAGGTAGGGCGGGATCCCCAAAAGCAACAGCGAGCAGTTCAAACCACTGCCGCCTTAAGAACCTTGCGGCCAAAAGCAGCATCAGCTGAGGCACTAACATCAACCTTGTAAAACTTGGAAAAAGTATGAACAGAAGACCAAGTTGTGGCCTTACAAACTTGTTCAACAGAAGCTTGGTGCTGAAAAGCCCAAGACGCACCAATAGCACGAGTGGAATGAGCAGTAAGATGGAAGGGAGGCTCCTTCCCCTTAGCAGAATAGGCTTGCACCACTGCCTGACGGATCCACTTGCTGATAGTGGATTTAGCTGGAGGCAAACCCTTCCTAGGTACAGAAGGGAGAACAAAAAGAGAATTAGTCTTCCTGAAGGATTCAAGGACACAAAGAAGGCAAAACAATGTCCTGATTGAGATGAAAGGCAGACATAACCTTAGGCAAGAAATCTGGTTTAAACCGAAACACCACCTTGTCCTGGTGTCGCTCAAAATAAGGAGGTTTGATGGAAAGCGCCGCCAACTCAGAAACACGCCTAACAGAAGTGATAGCCACCAAAAAGGCTACCTTAAGAGTCAGAATGGGCAGAGCGGCCTCACGAAGAGGCTCAAAGGGACGACCCTGCAGAGCAGATAATACCAGATTCAGATCCCAAACTGATAACGTGGCGGACGCACATGAGAAACCCCCTGGAAAAAGGTCTTAACCAAACGGTGATTGCCAAAAGATCTTTGGAAAAAAATAGCCAGAGCTGAAACATGACCTTTGAGGGTACTAAGTTGAAGGTCCAAATCCAAATCATGTTGCAAGAATTCCAGAATCCTGGGAATAGAAAACACCCGACAGGGAAGAGATTTGGACTCACACCAGGCAATGTAAGCATGCCAGACCCTGCAGTAGATAAAGGACGAGGACTTCTTCCTAGCCCTAATCATGGTATCAACAACAGAGGCAGGCAACCCCTTTTCCATCAAGATGGAGGTTTCAGCAGCCAAGCCGTCAAAGTCAGCGTTTGTAAATTGGGATGGCGCAGCTGCCCCTGAGTGAGCAGGTCCGGATCCTTGGGCAGGACGTATTGATCTACCGCCAACTGCACGATGTCTGCGAACCACACCCTTCTTGGCCAACTGGGGGCCACCAGAATGGTTGGCACCCCTTCCTGGGCTATCTTGCGCAGCACCCTGCCCAACAGAGGAAACGGAGAGAACACATAGAGGAGCCGAAACCCCTTCCAAGGCATTGCTAGCGCATCCGTGGCGAAGGCCAGAGGGTCCTGAGACAAAGAATGGAAGCTTGTGACGAAACACAAACAGGTCCACATCCGGCAGACCCCAGCGACGGCACAGGGAGCGAAACACCCTGTTGCTGATGGACCACTCCCCCAGCCGAGACATCCCCCTGCTCAAGGAGTCTGCCTCCAGGTTTTCCACTCCCGGGATGTAAACTGCCTAAATGCAGGGAACATTCTCTTCCGCCCAGGACAGTATCAGGGACACTTCCTTGAGGGCTCGCTTGCTCCGAATCCCTCCCTGATGATTGATGTAGGCAACCGCCGTCTGGTTGTCCGAGCGGATCTGAACAGCCCGACCCCGAAGGTGTGGGGTCAACTGGGAGAGAACCAACCTTATCGCCCGCAGTTCTAAAATGTTGATGGGAGCATGGGCCTCCTAAGGGCCCCACTGACCCTGGAAGAGTCAGAGACTTCCAAAAGCCCCCCCAACCTGTCAGACTGGAATTTGTGGTGACAGTCTCCCAGCACGGGGGAAGAAAGGTCCTGCCCACGAGAAAGTTCCTTGAGTCCAGCCACCACGAGAGGGACTGACTGACCAGAGGGGACAGAGAAAATTCCTGATCCAGAGACACAGGGTCCCGGTCCCACACTGACAAGAGGTGTAGCTGAAGAGGTCTCATGTGAAACTGAGCAAAGGGGACCGCCTCGAAGCATGACACCATCAGGCCCACTAACTGCATCCCCTGCCGAATGGAGGGCTGAGGACAAGAAAGTAGAAACCGTGCCTGCAGCTCCACCTTCTGCTGAGGCAGGAAAACCTTGACCTGAGATGTATCCAGAGTCATGCCCAGAAAGGACCTCACCAAGGACGGAGACAGTGAAGACTTGGGATGGTTGATTACCCAGCCGAAGGACTCGAGTGTGGAGACCACCATCTGAGTATCCAGTTCGGCTTGATGGAAGGACTGAGACGCAATCAGAATGTCGTCCAGATAAGGAAGGATGCGTATGCCCTGAGATCTCAACATAGCCATCACCCCCGCCAGCACCTTGGTGAAAACTTGAGGAGCCGAGGTAAGACCGAACAACAAGGCCTCAAATTGGTAGTGCTGATACTCCAGAGTGAACCTGAGAAATCTCTGATGACCTAGAAAGATTGGAACATGAAGGTAAGCATCTCTGATGCCCACAGAAGTCATGAAGTCGCCCGGCGCAGGGTACTGACCACCAAGCGCAGAGTCTCCATGCGAAAATGCTTGAACCTGACAAATTTGTTGAAGCGCTTCAAATCCAGGATGGGCCTCAGAGACCCATCCTTTTTGGGAACCGTGAACAGATTGGAGTAAAAGCCTCTGCCCCTTTCCCGGAAGGGCACAGGGCAGATGACACCCAATTCCAAAAGGCTTTGGACTGCAAGCCGCAAGCCCTGAGCAAGGGTGTTTTGAGCCATCCGGGATCTGATGAATTTTGGGGGCGGCCAGGTTGCAAACTCTATCTTGTACCCGGAGGACACCACCTCCTGAATCCACAGGTCTGAGACGCGCAGTCTCCAGACGTGAGCAAAGTGCCGCAACCGTCCCCCCCACCCGGATGGGTGAGGGCCCTCCTCATGCCTGAGGGGGCTTGGGGGAAGATTTGGACTTGGGACCCCATGAGAGACCAGGACGTCCACGGCCTCTACCCCGGCCCCAAGGGTCTCTACGTGACCCCGCAAATGGTGCACCCGGCCAGTCCTGGGAACACGGAAGGAGGGAAGGGAAGAACCAGCCCCCCGAAAGGGCCACGCCTGCCTCCTGCATTGAGGCAGCCTACCATCCTTGGCAAACAGATCCAGGCTCACCAAAGAGCCGTAGCCCCATAAAGGGGAATCCAGTGAGAGCCTTCTTAGCCACATTATCAGCCGCCCACTGACGCAGCCAAACAGAACGGCGTATAGCCACCAAAAGGGCAGAAGTCTTACCACACATCCTGACCGCATCATCCATAGCAGAAAGAATAAATGCAACAAATTCATAGCAAAGCAGGAGGGATCTATAATCCTCCCCCCTATTGGCAGCCCTTTAATAGCAATAGCCGTGATGGCAGAAGCGCACACATGGCGCAGTGCAGTCCCCGCACAAGCAAATGCGTGACAGGCCAGCTGATCCACACGCCGGTCCTCACCATCCCTCAGAGTAGAAGTGTCAGGGGAGTACATGACCGAGGTATTGGACAACCCGAGCACAGGAGCATCCACCTCGGGGGGACACGACCAGCACTTAACCACAACTCTTGGGCACCGCAGGCAATCTGCTAGGACGCTCCCATTCCTTGAGCACCAAATTATTAAAGTGGTTCTGCTCAGGGAACTCCAAGCGTTGTTTAACCCTGCTGTTTTTTAGCCGCCACAGGAGGGGTAATACATAACACTTCAAAAATGTGAGCCAACAGCCTATCAGTATCCTCGGGAGACCATGGATCTTCTCCAAAAGGAGACCCAGTACCGCCCATAAACCTCATGCTGTTCCCCAGAGGAATCTAGGGGGTAAGGGCCAGGAAAAGAATAATGTCCCTCATCCTCCTTAGGAAAAAGGTAAACAGCGGGAGTTAAATGCCGTTTCTTGCCAGAAGCCTTACGGGGGGCAGGCCCAGTAATATGCCTTTCCAGGCTGGCCACCCGCATAACCAATTCATAATGTGATTCCCCGCTAGCATGTCCCTTACTAGGGGTCAAATGCAGGCGCGGGGGAGTAGGTGAAGTAGAAGGGGGCGCAGAGCTGGGCAGCGTAGCAGGCAACCCACACTGCAGCGCAAGTACCCTCTGGGCGCAGGGCACACATACCCTGAGACCATCACTCACCGGGGATACCCCACACGCGGCACAAAGCTGGCCATGTCCTGAAGGAACCCCAAGCACATTATCCCCGGAAGCCATATGGTGATGAATATAGGCGCACAGCCCGTACAGGGTCACGGCTAACCAGAGCCACCCGGGATGCCCCCCCCAGGGATGCCCAAAAGCCCGCTAGGGAAGGTAGGAGATGTCAAGGGCAGGGCCGGGAGAAACCACAGTCACGGTTGTCCCGCCTGAAAGACACAATGAGGACACATAAAAATCCTGCAGCGCAGCTAATACACATAAAAAAACAACCCGGCAGGGGACTCACGGATCAATTGGATCAGGTGTACCAACCGCCAGACCGCAAGGGAAGCGCGCCGCAGCTCCTGAAGAGCGAGGGCCCCACAGCGCAGTAGAAACAAAATAGCGCCGGAGCGGTCCTTGAGGGGCGGGCCACAGCGGTATGACGCGGAGCGTGTCATCCGCAGGTGCCGCCCCCCGAAGAGCGCAAAATCGCGGTCACATGACCCGCCGGCGCCATGATACACAGAGAAAAAGACACCTCAGAAAATAGCGCCACCCGCCGCGGAGCGTTGTACAACGCGGCGCGGCGGCGAAGCGAATAGTAGTAAACTGCAATAAAGCACATTGCAGCACACAAACAGATCCCCAGGGCACCCCCGCCAGCCGCCCGCCCCCCCTCCCCGAGCCCAGGGAGAGAGCGAGAGGGCAACAGAACAGCGGCAAGGGCCCAACCCAGGGAAATGGAGGGGGGAGGCTGGTAGAGAACCCCTTACCCAAAAGGGGCTAAACAGCAAGGGTCTCAGCATCCCAAAGGCTCACCATAAAAGCCTGTAACCGGCTACCCTTGTGAAACAGGGTTTTGCGGTCTGGAGCAGCGCTCCTCAAGCACCTGACCCTGGTGCTGTCCTACCTTCACCCGAACCAGGCAGCCGAGGCTGGGAGGCAGTGGGCCCAGAACGGGTGGAAATAGTCCTGCAGGGCCGCAGGCTGGTAAGCCCCGCTCGCCTGCACAGTATAGAGAGCCATCTTCTATCTTCGCAGTCCGACTGCAGAAGGAAACTGGGAATTTGTGGGGAGGTTCCTGGCTTTTTATAGGGCCGGGAGATGCCGCAAGTCTTTCTGTAGTCCACAGCCCCACCTTGTGGCGGATGACCCAGACGTAAGGAATTAGTGAAACAGGACGTGCTGTATACTTGGAAAAATGTCCTACAAGCGAAACCCCTGGATTCGCACCTAGCAATAAAGACCTGCCAGATTCTGTGATAAATCCTCTACGAAGTCTGCTTCCGGGCTCGAATCATTGTCCGGATGACCCTGGTGGATGGAGGTTTCAACAGCCAGGTTGTCAAAGCCAGAACTTGTAAACTCGAGTGCAGTGGAGACACCTGTGTAAGGGAAATCTGGATCGTCAGGCAGCCACCAGTGGTTGCCTTCAGACATACTTACTGTGCCTGAAATTTCTCCTTGGCTAATGGAGTGGTACCAGGATGGTTGGAATCACCTCACGAGCTAACTTCTTTAGCACTCGACCTAGGAGTGGAGATGAAGGGAATGCATAAAAAAGCCTGAATGCTGACCAAGGAAGAGTCAGGGCATCTACTTCTATAGCCAGAGGATGATCGGCTTGCACGTTGGCGATCCACATACCATTCTTCTTGGCCCAGAGTAAGATCCAGCTCACCTCTTTAAGAGCTCGCCTGCTTCTGGTGCCCCCCTGGTGGTTAATATGGGCCCCCACCGTCATGTTGTCTGCTTAAATCCTGACAGGATAACCCCTCAGATTGGAGGTCCAATGTGTGAGTAGAATTGCTCTCCCCTTGGGCCCACTGTCCCTGGAATGTTTGTGACCCCATAGCGCCACCCTAACCTGTTAGGCTGGCATCCGCAGTGATAATCTTCCACCGCACTGGAAAAAAAAGATCTGCCCAGCTGAAGAGGTTGGGGATTCAGCCTTCAGGCTAGAGACTGCCTTGCTGAGTGTGTCATGCAAAACAGGTGATCCAGGATCGCCGTGGTTTGATATCAAGTCGACAGTAATTCCGAATGCAGGGATCTGTAGTGTGGAACTGCGAAAATGACACTGCCTCGAAGCAGGAAAACATAAAGCCCAACAGACGCATTACTTGAAGGATCGTCGGGTGAGGTCAGGCCAAGAGAGCCTCTACCATGGCCTGAAGCAAAAATCTTTTCGGCTCCGGGAGAAACATCTTGGCCAGAATTGTGTGGTTATTCCCAGAAAGGAGATAACGCTTGTGGGAATGATATGCGATAGTCTTCGAGTGTCGATAGGAAAGTCTGTGTATCTCTCTAGGCCTCCTGAAAAGATGGGGCTCTGATCAGAAGATCATCTAGGTATGTGGCAATTCGGTGCATTAGAACAGACCAAAAGGCAGAGCCACGAACTGAAAATGTAGGTAATCTACTGCGAAACACAAAACAAGGCATCCTTTATATCTACTGTGGTCATATAATCCCCCGACTGAAGGGCAGCTGTTGTGGATCTTAATGACTCCGTGCAAAATCTGCAAAGCCAGATGAAACTGTTGAGGCCCTTGAGGTCCAGAATTGGGCGCAAGAAGCTAACCTGGGGCAAAATATTCTGTGGCTATTCTGGGCAAAATAATCAAGTGCCTACATCTAATCCTGGCCAAAACAATTATGTGGCTGTCCTATGGAAAAAAAATCTGCATGTGTCCTAAGAAAGAATAATTCTGTGGCTGTCCTGGGCAAATTAATTCAGCGCCTGCATCTATCATGTGTAAAATAATTTTGCGGCTTTCCTTGACAAAATAATTCAGCATCTACATCTGTCATGGGCAAAAGGATTGTGTGGCTGTCCTGAGCAAAATAATTCTGTATGCATCTTTCCTGGGCAAAATAGTTATGTGACAAATATTTCAGCCCCATCTGCATCTGCCCTGGGCAAAATTATTCTCTGTCCATAACCATATATTTGAATGGTTGTGTTTGCATTTTGTTTTGAGTTTTTATTATTTTTATCATTTTGTTTTTAACCAGTCCTTTGAAGGCGACCCGAATGCGGATGTGGCCCTCGTTTAGTTTGACACCCCTGCCCTAGGGAATTGGGCAGCCCAAGAGCCCATTATACTCCACACCTAGGTAAGTTGAGCATCGGTCCTGATCTCATGCCAGATCTCTCTGCATTTGCTCCTGTAGGAAATGTTTAGTGTTACTATGTAACCTGTCTTTGTGCCATGTGTTTTGCTCCTGCTGTGGGTCATGACCTTATAGTGGTCAATGATTGTTGCTGCCTGCTGCTGACCTAATAACACACACTGCCTAACTTTGAATAATAATAACATTTTTATACAGAATAACTTTCAAGTCTCTGAAGGAATTCTTCTTACCATGGTCAGGCCGGGCTGCATTCCTGCACGGATAGCTTCTGTCTGAGTTGCAGTAAATTGAATGGTGTTTCTATAAACAACACATTTTACTTGATATTAGTCTCTGGCAGAGAATAATGAATATTCTAGAATACTTATGCTGTTAATTCCAGATCCCACATATTGTGAAGCTATTAGATTCCATGTAAAAAGCCTACTTAAAGTGGATCAACACCCACCGCTGATCGGCCCGGGAATCTATAAGATTCCCGGGCCGATCAGCTCCCTGCCTGCGGGGCACCCCGATCGGCTGTGTGAAACCCCCCAGGACGCCCGCAAATCCTACCTGTTCCTCGTTCCAATGGCGCATGCCGCCGCCGCCGCCTCTCGCGCATCCCTCTAGCAGGGCGCTCCCTGTAAGAGGGACGTGCGAGAGGCGGTGGCGGGCGCTCTCACCCAGTCAGCGGTGATTGGTGGAGCGAGTCACGTGGGAGTGGGGTCAGGTGAGATTTTGGGGCTTTCGATCGGGGTGCCCCGCGGAAGTGGACCAACACCCAGAATAGTGAAAATCCTGGGTGTTGGTCCACTTTAAGCGTTCCAGATAGATAAATTAAGAAAAAAGGTATCAAACATTCCAACATTTTCTCTTGCTCAGAGAAATAAAAAGGGAGGAGAGTAGCAGCTTTTGGGCCATGTAATAATAATAAAAAAAAAAAAAGTAAAACTAATACCACCATTCCCAATAATACCACTGTGAAGCGTGGCACACACTGACACTACAGGAATGCTTAAAAACAATTCCGTCACTACGCATATATACGCATGCACAGTGTTGGTTGCTGTATTACCGTTTTGGCTGATTATACGGGTATGGGCCACGGTTAGGGATAACATGAGGTTCCACAATGAGTGTGGGTGGCCCTTTCTGAGCTGGTTCTTCGTCGCTGCCTTCTTTTCTCTTCTTTCCTTTTCCATCAACAGGAAAAGTTATCCTATAAAACAGTAAAATAATTATGCCAATAAATGGAGCCTCTGTAGAGACAGGAAGAATCAATACGGTTAAGATACCCATATTAAAAAATTATTTGGACAAGCAAGCCAAATATCTAGTCTCTTCTTCCAGCAGTACTATGTTCCTCAAATGCAGTACTGTTGCCGATGCCACCACTGGGCACTATATCTATTTGTCTCCACTGCAAGCAAGAGGGCTACATGGCAGCTCACAGCTCAGGTAGGAGCAGCAGCTCTTACCTCCCATCACTGGGAAACTCTGGTATGCCACATAATCGCCACCACAGCGCATGGCACACAAGTGCGGATCCAGCAAGTTCTACTCAGGCTAAGTTTCACCAGTTCACTTCAACGGGGTATCCTAAATCAGGATTATCCCTGGAAGTGGCAAGTGACCAGACCTCTAGCCATTTTTTGACAGGAAATTCACTTAAAGTGGACCCAAACTGGAGTCTATAAGACTGTATACATACATAATATGCATAATTTGTACACACATAATTTGCTGGGGATCCCAGGGCGCATGTGTAGCCTGCAGTGACATCCCCTTCATCCCTTTATACTTGTGCACTGCCGCAACCTAATAGCTGACGGTATCACGCACAGCCATAGAGGGATACAGGGGATGGCACCACTGATTGCAAAAAGCAGTTATATCGCAGTTCAGCTTTTTTTAGCCGCTCATTAATATGCATGGCACCCTGGATCACTGGCAAGGTATGTATAAAGGACAACCAGCAGGTTTTCATACAGCATGGCATCTCAAATCAGAATATTGAAAATCCTGGATTTTGGTCTACTTTAAAGTTAAAACTGAAGGGAAAAAAATAGCACAATTAGTCATGTGTGCAGCAGGTCTCCAGTTTTAGGGCTGCTCCAGTGTCAACTGTGTGCTTCCCTTTGGCACACTGAATTAAAGTCAGTGCAGGACTGCTGGTAAGTGAGCACTAAATATGACTAGTATCAACCTTCTTAATAATGGATATATTCGGAAGTACCTGAATGGGGCTTTTTGCAAAGATGGCTCCTCCACAGTCACCTTCACTTGGTACCCTGGAAAGCAGGCCTTCAGATGATCCAAGCTCAGAAAAGTGTCATTGAAATCCAGTGTTGGGATCTGATTGGGCATCTTGGAGTAATGGGCACTTCCCGGATCGCCGTAGCCCAATATAATATCATGGAGCCAGTCAGGCACCACACAGTCTGTATTCATCAGGTTCCGAATGGTTTCCAGCACCGCCTGAAAAATCATTTTTCAAACACTTTTAAATCCGTTCCAGGAAACTGGATAAATACAAATTTAGATTGAAACTTTAGGGTCTCTGGAATAATATAACTTAAAATAAAGTCCACCTTAGCACCCATGGAAAATGCCCGGCTCTCATCCAATCAGTGTTTTTGGCAGTGGCTAAGAAAGCAGAATGGGAGAGTAGCCACTCTTTGGCGACATTCCCAGCATCAGTTCTTCAATTAGAGTTGTCAGTCCCGCACACAATCGTAAAAAGATAGAGGAGATGCTGCTGCCCGCCACACATATGTTGTGGGGGTCGCTGGCGGGGTGTTACACAGCAACAAATACAAAATAAGGATGCCCCGTGGATGGGTATTTAACCGGACCTAGAACCTTATAAACCCTAGGTCTGGTTTTGGTCCATTTTAAATAGCTAAATAGTGTATTGCATCTTATGGAGCAAATGTGGTGGTGGGGGAGTTCTTGTAAAGTAAAAGTCTACTTACTTTACTGAGCCACTGTTCCCCCGTAGCCCTGGGTTCTGTACGTGAGAGTCTGAGAATTCTGGTGAGAATTCTGGCCTGTGTATGGCCAGAATTGCATCCCACCAGACATACATTGATCACGTCCACCATGACCAGTGTAACAGTTTTCTGTCCGTTAGTCCCTCTTCACACAGATGAGTGAGTGGATTCTGCACGCTGCCCGCTATGGGGTGAATTGGGGAGGGGGGATTCTGCCCACTGTCTATTGTGGGGTGTTCGGGGGAAGATTACGCATACTGAGTGGGTTGGGGGAGATTCTGTACGCTGCCCGTCTGCTTGTTATGGGGGGATTGGGGGGTACATCTGCACACTGCCTGTTATTTGGTGATGGGGAGGGGGTTATGCACACTTTCTCTTGTGGGGTGATTGGGGGAGGGGAGATTATGCACACTGGGCAATTTTTCTTTGGTGCGGGGGGTATTTTGCACACTTCCTGTTATGGGGTGATTGGGAGTGATTCTGCATGCTGCTGGTTATCGGGTGAATTGGGGGAGGATATCTGCAAACTGCCCGTTATGGGGTGATTGGGGGAAATGTTCTACATACAGTTTATTAGGAGGTGATTCTGCATGCTGCCAGTTATGGGTAATTGGGGGGGGCATTCTGCACATTACATGTTATGGGGTTATTGGGAGGAGGCTGCACAATGACTGTTATGGGGTGATTGGGGGAAGATTCTGCACACTGCCCCTTATGTGTTGATTAGGGGGTCTCCGCACAATGCCTGTTATGGGGTGATTGGGGGAAGATTCTGCACACTGCCCCTTATGTGTTGATTAGGGGGTCTCCGCACAATGCCTGTTATGGGGTGAATGTTGCAGGGGATTCTGTACGCTGCCCATCATGGGGTGACTGGAGGGCATCTGCACACTGCCTGTTATGGAGTGATGGGAGTACTGTATACTGCCTGTATTTGGGGGGGGGTCCTGCACACTACCTATTACGAGGTTCTTGGGTGGGGGTGGTGGGTTCTGTGACACTGCCTGCTACTGGGTTCAAGGAGGAGGATATTTTAGCACACCATTTGGTTCAGGTTATTCTTTTTTCTCACATTCCTCTTTAGAGTCTTTAATTGGGGATAGAGTGTATTAACTATATAGTAAGTGCGTATAGGCTGTATTCATTATCACCAATTTATTAATGCACATATAATACATAAATTACATATTTACAAAGAGTACCTGGTATGCACAATATAATAAGTTACAGAAAAAAGAATTTCATATAGAATTTGCAGGGCAGTCCTGCAATTCATGTCTGAAGAGCTCCTGTTGGGCTCTATTAATCTGCGGCAGCAGTTTGTAGCAAGTAAAATTAATCGGTTTGTAGCAAGACAAGGGTTTGTTCCTTCAATTTGTAGCAAGTGTATATCAAGTGCACTTGCTACAAATTGTATTATATGTGCATTAATAAATTGTTGATAATGAATACAGCCTATACGCACTTACAATATAGTTAATACACTCCATCCCCAATTAAAGACTCTAAAGAGGAATGTTGGTATAACCAACCCTCCTCTCCTCCCTTTTTTCCTGCAAGAATCATAAAAGAAAGTTGGGGGAAAAGATTACATCTTGCCATCAGTGTTATTAGGGAAGGATCTGATCATGAGGTCAAATCCCTACCTCCCCCCTAAGCTATTCTTTTTTTCTCCTCTAAACCCTGGGTGCATCCTATGCATTGAAAAATATGCTTTATGATAAACTTTATTATTAAAAAATCTTCCCTTCTGTATGCTTTTTCCCCACCGGAAGTTTGAAAGAAAGCGCCAAGTCAGCAGAAATTGACAGGGCTGAGCAGCTCTTGCCAAAACGTTGAGTTTACCTGTTGTTGTCTCCCTGGTATCCTGCCTGTAAGCCTTACATTATGCTTTTTGCACTATTTGTTTCTATTACATGCTATTGAGGAATAGATTTCTCTCGTTTTTGCCCATTTAAAGGTTGCCTTTACTGCATATGACTGCATTTTTGACTTTTTTCATCTTGTGTTATGCATTCATTATGGGCTACACCAGAGTTCTGTGATCAGGGACACAGCGCCACCTAGCGGTCATTCTACTGTATATATTTTTGTTTCTGTATTTACACATTGTTAATGTGCTGTCCTTTTGTGTCACAGTATTAAATCACTATTTCTCTTGCATAGCAGTAATTATGGGTGTTCATTTCTTCCCATTCTTAGAAGTCTAAGGCTACCCTACTCCCCATCAGGCTGCTCAGCCATGTCACTTGTAGCTGCTTTGATTTTAAACTTTAATTGGAGGGGAAAAGAAAATATTAGTCATTTTTTTTTCTGTTGCCTATCATGTAATAGCATTTCATTTTCACAAGTGTTTAGTGATAGTTGTCTTTTAAAAAGCAGGGAGGAGGATGCACAGGATGAGCTTCTCTGCACCGATATTAGTCTTCTAATTCTCAAATAATTATTTTATAATGAACCCTCCGGCTTCCACATTCCATAGTAATGCAGTTGTATTACATTGCAGGTGCCACTTTGTCTGAGCAGCTTTAGAACACAGGTGTCAGAGATGTGACAGTGGCCAATGTACAATATTTCACAGCAGCCAGCAGAAACTGAAGACCACTTACTGCAGTTTCCACAAATGCACAGAAATAAGAATGCTGATCAGCCTTGGAAGAAAGTGCATGGACAGCACGTGTGCCCATTACTGCCACTGCTTCCTGTTCAATACTACAGTCCCATGTGTGCTACCGATGTCTTTTCAGATGGAAAAAGATACTATCCCATGAGGGCACTATATGCCAAGTAGAACACAGAATATTGCTAACAGGCACAGGGTTACAACGTATATAAGAGGAAGGACATTTTATATATTTATTATATAATTGTCATTATATCATGTTTAAATACAGGTATATGTTAGGTTTGGATTATAAAGGAACAGTTCAGGCAAAAAGGTCAAATGAGCCTGCTTTTTCTGCTCACTTTCAAGCTGGATGTCAGAGGCCACGTCTTATTCAGCAATGTATTACATTTCCTTATTAGTCCTATTAAACATTCTCCCTTCTGTTGACCTGGGCATCCATACAGGAGTCACCCCAGTGTTGCTAACAGACAAGTATAAATTATTGAAAAGACTGTGTATGACAAGGTCAGCAGAAGGGAGCTAATTCTGCAGGGCTTATCAGGAAATGGCAAGTGTTGGTGAATTAAAGATGCAGTCACCTGGCATGAGCATGAACTGAGCAGAAACTGGCCATTTTAACCATTTACCTGGGCTGCTCTCTTTAAAGCGTTGCTATATCCCACCCCTGATAGTCCCTAAGACCATATTTTTTGGGGGCATTTGAGGGGTGGTAGCAGTACAGTATTGCCTTTAAACTGGACCTTCACCCTGAATAGAAGCTTATCTTATATTTTTCCTCCGCCTTGTACATACAGATTGCCCACATTAAAAATTATCCTGCCTGCATCTACTGCATTTTCTGAGCCTTTAAACATTCAAGATGGCAGCCTATGGAATTTCAGGCTGCCTGCAAACAGGAAGTGTCTTGTGACTGTGCTGCTCTGCATTCTGGGATTGCTGACCTTTTCCTGATCCCCAGCTCTTCTCTGCCTGTGCAAAGCACAGCTATAACCCACCCCTGCACTTTTTCTCGCTCTCCTCTCCTCAGTATGTGATGCTTTCTGAGGCAAGAAGGTGGCGCCCGTATCCTAGAGTCCTGAACAGAGTTGCAGCCCAGTGGGGAATAGAATAAAAAGTGACTAAAAAATGTAAAATATATTTTAGATACTGGAAAAATACAATTCTGTGAAACTCACCTGTAGAATTATTTTTGAGTATATCCAGTCCAGGTCGTCCCAGGGATGACATGTGGGTATTCTGCCCCCAGAGGGCGCTCGACTGCAGGCCCCCTATAAAGGCAGGTGTCCCTCTATCATTCCCCAGTGGTTAAAAAGCAGTAAAAGAGACAGGCCGGGAGGCCAAGAAACCATGTTACTTCACATAGCTTCAGCTTGTACTCTCTCTAACAAAACTTAAGGACTCAATCCAAGAATAAAAAAAAAAATGGTAATCACCATAACGGGCAAACAAAAGATAATGAACAAGGGCGGGGTGGGACGACCTGGACTGGATATACTCAAAAACAATTCTACAGGTGAGTTTCACAGAATTGTATTTTTCCCTATACCCAGTCCAGTTCGTCCCAGTGATGACATGTGGGACATCCAAAAGCAGTGTCCATTAGGGCCGGATCCCCAGTGCGGAACAGCATGTAGTTCATTTCATCAACCTTGTAGAACTTTGTAAAAGTATGAACAGAAGACCAAGTTGCGGCCTTACAAACTTGTTCAACCGATGCCTGGTGCTGAAATGCCCAGGAGGCAACAATAGCTCTGGTAGAATGAGCTGTGATCCGAAAAAGGGGTTCCTTCCCCTTGGCAGAATATGCTTGCACCACCGCCTGTCTGATCCACCTACTGAGAGTGGATTTGGCTGGTGGCAAACCTTTCCTAGAGCCCTCTGTTAGAACAAATCCGATTTCCTAAAGGATTCAGTCGCAACCAGGTAATACTTAATGGCTCTGACCACATCCAAGGTATGGAGGGTCCTTTCCTTAGAATTAGTCGATGCAGGACACAAGGAAGACAAGACAACTTCCTCATTAAGGTGAAAGGGAGAAACGGCCTTAGGCAAAAAATCAGGTTTAAAGCGAAAAACCACCTTATCCTTATGCGGCTCAAAATAGGGAGGCTTCCTACAAAGCACGGCCAGCTCAGATACGCGACGCACCGAGGTGATCGCTACCAAAAAAGGCCACCTTGAGAGTTAAAATAGGCTATGCAGCATCGCACAGAGGTTCGAAAGGAGGACCCTGAAGAGCAGACAGTACTAAATTCAAGTCCCACATTGGTAATACTGACTTACGCGTTGGCCGGACATGGGTGACTCCCTGGAAAAAGGTATTGATCAACCTATGGTTGGAAATGGATCTCTGGAAGAAGATGGCTAAGGCCGAGACCTGGCCCTTGAGGGTGCTCAGCTGGAGACCCAAGTCTAAGCCGCGTTGTAAAAATTCCAGAATCATAGAAATAGAAAATGTGCGGCAAGGGAGACTCTTGGTCTCGCACCAAGCAATATAAGCGTGCCAAACTCTGTAGTATATCATGGAGGAAGATTTCTTCCGTGCCTGAATCATGGTATGCACAACTGTGGCCGACAGCCCCGTTTCCATCAGGATTGAGGTTTCAATAGCCAGGCCATCAAAGCCAGCGTCCGTAATTGGGGTGCTGCAGCGACCCCTGTGTGAGAAGCCCTGGGTCGTCGGGCATGATGTAGCAATCTACTGACATCTGAACTATGTCCGCAAACCAACTCCTTCTCGGCCAGCGAGGAGCCACCAGGATGGTTGGTACCCCTTACTGGGCTATCTTGCGCAGCACTCTGCCCAGGAGTGGAAACTGAGGGAATGCATAAAGGAACGTGAACTCTGTCCAGGGAATTGCCAGAGCGTCTGTGGCAAAGGCCAGAGGATCTCTTGAGAGGGAGACAAACCTTGGGAGCTTTTGATTGTGCCTGGACGCAAACAGGTCCACGTCCGGCTGACCCCAGCGGAGACACAGAGCGTGGAAAGTCTTGCTATTGAGAGACCATTCCCCCAGGCGCAAGGCTCAGGGAGTCTGCCTCCTGGTTTTCCACCCCGGGGTTGTAGACCGCCGATATGCAGGGAACATTCTCCTCTGCCCAAGCCAGAATCTGGGTCACCTCCTTGAGGGCTCGCTTGCTCCGAATCCCGCCCTGGTGATTGATGTAGGCGGCAGCGATTGTCCGACTGAACCTGGATCGCACGACCCCTTAAATGGGGAGTCAAGTGAAGAAGCACCAACCGGATCGCTCTGAGCTTCAAGAGATTTATGGGTAAGCGGTTCTCCTGTGGACCCCACTGACCCTGATCTTCTGAGACTGCCAAACGCCTCCCCAGCCGGTCAGACTGGCATCCGTGGTAACTATCTCCCAACAGGGAGTCAGAAAGGACTTGGCCACCAACAGGTTCCTGGAGTCCAACCACCACAAGAGGGACTGCCTGGCCGGGGGGGGGGGGGGGGGGGGGGGGACAGTGAAAATTCCTGTTCCAGCGACTCCTGCATCCGGTACCAGCCGGTCAGCAGGTGCAATTGAAGAGGTCTCATGTGAAATTGGGTGAAGGGCACTGCCTCGAAGCATGACACCATTAGGCCCACCAATCTCATCCCCAGACGAATCAACGGCCGCTGACAGGACAGCAAGGACCGCACCTGCGTCTGGAGACCCAAAACCTTCTGCTGTGGCAGAAAGAACTTGACCTGAGAGGTGTCTATCGTCATGCCCAGGAAGGACCTCACCGTCGAGTAAGTGATAAAGGACTTTGGGTAATTGACTACCCAGCCGAAGGCCTCGAGAGTGGACAACACCATCTGGGTATCGCTCTCGGCCTGCTGAAGAGACTGGGCCACAATCAGCAAGTCGTCCAGATAGGGCAACACACGAATGCCCTGATTCCTCAGGATGACCATGATGCCCGCCAGCACCTTGGTGAAGACGCGGGGCGCTGAGGAAATCCCGAATGGCAGAGCCACAAACTGTTAATGCTGATCCTCCAGAGCAAACCTCAGGAACTTCTGATTCCCCAGGAAAATCGGGATGTGTAGATAAGCATCCCTGATATCCACCGTGGTCATTAAGTCGCCGTGCCGAAGCGAGCTCACCGCCGACCGTAAGGTTTCCATGCGAAAATGTCTGACTCTGACAAACCTGTTGAGACCCTTCAGGTCCAGGATAGGTCTTAGCATTCCGTTCTTCTTGGGAACCGTGAACAGGTTGGAGTAAAAACCTTGACCCTGTTTCTGACAAGGTACAGGACAAATCACACCTAACTGTAGGAGGTGTAGTTCTCAAACCCTGTGCCTTCAATTGGTTTTTGGATATCCGAGACCGAAGAAATTTTGTGGGCGGCCTGACTGCCAGCTCTATTTTGTAACCGGAGGACACCACCTCCTGAATCCACCGATCCGAGACATGCCGTCTCCAGATATGAGCAGACAAAATGAGGAAGGTCCCACTCCTTCCCCGTCACCCACCAAACCACAGCACCACTGCTATAATAAAAAGTATTATTTTATTGTTAAGAAAATCACATATTCACAAACTTTGGACATGATTAAAAAACATATAAGACAAAACACACCGTCGGGAGGGGAACAAAACTTGAAGGGGGGCAATGGGAATGGCGTTTCTAAGTGCTATAGTCGCAATTCATTATCTCAAAAACCTGGCTATGCTAATTAAAGTGCAATGTGCTAATTACTACCTAATCTACTAATCTAACTTATTTCATAACTTTCAATATAATCATAAAACACAAACACCGTGCATCTTAATACTAATAGCTAATATACATAAAGTACCTGAATTTCATAAAGCTAGCAACTCCAAAGTATACAATGTGAGGACAAAGCCAGGAGGGATCAAAAGAAACAATCCAAAGTAAACAAAGAAGGTAAACTCACATGTGCCTGTGACCGCCCGCCCACTGCCCCCACGTCTACGCGTTGCGTGACGTCACTGGCGTCACTTCCTCAGGACATACACAGAACTAATCCTCCCCCTTGTCTGTATAAGAGTGTATTACACCCAGCGTTGCACACTGCTTTACACATAGTGACAAATTTCCAGTGCAGTCTCATATTGTCTTTAATTAATTGTCATTTCCAGATATAAGCAAATAGCAGAAGCCGTCCCCCCCCCGGATGGGTGAGGGCGCCTCCTCATGCTTGAGGGGACTTGGCAGGGGGTTTAGACTTGGCTCCCCAGGTGGGATTGGGTCGGCCGCGGGACCTACCTCTACCCCAGGTATCTCTGCGGGCACCTGAAAATGAAGAGCCTTCCTCGAAAGGAGCGATAGGCAGATGAGTTCCGAAAGGGACGAGCAGGCTTCTGTCTCTGAGGGAGACTACCATCCTTGACCAGGAGGTCCAGACGCTCCCTGAACAACCTGTGCCCCACGAATGGGAAACTAGTAAGCGACTTTTTGGCCGTGGCATCAGCCGACCATTGCCGCAACCAGAGCGAGCGGCGAAGTGCAACAAGCAGGGCCGAAGTCCTGACACCATCGTCCATGGCAGAGACAACAAAGGCAATGAAATCCACGCAGGCCTTGAGGTCCTTATATTCCTCCGCCCGCTTGCGAGTCTTAGCGCTATCCACAAGGCGTCTCACCTTCTTTCTGATGGCCAGGGAGACAACAGCCGCGGCACACACAGGGCAAAACAAGGCCCTAGCAAAGGTGAAAGCATGACAGACCAATTGATCCATGCGCTTGTCAGCTGGGTCACATAAGGAAGCGGTATCAGGTGAAGGCATAATAGTAGTGTTGGAGAACCCCGACACAGGGGAATCCACTTCGGGAGGATGAGACCATAGCTGGACCAGCTCCTCAGGGAAGGGATACCACCTATCCAGGCCCTTAGGCACTGACGGTAGCTTGTTAGGCCTTTCCCATTCCTTGAAAATCATATTAGAAAAATGGGCCTGCTCCGGAAAGACTTGCCTCTGTCTTTCAGGCCTAAACAAATCACCTTGCTTCCTCTTAGCCGCTCTGGGAGGGACAATGTGTAAGGTCTCAAAAACTGAGGCAAGCAACCTCTCCATATCATCAAGGAGCCACGCATCCTCATCCGAGGAAGAACCAGACAGACTGTCATCGCCAGCAGAATAATCCGCAGTGGAACGGGAATCATCTGGCAACTCCCCTTCCTCCACAGAGCCCAGATCATCAAAAAGATCATCATTATCCGAGTAACGGGCTCGATGTGCCGCCTTTTTCTCGTGGCCTTTTTAGGAGCCGTCCGCGAGATCTGCCTCTCGAGACTGGCCACCCTATGCGCCAAGTCAACCTGGGACGGCTGACTGGCTTCCCCCTCACTGAGGGCTGAGTGCAGCAGCGGAGGTTCTGGCGAGGCGGCAGGCAGTGAAGGGCTAGGGGGGAAGGGACGCCAGCCCGGTCATGGTCCAAAAAGATGCTCTTGGTGCAAGTGGTACAAACAGTGCTGAATCTGCCCAGAGGACTTGCATTGCACAAGGGACAGAGCTTCACCCTCCCAGATGGGGCCCCCAGCTCACTATCCCCAGATGCCTCCAATATGGTGATTAGAAAAAATTTGCAATGCAGGTTACAAGGCACTAACAGCCCAAACCTATGTGATCCCTCTTAATAAAAAGAAGGGGGGACCGGGAGGAACCACAACCCTCAACCACTAAGTCCACAACCTATGCAAGACAAAAGAAAAAAGGACCATCAGACCCCTAAACCGAGATA
Source organism: Gastrophryne carolinensis (assembly GCA_027917425.1). Classification (NCBI taxonomy): domain Eukaryota; kingdom Metazoa; phylum Chordata; class Amphibia; order Anura; family Microhylidae; genus Gastrophryne; species Gastrophryne carolinensis. The sequence continues at coordinate 126,457,170 of CM051244.1, read as the reverse complement.
TGCATGAAAAGCAATATAAACATTCAAAAGAGGGACTCACGACACCGACAGGTCTCGAGGGAGCGATGCAGGCAGCAGCAAGGCGGCAACAGGGACAGCACAGTACACGCAGCACAGCTTCCAGCTCGTTCCTTGAGGGGCGATCCGCGGCTTCGCCCCCCCCCCCCCCCCCCCGGGGGCGCGAAAGAAAAAAACGCCCGCCCATCCTCACAACGCGGCCAGTATACCCTCACGAGGGGCAGCAAGTGAGGGCCACCATGTCAGGGAACACCGCGGCCCCGGCCATACAGAAAAACCGCGCGGCGCTCATAACGGCGCCGCCTGCCCGCCAAAACGCGCCACGGGAGTCAGGATGGAGAGAGAGCAGACACCGCTAGCTCAGGAGAGACCGCGAGGGAGGTAAGAATGACCAAAGCTCCAAGGCAGTGCAAGTGAAAACACACAGCACACAGGATAATAAAGCTTGTGGGCAGGGAGGGTAATACAGGCACAAATAAGCCCTAGCAAGTGGTTCCCCCATTAGGCTCACCATAAGAATATGGCCCTGCAGCCCAGAGCCTAGCTCTGCCGAACGCCTGACCCCGGCATTCTCCCTACCATCAAGATCCCGTAGCAGCCAGCGGCTGGGAGGCAGAAATGGGTCTGGCGGGATCAGTGGAAATAGGGCCCGCAGGGGCCGACGGGTTAGGAGGGCCCCACTCTGCTGACAAAATCCGAGAGAGAGTATCCAACGATCTTCAGCAGCCAGACTGCAAGATGAACACTGGGAAATGATAGAGAGATTCTTGCTTTTATAGGGGGGCGGGAGGAGCGACAGCTTGCAGTCGAGCGCCCCCCTAGGGGCGGAATACCCACAAGTCATCACTTTGGGACGACCTGGACTGGATATAGAGGATATAGGGAAAATTGTTTTTTAAAGGTTTGGGCCTTTCATTAAATGATGCTGAAGGTCCAGTTTAAGTGGCCTTTTTGATTTGACCATCCCAGGTTTTAGTTTGGTTTCCTGGTACCCCGCTGTGTGAAATCCTCATGGCTCACCTCCAAAACTCCCCGTTATGCAGGTTCCACAGTAGAGACGTGGGATATAATCCTATTAATGCACAGCATGCATCTGTTTGGAAACAGAGCTCCGACAGAGTGGCTGCATACCAAATTTCCCTGCAGTCTAAGGTTTGTTTCCACCCACAGCCTGGGCACCAGAGCATGTCTTAGCCACAAGATGCGGCCGCAAGCCACCATGGGATTGCCAGAGCAGTAATATTTGTGGCAATCACTGGGGCATGTCCCACAGCTGGGCATTCCAAATCAGGAAGACTTAGAGATGGGGGATCAGCCACACAGCAGATCCCTTGTCAACCCCTCTCTAATGCCTGGAATAGCAGGAACCTACAGAACTTTCCATACATGTATATATTGCACAAGACCCTGGCCCTGCCTCTTTCCCCAGTGTTTGTGGGTACTCTTGAATAACTGAAGGGGGGGGGGGGCTATACCAGCAGGGAAACATGTTACTCCCTTCATTTCAGGATTCTGTGCTGCATTGTGTACCCACTTGACTGCCAGCAGCCACACTGGACACTGGTGGTCAAGTAGGGACTCCATCCAGAAACACAGGAGCAATCGACGAAGAGAAGAGCATCATGGCTGGGGGTTCCTGCATGCCTGCGAGGTATGCAGTGCAGGGGTCCAGCAATTAAATGCCCCTCTGCTGCTGTTTAAAGAAGAATAACAATCCTTTTTTTAAGTGGTGTTCTGCTTTAAGGATAAAATACAAATCTGGAAGTGCAGCATATTACTTCTCTACTCTAGTGTGGACAAAAAGCATTATATATATATATATATATATATATATATATATATAGTGGTAAAGTGTCTGGGAAAGTCCTGAATGGTGTGTATTTTTCCCCTGCTTTGCTCAATCAGGCACGATCCATGCCGGGTTTACAGGATCCCACATCCCCAGTCCTTTACAGGTTTTTTTCCCCCTAATCCCAGGTCTCACACAGGTGATGAGGCTAATTGCGGGGAAGCCTAAATAAAAGGAGCCGATGAGGCTTTCAGTTGGCTGGTGAACAGCCTGGGATGTGGAGCCCAGGCCGTACTGCTCTCAGAGACTGACAGAACAGAACGCAGCCGAAGGACTTACTTTGTGTGAACTTGGACTTGTGGATTAACAGTGTGGGCTTGTATGCCCTGTAAGTGGACCTATTACAACAAGGACTTTCAGCTTGCTGGCATTATCTTACCCTGGACTTTACTAGAGCTGGTGAGGTAACCGCTTGCTGTACTGCAGTATTGGCTGCAACCTTCGCTGATGTTAAGAGTTTTTGACTGTTGAACATTTATTTTCAATAAATTACATGCATGCGCGGCCGCTCGTCCAATCAGCGCGCTCGGAGCCGCTGTGGTATGCGCATCAATGAGATGTCTTATCGCAGCGGGTCTGAGCACGCTCTAACAGGGAGCGCACCCGCTATTCACAAATGACAGAAGCGCAAGATGCAGCCAGAGCCTGCGCATGCGCCGTTGGACCAGCAGTAAGGTAAGGTTAGCGGGCGTCCTGGGGGGTTTCACACAACGATTTTCCCGATTTTGGATGCCCCGCGGCGAGGGATCAGATCGGCCTGGGAATCTTATAGATTCCCGGGCAGATCCAGCAGGGTGTTGGTCCACTTTAAGGGGACAATGTCGGACCCACTATAGCAGCAGGATTTACACAGATAAGTAGATCTCTATTTTTTCTGATGAGCCCAAAATCATACCAACTTTTTCTAACAGATTCAGACTCCCTAAAACCAATAGGGTATCTAATGGATAAAACACACACACATAAGCTAAAGGATTTTATTTTACAGTTTTAAAACAGCACACATTTCTTCCATGCTAGAAGTCATTTGCAAAACTCTAATATTCCCCTTTAATGTGTTTCCAGCAGGCCTCTGTACCATGGCAACAGTCCATGAACAGGATTGGATTTACAGTAAATTGGTAAATCGCTATCAAAAACAGAAGACTGCGTATAATATAGAGACCAGGCCAAATGCATACCTCAACTGAACCGGTAGAGACAGACCCACAGAGGTCTCAGCTCTATACCAGTTTGCTATCCACACCTAATAACTATCCATAGCTTGAACTTATGCTGCTGCAGCTTCACACTTATCAGTTACTGGGCAGAGGAGGTCAAATCAGCCCTATACCCCCCATTTCAAAATCAAACCCAAAAATCCCCAGCACCCATCTATGTCATGACTAACCTTAAAATTATTCTCTTTGGGTTTTCTCCTCATAATCAGGTTAAAGGTTTCATAGACATCTTCAGCTTTATTCTGAATGGTGTTTGTCATGTCTTGTTGATATTGATTTGGATCCAGGAACACTCTGAAGGTTCTTGTATCTCCTTTGAGCTTAGGTTTGGGTTCAGGTCCTGCATTAATCAAAAGGACACATTGTTTTAACAGGCAATAAATGAGTGTGTGAGGACAAGAGGACCCTCAGAAAATAGGGAGGGGTAGAGAGGTTTACAGACACATATTTAATACAAGTTCAAATGTAACCATTCTTGTCTTTTTTGGCACACAACATTCATCCACCGAAAAGGATACTTCTTCAATAATTCAATGGTTTCTTGACACTTCATCTAGTGCCCATCAGTGATCTCAAAATTGCCAAGTTGGTGTGGCACAGGGTGCACCAAAAGGGTTTCAATTTGCTTCAAAGCGGAAGGAAACCAATTTTCCGGTCATTCCCCCCCCCCCCCCCCCCCCCCCCCCAAACACCTGGGCGCTGCTGTTGGCTTGGTAGTGGCACGTTTTTCAGAGAAACTGAGCTTTTGCCAGCACCGAAGCCACGCCCTGCTGCACTTTTGGGAGCACTAATTGGCTCTCACAAAAGCGCCGCTGTGAAGAGGTGCAGCCAGGTGGCCGCATCCCCAGCACGCTGTATATAGAAAAACTACTGCTGAACTTGGGATGCCCCTAGAAAAATCTCTTAAAACAAAAGTCCAGTCTCTGTTGGTGGTGTCAAAACATGCATCTTTAAAACCCTCAAGCCTCCCAGCTGTTTACCTTCCTCAATGACGCGTCCCTTTTCATCCAGCATGCCTTGCACCTCACACCCTCGTACATACATAAGACCGGTCTGTTCTACGATGGACTGCCTCCGATCAATCTTAGTTCCATAAGGGGCCATAGGCCGCAGGGTGATCAAGAAGCAGACGTCATGTTTGCGGAGTCCTGGGCAAAAGTGACAACACACAGAGAAGTTATTAATGCTACTTCTAGAAGTCTGCCAATCCTGAGATACACAACTTTTTTCACATGTCAACAGCCTCTTTAATAGGTAAATAGATATCAGATTGTACAAACACTCATTTTTCACCTAACAAGTGCTGGTCTGGTCCCCATTTAGTGTGGTGGTGCATGCTGATCACTGGGGCTTCCCTGCACATAAATCCCCTTACCTCCTTCTCGCTTCTCTGGAGAAACTGAGCACTGCCTGAAGTGGTTTGTAATCTGCCAGTCGAGTGAGGGAAAAGGTAAAAAAACTCTCGGCTTTCAGTGGATTAAAGCACCCAGCTGATTGTGTGAAACTCCCCAAGGTACCTGAAAACTCACCTTTTCTGGCAGCTACCTCAGCGATGTAAACAATCCGGAGCGGCCCTGGACTCAGACGCACTGCCATGTCCAGCCATTCAGATAGGTCTTTGCTCCTGATTGCCTAGTGCAGAGCTGTTTGCTGAGCATTAATATGCATGGCAAACAGCTCTGATTGGACGAGAGCCTGCACACCGTAGGACCGGGGGAAGGTGAGTTTTTCTGGGCAATCTCAGGTGTTTCACACAGCAGGGCAAGAAATAAAACACAATAGTCAGAATCCCGGGTGTTGATCCAGTTTAATAAAATGTAAAGCCAAGAAGTGAATAAAATATTACCAATTCCATGTCCATTAATGTTTAACTATGGTTAAAGAGCAAGTCCAAGCTTTATGTAATCCTCCCTGTGCCCAATTTGAGCATTAAAATCATACAAAATACAATTCTGTGATTACTCACCTGTAGAATTGATTTTATGGTAATCCAGCACGGTAGCTTCATCTGTAATTCTTCACATTTGGGTAATCCGCCACAAGGTGGCGCAGTCGACTGCAGAAAGACTTGTGGCTCCTCCCGGCCCATAAAAGGGCAGGAATTACCCAGAGACCCCAGTGTTTGAAAAGCAGTAATGCAAAAAGCCGGGAGGCAAAACCATGTTAGGAAAACATAGCCAACTAAAAAAGAACTCTCTCAACAAAAATCACCTTAACAAGGCAAAAGAGGATAACGATAACAAGGGTGAGATGAAGCAACCAGTGCTGGATTACAATAAAATCAATTCTACAGGTGAGTGATCACAGAATTGTATTTTTCTGGAATCCAGCACGGGTTGCTTCATCTGTAATTCTGCACATTTGGGACATCCAACAGCAGTGTCCATGAAGAAGGGTGGGATCCCCAGTGAGCAACAGCAGGTTGTTCAAGCCACTACTGCCTGAAGCACTTTGCGCCCAAAAACAGCATCAGCTGAGGCCCTAACATCAACTTTGTAGAACTTGGAAAAAGTATGAACTGAAGACCAAGTAGCGGCCTTACAAACCTGTTCAACTGAAGCCTGGTGCTGAAAGGCCCAAGAGGCACCAATAGCCCTAGTGCAGTGAGCAGTAACACGGAAAGGGGGTTCCTTCCCCGTGGCAAAGTACGCTTGCACCACCACCTGTCTGATCCACTTGCTGATAGTGGATTTGGCTGGAGGCAAGCCCTTCCTAGGCCCAGCAGGGAGCACAGTCAGAGAATCCGACTTCCGAAAAGACTCAGTGGCGATCAAATAGTATTTGAGCGCCCTGACCACATCCAGAGAAGGAAGGCTTTGTTCCTTAGAATTAGAAGGGGCAGGACACAAGGAAGGCAAGACAATGTCCTCATTGAGATGAAAGGCAGAAACAACCTTGGGCAAAAATTCAGGTTTAAGACGGAATACCACCTTATCGTGATGCCGTTCAAAATAAGGAGGCTTAATAGAAAGTGCCGCCAGCTCAGAGACACGACGCACCGAAGTGATAGCAACCAAGAAGGCCACCTTAAGAGTCAGAATGGACAGCGCAGCATTGTACAAGGGCTCAAAGCGAGGACCCTGGAGAGCAGAAAGCACCAAGTTCAAATCCCACACCGGTAGCAGGGGCTTACGCGGTGGACGTACATGAGTAACTCTTAAGATCTTTGGAAAAAGATTGCCAAGGCCGAAACCTGGCCTTTGAGGGTACTCAGTTGTAGAGAATGGAGAAAGTGCAACAAGGAAAAGACTTAGATTCACACCAGGCAATGTAAGCATGCCAGACCCTATAATAACTCAAAGAAGAAAAATTCTTCCGAGCCTGAATCATAGTACTGACGACTGAGGCCGGCAATCCCTTATCTATCAGGATGGAGGTCTCTGAAGCCGTCAAAGCCAGCATTTGTAAATAGGAATGGCGCAACTGTCCCTGAGTGAGAAGCCCTGGATCGTCGGGCATGACGAAGTGATCCACCGTCATCTGGACGACGTCCGCGAACCATACTCTCCTCGGCCAGTGGAGGGCCACCAGAATGGTTGGTACCCCCTCCTGGGATATCTTGCGCAGCACCCGACCCAGGAGAGGAAAGGAAGGAAATGCATAGAGGAGCCGGAAATCCGTCCAGGGAATGGCTAGAGCGCCCGTGGCGAAGGCCAGCGGATCTCTTGACAGAGAGACGAATCTTAGAAGCTTGTGATTGTGATGGGACGCAAACAGGTCCACGTCTGGCTGACCCCAACGGCGACACAGGGCATGAAAGATCTTGTTGTCGAGGGACCATTCCCCCAGGCGAGACGTCCCCCTGCTCAGGGAGTCCGCCTCCTGGTTCTCCACCCCTGGGATGTAAACCGCTGAGATGCAGGGAACATTCTCCTCTGCCCAAGACAATATCAGGGACACCTCATTGAGGGCTCGTTTGCTCCGAGTCCCGCCCTGATGATTGATGTAAGCGACAGCCGTCTGATTGTCCGATCGGACCTGGACCGCACGACCCCGTAGGTGGGGAGTCAACTGGAAGAGAACCAACCTAATCGCTTTCAGCTCCAGGAGATTGATGGGCGTGTGGGCCTCCTGAGGGCCCCACTGGCCCTGGAACTTCAGTGATTGCCAAAACCCTCCCCAACCGGTCAGACTGGCATCCGTGGTGACAATCTCCCAGCACGGAGGCAGAAAGGACCTGCCCGCTAGAAGATTCCTCGAATCCAACCACCACGAGAGGGACTGTCTGGCCAGAGGGGACATAGCAAACTCCTGCTCAAGGGACTCCTGTGTCCGATCCCAAACGGTCAAGAGATTCAACTGAAGAGGTCTAATGTGGAACTGGGCGAAGGGTACCGATTCGAAGCAAGACACCATGAGTCCCACCAACTGCATCCCCAGACGTATGGAGGGATAAGGACACGACAGCAGGGCTCGCACCTGCATCTGAAGGTCCTCCACCCGCAGCGTCAGGGCGCCGAAGTACTGCCGCCTGAACGCGGCCGGTCCCGGAGCCAACCCCCCTCCACCAAGCAGCAGAGACCCCGCTCCCAATGAGGAGAGGGGGAGGGGGAGGAGAGGGGGAGGGGGAGGGGGGTACCGCAGCAAAGCCTGGGCAATCACAGCAGGAGTAAAGTGCACCAAATGACACAAACACGAAAAACACACAGTAATAAAGCATGTGGGATAAGCCAAAAAATTAATAATATGGTGGTTTCTCCCTTCCCCCATCCAAGCTCACCATTAGCCTGTGGCCAGCTACCCTTTGGGTACAGGGTCTGCGGCCCGGAGCATAGCTCTCTGAACACCCGCCCCAGGTGTTCCCCTACCTTCACCTGATCTGTCAGCCGGGGCTGGGAGGCAGAAGGGTCCAGAAACAGGTGGGAATAGGCTTGCAGGGCCGACGGGCTTGGGATGCCCTGCTCACCTGCGAATAACCGGAGAGAGAAAATCTTCTGTCTTTGCAGTCAGGACTGCAGAAAAACTCTGGGGTCTCTGGGTATTTCCTGCCCTTTTTTTTTTGGCCGGGAGGAGCCACAAGTCTTTCTGCAGTCAACTGCACCACCTTGTGGCAGGTTACCCAAATGTGAAGAATTACAGATGAAGCAACCCGTGCTGGATTCCAGAAAAAAGGTCCCAGCTTCAGCTTCTGTGCAGATTGCCCGTTCCACAGTAAGTTTTTATATTCTTGTCAAAATTGGTCCTAGCACAAGGAGAAGTAAGTATGGGTTAATTGTAACTAAATTATCAGGCTTCCGAGAGCAGAACTTCAGAGAAGAGCATCATGCGCTTCCCCTTCTCTGCTTGTGGAAGGTTGCCGATTTAGACCTCAGTTCCAATAGCAGGGGCCTCGCCAGCCCAACCTGCAAGGGGGGTCACCGTACTAACTGTCAAGTTTAAACTTGTACAAGGTTACTGCTATAATTGTCCATCCACTTTAAAAGGATTAATTTTCCTGATAAAGTGATTTGGTCCAGGTCTCGCCAACGTGCATATTGTCCTCCATGATCGCTATTGATGTCCTCTAAGAGTGAGCGTGATCTGGCAGCACGTGTCTTTTCTCCGCTTGTGACCATTGATAGGTCACCAATGATCACTTGCAGAGAGGAGGAATCACATCTGTTTGGGGCTTCCTTTCACTATTTGATATCTTTACTTAACCTCTAAAATAAAAAGGTAAAAGTTTTTAGACACAATTAAGATGAGTTGGTCACCAGGAAGACTCTGGAGTACATGTTGCAACACGTGGACCCGTGTAGGGATCAATTGGCTGGTCTGATTTTTCCACAAAAAAGCTTGGAAATGTATGCAAATTTATGAGGAGGAGAGGCCTCATTTGAATAACTAGAAAGCAGCCATAGTAACGGTGCATTTGGAGGTTTATATACTTGCAGTAGCTAGCCCTGGTTATAGTTTGTGCACCCAAAGTGTCATACACTTTCACCATCTAAACAGACTTCTATCACTTGTAAGTATGCATATCCTTTATCATTTTTTGTATCTACTTTAAGAAAAAAGAAAAAATACCCCTCCCCCCCCATTTAGTTGTGGGCATCAGGAACAAGTCAAACCAGAGCCAAGAGGTTTCTATTTTTATAACGTGGGAAGAGTTATTTTAAGTGCCTTCCTTCATGTCTCAGTAGCATTTCACAAAGTTCAGATAACAGTAAAGCTATTATAGTAGATGTCAGCCATGGAGAGCACAAAAGCCACAGACATTCCCTCTGCTGACAGTTTACATGGAAGAAAGAGCCCTGTAAAAAGTTCCATGGGTGGCTATTTGTTTGGAGTTTGCCAATAAATGGAGGCCAGGCCTGAAAGACATGGAATATGATCTCGGGGCCACTAAGTTTTATGCATGTAGAGCAGCGTGGAACAGTTGCAGGGGACAAAAGGTATAGGTTTTTGGTTTTGCCTGAAGAGACACTTTTCATTTTTCCCAAGAAACACCATCTAGTGACTATCATCTGGATGGGTCCCACATGCTCTGCGGGTACAGGCATGGCTTAGACAGTAATAGACCAATACTGCATTAGTATGCCAGGCCAGCAAAGGGTCACCTTAAGTGTGTGGCTCCAGCTGGTACATCTACGAGGATATGTTTTGCTGCTCTGTGCCATCTGGCAACAACCTCACAGGACCTTCAAAGTATAAATAACATTTGCCTATTTTAGCAACATGGACATTTCAGCCCCAACAACCTAAAACCAGATTATTTTTAGAGCAGTGGCTTTTGCAGGAAATTCTGGTGCCAACATAAAAATTTCTCATCAGGCCTATTAAAAGATCATAATTAAACAAACCGCTCCTTCCAATACTGCCTAAGCTGATGTGATGCTGCCACTTTAAACAATTACACATCCACATTTACAAAAAAATAAAGGTCTGTAAGGGTTATCCGGCAAACTTAAACATAAAAAACATAATTAAAACCGGTGATGTCCTTTCCCTGTCTTCTCATGATAACACAGGTGAGAGCTGGTCTCCACACTTAGACAGTACAGGAAACAGAAGAGTATACATTTTTATCTCACCCTTCCATATTCAGTGTAATAACATAGAACTTCTCAGATGGTAACATCTCTAATAAATGTAACTACCGTATTTGCCGGCGTATAAGACGACTTTCTGCCCCTGTAAAACATGCTTCCAAGTGGGGGGGGGGGGGTCGTCTTATACGCCGGGTGCATGGCACTGTTCCCTCTAAGGTGCCCGTGCCTGCTCCCCCGTGCAGCGGCGCCTGCCGTCCACGCATTGTCGCCATCGATAGTGAGGATGTGACGATGGAGCAACATGTGGGTATGGTTTGTGGGTCGAGGGCGTGGCCGCTTCTTCCTGTGCCCGTTTATTATTAATGAGTGGCGGCCATTTTCTTGTGGCTCGGCTCTGGCATGGCCAGAGAGAAGCGTCCACCATGATGCTGTAGACCACTGGTCAGGGGGTTGTTTGCAGGTGGTGCTCTGCACAATGAACCATGCAGCTATGCATCCTCCGCAGGGGTTGCTCTCACCGCCCCCACCCCCTATCCCAGCAGACAGCGCGGCCGAGCTGTTGCCTCTTCCTATTGGTAGATGGGATTTGAGTGGAGGTGACCCAGGGACAGCTAAATGGCTTTCTGCTTCCAGCACAGAGGAGAAGAATGGATGTCGCCATGACACTTTACTCAGGTGAGCCCTGCTAACATGCTCAGGTTGTTTTTGGTTGTTGTTTATTTGGTGTGTGGAAGGTGTGCGGAAGAGGGAGTAGTCTTATATGGCGAGTATATAACAAACTCTATATTTTGAGTGGAAATGTTGGGGGGTCGTCTTATACACCGGCAAATACGGTATACATTAGTATCCCCACACTTCTATAGCTTCAGCCAACTGTTTCTTTTTGGAGGGGGGGGGGGGGGTGCTGTGTCATCATGAGAGGTACAGGGAAAAGACATCACCAGTAAGAGTATTATGTTTTCCCTTACACTCCATGATGACACAGGTGAGATCTATCAGAGATTACCTTAAGGGTAAGACACAGCCGACAACACCGCTCTTCCAAATGACAAATGCTTGTCATCCAGAACACCCAAATGATAAACGTGTTCGGGCTGCTCTACAGATCTCCTCTAACAGGATGAAGGATGACTTCGCCCAGAAGGCAGCCACTGCTCTAGTAGAGTGTTTTTTGAGTTTTTCCGGCTACCACGTCACCTTTGAAATAACTTTCTTGACCCATCATGCAATGGTTTGTTTTGATGCACCAAACCCCGGCTCTCTGACTACCATATAAAACAAAAAGTTTCTTGTCCCGCCTCACTTTTTTCGTGGCTTCCCGATATTTTAGAATACACCTTCTGACACAGAACTAGTTTTATCCTGCTCCTTTTGGAACTTAAAGTCAACCTTTGGTATAAAAAATGGAACCAACTTCATAACACTCCGATCCTCAAAAACCATAAAATAACCCGGTCGGTATTTCTGATACTCTCTTTGCAGATGAATTCACAACCAAAAACGCAGTCTTCCTGGAGAGGTACATCAATGCAACCTCCTCCACAGGTTCAGAAGGACTTCCTATTTTGACTGAAGAATTCTTGGAGAGTCCCAGGGGGCACATACAGCTCTTAACACCTCCAACAAGCCCCTCTGAAAAACCTTATTATAAAGCAATCTTCTGCAATACGACGATTATATACTTCCCAGGGCCGTCACGTGGGTATTCAATGTTGATACCTTACATCACTTTTGAAGTCCTGCTTGTAAAAACTTCAGAAGCTTCGGAATGTTCAGCCTGCCCATAGGGTTTACTTTGTAGCCGCAAAAGTTATCCCAGACCCTCCAATATATATTGTACATAACAGCCTACTTTGCTCTCACCAAAGTGGGGGTTACCGCTGGAGGGACCCCTCTAGCTGATAACCGTTCCAAGCCACTAGTTTTAAGTTGGTTGTTTTGAGATAAAAAACTGATGTAGAAGGGTCGTTCCTCGCTGGTAGTGCCCATACTCTGTTCTGTGCCTTCCTCCTGGGCTCTCTGATCTTTCGGAGAACCTTGGGAATCAGAGTCGGTAGAGGAAAGGCATAAAGGAGATCCCCACACCGCCAATTCTGACCTAGCGCATCTATTGCTTCTGGACTGTCTCTGGGATTTAGAAAGAGGAATCTGTGGACTTCCCTGTTTTCGATCATAGCAAACGTCTATCTCGGGGATGCCCCATAGTACAGAAATCGGTCGAAAGACACTTTTGGGGACAATTCCCCCGTCTGCAACAGCTTCCTGCTGAGGAAGTCTTCCCAAGTATTCTCTGTCCCTTTCAGATGAACCGCTTTTAAAGAAACAAGGTTTTCCTCTGCCTAAAAGAACTCACACTTTATGTTCCTCCTCCTTTGTGTATCTGAGCCACTATGGTAGTGTTGTCTTTCATAATAAGCCCATTCCTACCCCAACATACTACCTGGAATTCTTCCAGAGCTAGTGCCACTACCTGAAGTTCTCTGAAATTTGAACTCTTGATGAGCATGATTGCGGAGACGAGACTACCTTGGGTTTGGTCATCCAAGAATCCCCTCAAGACAAGTTATCCAAGTTCATGCCCCAGGATAGGCTGTGTAGTACCCGTGGGGAGAAATATATCATTTCATCAAGGCAGTTCTGATCTCTATTTCACTTATGCAAAATTTCCCTTTGAAACTCCCTAAACCTGGCCCAAGTCCATCTCACCACCGAAATGGCTGCTGTCAACTGCCCTAATACAGTCATAACTACCCTAACAACTGGTCTTACGCTGAATATTGTCAAATGCGGTCATGATCTTCAGCTGGTAAAAACATTTTCTCTTGTACTGAATCTAATATTAATTCTAAGAATATCATCATGTTCAAAGTTTATAATCCAAGCCAATTGATGCAAAAGGTCACATACCTTCTGCTTGTGTTGGAGCAACACTTGGGAGGATTCGGCTGCCAGTAGGAAATTGTCCAGTTAGGGAACCAGAAAAAAATTTGGTTGCCTCAGAACTGCGGTCACCCGGGGAGCTGACATGATCCCAAAGGGGGAGTGCTGTAAACTACAGATGAAGAACCCCTGCTCCTTCTGTAAGGCAATTCGTGGGTATTTTGGATGTCCCGCCCAGACTAGAAAGTGATTGTAGGCGTCTTTACAATCAAGTGTAACCAACCAAGCGTTTCTTACTAATAATTGTAGCGCTGATGATAGTTTCCATTTTGAACTTCTTGTAGGCTATAAATTTGTTTAAGGGCATCAGGTTCACAATTATTCTTAGATCCATTTGGTTTCTTCCTAAAAAAAATATCTTGAAAATATAACCCCGTCCTACCTCCTTGTTCCTTCACAGGTATAAGAACTTTTTGGGTCACTAAAACTTTTACTTGATTCAGAACTGCGGACTGCAGTGGGGGGGGGGGGGGGGGGTTGGGGAACTGCATGGGGTAACCACCACGTGGTTCCAGTACACTGGAACTCTATTCTGTATCCCTCTCTGACAAGTTTCAAAACCTAGCATTTTCTCATGTGTCCACAAAGTAAGAGGGTCTTCCCCCTACCCCCAGAGTCACTGACTACAGAGCATTGCCTGCTCTCCTTTACTGGAGAAGTTAAACAAGAAACCTCTGCACTTATTCTTTTGAAATCTGCACTTTGTGTCTTTTTGGTCTCCTGGCCTTTGAATCTTTGAAAAGCAAAACCCCTTCTTCCGGTCTGAGGCCTTATCTAGGATGTTATCTAATTGGGAACCAAATAGAAAACCACCTTCCACCAGCAACCCACATAACCTGGTCCCCCCACCAAGGCTTAAGCCACAAAGCCCTCCTGGTGGTATTTACCGTAGCAGTGGATTTGGTTACAATACGCACCCCCTCCACTGAGGCATCACACATGGCCTGTTTCTTCTAACACATTCTTCTGAAAGTCGGACATCCAGACCTGCATGGATCTGGCTACCAAAGCCGTGGTCACCTGGGTTTTAATGTTAGCTGAATTAGCTTCCCAGGACTTTTTAAGGGATACATCTATTTTCCTATCTATGGGGTCTTTACAGCTACTAATGTCCCCCAAGGCAAATCCGAGTCTCTAAAAAACTTAGGTGCATTATCCCAGTTTCTAATATGTTTCCCTCTAAAGGGAAATCTTTGTTTAAATGACCTAGGCAGAAATAACTTTTTATCAGGGCATTGTCATTCTTTATTAATCACATCTGTAATTGTCTTTTGTACCGAAAAGGACCTGCCCTGACACAGCAATTTCTTGTATGACTCTGGCACAATGTTACTGCAGCCTGGGCACAGCCTAGCTAATTTCTGTGGTTACTGCTTTACCACATTCTTTTCACTGCCTTTTTCCATTTTTTCAGTGACATGTTTCCCTTCTCTGTAACACATAATCACAAAGTTTTAGCTAGTTGCTCGACAAGGCAGATCATGATGTAACTGGAGGGAACTCTAAGCTCCGCCTGAGCTCCCTTATATTCCCTAGGAACTCCACACACCCTATCATGTGTCACTGATGAGAATGTAAAAATAACATTTTGGATGGGAAGGAGCACCCGTCCCCCATCTCGCATTCCTGCTGCTTTCAATATACAAACAAGCACCACCACAGCCCAGAAACCGATTTTAAAACAGCCGCACCCGAGCTGATAACCAAAAAAATGGTGCCAGCCAAGACAGCAGCCCATGGACCTAAGGTATTTTTTTTTCCTGAGCCGCAAAATGGGTTTCCGCTGGTGGTGTAAACTGTGTCAGCCCGGCACAGGAAGCTTTTCTAGCCTGATGCTAGATATGTCCTTCCAGATTTTTATGGGGGGAATATCTCCTATATTTCACCCCCCCCCCCCCCTCGAGTAAAGGCCATTAGAGACTTACCTCAGTGGAGGAAAAGAAACCTGCCTTGCGCCCCTACAGGAGAAGGATTTCCACCATCCGTAGGCCCTACACTCCTCTGTCTCCCTCAGGTAGGACAGGAGAAACACTGAAGATGGAAGGGTGGAGCTAAAAATGTTTACTCTTCTGTTTCCTGTCTTATCTAGGCGAGACCAGCTCTCATCATGGAGCGTAAAAGAAATTATACACTTCTGCAAGCCTGCAGGCTCCCTTATAGCACCAATTTCACACACAAGTGTCCACTGTTAATTGCTGTCTATTCACCACAATGAGGGAGGGGGGGTGTCAGGCCTTGGCACGCTCCCTCCATTGCAATGAATAGAGAGGGCATGGCAGTGCTCTGTGAGTGATGTCTTGTCACAATCCCAACCCGCCATGAAACTCGACCACTTGTACTGGGAGCAGAATGCTTCGAGGGATCTGATCCAGCAGGACAGGTCAGTTACTAATCGCCAGACAAGCACCGCACCTGCCATCCTCTGGTCAAAAGGCTACTTCCTAACCTTTAGGCCATGGCCGTTCTCCTCGTACATATACATGCACTTTCTTTTCCATACCTTCCCATTCTTCTTTAAGATGGTCTCGGACATTCAGATTGACCGTAACATCAGCCCTCACTTGTGTCGGCCAGTTCTCTCCTATTTTGGGTTTAGCCACCTCCACAACTGAGAAGGCCACAATGGGCTGAGCCATGCGAGCCCAGCCACCGAAAACAACGCCACCATATTCAGATTGCCTGTGGGAAAACATGATAAGCTTATATTTTTGTCAAATGTGCATGAATAGATGATTGCAGCACTAAAAAGGGACAAACCTTTTTTTGGGAGAAAACAAAGAAATTAGGTGGAGCAATATGAAGAAACATTGATCCCTTTAAAGCGGAACTTCATTAAAAAAAACCCTATACCTTAGCCAGGCGCCTGCTTCATCCTCCCAGTGTCCCGTGGCCACATCCTCTGGCTCTGCACACACTCCTGCCATCCATTCACTTGAGCCGGGGGATGCGGCTCAGTGCCCAGGATTCAGAGCGGGCGTCTGGTTAATCTGTGGAGTTTTTTTCTTTGTAACCCCCCTGTCCTGCCTCAGTGCCAAGGTAACGTGGCAGGGTGTTCCACTTTAAAAAACTGTCACAGTGATCAAAAGCTATACATTCACACAGAACTTACTAAGCTTAATAAAAACAACTATAGAACAGTAGAGATACTAATACCTACCATGGAAGCTGATATGCAGTTTTGTGACCAAGTAAATTGTTGGGTCCTCCCCCCCCCCCAAAGTAACTCCTGCAAACCCTGTAAATCTTTCCTTAGACTGTGGATATCAAGGGGGTAACCCAAGCAACCAGGATGCCCCCCCCCCCCTCTGGAACAGAACAGACCACTACCCATTATATGTGAGGAGGGTGTTGCAGTAGAAGTGGGGATCTGACCAGGGCCTGCACACGTAGTGATATCAGGGGAGTGGATGGGACGGATGCGGGAGAGGTTTTTAAATTGGAGCTGGTTGGGGAGCGAATGTGAGGTGTGAATGAGAGAGAGGAGTCCAGAAAGGTATTCATAAACATATTCATAAAGCTTGAGTAATAAAGTGATCGGCAAGTCAAAAGTGAAAAAATAAATATCAGTAGTTTACCTTACATTGAGTCCCTCTAACACTCTACTTCCTGCTATGTCTGTCTACTTAGTGAGAAAATCACTTCCTCATTCACCCGATTGACCTGGTCCTTCAATCAAAATGCAGTGGACTGACAAATGAAACACCCCCCAACTCCCTCTCCAGACTTCCTGATTGGCTGCCTCACGCTGCAGCTATAAAACCCTGCCCTCCTCTCTGGTCACACTATGTGCTGGCAGACTGGAGACGCTCTTAGCCTGCAGCATCACTCACCTCCTTTTTCTGGTAGTAATAACTAGAAGCATATTATTTTTTTTTTACCATGAAATATGTAAAGCACACAGTGTGCTTACATCACATCACTGTTGCCACACCCACTCTCTCCTCATTTTTTCTTTGCATCTCCAATGCTCAAATACTTTTTTTGAAAATGGATTGAAGTTTGGGACAGTGCAACGTGTAGCCTGAGACAAATGGGACAATCCGACTTGCCTTTAGTATAACTTAAATGCTTTTACATTTTGTGCCTGAACAGGGAGATCAACCTAAAACAAAAGCACAGCGAGAATGTGACACCATCTAGCACTACACACAGTCCAGGGTGTAGTGTCAGTTTAACACCACAGGGTCATGGCAATAACGGCTCCAGGTGGGGGATGGTTGGGCCTCAGCTGAGAATAGCAAGCCAGAGCTGTGAAAGTGTTACAGATCAAAAGAGCAGCAAGCTCAGCATCCTGAAATAGCTGTGAAATGTGAAACATGGCCATTGGCTTGGGTTGCGGGAGCTGGGCATGAGCCCAGGCAAGTGAGGGGAATTAAACAGCTCTGCATGTTGGGGAAACAAAAGAGTGAATGCCGCTGACTAGTTAGAGTGATAAATGTAATAGGCCAGGTCACTGTGTTGCCAGTTAAAGTGGACCAACACCCACTGCTGATCGGCCCGGAAATCTATAAAAGATTCCCGGGCCGATCAGCTCCCTGCCCGCGGGGCACCCTGATCGGGGGTGCCCCGCTGTGTGAAACCCCCCAGGACCCCCAAAAATCCAACCTTTTCCTCGTTCCAACGGCGCATGCGCGGGCCGCCGCCGCCTCTCGCACTTCCCTCTAGCAGGGCGCGCACCCGCGCCGGCCGTTTGTGAATGGCCGGTGCGGGTGCGCTCCCTGTTAGAAAGAAGTGCGAGGGGCAGCGGCGGGCGCGCTCTTCTTGTCGGTCCATATTCCAGCTTGTCCGTCTGCGCTGATTGGCGGAGCGCTCGCGCTCGCGCCGTAGGAGCGGGGTGAGGTGACTTTTTTTGGGCTTTCTGGGGGGTTTCACACAGCGGGGTTTCACACGATCGGGGTGCCCCGCAGAAGTGGACCAACACCCAGGATAGTGAA
This sequence comes from Gastrophryne carolinensis, assembly GCA_027917425.1. Lineage (NCBI taxonomy): Eukaryota > Metazoa > Chordata > Amphibia > Anura > Microhylidae > Gastrophryne > Gastrophryne carolinensis. The sequence continues at coordinate 126,439,238 of CM051244.1, read as the reverse complement.
AATCCTGGGTGTTGGTCCACTTTAAGTACAGGGATTCTGGCACAGCAGTGTATCTTGATAAAGCTAAAATGCAGCGCTACACTGTGCTTTACCCAGGAAAGGCATTTATCCACAGCGCAGAGATGTGAACCCGACCAATGGAAAGAATAGTCAGAATTTCTTTTTTTTGCTAGATTGCAGCTGTGTAATTCACTGTAACAAATATAAGCCATGCATAAAAGTCCTAAAGCGAAACAAAACCCCAGAATTTTGTTCCGTTCCGCGGGGGCATTACGAATTGGGATGCCCTGCTGTGTGAAACCCCCCCAGAATGCCAGTGATCACTTACATCAATCAATCACAACAGCACATGCATAGGCTCTCATCCATTGGGAGCCGCATGCTGTTATGTCGTCATTCGGCAAACCACTCTCATAGGTTTCAATGGTGAGCGAGTGCGGCCGCATCCCCAGCAGTGCTGGGGCGGGAGAGTGTGCACAGCCCAAGACGCTCTCACTCCCCGATGAAAACAGTTAGAGCTCGTACATGGAGTGTTGGAAAGGTGATTAGCGGCACCCCAGCGGTTTCACACAGTGGGGCATCCCAATTAAGGGGATTGCAGGATAGTCCTGGGTTGGTTTTGTTCTGCTTTAATGAGGAACAAAACCCGTAATTTTCACGAGTTTTATTCCTCCTGCCCACTGTGTGAATACCCCTATATGGCATAAACTCACATTTGCTTCCTTCAACCCCCGACTACTTTCTCAAGGTGTCTGGCGTGGGGACTACGAAACGCATGGGGAAACCATCTGTTGGCCGCAATTGTATGTATCCCTGGGACCCGCCACTATTAGGTGATGTGTTTATTATCTATGGATTAATCTTTGCACTTTATTCCTCTTGCCATATTTTCCTCAGTGGTTATACTGAACAGAAATTGCACATTATATAGAACAGTTCTATGCACTTTTGGCACTTTATATATAATTAATTAATAATAAGAGGAGATTTTTTGATTCTTTGATAATTTTTTATATATATACGGTAATTATTAAATACCGTATTTTTCGCCCTATAAGACGCACCTGCCCATAAGACGCACCTAGGATTTGGGGGAAGAAAATAAGAAAAAAAAATTTTAAACCAAAAACGCACCATTACAGACAGTGTGGCATTCCCCTATCCAATTCCCATAGGCAGTGTGGGATGCCCCCATCCCATTCCCTGTATATCCAGTGTGGCATCCCCCCCTCCCATTCCCCATATACCCATTGGCTGTGTGGCATCCCCCTCCCCCCATTAGTATAGGCTGTGTGGCATCCACCTCTCCCCCCATTCCCATAGGCAGTGTGGCATCCCCCTCTCCCCATTCCCATAGGCTGTGTGGCATCCCCCTCTCCCCATTCCCATAGGCTGTGTGGCATACCCCTCCCCCCATTCCCAAAGGCTGTGTGGCATCCCCCTCCCCCCATTCCCATAGGCAGTGTGGCATCCCTCTCCCCCCATTCCCATAGGCTGTGTGGCATCCCTCTCTCCCCATTCCCATAGGCAGTGTGGCATCCCCATCCCCCCATTCCCATAGGCTGTGTGGCATACCCCTCCCCCCATTCCCATAGGCTGTGTGGCATACCCCTCCCCCCATTCCCATAGGCTGTGTGGCATACCCCTCCCCCCATTCCCAAAGGCTGTGTGGCATCCCCATCCCCCCATTCCCATAGGCTGTGTGGCATCCCCATCCCCCCATTCCCATAGGCTGTGTGGCATCCCCATCCCCCCATTCCCATAGGCTGTGTGGCATCCCCATCCCCCCATTCCCATAGGCTGTGTGGCATCCCCATCCCCCCATTCCCATAGGCTGTGTGGCATCCCCATCCCCCCATTCCCATAGGCTGTGTGGCATCCCCCTCTCCCCATTCCCATAGGCTGTGTGGCATCCCCATCCCCCCATTCCCATAGGCAGTGTGGCATCCCCATCCCCCCATTCCCATAGGCAGTGTGGCATCCCCATCCCCCCATTCCCATAGGCAGTGTGGCATCCCCATCCCCCCATTCCCATAGGCTGTGTGGCATCCCCATCCCCCCATTCCCATAGGCTGTGTGGCATCCCCATCCCCCCATTCCCATAGGCTGTGTGGCATCCCCATCCCCCCATTTCCATAGGCTGTGTGGCATCCCCATCCCCCCATTCCCATAGGCTGTGTGGCATCCCCATCCCCCCATTCCCATAGGCTGTGTGGCATCCCCATCCCCCCATTCCCATAGGCTGTGTGGCATCCCCATCCCCCCAGTCCCATAGGCTGTGTGGCATCCCCCTCCCATAGTCCCATAGGCTGTGTGGCCGCTCTCCCCCCATTCCCACCCCCTCCCCCCATTAGTACAGGCAGGCGCCATAGTAAAAAAAAAAAAAAAAAAAAACTTAAACTCACCTGTCCGCTGACACCGCTGCGCTGAGCGGCCGGCTCCATTCACGAGCTGGCTCTGTCCCGGCCCCGCCGATGCGATCGCTGTCTTTTCAGCCCCCGCCGCTCCTCCATCTGCTCCCCCACATGCGATCACGAAGGTCCGGGCAGCGGGTGGGCGTGGCCTGCGCCGGTGCAGGCCACGCCCACCCACTGCCGGGACCTTCGTGCTCGCATGTGCTCTGAGCCCGGCAGCAGATGGAGGAGCGGCAGGGGCTCTGTCTCTGGCCCCGCCGCTGTCATCGCTGCCTGAAAAGACAGCGATCGCAGCGGCGGGGCCAGGACAAAGCCCCCGCCGCTCCTCTGGCCTCTCGCAGTGTGCCAGACAACGCGGGAGCGCCGGGGACGGGTGAGTTTTTTTTTTTTAATTTTTTTTTTACATTCGCCCGATAAGGCGCACTGACATTTTTCCCCCACTTTTGGGGAAAAATAAGTGCGTCTTATAGGGCGAAAAATACGTTAATTGTTATTCCACACCTGGTGATAGGGATTACGGGTCTGCATGGGATACCCCCATATAATGAATTTTTTGGGGGGAATTTTAAATTGTATGTCTATATGTAATTTTTAGTAGACTTTAATAAAGATAAATACATGAGATAGATTTGAGTTGATTGATTGCTGTGGAGAGGGTGCTGAGGTCTGGGGCTAATTTGGTGGTTGCTGGAGCCACAATAGGGAAATACTTTTGCTATATATTATAGGAGCTTCCAGCCGCAAGCACGGCCACAAGCATTATAAAATATTGATTGTTATTATAGGATCATTGAATAGGTGGCGCGGGATATACTTTTGATCTTAGGTGTGAATACCCCTAGATGGCACAGATGGCATAAACTCACCTTTGCATCCTTCCCACGCCATGCGCATGCCACCAGCCAATCACTGGCACTGGTAGCTGTGCACATTTTTGAATAATTTGTACAGCTAAAAATAATGCTGAATTGGTTTAAGGAAAAAAAAATCATTAAAAATAATGTAATGTACGCCTGCACCACCGCCTGTCTGATCCACTTACCGAGAGTGGATTTGGCTGGAGGCAGACCCTTCCTAGGGCCATCAGTGAGAACAAATAGAGAATTCAATTTCCTGAAGGATTCCGTTGCAACCAGGTAGTACTTGATGGCCCTGACCACATCCAGGGAATGGAGGGTCCATTCCTTAGAATTAGAAGGTGCGGGACACAAAGAAGGCAAAACAATGTCCTCATTAAGGTGAAAAGAAGAAACACCACCTTATCCTGATGCCGCTCAAAGTAAGGAGGCTTAATACAAAGTGCAGCTAGCTCTGAAACGCGACGCACCGAGGTGATTGCTACCAAAAAGATCACCTTCAGAGTCAAAATGGGCAGTGCAGCATCGCACAAGGGCTCAAAGGGAGGACTCTGGGGAGCAGAAAGCACCAAGTTCAAATCCCACATCGGTAAAACCAGCTTACGCGGTGGCTGTACATGAGTAACCACTTGGAAAAAGGTATTGATAAGTCTGTGATTGGCGAAAGATCTTTGGAAAAAAATGGCCAAGGCCAAAACCTGGCCCTTGAGGGTACTCAGCTGGAGACCCGAGTCCAACCCATGTTGTAGGAAAGTGCGACAGGGGAGACGCTTGGACTCACACCAGGCAATTTAGGCATGCCAAACTCTGTAATATCTCATGGAAGAAGATTTCTTCCGAGCCTGAATCATGGTACGCACGACCGTGGCGGACAGCCCCTTCTCCATCAAGATGGAGGTTTCAGCAGCCAAGCCGTCAAAGCCAGCACTGTAGCTACAGCAACCCCTGTGTGAGAAGCCCTGGATCATCGGGCATGATGTAGAGATCCACTGACAACTGAACTATGTCCGCAAACCAACTCCTTCTTGGCCAGCGAGGAGCCACCAGGATGGTTGGAACCCCCTCCTGGGCTATCTTGCGCAGCACTCGGCCCAGGAGTGGAAACGGAGGAAATGTGTAAAGGAGCCTGAACTCCGTCCAAGGAATTGCCAGAGCATCCGTGGCGAAGGCCAGCGGATCCCTTGACAGGGAGACAACCCTTGGAAGCTTGTGATTGTGCCTGGACGCGAATAGGTCCACATCCAGCTGACCCCAGCGGAGAAACAGAGCGTGAAAAACCTTGTTGCAGAGAGACCATTCCCCCAGATGAGAGGCCCCCCTGCTCAGGGAATCTGCTTCCTGGTTCTCCACCCCGGAGATGTAAACCGCCGAGAGGGAACATTCTCCTCCGCCCAAGTCAGGATCTGAGTCACCTCCTTGAGGGCTCGCTTGCTCCGAGTCCCGCCCTGGTGATTGATGTAAGCGACAGCCGTCTGAGTGGACCTGGACCACACGACCCCGTAGATGGGAAGTCAGATGCAACAGGACCAACCGGATCACTCTCAGCTCCAGGAGATTGATGTGCAAGTGGGCCTCCTGCGGACCTCACTGGCCCTGGAACTTCAGCGATTGCCAAAAACCTCCCCAGCCGGTCAGACTGGTGTCCGTGGTGACAATCTCCCAACGAGGAGTCAGAAAGGACCTGCCCACTAAGAGATTTCTGGAGTCCAACCACGAGAGGGACTGCCTGGCCAGAGGAGACAGAGGGAATTCCTGCTCCAGAGACACCTGTGTCCGGTCCGAACCGGTCAAAAGATTCAGTTGAAGAGGTCTCATGTGAAACTGAGCGAAGGGCACTGCCTCGAAGCATGACACCATAAGGCCCACCAGCTTCATCCCCAGACGGATCGATGGCCGCTGTCAAGACAGTAAGGCCCGCGTCTGCGTCTGGAGACTCTCCACCTTCTGCTGAGGGAGGAAAACCTTGACCTGAGAGGTGTCCAACGTCATGCCCAGGAAGGACCTCACCATTGAGGGAGTGATAGAAGACTTGGGATAATTGATCACCCAACCGAAATCCTCGAGAGTGGACAACACCGTCTGGGTATCGCTCTCCTCCAGTGCAAACCTTAGGAACTTCTGATGTCCCTGGAAAATCAGGATGTGCAGGTAAGCATCCCTGATGTCCACCGTGGTCATGAAGTCAGCGGGCCGAAGCAAGCTCACCGCGGACCGTAAAGTCTCCATGCGAAAAAGCCTGAATCTGACAAACTTGTTGAGACCCTTCAGGTCCAGGATAGGCCTCAGAGTACCGTCCTTCTTGGGCACCGTGAACAGATTGGAATAGAACCCTCAACCTCGTTCCTGGTGAGGCACAGGACAAATCAACCCGGACAGCAGAAGGCGTTGAACAGCCATTCTTAGGCCCTGCGCCGTCAATGGATTCTGGGATATTCGTGACTGAAGAAATCTTGGGGGCGGCCAAGCTGCCAGCTCTATTTTGTAACCGGAGGACACCACCTCCTTAATCCACCGATCCGAGACGCGCAGTCTCCAGACGTGAGCAAATAGCAGAAGCCGTCCCCGCACCCGAATGGTTGAGGGTGCACCCTCATGCCTGAGAGGACTTGGCAGGGGGCTTGGATTTAGTTCCCCAGGAGGGATTGGGTCGGCCACGAGACCTACCTCGTCCCCAGGAATCTCTGCGGCCACCTGAAAAGAAAGGGCCTCTTCCTCCAAGTTGGACGCTATAGTCCATAGCCGAGACTACAAATGCAATAATGTCCACGGAGGCTAGAAGGTCCTTATACTCCTCCGCCCACTTGTGAGATCTGGCAAGATCAACAAGACGTCTCACCTTCTTTCTGATAGCTAAGGAGACAATGGCCGCGGCGCAGACAGGACGAAGGCCAGCACCCACAAAGGTGAAAGCGTGACAAGCCAGCTGATCCATGCGCACGTCAGCAGGGTCGCGCAAGGAAGCCGTATCGGTTGACGGCATAACCGTGGTATTGGATAGCCCCAGCACAGGGGCATCCACTTCTGGGGGACAGGACCAGAGGCGAACCAACTCCTCAGAGAAAGGATACTGTCTGTCCAATTGACGGCAATTTAATAGGCCTTTCCCATTTTGGAAAAATGGCCCTGTTCAGGAAAGACAAGTCGCTGTCTCTCAGGTCGGAATAAATCCCCCTGCTTCTTTTTGGCCGCCTTCGGAGGTACAATGTGCAAGGTTGCAAACACAGAAGATAGCAACTTCTCCGTGTCATCAGGGAGCCACATATCCTCATCCAAGGAAGACCCAGGGTCGCTGTCATAGCCACCCGGTCGCTCCCCTGAGGAGGCGGAGTCCTGAAACAACTCACCCTCCTCCATGGAGTCCCGACCACCAAACACATCGTCATCATAATCATCCGCAAAAAGCGAATAAACCAGCTCAATATGCCGCTTCTTACTCATGGCCTTGCCGGCAGCCGAGCGAGATAACTGTCTCTCCAGGCTGGCCACCTGGAGCGCCAAATCCGTTTGAGACCCCCTGCTGGCTTCCCCCTCACTGGGAGCTAAATGCAGGCGCAGGGGTGTAGGCGAGGCTGCAGGTAGAATAGGGCTGAAGGCAGAGACTCCCGCCCTATCCTGTTCCAAAAGGACGCTCAGAGGGCATGTACCACATATGAGACAGAGCTTAACCCGACCTAAAGGGGCCCTTGGCTCGCTATCCCCAGAAGCCTCCATTATGGTGATTATAGCAAAAATAAACCGGGTTACAAGGCACTGACGGCCCAAACCCAGACGATCCCCAATTTAGTCCCTCTTAGTGATCCCTCTTAACATAGAGGATGAGGAGAGGGGGGGTTGGAGACCGGGAGGAACCACAATTCTGATCAGCAAAGGTGGGACCCGTCTGGAACACACGAACAAGAAACTATGAGTATCCCACAGCACATGCAAGGAAGGAGAGAAAAATGCAAGGACTCACGGACGCCAGCGGGGACAGAGGAGTCGAGTGAAGCGCCTGTTCCTGGGCAAGGCAGTGCAGCCAAAATTATCGAGGGATTACTTTCAGATGCTCCCCGACAACAGAGGAGGGTGATCGGCGCACTGTGGCCCGAGCGCACGCAGGCCGGGATGTGGAAGATGGCGCCGCCCCCCTCCCCCCCGCTGCGGTGCAAAACCAGGGCGCCCAAGGAGAAATGGCGCCCAGTCAACACAGGAGGAAGAGACGGCCTCGAAGAGGCTCCTTCCCTCCCCACCGCGGAGCACTCGCTCGCCCTCGCACCAGCAGGCAGGCGCCCGCACAGATCGGCGCCCCCCCCCCCCTCCCTCACATAGCCCTGATGGCTGGAGGGGAGAGGAGACGGAGACCAGGAACGAGGGAGGTGAGTATACGCACAGTAAAACACAGACACACATGATGATCACAATAAAGCTTGTGGGATACATGAGGGGATAACAATGGCCCCCTAGGTGGTCCCCCCCCCCCCATATAGGCTCACCATTGCCTACGGCCGGCTACCCTTCGGGAGAGGGTCTGCGGCCCAGAGCATAGCTCTGCCGAAAGCCTGACCCTTGGCGTTCCCCTACCATCACCTGTTCCGTAGCCTAGGCTGGGAGGCAGGATGGGTCCACGAAAGAAGGCGGAATAGGAATGCAGTGGCCGACAGGCTTAGAACGCCCCGCTCACCTGCGATATCCAGCGAGAGTAGGAAAAACACGATCCTCGCAGTGAGACTGCAAGAAGAATTCTGGGGATTTTTGGGAGACATCTCCGGGAGGAGCCACAATTTTTGATCTTGCAGTCACTGCGCCACCTTGTGGCGGATTACCCACATGTAAGAAGTGGAGTGACCTGAACAGGACACAGAGAAAAAGGGTGTTGGTTTGGGCATCCCAAATTGGGAAACCCCCCCAGGACACGCCTACAAATTCACCTTTCCCTGGTCCTATGGCGAATGTGCGGGCTCTCATCCAATCAGCTGGTTGCCATGCATATGTAATGCTTGGCAAACAGGTCTATTTACATGGAGAGCATGGTAAGCAGGAGCGCGACCGTCCCCTGCAGTATGCGTACTCCCTCCCCCAGCCTATCTGAATGGGGGGTGCTGGGGGGGAGGGGGCTCACAGCGGGAAAATTTGGGGATGTGATCACTGGATGTCGACGGACCGAGGGGGGTCAAGAAGCAGGTGAGTTTTGTGCCACCACAGGGAAGGGGAGGGTTGTCACACAGTGGTGCATCCCGATCTGGAATGCCCCTGGGGAAAATACCAGGGCCAGCCACCCTGGGTTTTGTTTCATTTTAAACATTCACAGTTAAATGGTCATTTGGAACCGATCATACACAAGCTAAGACAGAGAAACTTCAGCAGCTACTGCGCTTATGCTATTTGACAAAGAAGATGGAATAAGATCCATGCTGCTTACCATGGCTTCATGCGGCATACAACATCCTCTATGTCCTGCCGAATCTCGTACGTTGACTCCAGACGAAAGAGGTTAAAGTTGCGAAGTAAGTAATCGTGGAGGGTGAGGAACTGCAGGTTGAGCTTTGGCAAAGCCAAGCACCCTAGAGATGAGGGAACACCATTAATTCTATTTTCAATTTAATCTACGCCTTTAGCAGATGTATCACTTTACAGGGAACTATCACACTGTTGGAATACAAATACCTGGGAATACAAATACCTGGGAATACAAATACCTGGGAATACAAATACCTGGGAATACAAATACCTGGTCATAGCAGAGGGATAGAAAAAACACTGTGAATAGTTGAAAGCCTACTTTTAGCTACAGTCACATGGCTGGCAGAAGAAAAGCTGGTTACAGCAAATGATGACAAACTCTGGCCAATGTTCTGAAAACAGCTGCGTGAATGGCATTCCTGGCCCCTGCACGCCCCCGTACCCCTGCTCAGCCCAAGTAAATGGGCAATGTTGGAAATGAAAATAAAAAGGTTCAAGTGGTCCTAAGGCCTGTAAAAACAAACGGTGATCTTCTTAAAATGCACACACACCCACAAGCATTCCAATCCAGCTGACCACTGTTTTTTCAGCCACTGACCACATAACCACTGACCGCCATGCAAAACCATTTGGGGAAGCGAATTGGCAGCCAGAAACAAGTCAAAGCATGCGAGTATGTGCAGTTTGGTATAGAAAACTGGGATGCCACCACTGGGGGAGGTAGAGGTGGTCTTTAGGTGCAGAGGTCCACTTAGGGTGGAGGTCCCCATTAAAAGTTCCGTAGCAAAGCCTTTGATATGCTTCCTCTCAGAAAATGTAAGGGCAACCAGCACCCTATTACGTGCACTTCTGCACCCAAACACCTCAGGCCTCAGTGATACATTTTACCCTACTGGAAATCACAGGAGACACTACCGACTCCTCCTCCTGCTTGTTCCCTATTGCTTTGCACATGAATAAAATGTATTACTCAGTGGGGGCAGTAAAAAAGGTGTTTAGGCACAGAGAACACTTAATAGGTTGGAGGTCCCCTTTAAAGTGATATTCTCAAAATGAGGAGACGAACAATTAGGAATTTAGAATGCAAAAAGTGTAGGGAGGTTTAATAGGGGATAGTGTATACAAAAACATGGGTGATAACATAAATCAAGCTGAAAAAATAGGCATATAGCAATACAAGAAATAAATAAATCAGCATCCATAGTTAAATAAGAGCCTATCTTATATGTTTCCCCCCACCCTGTACATACAGATTGCCCACATTAAAAATCATCCTACCTGCATCTATTGCAGTTTGAGACTTTAAACATCCAAGATGGCGGCCCATGGAGGTACAGGCTGCCTGCAAACAGGAAGTGTCTTCTGTCTGTGCTGCTCTGCATTCTGGGATTGCTGCCGTTTTCAGCAATCTTGTATTGCTATATCCCTATTGTTTTAGCTTGACTTAGGTTACCACTCATGTTATTGTGTACACTATCCTCTATTAAACCTCCCTACGCTTTTTGCATTCACAATTCATAGTTGTTCGTCTACTCATTTTGAGAATATTGAATAGTTGTGACGTGTGTGGGTTGGACACACGGGTGAAGGGAATGAACTCTATTCCAAAATATCTGTTCTATGATGCATTTTACTATGTACGTTTAGAGGGTGTGATTTGACCTTATCTTTATTAATTGTCCCCCTTTAACCCTTTGAGTGCCGGCCTACCGAGATTTTTTGTCACACTCTGTTGCCGGACTACTTTTCACGTTTTTGCGCTACACGTGTGCAACCTGGATTTTTGAAGGAATTTCCAGGGATTTTCCAGGAAAATTATATATTGTTTTTTTCAGCAGAGTCTGGGCTTCAACAGGAAATGTCTTGTTTGGCCTTTTTTTTAGTGTATTCTCAATACTTTTGGGTGAAATATGTGCAAAAAAATAAAAAAAAACAATTTTTACAATTTGTAGTGTTTTTTTCTAATAAAAAATGTAAGTTTGTTAATAAAATATTACGTGTGAAAGCCCTATTTCTCCCGGTTACAACGGTACCACATATGTATTGGTGGACACCATTTCCTGCCCGGGAGACTCCCCCAAACTGAAACAGCAGTTTAGGAGATTTCAGATAGAATACAACTATGCAATATGATTGCATAGTTGTAAGGGGTTAACTTAAAAAAGGTTAAAAACCCTTAAAATCCCCCCAAAAAATGACGTAGGGTCCCCCTTACCCAGCATTACCGACCGGACCAGCTATGGGGGCTTGTAGAACAGGGCGCAGGGGCCAGCGTTGGTGACCCCTGGCCCTGCAGGCTACTAGCCCACATAGCCACGTGGCCCGGGCCCTTCTGCCCCCCCCTGGCCGTTGGGAAGGCAGGTAATGGGGGCTGGGGGTTATGGCAAGTCACCCGCTTGCCGCAGGTGACCTGCCATACCCAGAGCCTTGTGAACTGGTATAAGGGGTCTCATGGACCCCTTACCAGTTCACAAAGGGTTAAGTAAAAAAAAGTGTCCCACGCCGCTGCAGATGACAGTTGTCAGTAGTGATCAGAGCAGGGAGGGTGGGAGGCAGGGAGATCAGAGCCACCCTGCCTGCCACCCTCCCTGCTCCGATCGCTACCGACAACTGACAGAACGGAGCCCGGGTGCCGGTAACCCGAGGAGCGGGATGACGTCATCAAGTGGGCGGGGCCAGTGCCGGCCAAGGAGGATGGTGAGGGCCTGTTTCTGGGCCCTCACCCGAAGCGTGGAAAGCCCAGGGGGGGGGGGGGGGGGAATCGGAGCCACCTCTCTTGCCTCTGCTTGTACAGGATCTGACAGCTATCCAAAGCCAGTGTGAAGAGTTAGCAATGTTAGGACCAACTATAACTTAACTAGAACTTAAAGCGGACCTTCAGCATCATTTAATGAAAAGCCCAAACCCTTAAACTATTCCCCAGCATCTAAAATTAATATATCTTACTTTTTATTCTTCCCCCTACTGGCCTGCAACTCAGAACTCTAGGATACGGGTGCCACCATCTTAGCTCAGTAGAATCACATACTGAGGAGAGGGGGGCGGGATTATAGTTGTGCTTTGCACAGACAAAGTAGAGCTGGGGTCAGGAAAAAGGTCAGTAATCACAGAATGCAGAGCGGCACAGTCAGAAGACACTTGCTGTTTGCAGGCAGCCTGACACTCCATGGGCCGCTATCTTGGGTGTTTAAAGTCTCAGAAAATGCAGTAGATGCAGGTAGGAAGATTTTAATGTGGGCAATCAGGGTGGGGGAACATATAAGATAGACTCTTCAGGGTTTACACTGGATCAACAGCCTGTTTACAAGAAACAGTGCCCGTATGAATCCCTCAAAGAGAAATTCAGATTGCTGCACATAAAAATCCATTTACCTTTTGTAACTCCTGCTCAGGTGCAGTTTTAGCAGGACAGAGAAAGTGGAGGAAAGCTTTGTGCACAACACTTGTGAGCGGTGTAATAGTTCATCAGCTTGTACAGCGTCTACTCATAAGGCAACTGCTAACCTTATACCCCATGTGCCTACACAGCTTTCAAACTCTACCTTAAACATGTTGAGCCTCAAACTTCCCAACCCTGTCCCTGCTCAACTTCCAATCCCCCACACCAACCCTGTATGAGTAGTTTCTAAGCTTCCATCCCAAACCCTGTACCTGCTAATCCTCTAACATCCCACCACCTAAATTCTACCCCCCCACCCTGCTAAGACTCCCACCCCCTTACCCAATCCTGAATCTCTCATCTTCAACTCTGTACCTGCTAAACCTAAACCCTCCTATCACAAACAGGCTTAGCCTCTAACCTCCCACCCCAACTCTGTATCTGCCCAAATTCTAACCTCCCATCGCAAACCCTGTACATGCTCAGCTTCAAACCTCCCACCTAAACACTGTACTTTCCAAGCTTCTAACCCCCAAGACTGTACCCGCTCCACTTCAAACCTCCCACCTTGTACCTACAACCTAGAACCACGACCCTGTACCCACCAAGCCTCTAACCTCCTCCAACCCAATACCCATACAACCTCTAATCTCTCACTCCAGGAGACATTCAGTCAAAGTCCTTTAATTATATACATGAGTTTAATGAAGTCCCAGAAATTGACTCGTGGTGTTAAATTTTCAAACTGCAATTTATGCCGGATATCCCAAATCTCATGCAGCAAGTATTCAATAGTGCTCAAACACATAGGTATCATCCACCGCGTGCCCACCACCTATTTTTGGTACCCTTACCAGGTGGCGTATATTGGTACGCCTTAAGAATAAGCCACTCCTTGCTCCGTAGCTCTATTCAATTCAAATCTGATCCTCTTGTTGTTTAGGATGAATACCCATAGATTTTGGGCTTGAAGGTAGCTCAATGTGGGTTTTTGCATGAAAGAAATCAATGAAGGAAATATATAGCGTAATATCGCTTTTAATAATAAAAACCTCTAAAAGGTTAAAAATGTGCACTCACATTTAAAATCCTTGATGTACAGCATATAATAACAAAGGCGAAGCTCTCACCCTACTTTCGGTTCACCTCGGCCGCTGGTGTCCACGAGGGGGAGAGGGAGTTCGCTTTCAAAAATTGCAAGATTCCTTTGTTGTCTTAGTGCAGGGGTCCGCCTCAAGGTTGACGGCGACTAGGCACACACGCCACCTGGTAAGGGTACCAAAAATAGGTGGTGGGCACGCGGTGGATGATACCTATGTGTTTGAGCACTATTGAATACTTGCGGCATGAGATTTGGGATATCCGGCATAAATTGCAGTTTGAAAATTTAACACCACAAGTCAATTTCTGGAACTTCATTAAACTCATGTATATAATTAAAGGACTTTGACATCAGATTTTTTATGGCTGATTTGGGCCAATTTATAATAATTGTATTTTTTCTTAACTACCGTATATACTCGAGTATAAGCCGAGTTTTTCAGCCCACTTTTTGGGCTGAAAAAAGCCGCCTCGGCTTATACTCGACACTTACTGACTGTTGCGCGCAGGTTGGTGGGAGGCGTCCATTGTTTCTATTGGACGCCGACCACATGGGGCACGCCCACCAACCGGCGCGCAGCAACCAGGAAGTTCCTGCGCGCGTTTGTGAGAGCGGCGGCGGAGGCAGTGACGGCGGCAGAGGGAACGGAGGTGGCCAGCGCGCGTTTGTGAGAGCGGCGGCGGAGGCAGTCGCGGCGGCAGAGGGAACGGAGGTGGCCAGCGCGCAACAACAGGTAAGTGTGGGGGGGACCACTGGGTTTTTTTTTTATTTTTAATTGTTGTTAACTGTTAATGATGCCAAGTGAGCACACATATGATATCCAGGGCCAACCTGAGGAGAAGAAAAGATGGGAAAAAAAGTAATACTTCCAGAAGTTGGAACAAGAGATGGACAGAATGTGGAAAAGAGAATTTAAAAAGTAGTAAAGTAGTAAAGAGTGAATTTAGAAAAGGGAGAGAGGGGTAATGAGGAAACATGAAGGAAGAGAAGATGACAGAAACCTATGTGTGACGGCTTGGCCCCTAGTTTGAATTGGGCCCCAGTGCAAACCAGCCTGGGGGGGGAGGCAGGCACTCTCATTTATAAGCAACACCAGCAATAATAGTGTGGCAACCTGCATGTCTCAGGTCAGAGTGGCCATTATTAGGGCCACCTAGCCGGGCCCCCTTTTCATCCCTTGGACCCCTATACCTGAGTCCCTAATGGCTGCTGTCATCACATCCACAGCCTGCATTTCCCACCCTAGGCTTATACTCGAGTCAATAACTTTTTCCAGTTTTTTGTGGTAAAATTAGGTGCCTCGGCTTATATTCAGGTCGGCCTATACTCGAGTATATACGGTAATCACTTGCTCTGTGTATTCTAATTATTTTAAGATAAAAATGCTAACTTTCAGCACCATCCTCGCCCCAACTTCCCAGTGCAGTGTGATGTGATGCTTATGTCATAGGGCTGAGCCATGCAGAGGATGCAGGGAAACCGAACGCACATTTTGTGTTAATGTACAGTTTGATCTAGGCCTATAGTACTCTAGTTGTGCCACTAGGTTAGAATGAAAAAAATACGCACACACAAAGGCAGAACTCCACATTCTAAATAGTGTGTGTAAACATTAATATAACTGTGCTATGCTCATGGCAGTGAAGGGGTTAACCGCGTCCATTTGAAATGCTTCGCTAACCTGCGTAAAATAAGAATCAGCTTCAAAGTTGTGTTTTATTGGTGGCTCCCGATATTAAGACCTATAAATAGCAGCCCCCAACACGCCTCACAGATTAGTTTCCAGCCTCACCTTCCCCAGAATAGTACTCCGTGGGCACAATGTTCTCATCCCATATGATCTTCTCTGTGGGATATAAGGGCATCTGGTTCAGCTGCTGGATCTGGGAGATACGGCGCTCGTGGCGGGACACCTGCAAAAATGGAAGATGAAACAAGCAAATACCTAGATCAGCCCCACAGCAGTGAAAAAGTAGCCGCACTTTCCAAAACTCATACAAAAGTGGTGGTGGCTACCCCGCCTGCATCCCACCATTTCCAAGGCATTATTAAGCAATGCATGGGAGGAACATTCCAAACATACTAGAAGCTCCAAGAGGATCACTTTGTCATATGTGGTTTCTTCTCCTTCTGGTAAAGCTGGAAGTAAGCAGAGATAGGATGCCACCCGGTGGAGAGTATTGGGACTGCAAAAAAAAAACAAATTTGGAATTTACCTCAGATCTATGAGTGACACTGCTGGGTAGGATAATATATAAACGGAATATATCTAATTGTCCCCTATTGGCCTTTATTGCTACAAGATAAATAATTACAGGTGGTTAAAAGAGGCTTAAAACTCTCTAACCAACCCACTCCGACCAAATAAAAATGGGTCAATTTCGGAGGGGTGTGCTGACCCCCCGTCCTTCTGGAGGGAGTGGGAGATAGGCCTGGGGAGGGAGATTGGAGAGGAACAGAGGGCGAAAATAGCATCACTGGCTCATAAATCTTCAATAGCTACCAGGGTGCAAGAACTAAACTACAAAATCCTGACCCGATGGTATTATACCCCGGATAGGCTCAATAAAATGTCAGCCGAGATAGACCCACTATGTTGGAGGTGTGGAGCCGAGCGGGGGACATTGTTCCATATCTTGTGGTCTTGCCCCAGGATTGAGAAATACTGGGGAGAAGTTCTAGCATTAATTTCAAAGATAATAGGAGACCCGACCCTGGAGGCCCGCGACCCGGCACGGGTCTTGCTGCACCTGACGGCTCGCTCGGTGGGGAAATACAAAAGATCCTTACAGGTCCACTTGCTAAATGCAGCGAAATGAGTGATCCCCAGGTTTTGGAAGCAAAAGAACCCCCCATCTGTGAAGGATTGGGTTAGGGAAGTGCTACATATCAGCGAGATGGAGGATCTAACCCTTGCCTTGAACGATAGAGATGAGTGCTACAGGTCCACCTGGTTGCCCTGGCTGATGTTTCAGGAGTCGGGTAGTGTGGTGCTGGAGCCTGTGAGGCGGTTGACCCGTTGGGCGGCCGTTGTCTGTCTGGGCCCGTCCCCTTGGTCGGACTCTTCGAAGGTTTTGGGCCTCTGCACCGTACGTTCCGCGTTTATAATGGCCCGAGACTGATATCTGCTCAGCACCTATTCAGGTCCTGTCCCTGGGACTCCGGACATTAGTGTCACGGGCTAATATAAAATGTTGACGATCAAACTGCATGTGTGGATGCTCTGCCCATGGAATGTGTACTTCGCTGAGCACTGCTGACCCCCTACCCCCCCATTCTCTTCCCCTTTCCCCTATGACCCACCCCTGCATTTTGTTCCTCCCCCCCCCACATTTCTCCTTTATTGTTGTATTCTAATGTTGTATGTACAAAACCCTTGTCAAAAATAAAGAATTAAAGAAAAAAAAAAAAATGGGTCAATTTCAAGAAAGTGGGCAACTTTACCCACTCACCTCAGAGAACCAAAGAACTTGACTAGGGACTCCCGTGTGTCCACAGATGCCACATTGGAGAGCGCAAAGTTATAGAGCTCTGGGAAGTGAGCAAATGCTACTCTCTGAAAGAAACAGAAAAGAGAAGCATACAGGTAAACAGTTTGGCCTCCACACAACCAGAATTCAGGATTCTTTTTGAGTTTGAGCTTATAGACGATAAAGGTAAATGAAGGTGTTAGAAGAAGCCAGGACCTCCGCTATTTCCATCTGGCTTATTGGAGCAGCGGGTCTCTGCTGTCCTGAATGTTGTCCCCACTCTCTCATTCTTCTTTATTTTTTTTTTACATTTCCTTACTTTCCTTGTTCTGCTGCGGATTCTACCTTTCACTTAGTCGCATGAGTTTAGGTTATGGAGCAATTAATAAGGAGTTGTACGCTGGTAGGTATGTGATAATTCTGATTTGAGGATTATGCATCAAATGTTTACAATGATATGTAACTGTAAGCTTGGTTGCAGCACCAGACACCCCCAGGGAGTTGGAGAGCTTAGCTTGCATGCTAGTGCATCGCTTATTCCCAAAGCAGGAAGTAAAGCACTGATGAACTTCTCTGTAGATGTGCGTGCCACACATGCACACACTGGTGCATCATTTGTGCATCTGGAGAGGACTCTTCCGAACTTACTTCACTGTTTACCTCTGCCTACCTCTACTTACCTCTTCCCACCTGCTTACTTCTACCTACCTCTTACCAACTCTTTTCACCTTTTCCCCACTTCATCTCTGTTCATCACTTTTATTACCAACTCACCTCTGCTCACCTCTTCCCACGCCCATATGACACACTGCTGCCCGACACACTTCCTTTTGTTCACCCCACCCCTGCATATGCATAAAAGCAAGAGTGAAGTTTGTGCAGCCGCGTCACTTTCTCTATGTCGTAGCTCTGTTTCCAAATAGAGCTATTGTGCATTAAAAGGACATTCTATGAGATTGCTTTATGCACTCCCCATGCTGGCTGTCAGGGTATTTTATATTAAATGCCAGTGAACCCTCCCCCCTCCTGCAAGGCCTCCTCAGCAGCAGGGAATGACCCCATCCATGCATGTTTCATTGTTTTAGTCCCCTCAGAAGTCAATTCATTTCAGGGACCCTGAAAAATGAGTAAAATCACAGTGAACAAGTTCTACAGGGCTTATCAGAGAATGCAAAGTGCTGGTGAATGTAAGATGCTGACCATAACAACCAGCATGGGAAAGAAGAAAGCAGGCTGTAACCCGTTGCCTAGAATGTCCCTTTACATGCAGAGCTGGCTTGTGCATGTGCCATGGGGCCACCAGAAAGGCAGGGTTTCACACATAACGTCATCCCGATTAGGAAAACTGTCAACAGGATAGTAAAAATCCTAGAGATGGGTCCACTTCAAGCGCGTGTCAAGTGCGTCTCAAATCACACAAGGTTTACAAAGAAGACACATGGGCAATGTTACTCCAAAAACATACACTTAAAATGTTGAAGGCAATGGGAACCTAAATATGTGGCAACAGTAAAACTGCTAAAAGCTCAAAACAGCACCGGGTTCAGTTAGCAACTAGCTGGAAGTCTACACTTACCTGCATAGAGGTGATACGATCATAGTGGATGGTGGTCATCTCATTCTCAGTGAGGGCATTGCCTGTCTGGTCATTAATTTCAAAGCCAGCATAGAACTTCAACATGTCCAGAAGCTGGAGAAACAGAAACTGAATGTTAGAAAAGGGGATATGGTTTACCTGAACTGGGTCTCTTTGTTTTAAGTCCCTTTCCCAGGCAAAGAATAAAAACACATTAATTAACACCCTTTCCTCCCCGGCAGCATTTTTCATCCTAGACCATTTGAATAAAGTTGAAAAGATTGAGTCCTGCTGCTTCCCAGCTCACCGGTGATAGTCACCACTGCTCTACAAATCAAAAGTGACTGCCCACTACATTAACTGCAATGACTGATGCAGGGGCTGCTGAATGGTAGAACAGTCCTGCAAGACGCACAACTCGATCCCAGGACCTATTAAGGACCTTTTATTCAACCAAACAAGGATGGAAAGGCATTGCGAGAGGGAAAGTGAGTATTGTCCGTGGCCATCCCGCATGGTACCTGTGACAGACTCTATGCCTTTTGGATTTTAAAGGCATTGTTTCTGCCCTTGGACTTTTGCATAGACTCATTTTCTTGAGCATGTCACAGACAATGTCATTATGCTCTTAATTAGGTTCCAGACAATGTCACTGTATTTTGATACTGTTACAGGCAATGTCATTGTAGTTTGGATTATCTTACAGACTGCCATTGTGTTGATTGATTACGTCACAGACAATGGCATTGTTCTGATTGATTGTGTTACAGACGTCTATTGTGTTGCTGATTGCGTCACCGGCAGAGTTGAGGGATGGTGTGCCCTGCTGCTATTGGTCGATGTGTGTGTCATGCAATTCTCCAACAGGTCCACCTTGCATGGAGACTTGTGTATATAAGGCCTAGAGTGGCACTAATAAAGACACTTCACCTTCACCCTCAATACTGAAGTTCTGTCTCTTATTGGGGGAAACGCTATATTACAATTCACTAGCCCTTGTAAGGGCTGTTCCTGTTTCCTCACGGACGACTCTGGAATTCCAGCAGCACCTATCACCATTGGGAAAAGGACGTCTCGGGCGGTGAAGCCCTCCGGCGATAAGGGTTATCGCTACAGTACCTATAATCACGAACCCACTACTGGCCCCTGGATCATCCAGAGCAGACCTCAGGGAGTGGAGTGGGTTGACCCAGTTGAGAGCAGGGGATTTGATTACGGAGAGTGGTTGGACTCAGATTTGAGATCCAGATGGGAAAATGCGGACCTTGACCCTTGGACCCTGGTTAGGTTGCAATCTTTTGTAGCAGGTCAGGGACTGAAGAAAGACAAGTGCAGGCCCCATACTGAACTCGAGAGGATTTGCCTGGGTGAGGTGCCAAACGACCACCTGACCTCCAAATTGTACTCGTTTTTGGTGAGAGAGGGGGATAACCCTCCGGCGTTCTGGAGGGAATGGGAGGTAGACTTAGGGATGGAGTTAGATAAGGAGCAGAGAGAGAAGATTGCATCTCTTGCCCACAGATCCTCGATTGCCACAAGAGTACAGGAATCTAACTATAAGGTTCTAACCAGATGGTACTACACTCCCGACAGGCTTAATAGAATGTGTGCCTCGGTGGACCCACATTGCTGGAGGTGTGGGGTCGAGCAGGGTACCCTGATACACATCCTGTGGTCCTGTCCCAAGATCCGTGCATACTGGGAGGGTGTGTTGGCTGTGGTCTCTCAGCTTACGGGGGGCCGGAGCCTCACTGACCCAGCTCAGATTCTGCTGCATTCGACGAATCTCTCCGTCAGCAAGTATAAGAAATCATTGCGGGTCCATTTGCTGAATGCAGCTAAGCTAGTGATTCCTAGATTTTGGAAGCAAAAGAGACCCCCCACGGTGAGGGACTGGGCCTCGGAGGTTTCAAGCATCTCGGAGATGGAGGATCTCACACTTTCTATGCATGATAGGGACGAGCAGTACAGGAGAACGTGGATGCCCTGGTTGATCTACCAGGAGTCTGAGGAGTTCAAGCAGTTATTCAAGGAGCCATATTGTACCGCTGCTCTGGCGTGTTGTACCTGGGGTCCTTCCCTGCCCCCCCCCTCTCTACCTTTGATCCCCCTTGTGGAGGGTCTTTATCTTAATTCCAGGAGACCCAGTGGGCGCCTTGCGGTGAGAGACGCTGGCACCTTGGGCCCGGCCGAGACCGTACTGTGCCCAATGGGAGTGGCCGCGCTTGGCGGCCTCTAAGTATTGTTGAGATACGTGCCTGTAGACCTACGTGCCATATAGGTGATTCAGCTGCTACCTTGTCCTCCCCTACACCTGACCCGTGCTCACTTGCCCTCTCCCCTCTACCCCATTGTGTATTGTATTGTATTGTATGGTGTAATGTAAGTTTCTTGTGTCTGTTTATATGCAAAAACCTTTAAATAAAGAATTAAAAAAAAAAAAAAAAAGAAAGTGAGTATTGTTTTTGCCTTGGACTGTCCCTTTAACCATAGCTTAACATACCTGGGAGAACAAGTGACCCTCTTCCTCTCTCTTGCTGAGGCTGGAGAGAAAGCAATGGACAACAAGATGGGAATCGTCCAACACAGTATTAAACCACCTCCGGGTGGGTAGTAAAGCCTGAGCAGCAAAGAGAAACCAGTCAGACAAAAGGCAGCCTATCAGGTGCATATTTCGCAGCACAGTGCATCATTTACTGATATAGGATTACATTATAACTTGCACAGAAAGAAGTAATATAGGCCTGGACCAGGGGTTCCCAACATATTTTCATTAAGTACCACTTTCTATTTTCTGAATAAATCGGGTACCACCTGGGTGGTCCATGAACGTTGTCAGTCACCTAAAACCGTAATCAAAACGGCTATTTAAAAAATTGGGCAGTTTTTTTATTTAGGATCCAAATCACATTTGAGTGATGTATAGATGGCAGCAGACCAGGTTGGGGTACAGGTGCAGGACAAGTCGGCAGCTTTGTTGAGTAGCACCTGTGAGGATCTCAAGTACCACCAATGGTAATGGAAGCCCTGGCCTAGACGTTTGTAACCCTCACACAATGCTTTTCTTTCAGGCTCCCTTCTTGACTGGCAGCAGAGGGCACCAGCAGCATGCTTAGCAGCAGTAGGCACTGAAAAGTGCTTCTGGAGGACGCAGTCCACTCTGTAGCCGAGGGCGTAAGAATAGGATCAGTTCAGCCTGTATCACTCCCAAGAGATCGCACCAAAGGATCCAATATGGTTGCCATCATACTAAAGGAGTAGGTCCTGGTAGGATTATCTATCTCATGCCAATTTATGGAGAAATATACTATAATGTTATATTTAAGATTTTTTTTTAGTATCTGCTATTTATGAAGTACCGTATTTGGGGGGAAAATGTCAGTGCATCTTATCGGGCAAATGTGGGCAAAAAATAAATAATAAGGAAAAAGTTAACTCACCTCTCCATCGCTCGCGCCGTCCTGGAAGCAGCGGAGGCACCTTCTCCATGGCGCCAGCAAACGCAGACACCGGCCTGTTACAGTGGTGGCCCTGGCTGACGCTGCCTATGGGAAGGAGATGGGGCATCCCACACTGCCTATGGGAATGAAATGGGGCATCCCACACTGCCTATGGGAATGAAATGGGGCATCCCACACTGCCTATGGGAATGAAATGGGGCATCCCACACTGCCTATGGGAATGAAATGGGGCATCCCACACTGCCTATGGGAATGAAATGGGGCATCCCACACTGCCTATGGGAATGAAATGGGGCATCCCACACTGCCTATGGGAATGAAATGGGGCATCCCACACTGCCTATGGGAATGAAATGGGGCATCCCACACTGCCTATGGGAATGAAATGGGGCATCCCACACTGCCTATGGGAATGAAATGGGGCATCCCGCACTGCCTATGGGAATGAAATGGGGCATCCCGCACTGCCTATGGGAATGAGATGGGGCATCCCGCACTGCCTATGGGAATGAGATGGGGCATCCCACACTGCCTATGGGAATGAGATGGGGCATCCCACACTGCCTATGGGAATGAGATGGGGCATCCCACACTGCCTATGGGAATGAGATGGGGCATCCCGCACTGCCTATGGGAATGAGATGGGGCATCCCGCACTGCCTATGGGAATGAGATGGGGCATCCCGCACTGCCTATGGGAATGAGATGGGGCATCCCGCACTGCCTATGGGAATGAGATGGGGCATCCCGCACTGCCTATGGGAATAAGATGGGGCATCCCACACTGCCTATGGGAATGGTAGGGGGGCATCCCACACTGCCTATGGGAATGGTGGGGGGGGCGTGCCACACTGCCTGTAATCAGGTGTTTTAGCACAACATTTGGCTTAGAATATTTTTTTCTAGTTTTCCTTTTCTAAATCCTAGGTGCGTCTTATAGGGAGAAAAATACGGTAATCCAAATATAAAAAATATACTGTACCTCCAAATCAATCATGAGTTCTATGAAACGTTCGCAATAGTGAATTTTCTCAGCGGGGACTGGACCTGCACAATCCAAACAGACACAGTTACATTACACCCTATGCACATTTTGAGAAAATCATTTTGCTTTATTTTGACTCTGAAGTAAAGTCTAGCGCTCTGAAACAGCAGCACATGCATAAACCTTTACCATGTACTTCCAGTCTACAGTGCATTTATATTGCAGTGAGTGATAACACAGTTACATTGGGAACTGCTAGAAACATGGCCCCAACATTAACAGATCAGCCCCTAACATTTTGTTTTTTTACCTCATAGAGGTAAAGCTCCTCTGGGAACCGTAACAGGAATGTCAAGCACAAGGGGTGAGCTCATAACCTAAACAAGCTAAAATATAGACAGAGAGACTGCCATCATTTTTAAAAGTTTGACCTTCTAAAAAGGGGCGAGGGTCCGAAACCATAAATGAGAGTATTATTATAAGTAGTGCAACAGAAGCAGCAACAAAAGCCCTGATTTGTCTCTATCCAAAAGGTTTCTACCACAGTTCAGCTTATAGGCAAAACTAGATTTTTATTCAACTGTGCAAATCAGGAAGCCAGCTATGCTTACCAACCCTTATCCCTACCCTCACCATTGTGTGTCACAATAACGCCCAACAGCTGTGGGGGATTCCTTCTCCAAGTAACAGGGGCCTATATAACTAGCATGAGACCAATATTAGACCCACATGACCAGAAGCACCTCACCAAAATTAGGTCTTTATCATCAAAAACCTATGCTAGTCTTCCCAGGAATTTTCTAGAATGGCCCATACCTTTCATGTATGTATGCAGATTTATAGAGAAGACATTGTTACTGGTTTTCCTTAGAATAAAGTAAAGGGGGAGGAAAGTTGCTCCATTACTATTATCTATACAGGATCTTTCAGGGCATGTGAACCAATTTACCACCCAGTTTAACCCTATCACCAGGATATAATATTCAGCAAACAGACATATGAATCCTGCACAGCAACTATGGGCCTTATTAATGAAATGAAACCTGGGGTACTCTATGTCCCCATGAATCATAAGAACGGGAGCACAACCAATCAAAAAGTCTACAAAATTTTTATTCAAAAAAGTTCCTTTGTGTACAACAACATCTAAAATCAACACATCACACACATTACAAACACATTAACACCCCCCCCCCCCCATGCTGGCCCTGGTCACCTTCTTTCCTCAAAATAACCCATACAATATAGGGCTGTAATCAATATCAGAAACTCATTATGATTCTATCCTCATTGTCAATGCAAAAATGAAACCAAAATTAGTGTCCAAACAAACATTATAACCCACAAAACAATCAAACCGTGAAAATATACCTGAGTGCAATTTTTGTGCCGGCACAAAAAGAAACCCCACAAAGAAGAAAAGTAAAGGGAGGGAAGGGAAGCAAACAATACCCCTAACTTAACGTGTTCTTCAGTGGATACAACGAATGAATACAATGAAATACAATGAGTATATATTAAAAAAGCCCCTTTTTATAGTTAATATTTGTGGGTTATATTGTGGGGGGGTTTAATGTGTTTGTAATGTGTGTGATGTGTTGATTTTAGATGTTGTTGTACACAAAGGAACTTTTTTGAATAAAAATTTTGTAGACTTTTTGATTTTCATTAATTTGGTTTAGCACATTGGAGAGCACGCCATTATTAATGAACATTAGTGGTGCACCACACATATAGATTAACCAACTATGGGCCTTAGTTTGCATACAATTGCAATCGCATGTATTAAACCCCACGCCACGTCAAGGCGCCCCATTTGGTGGGGTCCCTACTCCTATTATTGAGTGCCCAAAGTTGGGACATGCCATGCAATCAAATCTTTTAGAGCTACTCACCTGGGAAGCTGCCAGCCTCCCTTTAGAACACTCCACAGGGAGAGATCCAAAATGGCTGAATTTCTCCCTGTGTGTGCTCATGGCAATTCAAACTGAGTAAATTATAGTAAATAATAGTAAGGAAGCAACTCCCTCCCCCTTTACTCTTCTTTAAAATAAAGGAGGAACAGTGGACAACAAAATATGCCTAAATTGTCACCTGCCGCCCTCTACAGATGCCAGTTTCTACACAGAAATACCCCGGCTCTATTAGGGCAGCCATCACCCTGCTATGACCAAGATGGCTGCTACTGACTATGACCAAGATGGCTGCTACTGACTATGACCAAGATGGCTGCTACTGACTATGACCAAGATGGCTGCTACTGACTATGACCAAGATGGCTGCTACTGACTATGACTAAGATGGCTGCTACTGACTATGACCAAGATGGCTGCTACTGACTATGACCAAGATGGCTGCTACTGACTATGACCAAGATGGCTGCTACTGCCTATGACCAAGATGGCTGCTACTGCCTATGACCAAGATGGCTGCTACTGCCTATGACCAAGATGGCTGCTACTGACTGAGGAAGCAAAGTCAGTGCCTGCTAATGTAAGCAGGGAAATACTGAGGCAAACAATACAATACTGATTATTCTGAAGGAGAAGTGTACAGAGCAATATCTAGGCAACCTCCCTGCAGCTAACCATCCTGCAAGCAGCGGAATTTACCTGTTGCAGGAATTGATTGTAGCACAGACAGGAACTTCTTTATCAGCTGCCGCAAAAATATTCTTTCCTGAATAGCCCTTCAATGTTAAAGAAAAAAACAGTTTATAAGCATTTCAAATCAAACTGCCTTAGGGCCCTTTCACGCCTCGATATTTGATTTGCTTTAAAGCAGAAATACTCCAGTGCAAGTTCAAAATCAGGAAAAAAGTCCTGCTCATTAAAATCAATGTATGCATTTGTGCACTGCAATTTAAAAAAAAAAAAAAAACGCTCCTGTGACAGACTCTGCCATTGGATTTTAAAGGCACTGTTTTTGCATAGACCCATTACTTTCATTTTCTTGAGCATGTCCCAGACAGACTGCCATGGTGTGGATTGATTGTGTTACAGACTGCTATTGTTATACTGATTGTGCTACAGACTGCTATTCTACTGATTGTGTTACAGACGGCTATTGTGTTGCTGATTGCGTCACCGGCAGAGTTGAGGGATTGTGTGCCCTGCTCCCATTGGTCCGTGTGTTTGTCATGCAGTCCTCCATCAGGTCCACGGGGGAGGTCCCCTTGCATGGAGCCTTGCATATAAGGCACAGTGTGGCACTAATAAAGTTAAGTTCATCTTCACCCTCAATACTGAGTTCTGTCTCTTATTGGGGGAAACGCTATATTACAATTCACTAGCCCTTGTAAGGGCTGTTCCTGGTTCCTCACGGATGACTCTAGGATTCCTGCAGCACCTCTCACCATTGGGAAAAGGACGTCTCTGGCGGGGAAGCCCTCCGGCGATAAAGGTTATCGCTACAGCTCCTGCTTTGCAGGTCATGGCAATCCTAGCCAATGGAACTGCAGATATAGCACAGTGTACTGCGTTACATCTACAGTACATTGTATCCGTACCTTGCTGCGGGACAGTGCAGTGGGGCCTAAACATCAGGGATGTCCTGGAGGGCTGCCAGGTGAATTCTGTACAGAGAAATATAAGTCCAGAGGTCTGCAGGCAACTATAAATCCTTATACTTACCTGTGGACCTCTGCAAACTCCACAAATGCTATTTCTCTGTATATTTTCCATCAGGCACCGAGGACAGCCCTGTAATTTAGGGCCCGGCTGCCTTGGCACATGCTGCCCACCTCATCCACTGTACTTCACAACAGTGCATCTTATAAGTGAAAGGGCAACAAGTCTCTATTCTGTTCCCAAAACATAACTCAATGTGTTAGAAAGTAAGCATGCCGATAATATCAACCCTGCTTTTCTAATAAAAGGATATCGGCTAACTATTACTAAATAAGCTGCATGTATTTGGTCTTGCGTTTTGGTCCTTTCCCCCGGGCACCCCTCCAGATCGCCTAAGCCAACTCACCTCTTCCCGATGCTACGGCACATGCGCGGCCGCTCGTCCAATCAGCGCGCTCGCGGCTGTATCCCCCCGCCATTCACAAATGCCTGGTGCAGGCACATGTCCTTCTAGAGGGATAGCGGGGATGCAGTCACAGCTCGCGCATGCGCCGTTGGACCAGAAATCAAGGTAAGTGTATGGAGCGATCTGCAGGGTTTCACAAAATGCGGCATGCCTCAGGCGGAGGGAATCGATCGGCCCGGGGATCTTATAGATTCCCAGACCGATCGCGGTGGGTTTTGGTTCACTTTAAATCTCCTTCCTCCTAATGCATGGTTACCGATATTGTTTTTAATCGTTTTCAAATACCCCCCCCCATATAAATGTATAAATGTTCCAGGCTTTCTTCCCAAATATTAGATCAATTCCAATAGGGGTCTACCTAGAGTTGCATGTTCAGAAGCCTATTATTGTTATTATCCTTTCCGGTGACCAGTTCACTTAATTGTATGTCTGTCCTTCCAAAACCGCTTCGTATGCACAAAAATACTAATGTAGAATTATGATCTCTGCTTTCATTTTAAAATGAGCTCCCTGTTTCCAGGCATGTTCATATGGCCCAACTTTCCTGATAAAGGTTAGAGGGGCCTGGCGATTTGTAATATCAGCCAAATGCCAAATGCCATATGCACCGAAGCCTATAGCAGTCATCCTGAGCCCTCCAGAGGAAAGGGATCTACAAATGTGGTGGGAGGTGCACCGCAGCACAATTAGAAATAGGTGCCGGCCATAAGGGGAACACAGAAAATGAAAGATATGGATAAGAGATCCTAGACTGATCTCTAAAACCCTTACCAAAGAGGCCGCACACTGAATATAGGTATATAGGCTCTTATCCATATCTTTCATCTCCAGAGGACAGGTTGATCTGTATAATAAATATGAGGTATTCATATGTACATACAATTCTCGTGCTTTAGAGTCCATCTTCTCGTCTGTCTTTTTAATGAGATTCCAGAACTTCCTCAGTTTTTGTGTTTTCTTTAACTCTTGCTCTAGACGAGTCTATGATGTAAAAACATGGACATTGTAGGCTCAACAACCCAAGAAGTTTCGCGTGCATTTGTAAAGCTTTCTGAAATCTTAAAAACTGCCAAAAATATGTCTTACCGGCTGCAGGCAGGTCCACATGGGCAGCGATATAAGTTGCTGAATTTGTCCACGAATTAAATCAACCTCCTGCAATAAGACATTTTTAGTTATGGGACAACATTTCATTGTCATTGTCCAGGCATAAAATACGGCTATACTGGCATTCTCCCACAGACGATTACTCCTAGACCAGCGCTGGGACACTTATAGGATTGCTTGATCAAAGTCCCACGCCACCTGCCTGATCTTCCACTGCTTTTATAGTATTGATGATGGACTGCCCCCTGCCATGCCTCCCTTTTATTTACTGCAAAGGAGGGGGCGCACTAAGTGCTGATAATGCTTCAGTACCATGCATGCAGATGGGGCAAATGAGTTTTGGGGAGTTTTCTTTTGTCAAGGCTATTGGTCTGTTTTAACACCTGAGCAGAATGTGCCTATGGAGTGACCAGAGCTTCCATCCTAATGGTCGGCAGTTCCATAGAGCAACTGTTTCTATGGAATGCCCTAGTAAAGGGCCTATCACAAGTTGCAAGCTAAGGCTTAGCTTTCCTAACCCAGATGATGACAAAAGGTTACTCGTAAACACACAGGAACAGAAAAAAAAAAGGAGTTTCGTCAGGGCCAAATAGATGTTATGTCCAAAGCTAGAACCAAATAATATTTGCCAAGGCAAAAAATGAGGACTAATTATCTTATTAAATAGTGTGGTTATGGCCAAAGGCTTAATATAAAATACCGGGTGGAGCCTGAACCCGGACTTAGTAGAGTCAGATATTAGCCTGACCATATACCAATGAAAGGAAGGGTCACCACAAGGGGCAATTAGGATATGGTTGCCCATTTTCTCTAAATTATTAAATGGAACACTTAAAAACCTGCAGAGACACTGACAGTAAATGATCAGCAGCCAATAACTTCCCTGTACATTTCAAGTAAAAACTTCACCCTCTGTGAATGCTCCTGAAACTGGCTAGAGCTCAAGACAACCCAGAACTGATGGCGGGCTGGGTAGGAGGTCAGAAGTAGCCAACACACACCCTATAATCATAACTCAAAACAAAAAAAAAAACAAAAAAAAAAACTTTTTGCTAAAACCACAGGCTTCCATCATCCATCTTGTCCAGACACTAAGCAAAGACAGAAGTGAATCTAATGCTTGCCGAGGCCTCACAGGTGTAGAATTAATGGAGCTGAATAGCTGGTGACAATGACTAGGGGAGGGGGCTTTTATAGAAGATATTTCACTAATCTGCTTAAAAGCAGATTTGTAAAAAAAAAAAAAATGGATGCTGCTAGTCAACGCAAGCGACAAAAAAGTGTTGCAGGAGTGATGTCCACGCCTGCCCCCTCGATTGCCGGGATTGGTCAGTATTGGCCGCATGGGCAATCAACTAATTGTAGATTCTGCATGCTGTTCCTGACTGGAATAGAGGTTAGGAAGTTGATCTGTGTCCTAGATTTTCTTTCAACTGTAGTTCGCTTCACAGTTTCACAAAGATGCTGCTAGTTATACTACTGTTAAGACTACTAACAACCAGGGCTGTGGAGTCGGTAGATAAATGTTCCGACTCCTCGGCTTTTTGTACTTCCGACTCCAGGACTCCGACTCCTCTGTATTAATATGTGAATGTATTTTATACATTCCTTGAAGGAAAGAAAGGCGACATACATGTCATTACTTCTAGCAGAGAGAGGTAGTTGGGCAGAAGCTGCCTTCTCCTTTCTGTGTGCTGATCTTCTGCTGAAGATAGGGCAGTGGGAGGATCCAGAAAGGGGCCTTTATTATAAAACATGATTTCCCTAGTAGAATCCCATAGTCATGTTTAAAGTTTAAGCTAACAATCGAAGTTTACAAGTTTTTATAGCCTTTTGCTGAATGACAGCAGTTTTTTCCAATGGTACAGCTTCAGTCTTGAACTATTGATCCTCCATTCCCTTCACTTATACAAGTGTCTCTAGTCCTGCAAAATACATATTTACTTAATCCCTTATCAGTGAGAGGCTAGGTTACCCATGGGTTCCCTGTAACAGCAGAACACAACACTATGCAAAGTATAAGTATTGCCGCTTCTAATTGTGCGTTGCGTGCCATATAGTGAAGCACATGAAAAGCATGCTTCTTCACGGTCACTTAACATGTTCGTTTTGCGGTTACGTGAGGCACTGCATGCATTGTTCTTTATTCTTACAATAGAGAAGTCATTAATTATAACTTTTTGTGAATTGAGACATTTAAACTTGCTAAATCAAAATTGGCATTGTTTGCCGACTCCGACTCCAGGTACCCAAAATTTCCTTCGACTCAGACTCCGACTCCACAGCCCTGCTAACAACACTGCCATGTTTGAATATTTCTCTAGATTTACAACAAATTTCAGCCACTTTTGTGAGCCTGTTACGTGATCCTAAATTTACCGTTAACATAGAAAACAATGGGTCATGAATTGCTGGGATATGTAGAAGCGAGTTACTTGAAAATGACAAGTCAGATTCGAAACAATTGGCCAGGTAATAACAGTCAATAAAGATAAAGCTTAAACATACTAGGCTGCTGAAACAATGATCCAAAAACAGGAGGAGAACTGTTCGCTCGTGTAGCGTGTAGTCACTTTTTGAATCTTCAGCCACAGATGCTTCTCGAATACTTCTGAAGAAAAAAGGGAAGTGTTCTGGTTTCTTCTTGAAAGTCTGAATGAAATTTAAAAAGAGAAACAAGTTGGATGTCACTTTCTAAATGATAAAAACACAGACATCAAAACGTATAGACTTCTCTCTCAACTGCAGCCAACATCCATTAAAGAAAAGGCAGATTGCCACACCTATGAGATCATGGTTAAGAATTGTTAAAAAAAAAAATAGTTGTTAAAAATGGGTGTTGATCTGCTTTACGCTCTGCAACAAGCATAGTAATATTACAGAGCAGGAAGAAACAAAATATATATAAAGAGCTGCAGTATGTGCAACAGTTCGAGATCAATTACAGTATAGTATATGAAGTGCTTACCTCCCAAGCAGGCACATTTTCACGGAACTTCTCATTTACTATGCAGCAGATAGACATTAGGTAGGCTCTACTAGACACCTCTGGTGAGTAATTAACCCACAAATAGTTCTCCAAGTACTGGCTGTAACAAGAGAAAATAAGATAAATCCATGTGTTTAGTGGACAGCCCTTGCCAATTACCCACACCACCATCTGAAGGACCGGTGTCAGCAACTTGCTTCCCTGGGCAGGTGTTGGGACCCCTGCGCTTTGGGGGGGGGGTCACATGGTGACAAGCCTCCTGCTATGGTAGGCAGGGTCATTTCCCTTCCTCTACGGCAGCATGTCTGCTGTTTTCTTCCTGCTATGCATGGCTTCAGAGCATCAGCCACAGAAAGCAAACTGTACCGGCAGCAGCAGACGGGCAACTCATTCTGCAATGAGCAGTGTGTTTATATTGCAGCAATTACTGCTGAACTGTGTGTAAATACCCCATACAAGCCCGGTACTACCTGCACTGATGACACAATCGACTACTGGCGAGCACTTGGTCCAGAGGCAGAAACGTGAAAGAAGACTCTGGATCATGTGACTGCAGGTGGCCAGTCGCGGGGCCTGGTTTCACCGAGGGAGTGAGGTGAAGGTAAGCCAAATGCATAGGAAGGCCATCAGGATACCCCCAGGCTGCGGTCAACATAAAAATGTAAAATGCAAGAAAGTCTAAAAGACTCTAGGGCTGGGCTATTGTCTGTCCTATGTTGAACCCCCCCAGTGCTCATGCACATCCTGTCTTTCCAGGAGAATTGAATGTCTGCCGGCATGCGTGCACAGAGTGGATGTCGCACAATAAGGCTGATTCAGCACAGCAAGAATTTTCTTTTCTCCCATTTTTGTGACCGCTCACAGCCAGAAAGGGATGAAAACGCTGCTGCAGCTGGTCGCGCATGGCCTTGGGCTTATGGTAAAGGTGAGAAAACCAGGTGAACTGCGGGGTTTCACAAAGCGGACCATCCTAGTTCAGGATGCAGCAGGAGGGGAGGGAATCAGCTGGCCCTGGAGTCTCAAACTCCAGGGCCCATTTTGGTCCACTTTTAGGACATAGTGCATAGGTGTTTAGGATGGCATAAATCTTTAGGCAACCATATGGTGGCAAATATGCCCCCTCCCCCCCCACAGTGAAGGCCAATGAGCTAAATAAAGAAAAAAAAAACACTTTCACCCACTCCCACGCCAGGAACTGCTGTGTATGACATGACTACAGAAGGGTCCATCGATATTCTGCCACCCAAGGGCCCACATCAATTTTCCCTGCTGATCTGTGGCAATATTACTGTAACACCCACAGGAACATCTCCACTCACAGTCATTAGTAAATGGGCTCCAAAGCAGTAGGGCCCCAAGCAGTAAGCTCACCTGAACTCCAACAGCATTATCTTCCGGATGGAAAACCTGAAAAGACAAAGCAGAATGTTGAACCGAAAAAAAAAAACAACTTCCCCTTCTGTGATAGAATTCAATTGCCACTATGTCTGCTTTGAACTCATCTTCAGAAGACACTGAAGTAACTAGCTGTGTGGGACTTAAAGGGAAACTTCTAGCTACCCTTTAACCTTTACATTAGCATAGAGGTGACCTACACATCTAAGCACCTACTATAAAATATACCGTATTTTTCCCCCTATAAAACGCACTATTTTTCCCCCAAAGGTGGGGGGAAACGTCAGTGCGTCTTATTGGGCGGATGTCAATTGGTGCGGTGCCTAATCTTCAAGCAGATAAAGCCCATGGAGCCCTGTAAACCAACTCACGTCCCTATTTTTTACAAATGAAGGGGGGAGAAAAAAAAAAAAAACACTTACTTTGACTTGACAATTTCCTTGATGTAAATGTCTTCTATTACCTACAAATAATAGAGATTTGTATATGAAAATACAATAGGGCATCCAGTTAACCCCATCCAAGCTTAGTCAATATCCAGGTAATCCGAGCAGATTTGCGAAACACAATATATCAATGAATTAAAGCTGAACAAAACTAACCAGCACACACCCTGGAATCAAAAAGATTCCAGGGCCGGACGCTGGCATTTCCCCTTGGGCATCCCGAATCGGGATGCCCCGTTGAGTAAAAACCCCCAGGGCGGTGATAATTATTTTCTCTGGTGCAGCGGCGCATGTGCTGACTCTCATCCAACAAGAGACGTCTGACGCGACTATCTATGTCATTCGGCTCTCATTGTTTTCAAAAGGGAGTGTGCGCTGGCACATCCCCACGGCAGCCATACAGATAGACTGGAGCGTGCATGGCGCCAGGGATGCTGAAGTGCGCGCTCCCCTTTGAAGTCAATGAGAGCCTTTTGGCGAAGGATGTAACATAGCAAATAGCTCTGGTTGGCTGCATGCCTGTGCTGTTGGAACGAGGAGGAGGTTAGTGGTACTGGGCATTCTGGGGGGATTACAAACAGTGGGGCATCTGAACTCGGGATGTTCCTGGGGAACAGAACAAAACCCGGGAAAGTCAAATTCCGCTTTCGGTTAGGCTTTAAGTGGCCAATTTCCTCAGCTTGTATGTTCTGTGGCCTTGCACCAGTGGGTGCGGGGGCCTAGAACATGTCAGGTCTCTTCTGCCTAATTCAACATTATTAGTTGTTCTATCTATCGTATAAGCCTCTAATAGAATCACATTAATGTGGCATGTTTGGACATTTCCCCTATATACTGTAGCTTTCAATGATATTAATAAAAAACACTTCCGTGCTGGCTTGAGGGGGCAACATCAGTAAAGGAATCTATTATTCTTCTGTGTGGAGTAAAAAAAACTTAAGTTAGGTACCTGGTAACTTTTTTTTCTAAACATCCGAAAGGGCAGCATACGCTTGAGACCTCCGGCTCCTCCCACCAAAGGGGAACACGTGACCACCAGATAGGATAAAGTCTTGACTCCTCCTTCTATTCCCCAGTTGTTGTAGAGATCTGAAAAAGAAACAGACCCACAACTCCACTTTATAATTAATACATAATCCAACTCCACAAAAAAACTGGAAGGAAAACGGCGTATGCTGCCCTTTCGGATGTTTAGAAAAAAAGTTACCAGGTACCTAACTTAGTTTTCTCAAAACATCCTACGGGCAGCATACGCTTGAGAGATAGGCGAGTACTACCTCATTGGGTGGGAAGAACAGCACGAAGGACACTTCTGCTAAACTACTGATCTCTCTGGGACAGAAGATCCAACCGATAGTGTCTTGCAAAAGTCTTGGCGGAGGACCAAGTGGCTGCTTTACATATCTGTTTCATAGAGACCCCAGCCTGCTCTGCCAAAGATGTAGAAACACTTCTTGTGGACGTGACCCCACCTGGTATATTGACATTTTGATAAGCCATCCTAATCATATTCTTCATCCATCTTGCCAATGTTGTTTTAGAACTTTTAGACTCTTCCTAGGGTCTGAGAAGGACACAAACTGTCGGATCTTCTCCAATCCTTAGTCTGCTGAAGATATTCTAACAGATGAGTTCTGACATCCAAGGCACCTAATTCAGAAGAATCCTCCTTGTTGATGGACGGAAGGATAATCTCTTGAGTTCTGTGAAAATCAGATGCAATCTTAGGCAAGTAACAAGGATCCACTCTCATAACTATGCGATCCAGGAATACTTGAAGAAAAGGAGGACGACATGACAAAGCCTGGATATCAGTAATTCTGCGTTCAGAAGTAATGGCCACCAAAAAAAACACCTTCCAGGTGAGGTATTTTATGTCCAAATTCTTGATGGGGAAAAAAACGGAGGAGATTTAAACATTGAAAGAACCTTAGCCAGGTCCCATTGGGGCGCGATCTTAGATGGTGCAGGCTTAGAGCGCTTAACTGCTAGAAGGAAACGCTTGACAATAGAAAAAGACGACAACCTTTTGTCCAAGAATACGGACAATGCTGCCAACTGGACCTTCAGAGTATTCACACTTAGTCCCATATCCACTCCATGCTGCAAAAATTCCAATATAACAGGGAACTTGAAATAAAATTTCCCGTTCTGAATTCTCCAGGACTTAAAGGTCTTCCAGACTTTTAAATAGATCTTCCTAGTGACCACTTTTCTGCTTGTTAGCAGAGTGTCTATGACTCATTTGGAGTAACCCGTCTTCCACAGTAAGGAGACCTCAGGGTCCATACTGTCAGTTTCCAGCATTGCGGGTTTAGACAGAACACTGGTCCCTGGGACAGCAATCGTGTTCACTGGAATCACCCACGGGTCCTGCACAGATAGTTCCAGAAGAGTCGAGAACTAAGGTGTCTTGGCCACCAAGGAGCCACCAGAAGAATAGTAGCTGGTTCCCTGATGATCTTGTTCAATACCATCGGAATCAATCGGACCGGAGGAAAAGCATAGGCTAGATTGAACCGCCACACATGGGTCAATGCATCCACTCCTAATGCTTGATCCGTCGGATTCAACAAGAAGTATTTGTCCAGTTTGTGATTCTTCGCAGAAGCGAACAGATCCACCTTGGGCATGCCTCTTAGATCGCATATCTGCCTGAACACTTCTGGATCGAGAGACCATTCTGATTCCTTTATTTGTGACCGACTCAGAAAGTCCGCTACCTGATTTAAGGTCCCCTTTATACAGACCTGGGCAATGTACGGCCCGCGGGCCGTATACGGCCCTTTGCTAGGCTCTTACCGGCCCGGGCTGAGCTGGCCAGTAAGAGACGCAGAGGAAGGGAAAACATGCCAGACTCGACGAGCCGAGTGGCCGATCGGCTGCTGCTTAACTTAGGTGATCGCCTGTGTACAGTGTGAGAGGCTTAGGTTAAGCAGCAGCTGATCGGCCGCTCGGCTCATCGGGTCTGGCACATTCTCCCTTCCTCTGAGGAAGCCAGACCCGATGAGCAGGTGATAGAGACCTGGGGACTTTGGAAGGACAGAGTAGGGGCTCCAGAGCATCAGTAAGTCTGCTCAGAAAGATTATGTAGTTTGCTTGTGTTTTCCCTTCCTGCCTGCTGTCTCTTTTTCACCATGTACCTGCCCACCATGCTCTCACCATGCCCCCTTCCTGCTGCCCACCATGCTCTCACCATGTCCCCTTCCTGCTGCCCACCATGCTCTCACCATGTCCCCTTCCTGCTGTCCACCATGCTCTCCCCATGCCCCCTTCTTGCTGTCCTCATGCTCTCCCCATGCCCCCTTCCTGCTGTCCACATGCTCTCACCATGCCCCCTTCCTGCTGTCCACATGCTCTCCCCATGCCCCCTTCCTGCTGTCCACATGCTCTCACCATGCCCCCTTCCTGCTGTCCACCATGCTCTCACCATGCCCCCTTCCTGCTGTCCACCATGCTCTCACTATGCCCCCTTCCATGCTCTCACCA
Source organism: Gastrophryne carolinensis (assembly GCA_027917425.1). Classification (NCBI taxonomy): domain Eukaryota; kingdom Metazoa; phylum Chordata; class Amphibia; order Anura; family Microhylidae; genus Gastrophryne; species Gastrophryne carolinensis. Next base: position 126,403,094 of record CM051244.1, on the reverse strand, counting down.
TGTCCCCTTCCTGCTGTCCACCATGCTCTCACCATGCCCCCTTCCTGCTGTCCACCATGCTCTCACCATGCCCCCTTCCTGCTGTCCACCATGCTCTCACCATGTCCCCTTACTGCTGTCCACCATGCTCTCACCATGCCCCCTTCCTGCTGTCCACATGCTCTCACCATGCCCCCTTCCTGCTGTCCACCATGCTCTCACCATGCCCCCTTCCTGCTGTCCACCATGCTCTCAGCATGCCCCCTTCCTGCTGTCCACATGCTCTCACCATGTCCCCTTCCTGCTCTCCACCATGCTCTCACCATGCCCCCTTCCTGCTGTCCACATGCTCTCACCATGCCCCCTTCCTGCTGTCCACATGCTCTCACCATGCCCCCTTCCTGCTGTCCACCATGCTCTCACCATGTCCCCTTCCTGCTGTCCACCATGCTCTCACCATGTCCCCTTCCTGCTGTCCACCATGCTCTCACCATGCCCCCTTCCTGCTGTCCATCATGCTCTCACCATGCCCCCTTCCTGCTGTCCATCATGCTCTCACCATGCCCCCTTCCTGCTGCCCACCATTCTTACACTTTGCCCCAGCTGATATGAGCTCTCCTTGCTGGCTGGGAAATTATCACATCAGAACGTTTTAAGTGGACCAAAACCCGGCTTTATCAGCCTGGGAATCTTATAGATCCCCTCCCCGCGGGTCATCCAAAATCGGGATGCCCCGCTGTGTGAAACCCCCAGGTCGCCCATAAACTCACCTTCTTTCCCAGTTCAACGGCGCATGCACGAGCTGCGGCCGCATGCCCGCTATCCCTCTAGCAGGGCGCGTGCCTGTTTCAGCCATTTGAGAATGGCCAGCGCGGGCGCGCTCCCTGTTAGAGGGAAGCTCGAGATGCAACCGCCAGCGCACTCAGAGCCGCTGAGCTTAGACGACGCTTAGACGCCCATAGCTCAGCGGCCCTCCACAATATTTTTAGTTTCTCATGTGGCCCCATGGAAAAAATAATTGCCCACCCCTGCCTTTATATGTACTGCTGTTAGGGACTTCAGGTTTTCTTCTGACCACAGCAAGATCTCGGATGCCACAGTCATCAATTGTGAGGATCTCGTTCCCCCTTGACGATTTATATACGCCACTGATGTCGCATTGTCTGACCTGACTTGCACATGCCAGTCTCTTAGGTGCGATTTCAGTGCCCACAAAGCTCTCTCAGGTTTGAAGAGTCCTGCAATGGGTTACCCAGCCCCAAGCCGAAGCATCTGTAGTTACGATCATCTCCTTGGGATCCAACCAAGGTAGTCCCTCTGGGAATCTTGCTTTAGCCACCAACTCAGGGAACATTTCACCTCTAGAATAGGAAATTCTTCCTCCTCCCCAGGGGAAGAAACCCCTCCCTCCTCTGAGTCGTCATCTGGCATATTTGACTCCTGAGTGGCGAAATAAGAGGGTCTCCCCATGTGACCGGAGAATAAAGAGGAATCAAAGGGACCTGTTGTTGATTGGGAAAATACAACCTGGTTACCCGAACCCTCCGGGATCCTCTGGGCCATAGATGAGGAAGAAATCTTCAGTTCCTTCATCATCCGCATCAAATCGGAATTTTATTCTTTATTAACCACTTTGTCCGTGCAGGATTGACAGAGGGGTTTCTTATAGGAAGCCGAAAGCTTTGTTTCACACATGGGACATCTCCTACTCTTCTTATGTGACTTAGATCCCGAAGAAGAGGATTTAGGTACACTTTTGGAAGCTTTGTCCGGGGTCTTAGACTATAAGACATAAGAAAATAGGGGACCGTGAGCTATATCCTATTTCCCAATAAACATGCCCAATATTGACACTATTAATAAATAAAAGTGACTTACCAGGGCAGAGCTGGGCCTTCTCCCAGAATCGGCAGTTGACGGGTTATTAGATGAATCCTGGTCCACATTAGGAATATCTGTGGAAGTATCTTGCATAGGAACCAACATAGGCTCGATGCACACATCCTCCGCCTGTTCTGCCATTTTTCTGGTATGAGGCACCAAGGATTAGCCTCCTGAATCCGCCTAAATAGGGCACGAGCATAATCCCAATAATTGTCATTAACCCTTTTCAACATGAAAATAGGAAAGGAAGGCCAATTGTACAAAATGCCAAAACAACTGTGCTTTCCCTTTAAGGCCTAGCACGTGTTGTGGCTGAGCAGGAATATCCCGGCGCTGGCTAGTGACGTCACAGCATTCCTGGGAGGAAGAAGCCTAATCCTATTTCCTATATGGACACTATAATTCGAATTACGCCATGCACGCGCGGGGAGGAAGAAAATAGGAAGATCACCATCCTGGAGGAATTCGTCCGGGAATGTTTCCCAGAGCCATTCGACCCCCACCTCCGGACTGCCAGCCGCCGCCGGAGGTAAGAAACTGCGACCGCAACTTGCAAGTGCCTTGCGGGGAAGAGAGAGCGAAATCGCATCATTCCTCTCTGTTCCCCGCCTGTTAAAGGTAAAGTGTCCCAAAAAATGTAAAGTCAAATTTAAGCTGGAAAAAAGATCCCAGAACAACCAATTCTTCAGGGAACTTCCAGATAGTAACAAATCATTTATTCTATTGATAAAAAATATCCATTATGGGGTCAGGCCACCCCGGCTTCTTCCAAAATTCATCCTCAGTAACAGGGAAAAAATAGCTTACCCCCCTTTGAAAGATTCAAAGAAATGGGATCTGGCCTAAAATCCCTGAGGATATCCCGGGCCCCTGGCATAGTAAGCCTTTAGGACAGAGAAATGGACCCCCTGCTCAAAACAGGTCCACAGCACTGGAAATACTTACCTAAACCTTCCTGGTTCAGGAGCTAGGGTCTGGAACACGGAAACAACTGGGGAATAGAAGGAGGAGCCAAGACTTCATCCTATATGGTGGTCACGTGTTCCCCTTTGGTGGGAGGAGCCCGGGGGTCTCAAGCGTATGCTGCCCGTAGGATGTTTTGAGAAAAATAACTAGCTATTTAGGTGAAAGGATTCCATAAAGAAAAAGGGGAATTCACAAAAGAGTGACCTTGCCAACATTGCTAGGGAACAGCATCTATAAAGTGGACCTTAACTACATTCATCTGAGACCTGATCCGACCTAGTGCCCCCAGCATTCTGTTCTGGGATGCCTTCATGTCTGTCTGCTCAATACTCTGCAGTACATACTTACCTTTTACTTGCACATTTTACAGGAGACGCCTAAGGTAGCTGCCAAGCATCTTTTAATGTTAGAGGAATGGAAGTCACACTTGGGTTTCCTGTGTCCACTCAGACAGAGCTCCAGAGGCAAAAGCAAAGTATCTCTGTATTGCAGGGTATTCAGTGGGTGAGCATCACAAATTATGATGTCCAGGGGGTGGGAGGTCCATTTTAACACTGGGATGTTATGTGGGAGCAGCCTGGAGGTCCAGGAGATGATCTATGGGAAACCATCAGCGAGTGAGGAAGGCATTTCATGGCATCAGCATGGCCCAGCCAAACAGAGTAACATTGGGAAGCTGTTGGTGAGCAGCATAAGGGCCCCATGACTCAGACATGACAATAGGAGTCCACAATAGTAGAGAACATATTCCATGGAAGAAGTGTGAGTGGCGTTTTTTTTTTTTTTTAGAAAATAGGTTACAGGGAGCATACAACTCAGATGTTACTCCTCGTCCATCTCCACTAGGTCTGCCACAGGCTTCCAACTTTATCCACCATTGAACTACTGGACTTTCTGGGTGCCTCTATTATAGAAAAGTTGGCTAGCTGGGTAAAAGAAAGCACTGATGACACTAAAGAAAGGCTACCGCACCAGCACTGCATAGCACAGAACTGATAAGAACTTGTCTATATAGAACCAAGAACAACGCAACAATAGAAGATGAACGCTCGCTGACTTGTGTCACATCTTCAAAACGGATCCATTTATAGAAAACAATTCTATTTATAGAAAACAATTCTATTTATAGAAAACAATTCTATTTATAGAAAACAATTCTATTTATAGAAAACAATTCTGGGGAGGCTCTGCACGAATGACACTGTAAATTTACCTTGGGATCAAACGGCAGCTTCTTCTTCGAATGTGGAGCCCAATAGTTTTTGGCCAGCTGGAAAAAAAATGTTGGCTATTTAGGAAATTGACATTTATCACACACACACACTGAACTAAAATATATACTGTGTTTCCCTCCCCAAAAAATGACAGGGTTTTATATTCATTTTTGTTCTAGGGCTTATTTGTCCAGAAATAATCTACATTTGCTCTTCATAATATAGCCATCTAACTCCCCCTATGGACCTGGTGGGTGACACTCCATAAAAAATATTCATATTTTAAGTCCTGCTTAAGGTGGACCAAAACCCAGGATTCTGACTATCCTGGGGTTTGGTCCTTGCCCCCGGGGCACCCCGCTGTGTCAAACGCCCCAGGTAGCCTGAACGAACTCACCTCTTCCCAGTCCTACGGAGCATGCACGCCCACTCTTCCAATCAGCACGTTCAGATCCATTCGAGGCGGCCGCATGCCTCGCTACCCTTACGCAGGGGTACGTGCCGCCCCAGGGCAAGAAATGGCCCGAACCAGGGGCCTTCTGGTCTTGGTGCCCCAGGCAATTGCCGTATTTTCCCCTGTAACTGGAACTAGGGCTTAATTTTGGGGAGGGCTTATTTTCAGGGAAACAAGGTATTTAAAGCGGACCTTCACTCTGAATAGGAGTCTATCTTATATGTTTCCCCCACACTGTACATACAGATTGCTCACATTAAAAATCATCCTACCTGCATCTACTGCATGTTATGAGCCTTTAAACATCCAAGATGGCGGCTTATGGAAGCCGCCATTTTATCAGGCAGCCTGCAAACAGGAAGTGCCTGCAAACAGGAAGTGACTGTGCTGCTCTGCATTCTGGGACTGCTGACCTTTCCCTGACCCCAGCTCTGCTCTGTCTGAGCAAAGCACAGCTATAACCTGCCCCCCTGTACCTTATCCCACTCTCCTCTCCTCAGTAAGTGTGATGCTTCTGAGTCAAGATGGCGGCGCCCGTATCCTAAATTCCTGAACAGAGTTGCAGCTCAGTGGGGGAAAGAATAATAAGTTAGTGACTAAAAATGTTAAATATATTAATTTTAGATGCTGGGGAATCGTTTTTTAAGAGTTTGGGCTTTTCATTAAATCATGGTGAAGGTCCGGTTTAAGTGGACCTCAGAAACAATACAACTTTAGGTCTGCTTATACTAGCAATATGGAATGCCCCTCTTCTTAACAATAGCTTGGAAGCTCAAAATATTCATGTTAAAGATATCTAGGAAGCCCAAATTAGGATCTCTTGGAGAGCAGGTGTAAGGGAACCTAAAGTCTTTTTTTTATATATAAGGTCTGCTTAGGTTGGGCCGGAATATGAACAGAACCTATACACTCACGGTATGCCCAAGTAAGCCTCTATGGCAAGAAGCCGCCCGCCTAGGACGTCTCCCAAATGTTTCAGCAGTAAAGCCCTACCCAGCATGGCCTGAGTGCACTCGCCTGCCCCCAGGAGGGAGCAGATTATCTCAATAACGGTCATCCACTGCACACAATAATCACAAGACACTCGTCTCAGTAGCGGTTGGCCTGGAGTGGGATACAGCAGGAACATTTCCTACAAATCCATTGAGGGCAGGCGAAAAAGAAGTAATAGGATGGTAAGGTTTCTCATACAGGGACGCCCTGAGGGGAGGAAAATGCAGCAGCCCAGTGTTTGGGCAGAGCTTTATGGTGGCAAGTGGAAATTTTTCCTATAATAAACTAGCTATTTGGAGTATATGCAGAGTTTCATATAGCGTGGCATCCCAATTTAGGGGCAAGCTGTAAACCGGCCCTGGAATCTTTTGAAATCTAGAGAAACTCCACTTTTGTACAATCAGACTTACCTCCAGGAACAGGGCTCTCTGGGTTACCAGCCACAGCCCCCCGGTCACTGTGCTCAGAGCCCCGGAACCTCCGTGATCTCCCCACAGTTCTGGCTTTGGGCAGCAGGTGGGAATATGCGAGGTACAGGCCCAGGCGCCCATAATTCTCCACACTTGCCTCAGGAACACCAGCACGAGATGCCGACAGGGAGAAGGAGAGTCTGATCTGGTTGACGAGGAGTTTTCTATTGAAATAACCCTCATGTCAAACAAGAGGGTCACTGAAAAGGGCAGCTGGGGAGGCACCCAATTTAAAGCGGACCTTCACCCTGAATAAGAGTCTATCTTATATGTTTCCCACACCCTGTACATACAGATTGTCCACATTAAAAATCATCCTACCTGCATCTACTGCATGTTATGAGCCTTTAAACATCCAAGATGGCGGCTTATGGAAGCCGCCATTTTATCAGGCAGCCTGCAAACAGGAAGTGCCTCCTGACTGTGCTGCTCTGCATTCTGGGACTGCTGACCTTTACCTGACCCCAGCTGTGCTCTGTCTGAGCGAAGCACAGCTATAACCCGCCCCCCTGTACCTTATCCCACTCTCCTCTCCTCAGTAAGTGTGATGCTTCTGAGTCAAGATGGCGGTGCACGTATCCTAAATTCCTGAACAGAGTTGCAGCCCAGTGGGGGAAAGAATAATAAGTTAGTGACTAAAAACTTAAAATATATTAATTTTAGATGCTGGGGAACCGTTTTTTAAGAGTTTGGGCTTTTCATTAAATCACGCTGAAGGTCCGGTTTAAGGGATACTCGGCTCAGCATACTTGTACTGCAGCCTGAATTCCGGTGACCACATAACTACTACCAAAATTCACACCGTTTCGCACCCCCACGTGACCGCTGGCCCTGGCTTCCTTGCCTGGAATCAGTAATAAGAGCAGGGGATGACAAAATGTGCCGTGGCAGAGCTTATTTCACAGCACTATCCCATGTTCTGGGCCACCCCTGGTTTGGGATGCTCTGCTGTGTGGAACCCCCGTTGTTCACCCAGTAAGCTCACCACTCCTTGATCCAATGTTGCATGCGCAGCCTTTTGTCCAATCAGGTTCTCCGGCCATGAAAATTAATGTATAGCTTAAGAAGCTGAATGAAATGCCAGCCGCACAGCATCACTTGCATCCTTTGGCTGTGCATTGCCACACACAGCTATTCAGTTGTGGCTGCGCATAGTCGAAAGAGGATGTGAGTGATGCCGCCACTGACCGTGCATGCGCCACAAGACTGTTGAATGGCTAGTATCTTTTTGATGCTGAGTGCCTAAGTGACCTCACCTCTCCTATCCAGGATATTTATTTTTATTTATGATTTTTTTCAGAATAGTGCTCCTTTAAAGGGACTGACCACCCAAATAACTCACATTTTGTCCCCCGCAGGTGCTACTCCAGTCACAAGCCACTCACCCAATCGGTTACAAGGGCACTGCTGCACCCCCTCCATTGCAGTGAATTAAAGTGGACCAACACCCAGGATTTTGACTATCCTGGGTTTTGGTCCACTTCAGCGGGGCACCCCAATCAGTGAAACCCCCCAGAAACCCCGAAAAACTCACCTCTCCTCGCTCCCACGTGACCGCCGCTGCCAATCCCCGCCGACGGACAAGAGAGCGCGCCCACCGCCGCCTCCCGCGCGTCACTCTTACAGGGCATTCACAAATGGCCGGCGCGGGTGTGCGTCCTGCTAGAGGGAAGCGTGGGAGGCGGCGGCGAGCCGCTGGATCGTGGATATGGTAGGAATTTAGGGGTTTCTGGGGGGTTTCACACAGCGGGGCACCCCGATCAGGGGTCTGATCGGTCCGGGAATCTTATAGATGCCCGGGCCGATCATGGGAGGGTGTTGGTCCACTTTAAGAGGGAGGTGAGTGAAAAATCATGGGCTTTGGTTTGCTTTAAAGCAGATCAAAACCCTTAGCGTGCCAATCACTGGTAGGTCTGTCTCTGGAGTCTAAAATATTCCAGGGCCGGCCAACCAAGTTCCCCTGGGGCATCCCAATTTTGAGCCTTGATGAGCGCATCCCCGGGCTCCCTTTAACTGAGACGCACTTCAGGGCTGCAAACCGCAGGGAGATCTGTCATGTGGCCACTCCCACTCGCGGGCTCTGTGTCTACATTTAATATAAAAGGCACTGATTGAATGACAGCCCATGTGTGTAACTTGGGACCAGGGAAAGATGAGTTTTTGGAGCGAACTGGGGGGGGGGGGGTTTCAAAAACGAGGCATCCCACGGTGTGAGGCGCACTCCCGCACCGGGCCTATCTGACCAGCCGGCCCAGCTGTAAGGGAAGCACCCAGCAATATATTCATTGCTGGTTGACACAACCTGTTCCGATTGGCTGGCGTCACCTAGCAATCTGTTCTGATTGGCCTGAGAGCTAAGAATATTTGACACGCAGGGGCATCCCAAATCAGCAAAGCAGAACAAAACCCATTTGAGCGAAAAGCTAAATGACTTTCTATTGACTTAGCTCAGCTAGATTAGCAACACTAAATGCAGGACCAGAGAAATAAAAAAAATTACACTGTCTTCTTGGGAACAGTTCCAGCATCAGTACTATGCAGCCGTGAATGGCTGCCTCAGGTGTCTCTTACCTGACTGACGAACTCGGCGTTCATTTGGGTCACGGTCGGGGTCGCCATTTTCCGGGGCCCCGGCTGTGTTGCCGGTCGGGTTTCCATGGTGACAGTTTCCGAAAACCCGAACCTCGTGTGTATGTGTGATGGAAACGTTCACCGGTGTCCAAACAGGAACTCCGGGGGCGTGACGTCATACTGGTGCGACAAAAGCATCCTGGAAACGTTGTCTTCGTGATGCCGCCATGATGGTGGAGCCTCCCAGTATGTCATGTCTTGAATGTAGGGACTCCAGCCTTCCCCAGTGTCCTCCCTGCAGAGGCGGGAAGCTTGCTTTTCCCTGTCAAATGGGAAACGATAATGTAGTCACAGACATGTCCATTCTTTTTTCTTTGTAAAAAAAAATTTTTGAAGTTCCCTGTGACAAACCCATTGTTCCGTTTACATATAATATGGGGCATGATGACTATTTTTGACAGGAAAACATCCGGTTAGGGCACCATATTGTGAATTGTGTGTCAGATTTTTTATTAGCTTCCTCTGTTGGTTCCAAAGTAGCTGCTACAGTGTCCTTGTGCATGTGTCCTCTATAATGTGTGAATTCAAGTCCAAGCATTAAAGTGGACCAACACCCACCGCTCTTATAGATTCCCGGGCCGATCAGCTCCCTGCCTGCGGGGCCCCGCTGTTTGAAACCCCCCAGGACGCCCGCAAATCCTACCTGTTCCTCGTTCCAACGGTGCATGCGCGGGCCGCCGCCTCTCGCGTATCCCTCTAGCAGGGCGTGCCTGGCCGTTTGTGAATGGCGTCTGTAAGAGGGACGCGCGAGAGGCGGCGGGCGCTCTCACCATGTCCGTCGGCGGTGATTGGTGGAGCGAGTCACGTGGGAGGTGAGTTTTGGGGCTTTCTGGGGGGTTTCACACAGCAGGGTGCCCCGCGGAAGTGGACCAACACCCAGGATAGTGAAAAATCCTGGGTGTTGGTCCACTTTAATGCTCCAAAGCCTCTAGTAAAACACTCGTTTTTCTGGAGGCGCATTTATGCTTGGACTTGAATTCATACATTAAAGAGGACTGAAACCAGGCATAGAGGGTACAAGACTTAAAGCGGTCCGTCACTCTGAATAAGAGTCTATCTTATATGTTTCGCACACCCTGTACATACAGATTGTCCACATTAAAAATCATCTACTGCATGTTATGAGCCTTTAAACATCCAAGATGGCGGCTCATGGGACATCAGGAAGCCTGCAAACAGGAAGGGCCTTCTGACTGTGCTGCTCTGCATTCTGGGATTTCTTACCCCAGCTCTGCTCTGTCTGAGCAAAGCACAGCTATAACCCGCCCCATGTGCTTTATCCCACTCTCCTCAGTAAATGTGATGCTTCTGAGTGAAGATGGCGGCGCCCGTATCCTAAAGTCATGAACAGAGTTGCAGCCCAGCAGGGGAAAGAATATTAAGTGACTAAAAACTTAAAATATATTAATTTTAGATGCTGGGGAATAGTTTTTTATGGGTTTGGGTTTCATAGGTTTCATCATCTATCTTGGGGCTGATTCAGAGGCAGGTAAAAATTCTCTGCTCTGTAGGCACCAGCAGAAATTTAGGTAGAAGTGGAGATTAAGAAAAGTCAGCTGACTGGCGATATGACCATCACGGGATCTTGGAACTAGGCGAGTTTTACACTGGTTGGCACCAGGGCTGTATTTCCCATTAGGCAACCCTAGGCACGTGCCTAGGGTGGCAGTCTGAAGAAGGGGGGCACGGCCCTTACTACTATAGTAGAGAAAAGAAACTCCCATAGCCGGAACATTAGTGCCTCCTAACAAACACCCCCCCCCCCCCCCCAGCCACAGAAGGACACAGGGTGTATTTGTGTGAAGGGGGGGTGAGGGTGCAATGGGTTGGACACAGACCAGAGCATCTCCCCTTCACTGCTGTGGTCATGTGACTCCTGTATGTCGGAATTCTGGAAAGATGGAACCTGATTGCCTGCTTCCTCCTTTGTACCCTCGCCCTCCTCTACACACATACTCTGCATCTAGCCTTATTGCACCCTCTCCCACTCTTTTTTTTATATGGACCTTTTTATGATCTAACTTAAAAAAAGGGAGGCACAAGCACTTAAAGTGCCTAGGGTGCCATGAACACTAAACACAGCCCTGGTTGGCACCCTGATTTGGGATAGGGAAGGTTTTTAGCTGTGCCTTTAGAGTCCTAAAGCAGACCAACGCGCTAGTAACCCAGCTCTGGAATATAAAAATCTACAGGAAATGTTGCAGCTTGCTTCCTGACCAATTTGGGATGCCCTCTTTTGTGAAACCTGCATAGTCACCTCAGGAATTGACCCCCCAGCTCATGCATGGGCCTTTGGCGATATCCCCAGCATTCCTCTTTCTGATGCCCATACCTGCCCTCAGCATATATGAATGCCACTTGGCAATTGTTCTATTCAGAACTAATTGCTGGGGATGAATATTCACAGAAAATCCTAATCAGATGAGAGCTTGCTCATTAGCCGTGGAAGCATGGATCAAGGTAAACAACCAGAAGATCCCATGGAGTTGCACACACAAAACACACCAGCGCCAATGAGGTAAGTCTTGTTTTTTCTTTTTAAATCCAAAATCTAGGTCTGCACCAGGCAGGGAAACAACAGCATCTGGAGGAGGACCCTCCAGCGCACCCAAGTTTGGGATGCCCTGCAGCATGAACACTCCCCACATGCATGGAACTCTGGCGGCTCTCCTGCGCTTTGCAGATTAGAATGTAGCCAGTGCAAGTGCATACTCTAGGGTCGGGATGCACAACCTGCAGCCCGCGCTGCCGTCAATTGTGGCCCTTAGCACTTCTGCTTACCTTCAGGGCAGCTTCTATGGGAGGGCAAGCCCTAGGCACCAAGGCCATTGGGGCGCCTATAACCCAGTCATCCTGATTTCTGCAGATAAGTTAGGCCCCCATTAGAGGTGTCAGCCATGCACCAGGCCCCTCATCCCCCACATTGGGCTCAGTCATGCCGAGGGGGTCTAAACTTGGTTCAATAAATAGATATGCAAAAGATGGAGCTTCTAAGAATTCATCAAATTCGAGGATAGGACATTGTTATTGCGACATCCCGAAGTGCATGCATCAAAATCTTGGCGTGTTCCCACCACCGGATAGCTCAAACTCTTACCAAACAGCAGGAAGGGAATATCACATAAAACGGTCATAAATCGCAATCCCACCATTCAGCGACTGTTCCTTTAAGGCTCCAGAAAATTGCAGACAACAGTGGCGAAGTGCTCATCAAATTTAAGTAATAAATAGCAGCTCAACCAGCGGCAGCTGTTTCTTTAAGAGCTCCCAGGGACATTCTCAGCAGGGGTAAAGTTAAACCCCAAGTTCATACAAAGCATGCAGGAAACATTTTGAGAGTTTGAGTTATCCAGTGGTGGGAACACGCCAAGATGCATGCACTTCGGGATGTCGCAATAACAATGCCCTATCCTCGAATTTGATGAATTCTTAGAAGCTCTGTGTTTAGAATATCTATTTATCTGTCTATATATATATATATATATATATATATATATATTTAAAGTGATATTTAATGCGAAGCCAATTGTGTCAGGTGCTGTCCTTAAAGCGGACCTTCACTCTGAATAAGAGTCTATCTTATATGTTTCCCAAACCCTGCACATACAGATTGCTCACATTAAAAATCATCCTACCTGCATCTACTGCATGTTATGAGCCTTTAAACATCCAAGATGGCGGCTCATGGAACATCAGGCAGCCTGCAAACAGGAAGTGCCTTCTGACTGTGCTGCTGTGCATTCTGGGACTGCTGACCTTTTCCTGACCCCAGCTCTGCTCTGTCTGAGCAAAGCACAGCTATAACCCGCCCCCTGTATTTTATCCCACTCTCCTTAGGAAGTGTGATGCTTCTGAGTCAAGATGGCGGCGCCCGTATTCTAAAGTCCTGAACAGGGTTGCAGCCCAGTGGGGGAAAGAATAATAAGTAAGTGATTAAAAACGTAAAATATATTAATTTTAGATGCTGGGGTTTGGGCTTTTCAATAAATTATGCTGAAGGTCCGGTTTAACCGCTTCTGTTTTTAAATTGTAGAAGAAATGGCGGAAATATCGATTTAATTGCAGCCCTGGAAGTGGAACAATAAGACAATGCTGCCCTTGGACCCAAAAAATGTGTGTACCCCTGCTCTAGACACTAGGGTCAGCCAAAATAGATTTTTGTACTCTATAAATCACATTCTAATGCTCATAAGGAATTACACAAGAACACTCTTTAGGAAAGCATGCATTCTGGCCTTTGAAAGGAGAATCCCTGGTGAGAGAAAGTTGCTTGTTTGTGTTGTGATACTTGTCAGGGAACCGCGGGTCACGTGATCCAACTATCAATCAGGGACCTCCGAACACACGGCCCGCTTTCCCAAAGCCCCGTCCATTCGCCCGCCTAGCAGGACTACCAGGCCCAAAGCCTACGGACATACAGATTCTTGGCCTAGGCAAAAAGATTGCTCAAGTTAAATAAAGGTTTTAATGCAATGAGCACACTAGGCAGTGATAACAAACATTTTATTATGGTGGAAAGAATACAAATGTCGTTCTGAGAAGTTGGTTACAGGTTACAGTGAGTTACACACAGATACAACAGTCAGAGTTACCTTAAAATACAGATGCTGAGTAGTGATGATGTGACCTCCCACATGAAGGTGAGTAGAGCGCTAATAGATGGTTCGGACACCTCCAGCACGAATGCAATGCGACCTCCCCAGAAGTGACAACCATTGGCTCAGGGTCATCCCCTTGCTGGACATATGTCCAGCAAGTTCAACCAAGGCTGTTGGGGTAGGGGAAGTTATTTTTTATTTAAAGCCTCAGGATCCTTGCCCCCTCCCTTCTGTGGGGCGGACTGTTCCCTCCCCCCATTGTGGAACCTGCTTTAGAACCTAAAACCTTTTAGGGGTTATAACTTTGGGCAGGGGGGTCATATGGCTCCAAATATGGCGCCAAACGATTGGGCTGGATGTCTGGCATCCGATGAGCCCAAAGGTGGAGTCCCTAGATGGGTCAGAACCCAAGATCTCCATTTCTTTAGGTTACATCTATGTGCAGTTTTGTGGGCCTGTTTTGTATCTGGCGTGGTGCTGGGACACACAGTGGCCCAGCTACGGTACGATTTGTGTTGGTGCCGGTGGTTGTCTGAGGTGCTTGTGTTTGATGTGAAGAAGCTCAGAGCCAGGGATCACCTTTGCTTCAGACTCATCGGGGCCTTCCCGGCCCAGAGGTTTGAGAGAATCGGCAGGGAGTCTGTGATCTGCGTTTGGCTCAACTCACAGATGCTAATTCTCCTTCCTGGGGAGATTAGGTCCTGTGCATGTTTATGGCTAGAAAGCCTTAATGCTAAAGGGGGAAATAAAGGGTGACATTTGCTAAGAACTGAGAATCTTAAGGGGGAAGATGGGCATCAGCAATAAAATGACATATAATATTTGCCCTGTTCCTCACACCTCCCCCTCTTAAAGGGCACTAAGGGGCTGAACTTCTCGGTGCTGACCCATGCGCCCATGTGTAATCAATTCCTGTCTGGAGAACTCCATAGCAGCGCCATGGCCATAGCGCTGTCTTGTGCTGAGGATTTTGGGTAAGGTCCAATTGCTGTGGGACCTTGGTGGAACTCCCGGTTACCGCTCCCGTGGGGATTGCACTGCTGCCCTAGAGAGGAGGCGTGAACCATACATCGATAGTTTTGGGGGTCCATTTCAGGGTTTATGTGCCAGACTGCAGTCCACATCCTTCCGGAGTACTAGTTGGACCATTCCCGGAAGGGGTGTAGGGTGGCCCATAGCTGGGACTGTGGGTCCACTCATCCCTTTCTGCTTTACCCATCGCTAACACAAGAGTTTAAGGAGGTAGACCCGAGTTGGTGCCTGCCTAACCTCCAGCACCATTAACTGGCTCCCCTGGATGGAGAGTCTACCCTGGGGGGAATCTTCCCAGGGAAGGATATCCCACAGGGCGGTATTCACCCTGTCAGCCCAGGTGGGTGACAAGGCCATTGCGTGTGGGCCCTGGGTGGCATAGTCCACTGCCATTGGTACAAACCTGTTTCTGGTGGGCTGCCAAAGTCTGATTCTACCTTGTTATAGTGGAACAAAAAGCGAGAGTTACACCCTGGTTCTTGAGAAGGGAGTAAAGACCCCAAGTTACCATTCGAAGGGAAAGAACCTGCTGCATCTTTTTTCCTACTAAAAGGAAACGGACGTGGTATGCTGTTTATGGAAGTGATGACAACCTGGAATTGTATCTGTGACTACTGAAGTGTACCAGCAAGCTACTAATAAAGTTAGTAACTACTTGTCTCCTGTAGAGTATATGTGTACCCTGCCAGCGCCCCAAGCCTGTCAGCATCCCCATCCCACATGGCCCACAGAGCCAAGCATCCCGAACTTACTCCCCACACGTCTGAGTGGTAACCCCTCAGGCCACGTGTGCTACAAATCTTTGTATATTTAATGGTGTGCGTCTACTCCTTAATTGCACTTACCCGGCTGATTCTGCCCTTGCGGAGCTCTTGCGGAAATTTGTCCGGCGGTGGTCCTTGGCTGGGCCCTGCCAATGTTCCCTCTTTGGGGTCTGGCTTCTCTTTTTTTCAAAAATAAGAAACAAGTGGATTATTGCCATGTGCATCTTCATGCAAACCCATGATAGCAATCGCAGCCGTGGCGAGGGCAATGAAAGTGTGGATGACGGACATTCCTCAAGGATGAAGACGCCCTCAAGAAAGGGGTGGACATATCAATCATCAGTTCAGGATGGAGGCTCTCCCTACAATCACTCAAGCAATTCCAGCCAATGATTGGATAATTTCAGTGGACTTAAGAGACCGATCTACGACCAATACCAAAGGTCCCTAAGATTCA
Source organism: Gastrophryne carolinensis (assembly GCA_027917425.1). NCBI lineage: Eukaryota > Metazoa > Chordata > Amphibia > Anura > Microhylidae > Gastrophryne > Gastrophryne carolinensis. The sequence continues at coordinate 126,387,652 of CM051244.1, read as the reverse complement.
CAGTGGAGAATGTTCACAGTGGAGAATGTGCATCAGTTTCGGGCTCTATCATTTGGCCTTTGCACATCCCTACACACATTTTCGAAGGTCCTGGTGGCAGTAGTGGCCATCCTAAGAGAGAAAAGTCTAAGACTTTTTCATTATCTGGATGATTTGCCAGCTTTGATTACCCAGTCATCTCTGATACACCAGAGGGACCAGTTGTTGCAGACCTTGAATCGTTCAGGTGGTTAGTCAACTGGAAGAAAGGCCATTTAACTCATATATACTTTATATACCTGGGGGTGGTCCTCAGAACACTGGAAACGACTGTAGCCCTACCAGAGGACAAGGTATTACACATCAAGACCAGAATCGCTCAAATACTGAAGAAAACCTTCTCAGCCAGGAAGTGCCTACAAATCCTGGGTCTTTTAACATCTATGATTCCCATGGAACATACAAGGATATTCCAGTGGGGCTTCTTGAGACAGTGGGACGGGAAGTTGATGACCCAAAAGATCTGAGAAAAATCTGCTTGTCCTTTCAGAAGACTCAGTGGTGTGTTGTAACGACGGATGTAAGTCACTGGGGATGGAGAGCCACCTGTGAGGACACGACAGTCTGGGACCGGTGGGCATTTTATTCCCAGGGGCTGGTCTTCAATGTTTTGGAAGTCAGGGCAACAAGGTACGATGCTGCAGGCCCTGCAGAGCAAAATTCAGGGTGATGTTGTACAAGTACAATACTACAGCCTGCCTACATAAGGAGGCAGGGTGGGACACGTAGTCTCTAATGAGAGAGACATCTCCAATTATGAATTGGGCAATGGCGAATGTACCAGCAATATACATCCTGGGCAGACAAAGCTTGGTTGAGGACAAGTTATCGAGATCAGCGTTGGACAACAAGGAGTTGTTGGTCAGTCCCGGAAATCGATTTGTTCACGACTTTTCAGAACAGGAAGATTAAATACTTCTCAATATTTCCTTGCCACACTCCCAGGGCCACAGGTGCTTTGGTCCAGATGTGGTCATTCAATGTGGGTTATGCATACCCCTCAGCACCACTAATATTCAGATTCCTGAAAAAAGCTGAGACACACGAAGGTCTGGGTGATAGCAATACTTTCATTCTGGCAGAGACTGCCATGATTCCCTCTTGTGTTGGAACTCTGAATAGAAGGGCCAGAATTTCATCCCATCATTCCGCATTTGCTCACTCAGGGGAAGTAAATCCATTCAGCACCTAGTCGACTGAAGAAGCAAGTAAAGTAGCCAGCTCACCACATCCACATAAAGACATGGAAGCGGGAATCCATACAATCCATACAACAGGGTTCAGGTGGCAGGACTCACTGGCTTCTGGATCCCTGCTTTATTTTCACTCATCTTGGCATTTTTCTACGGTTGGCTATTTTTAACAAGATATATTAAAAGTTACATTTTACTTGGAGGCTGGATAAACACTGACACCTAGTTGACTGAGTGTAACGGCCTGGCTATTGAAAGGAGGATGATGAGGATGAAGGAGGACAATATGATTTTTAGCAAGGCCTAATCAAAATGATTAAAGTGTCTAGAAAGGGATCCACTAATATTGTATACACTAAAGCGTAGGGGGGATTCTCAGACTTTTGTGAAGAGTCCAATGTTGGAGTTAAAGATTTCACAGTAAAAGACATCTTAGAGTTCCTACAAGCAGGATTGGATAAGGGTCTTGGATTGAGAACCCAAAAAGCCCAGATATCGGCAATTTCTGCATTTAATGGAAGAAGATGGGCCCTGGAGCCTACGGTGATACAATTCTTTAAAGCGGTCCTTCACTCTGAATAAGAGTCTATCTTATATGTTTTTCTTCATTGCATGGCACGGCCTGCTTCGGTATTCATAACAGTTGAGTTATTCCGCCACAAGGTGGGACAGTGTACTGCAGAAGAGCTGTGGCATCTCCCGGCCCCCTATAAAAATGGGATTAACCATAGAGTTCCCATTGTTTCCTATGCAGTGAAACTGCGAAGATGGCTCTCTCTCTGTGCGCAGGGGAGCGGGGCAACCAAGCCTGCGGCCCTGCAAGTCTATTTCCACCCGTTTCTGGACCCTCTGTGCCTCCCAGCCTCGGCTGACAGATCGGGTGAGGGTAGAAGAACACTAGGGTCAAGTGCTCCGGGAGCGCTGCTCCAAGCCGCAGACCCTGTTCCACAAAGGGTAGCCGGCCATAGGCTTTATGGTGAGCCTGCTAGGGATGCGGAGTTCCTGTCCTGGCTTCTGAGGGGGTGAGTGTTTTGGGGACTTTGTCCCCTTCTTTTTCTTCAGGGTCCCCCCCCCCCTGGCCTGGATACTTGCCGCTGCTTTTTGTCTCTCTTCCCCCCCCCTCTCTGACTTTTGTTCGGGGGGGGGGGGCGGGTGGTTGCGGCGAGTGGTGTTAGTTGGGTGTATTTGCTGTTTACAGTGTGTTTTTTGGTGTTTTTTAGCCGCCGCGCCGCTTTCTACTGCGCTCCGTGGCGGGTGGCGCTATAACCTGTGGCGTTTTTGCTTAGTCATGGCGCCGGCGGGGTCACGTGGGCGCCGTTTTCGCGCTCTTCGGGGGGGGCAGGGGACGACGTGTATCGCGTCGCCCCCCTGCGGCCCGCCCCTCGAGGTACCTCTACCGGCGCCATTTTGGATTAGCTGCGCGTCTGGATTTCTCCCTTTCTGGCTGCAGCGTTGTATCCCCCAGAGTGTCGCTTCATCTAGCGGTCTGTGGATTGGTGACCCTGTGGTGTCCTTGGTCCGTGAGTCCCCCTTGGGGGGTTTTTTATTGGTCTTGTGGGGCATGTGTTGCGGGATACTCATGTGTCGTTTTTACTTATATCTTTCAGGCGGGATACCAGTGGGTTGTGGTTTCTCCCAGCTCTACTCTTCCTCCCCCTCATCCCCCCCCTTTACTGACTTCTGGGGGCATCCCGTGGGAGGGCATCCCAGGTGGCTTTTGTATTAGCCTTTGCCCAGTGCTGGCCTATTGCACCTGTGTTAATCACCATACGGAGGCTTCTGGGGATAGCGTGCTTGGGGGCCCTTCGGGGCAATCCCGGCTGTGTGCCATGTGTGGAGTATCCCCTGTGAGTGACAGTGTTAGGGTGTGCGTGCCGTGCGCACAAAGTGTCCTTGTGCTCCAATCTGGTTTGCCTGCAGCGCTTCCCAGCTCTGCGCCCCCTTCGGGGTCGCCTACCCCCCCACTCTTGCACTTGGCCCCCAGTGAGGGGGATAATAGCAGGGGGTCACAGTCTGATTTGGCACTTTGTATGGCCAACATTGAGAGGCAGCTTGCCGGGCCTGTTCCTAGGAAGGCCTCTGGCAAGAAGCGGCTCCTGACTTCCACTCCCTCACGCTCCATAGAGGAGTATGAGGAGTTTGATGCCACTGGTGGACGTTATTCCCTAGAGGAAGGGGAACTGTTCCAGGACTCTGACTCCTCTGGGGACCAGCAAGAGGGTTGCGATAGTGACCCTGGGTCTGCGTCTGGGGAGGAATCATGGTGCCCTGAGGACACTGATAATCGGCTGTCTCACAGGGTGAGCTCTTTGCCCTGATAAACAGCGTCCTGAGTTCCCTGAGCAGGGTCATTTCACTACTATGGTGCTTAAGGAGTGGGAACGTCCTAACAGGCTGCCCGCTGTGCCCAAGGGATTGGATAAGAGGTATCCCTTTCCTGCTGATTTAGTGAAGCGGTGGTCATGTCCCCCTGAGGTGGACGCTCCCGTGCTAGGTCTGTCCAATACTTCCCCTGCCTTCCCCTGACACTACCACTCTGAGGGACAGCGAGGACCGGCGCATGGATCAGCTGGCCTGCCATGCTTTTACTTGTGTGGGGGCTGGACTGCGCCCGTCCTGTGCTGCTGCTATTACAGCTATTGCCCTTAGGAAACTGCTCAAGTGTCTTTGTGATGGTGCTATGGCTGGTAGGAGGAGGAAGGATTATAGGGCCCTCTTGCTTTGCTCAGATTTTGTTGCATTTATACTTACTGCCATGGATGATGCTGTGAGGCTGGGCGGTAGGGCCTCTGCTCTTTTGGTGGCTATGCGCCGCTCTGTTTGGTTACATCATTGGGCAGCTGACGCTGCTGCTAAGAAGGCTCTCACTGGGCTCCCCTTTGCAGGGCTGTGGCTCTTCGGTGAGCATCTTGATGTTTTAGCCAATATGGCAGCATGCCTCAGCATAGGAGGCAGCCCCGGCCCTTTCGGGGGACCTCTGTCTCCCTCACCTCCATTCATACTCCCAGAGGAGGTCGTGGCTCCCTCTTCTCAGGTAGCAGCAGAGATTATTAGGGCCGTGGCAGATCCCGTGGTCGTCCCGGTCTCTCCTGGGGTTCCAAGTCCAAACCCCCTCCCAAGGCCCCTCAGGCATGAGGGGGCGCCCTCACCCATCGGGGTGGGGGGACAGCTTTGGCTCTTTGCTCACGTCTGGAGGATCCACGTCTCAGACCGGTGGATTCAGGAGGTGGTGTCCTCCGGTTACAAGATAGAGTTTGCAGCCTGGCCTCCCCCAAGATTCATCGGATCCCCGACTTCATGACCACCGTGGACATCAACGATGCTTATCTTCATGTGCCTATCTTCCCAGGTCATCAGAGATTTCTGAGGTTCGCGCTAGAGGATCAGTATTACCAGTTTGTAACTTTACCCTTTGGTATCACCTCGGCGCCTCGGGTGTTCACCAAGGTGCTGGCGGGGGTGATGGCTCTGCTACGGAACCATGGCATTCGCGTCCTTCCTTACCTGGATGACATCCCTATTGTGGCCCAGTCCTTTCATCAGGCCCGGGTGGTGACATCCACTCTGGAGTCCTTCGGCTGGGTGGTCAACTATCCCAAGTCTTCACTGTCCCCGTCCTTGGTGAGGTCCTTTCTGGGCATGACACTGGATACCTCTCAGGTCAAGGTGTTCCTTCCTCAGCAGAAGGTGGAGGGCCTTCAGAAGCAGGCACGGGCTCTGCTCTTGTGTTCTCATCCCTCCATCCGTCTGGGGATGCAGTTGGTGGGCCTAATGGTGTCCTGCTTCGAGGCGGTCCCCTTTACTCAGTTTCACATGAGACCTCTTCAGTTGCACCTCTTGTCAATCTGGGATCGGGACCCTGTGTCCCTAGATCAGGAATTTGCTCTGTCTCCTCTGGCCAGGCAGTCCCTTTCGTGGTGGCTGGACTCAAGGAACCTTCTGGTGGGCAGGACTTTCCTACCCCCATGCTGGGAGTCGGTCACCACAGATGCCAGTCTGACAGGTTGGGGGGCTTTTGGAAGTCTCTGAAGTTCCAGGGTCGGTGGGGCCCCCAGGAGGCCCATGCTCCCATCAATGTACTGGAACTGAGGGCGATCAGGTTGGTTCTTTTGCAGCTGACCACACACCTTCGGGGGTCGGGCTGTTCAGATTCGCTCAGACAACCAGACGGCGGTTGCCTACATCAACCATCAGGGAGGGACTTGGAGCAAGCGAGCCTTCAAGGAAGTGTCCCTGATACTGTCTTGGGCGGAACAGAATGTTCCCTGCATCTCAGCGGTCTACATTCCGGGGGTGGAGAACCAGGTGGCGGACTCCCTGAGCAGGGAGACGTCTTGTCTGGGGGAATGGTCCCTCAACAACCAGGTGTTTCTCTCCCTGTGTCACCGCTGGGGTCAGCCAGATGTGGACCTGTTTGCATCCCGTCACAATCACAAACTTCCCAAGTTTGTCTCCCTGTCACAGGATCCTCTGGCCTTCGCCACGGATGCACTGGCAATGCCTTGGACGGAGTTTCGGCTTCTCTATGTGTTCCCTCCATTCCCTCTACTGGGCAGGGTAATGCGCAAGATTGCCCAGGAGGGAGTGCCAGTCATCCTGGTGGCCCCTTGTTCGCCAAGAAGGGTGTGGTTCGCAGACATCGTGCAGTTGGCAGTAGATCAGTACGTCTTACCCAAGGATCCAGATCTTCTCACTCTGGGGCAGATACACCATCCCAATTTACAAATGCTGGCTTTAACGGCTTGGCTGCTGAAACCTCCATCTTGATGGAAAAGTGGTAGCCTGCCTCTGTTGTTGATACTATGATTCGGGCTAGGAAGAAGTCCTCGTCCTTTATCTATTTCAGGGTCTGGCATGCTTACATTTCCTGGTGTGAGTCAAAACTCTTCCCTGTCGGGTTTTTTCCATCCCCAGGATTCTGGAATTTTTGCAACATGGTTTGGAGTACCCTCAAGGGCCATGTTTCAGCTCTGGCAATTTTTTTTTTTCCAAAGATCCTTTGCCAATCACCGGTTGGTTAAAACCTTTTTCCAGGGTGTTACTCATGTGCGTGCACCTCGTAAGCCTATGCAACCAGTCTGGGACTTGACTCTGGTGTTGTCTGCTCTGCAGGGTCCTCCCTTTGAGCCTATTCGTCGGGCTGCCTTGCCCATTTTGACTCTTAAGGTAGCCTTTTTGGTGGCTATCACTTCTCAGGCGAGTTTCTGAACTGGCGGCGCTTTCCATCAAACCTCCTTATTTTGAGCGGCATCAGGATAAGGTGGTGTTTCGGCTTAAGCCAGGTTTCTTGCCTAAGGTGGTGTCTGCCTTTCATCTCAGTCCCTCAATCCTGCTAATTCCAAGGAGCGGACACTGCATTCTCTGGATGTGGTCAGGGCTCTGAAGTTTTATTTGGTCGCTACTGAGCCTTTCAGGAAATCTGATGCTCTTTTTGATCTCACTTAGGAAGGGTTTGCCTCCGGCTAAGTCCACTATCAGCAAGTGGATTCGTCAGGCGGTGGTTCAAGCCTATTCTGCTAAGGGGAAGGAACCTCCCTTTAGGGTTACTGCTCATTCCACTCGTGCTATTGGTGCCTCTTGGGCTTTTCAGCACCAAGCTTCTGTTGAACAAGTTTGCAAGGCCGCTACTTGGTCTTCTGTTCATAATTTTTCCAAGTTTTCCAAGGTTGATATTAAGGCCTCAGCGGATGCTGTTTTTATCCGCAAGGTGCTTCAGGCGGTAGGGACTTGAACTGCTGGCCGTTACTCATTGGGGATCCCACCCTACTTTAGGACATGCTTTTGGATGTCCCAGCTGTTATGAATACCGAAGCAGGCCGTGTCATGCAATAAAGAGAAAAGCAATTCTGTGAGTACTCACCTGTAGAATTGTTTTTGTTCTTGCACGGCACGGCCCGCTTCGCCCCACCCTTGTTATCGTTATTCTTGGTTGCCTCTTTATGGTGATTGTTCCAAGTTAATTGGGGTTCTTTACCTTTTTTACCTTTATTCTCTCCCGGCTTCTTGTCTCACTGCTTGTCTACGCTGGGAACTCTATGGTTAATCCCGTTTCTATAGGGGGCGGGGAGATGCCACAGCTCTTCTGCAGTACACTGCGCCACCTTGTGGTGGAATAACCCAACTGTTATGAATACCGAAGCAGGCCATGCCATGCAAGAACAAAAACAATTCTACAGGTGAGTACTCACAGAATTGCTTTTTCTGCACCCTGTACATACAGATTGCTCACAAAAAATCATCCTACCTGCATCGACTGCATGTTATGAGCCTTTAAACATCCAAGATGGCGGCTCGTGGAACATCAGGCAGCCTGCAAACAGGAAGTGCCTTCTGACTGTGCTGCTCTGCATTCTGGGATTGCTGACCTTTTCCTGACCCCAGCTCTGCTCTGTCTGAGCAAAGCACAGCTATAACCCGCCCCCCTGTACTTTATCCCGATCTCCTCTCCTCAGTAAGTGTGATGCTTCTGAGTCAAGATGGCGGCGCCCGTATCCTAAAGTCCTGAACAGAGTTGCAGCCCAGTGGGGGAAAGAATAATAAGTAAGTGACTAAAAACTTAAAATTTAATAATTTTAGATGCTGGGGAATCATTTTATAAGGGTTTGGGCTTTTCAATAAATCATGGTGAAGGTCCGGTTTAAGGCAGTAATGAAGTTGCGCCCTCCAAAGAGAACCACCTGCACCCAATGGGATCTGGCATTAGTTTTGAACTTCCTTTCTAATGATCCTTTCGTTCCCTTGTCACAATGCTCCATCTGGAATCTCACTCTTAAGGTAGGCTTCTTGCTGGCCATAACGTTCACCACTAGAACATCAGAATTATCAGCCCTGGGAGCAAGAGAGCCCTACAAACATTTTTTTTTTCCACAGAGGGTACAACTAACCCCCATAGAAAAGTTTATCCCTAAAGTAGCATCTACCTACGCTCTACGACAACAATAACCCTCAAACAGTACACCTGCTGGATGTGGGGGCCTGTCTAAAAATACATTGAAGTCTCGAAAGAAAAGGTGGACAATCTGTCATAGTCCCGTTTGGGAGAAATAAGGGCCAGGCTCCAACCTCTAGAGCCTTGGCATCATAGATAGTCAAGTTAATTAGGAGAGTCTACAAAAAGCAACACTGTGAGACCCCCTAGGGTTATCACAGCTCACTCTTCCAGGGCCATGTCATTTTCTTGGGCCGCATATGCAGGAATATCTTTGGACAATATATGCAAGGCGGCTTCTTGGTCCCCCTCAAATATATTCCTAAAGCATTACTACTCACTACTTTTTTGCCAGGTTTTAACTGTCTGCATAACTAGAGATATTATTTGAGATTATAACACTTAGCATCCCACCCCTGTCTCAACTTGCTATGTCTTATAGTATGAAGTCATGGGGGGCTCCAGGAAAATTCAATACTTACCTGACGGTAATTTTTCTTTCCTGGAGCTTCCCATGTCGGCATATGAACCCACCCAGTTCAAGTACTATATTATGGGAATGGCAAGCGGAGAGGTGCCCCAAAAGCTTTTAGGGGTAGGTTCCTATCAGGGTTAAGGGGCAGGAATTTTACCCATAGTATTCCACCAGGAAAGGAAAATTACAATCAGGTAAGAATCGAATGTTCCATTTTAACGGGGTTTCATGATACACATGTTGAGCAGATTTTTTCTTGAGAGGTAAGCTTCTGCAAAGTAAGTTCTTCAGGACACATGCACCCACAAACATTAATAAATATCATTTTAGCCGTGAAATGAATAAAGTGTACATTGTTACTATATACCCAGTACTTACTTGGACCTACAATCATGTGATCCCATGCTCACTTGAGTTTACTCAGGAGCAGCATCCACAGAGTTTCCAGAGTAGAAGAACCAGAAGGAGCCTGGAAACAGCTTGTTGGCCCAGTCCTTAGTTGCATTACAGTGGACCAAAGCTAGCCAGAATCTAGGGTAGGCCGATTAACTCTCCCAAGGGCATCCCGATTCGGGATACCCCAGCGCCGTCATTGGCACTTCGGATAATGGCAGCAGGAAGGCTACACATAAAAGTGGACGCAGCCTAGCCAAGATGGTCCATGACCACAAAAAAAAGCTGGGAAGCTTTTTTTTCTTTTTTATCCTCCCCCGCCATCCTCCCCAAGTGCAAGGGGTTAAAGTGGTCCTTTCCCCCGGGGCACCCCAATTGGGGGTGCCCTGCTGCGTGAAACCCCCCACATCGCTAAAGACCTCTTCCCAGTCCTATGGCGCATGTGCGGCCACTCGTCCCATCAGCTTGCTCGGAGCCGCTGATGTTACGTCGTCTAAGCCTTCGTCTAAGGCCAGCGGCTCTGAGCACTCTGGTGGCCACATCCCCCGCCTTCCTCTAACAGGGAGCGTGCCCGCGCCGACCATTACAAAAACGCCTGTCGCGGGCACTTGCCCTGCTAGAGGGATAGCGGGGATGCACTGTTGGACCGGGAAGCAAGGTAAGTGAATGGGGCGACCTGGGGGGGTTTCACACAGCGGGGCATCCTGATTTTAGATGCTCCGGGGGGAGGGAATCAATTGGCCCGGGAATCTTATAGATTCCCCGGCCGATCGCGCTGGGTTTTGTTCCACTTTAAACTAGACCGGACTTCTGCTTTAAGGAGGTACAACACTGGAGATTTCACAATCCCGCAATTCCACAATTTGTTCCTCTCCAGCAGGGAATTTGATTCCCACAGATTGCTGAAAAAAACCTCAAATCTCACATGGTGCATCCAATCAGCTGATCACACTCAAATCAGCTTTACTAAGCCACTCTGACATCAGAACGGCTTAGTAAAGCTGAATGGAGCACAAGCTGTTGGCAGCTCCCCTGCGGCAGCCATTCACTAATGCCTGGCACAGGAACATTCATCAGCTGAATGGAATGCAGATTTCACACAGGGGCATCCCAAATCAGGATGCCACATGGATAGGAACTCCATCAAACTGAAATTGCAGCATCTGCAACTATGGAGGTACATCAAACACAATAAACAGCTCAGATGTGGTGACAATATTTACTTTTAATAATTCCAAATCCTTTCTAAGCAAAACAGACATCCACAGGACAAATACAAAAACAATTAATAAAGCAACATTCGAATAATCCAAAAGAAAGGTTTACTTTTATAATGATTGAAATTACCGCAGACCTCCAGCCAAAAGTTCTACTTACTTGCACACCACTGGGGTAATCCAATGCCCCGTCCAGTTAAGAATAATGGCAGCATAAAATCAGGATGTACTTGCTCCCAGACCCAGTCACTTTTGTGTTCCCCCACCTCTCCTCCGCCGACCAATAGAGTTCTGCCTGAGGGCAAAGACTGGCACGCCCCCTCCATTGCAGGAAATGGAGCATCCCTGTGATAGATGGTGGGGGGAGGCAGATGCTATGGAAGTTCTGCCCTGAACTGGATCTGGCAATACGGAAGAATATAGCATTTTTTTCAAGCCTGGGCAATCACTTTCCAGTGAACCAAGACCAGACCAGGCATCTATAAGATGCTAGGTCCTGTTAAATACCACCCCGGGGCATCCAGTCTTTGGATGTCTTGCTGTGTGAAACCCATCCAGTTGCCCGATATTCTTACCTCACCGTCTAACTCAGTAGTCCTCAAACTTCCTCCTCAAGGGCCGAGACAGGCCAGGTTTTGCAGCTCTCCACGCTACTCCACAGGTGAATTAACTGGTGCTCAGACAGAGCTATAGCCCTAATTATTACATCTGTGCATCAGCATAAAGAGCTGCAAAACCTGGCCTGTCTCGGCCCTTGAGGAGGAAGTTTGAGGACTACTGGTCTAACTCCTCAAATGTGCGGGGCCAGCGGTTGCATTCCTCTCATCCTTCTAGGTCTGTGCGTGGCTATGCCCAGTGTAACTGAACGCCTGGCGCAGCTGCATACAGCTGTAGCGGGATGCAGGGGGTGCCGAAGCTCTCATTCAGTTTCTTTAGCCACGTATTGGCGCAGAGCTGCGCCTGCCCTGTGGGAACACCAGCGAGGTATGTATATATATCGGACAACCAGCAGGGTTTTACAATGCGTGGAATCCCAAATGGGGAAGCCCTAGGGGTGCGGACCAAAACCAGGGATAGTGAGAATATCTACCGCCCTAAAGTCTGAAAAATTCTAAGGCCGGGGGTTTTGCTTACCTCTCCAGGGTTCCTATGATGCATACACGGGTCACGCCAGCATCTCCTACATCCCTCTAACTAATGTGTGCACCCACAGCAGGTCTAGCTCAATGTGGGGTACACACAGCTGGAGGGGAGCAGTCACAAGGGACACCTGCCGCATCCTTCCATTCAGCATTTTATGCCGCTCATTAACATGCATGACAAAGTGCGCTAATTGGAGGACAGCCCGTGTGTGTGCTGTGGGATTGCAGAAGATATAAGAGAACCTGGCAAACTTTTGCAAATTTGGGCCCCCCCATGGTCTACGCAAGTAGGCAGAGCTTCAGTCATTTTTGACCAGTGCTCCACTTTAATATTATATAATGTTGAATACTGAATTATTTTTTTACAATCTATCCCTAAACAAACAAGACTTGCAGACATATAACATTAAGGAAATAGGTGATTAAACTAGCAAGCTAGAGGGCATCCCGATTTGGGTAAACTAAAGCGATCGCCCGAGATCGGGCTGGAATACTTGCCTGGAAAATGCATCCCAGCATCCCTCCCTACACACTCGCCAAACCTGACGATTGGTCACACACCAAGAGGGAGCAGCGGGGATGCCACTGCTCTGCAAACTGCCCAAACATGGAAGGGAATGAGTATCGTAACACTATTTCATGCTCAATCTTTAAGTTGAATACAGAGGGGCATTCTGAAATCAGAAGGCCGCCTAAACCGAAAATCTGAATACAGAGCAAAGGGCCGCAAAAACAACAATTAAAGAAGTGTGCAGGCTTGGGTACCTGAATCCCACATATATACAACAAGGAGGCTTCCACACAGCCCCCAACCCCAAGACACAATCTGCACCACGCCGTTTACATGATAATAATCACTTTTATTAATTCATCTAAACACTACACAGGTTAAAATACATTAAAAACTGATTATATGAACATTCCACTAAAGGGCGCTGGTGGTAATGCACAATTAACTAGGTCAGATATCAAGCATATGTCCCTATGAAAACCTACTGAATCCTAGTGTTTCAAACAAAAAGCAGGTTAACAAGAGGGAACGTCGCTTCCTCAGGGCAAATGGAGATTGCCCCGAGGAAGCGACGTTCCGTCGCGTAACGCGTAGGCCGGGGGAGGGGCGCGGTGACGGCTGGCACATGTAAGATTTATGGTTAGTTGTCCCTCTTGTTAACCTGCTGTGTCCCTTGGTATGGTCATTTTTTCTTACCTTTTATGCATATGAAGGTTTACACTGCTTACATTTTTCTTGCACTTGGTCACTTTAGCACTTATAGTATTAGAGTTGTTTATTAATTGTATATATAGCACTTTTTGTTTGAAACACTAGGATTCAGTCGGTTTTCATAGGGACATATGCTTGATATCTGACCTAGTTAATTGTGCATTACCACCAGCGCCCTTTAGTGGAATGTTCATAGAATCAGTTTTTAATGTATTTTAACCTGTGTAGTGTTTAGATGAATTAATAAAAGTGATTATTATCATGTAAATGGAGTGGTGCAGATTGTCTTGGGGTTGGGGGCTGTGTGGAAGCCTCCTTGTATATAAACCGAAAATCTGAAAATAGTTTTGGTCGGGTTTAAATAAAAACACATATATAATTACATGGAAAAAAAAGTAATAACATAAAAAATAGGTCCTGTGACAAATAAAAAACGAATGTTAGTTACTGGTCATGCTTTTCTGCCCACTACTGTAATAAATGAGCCGCTGACCCCAAAAGAAGCTGTAGAATTAGCATGTCGCAATTTTATTATTTTTTTTTTAACTCTCCTTTAAAGTGGACCAACACCCAGGGGTGATCGGCCCGGGAATCTATAAGATTCCCGGGCCGATCACCTCCCTCACCGCGGGGCATCCGAGATCGGGATGTCCCGCGGGGTGAAACCCCCCAAAAAAACGTACCTTATCGGCGACGGATCAGCAGTGCGCGCGCTGGCCGTTTGTGAATGGCGGGCGCGCGCCCTGTAAAAGGGACGCACTGGAGGCGGCGGCTTGTCCGTCGCTGAAAAGGTACGTTTTTTGGGGCTTTTGGGGGGGGGGGGGGTTTCACACAGCGGGGCATCCTGATCTCGGATGCCCCGCTGAAGTGGACCAACACCCAGGATAGTGAAAATCCTGGGTGTTGGTCCACTTTAAAGAAAGTTTTGTTTAAAGTGCATCAGATTTTAAATTTAAATTAAGGGTGGGCACTAAATGGCTGGGAGTTGATGTTGAACCCTGCCCCCTCCCCCCAGGTAAGCCTCCTAATTGTTGACCAGACAGTGGGTTTGCAATGGGCACCTAGTATTGCTGGAGTTGAACAAATGTGAATTAAAGGAGCACTATCCCGAAATTGTGTAATATTAAAAGTCCATATAAACACGTCTGCTAATGAGAGGAAGGGTCACTTATACACCTTAACTGAATACAGCTCCCGCCAAGCTTGTGTTTTTTTTTTTCTTGGTAGGAATAAAATCCAGGGGTTTAGTCTATTCGGGGTGACAGACCCTGCCACCCATGATTTCCTCTTTCTACCATTAAAATAAAAAAAAACAAGCCTGGTTGGATTTTTCATCATTTCCTGATGTCAGGTGTATAAGTCACCACTCCACTCGCCATCCAGCATATTTCTTTGGATTTTTATTATTGGCACTTTTTTGGCGATAGTGCTCTTTTAAAGGCCAGCTCTAACCTCCCGCCAGGTGGGCCACTCCTAGCCCACTGTCTCACAACCCACCTGTAGCCAGAGATTCTGGGCTTCTGCCATGCCCACACAACAGGAGCAGGTTTAATGGTGCCAATATCAGACAGAGGGCGCATACGGAGGCCGCCCCTGCACACAGTTTCCGCACTGTGATGACAGAGAGCAGTATTTAGGCCACAAGTCTTTTCGAAGCCCCTGAACAGGTCATAGCTGAAGGGCAGAGATCTACAGTCACACAGAGGGCATCACCCAGCAAATTTGTGATATGTTGCTATGGCAGGGGAAAAGCCAAGATGGGGGTTTTAGAGAGTTTTACCCTGTTTTAATGTATTGTTAAAAGTAGAACTCTAGCTCAACTGAATACAAGGCAACAGTGATGATCACATACCAGAGCCCTCACCATCTTCCAATAAGAAACTATTGGACTCCAGATCAGCCGTCTGGTAGCCTAACATAGCGGAACCAAACCCAGGATTTTGACTTTCCCAGCTCCCCGATTGGGGATGCCCCATAATGTGAAATCCCCCAGTTAAACTCACCTCTCCATGGCGCATGCGCTAAGCCAATGAGATCTGTTTGCTATGTTTACATCTTTTGGCAAACGGCTCTTATTGACTATAATGAGGAGCACTCGCTGCCGCATCCCCTGGCGTGCTCCCGTCCTAGCCTATGTCATTGGCTGGGGTGGGAGTATATGCATAATGCTGGGGAAAGGTGAGTGCGTACAGGCGCCCTGGGGGGGGCTTTCACACAGCAGGGCATCCCAATTCCTGAGGCAGGGGCCTGTCGGTTCTCCACCCACCGAAGCCACATCCAGCAGCCCTTTGAGGTTATCGATTGGCTCTCAAAAGTGCCATATGACCATAATGCCCGGCTTACTACTCGGTCGTGCACACCTACAAGGAAGCCGGGGATGCGGCGGCCAGTGGAAACAGTATTGTGGGAGCAACTGGTAAATGCGAGTTTACCAATTACCCCAGGGACTTCACAGAGCGTGGCATGCTGCTATAGGATGCCCTGGGAGAAGGCTAGCGGCCTAAAGGTTTCCAGGGCCAGATGCTCTGGGTTTTAATCTGCTTTAAAGTGTTCAGTGCTGCAGTGTGACTAATTGTTTAGGAAACACTTATAAGGCAGCACACCATTTAGCCCAGGGCTGCAGGGAGGTCATTGATTTCTTATTTAATATTTTTTTTTTTTACAGATGGGAAAATGTTGTAACTCCTAATGCTGTATGTGACCACACTGAAAAAAATCCTTTTTGGCCATTTTTGAGGGCACCAAAAACTCAAGACACCGGCCCTAGAATCTAAATTAACCCAGGGCCCAAGCGGGACTGCCTGTAATCTAACCTCAATTCTTCTCCCATGGCACATACCTAGATCTTTGGCAGCATCCTCAGCAGCCCTTCATCCAATGCTGATAGGCGAGTAAAGCCAGAGGGTGTGACCTGCAGAAGGTGCTCCCCAACTCATGCATTCAGCATTGATTGCTGGCCATTGATATGCATGGCAATTGATGCTCAATGGAGGAGAGACCGTGCAAGCACCGTGGGAGCAAAGTCCTAGGAAGGATTTTGGGCAATCCTCCAGGTTTCAAATCCAATCCCAAAAACCTAGGAGGGGGGCATGCAGATTTGGGCTACCAGGCACATACCTACTTCTATGTTCTCTTACCCATACCACCAGTGAACCAGATTGGCCACTGGTGATCACGTGGCTGCAGGGAATGTGGAAGTGGCTGGGTCGACTGGCCCAGTATCAGCCTTATATGCGTTGAGGTGGCCCTTGCTGCTTAACTAAACCAACCGTCATTTTTACTCGTTACAGTTAGAATAAAAAGTTATCTGGTCAGTGAGATCGATCTGCCCCCCCCCCATCCCTGAATGCCACACCCCAGTGGCCAGTTACTACAGTGATTGGATGATGCTCCTGCTGTACCACTGAAGAGCGGCTGCTGAACATACAAGGTTTCCAGTGGGGCAACAGGCTGACCATGCAGACCAGGTAAGTCTTTTTTATTAAAGTTAAATTTGGGTTGGGGGGGGCATTTTCTTTATAACAGGTGTGGGGCCGAATTGTGACAGTCTCCAGGGGGCATCCAGATTGCTGGAGACCCCTACAGCCCTTACCTCTATCTTGAACCACTGGGTGAAGTTTGGCCTTTGCGAATGGCTGCTGGTGGACACGCGGCCCGCAGCCAGGATAGAGAACATGTCCCTGGCCCAGGTGACCACTGGCAGCCAATCACAGGGCCACATGTCACCTGGGTGATTAAGGTTCAGGTAGGGGTTGCAGCAGTCTATGCGTAGGAGAAATCTGGATGCCCCCCCCCCCCAGACTGTCACAATGTGGACCTACACCCATTATGTAGAAAATAGGTGTGGCGACGATTTAAGACGAGTAACATTTCGCACTCACTCGTCCCTGTTAAACCCATGTCTTCCTTGTTAGCTAAACCTCCTCTTTTGCTCCCACAGCGAGTAAGGCTAAATCTCCTCCCTAGACGTCACAGGCAGGAAAGAGAACACAGAAGTGTTTGGTTGTAGAATCACCACAGTCTTGGCCCACAACGACCCACTGCAGTCTATTTGAGGACTTATATATGTGTAATCATGTGACGTTTGAGGTGAGGATCCTGCCGAAAAGATTTGCCACACTCTGGGCACTCAAAAGGTCTCTGCCCAGAATGCACAAGATAATGGCGCTCAAGTTTGGAAGGGGAAAGAAAATGTTTGTTGCACACATTGCATTGGTGGCTCCTGGGAACCCCTTTAGTCCGTATGTTATTCAGGGAATGTTCTGGATTGCGTTTGGAGTTTTGAACCCTGTGAAAGTTCTTCCTTGCCATCTTAGTAGCTACAGGCTTTTGAGTCACCTCAGGCATGTCAAGTTCTTCTAATTCAACTTTAATTTCGGGGACTACAAAGCTGATTAGATCGGGTTCCTGAATATTATCTAAAGCCTGATTGGAGTACTGCTGGAATAAGTAATGTGTGGTCTCCTGCTGCTGGTCAAAGGTTGGGAAGTAATCTCCTGCAGCACCCTGTGGCCTGTGTAGAGGAACCGGCCCCATGTGAGTCACCAGGTGCCGCTTTAGATGGGTAGACTGACGAAAGCGCCTTCCACATTGGGTGCATGAAAAGGGCTTCTGGCCAGTGTGAATGAGGTAATGCCTACGCAGCTTAGATAAGGAAGGAAACATTTTATTGCACTGGTCGCATGGCCGCAATTTGTGCCTCCTTGGTGGCAGAATATCCCGAGGCCCCTGCAGATAATAAAGCAGTGTGTCCCTCACTTCTCCATGTCCTTCAGCATAATAAGTACTACGCATGGTTTGGAGTGATTCATTATTCAAGCTTTCGTTAACCGTAAAATGCTGGTTTTGGAATCGTTTTCCACGAGGAAGCGGAGATGGTCTAAACTGCCTTCTCAGTGGTTTCCACGTGTGCTGCGGGTGCACTTGCAAAACATTTTTGGGGACATGAAGCTGCAGGTAGGGCATGGACATACTATTATCAGGAATCGTTTCCTCCAGATGTTCAGTTTTTACTGGGTTCCCAGCCAATTCCGAGAAGGCTGGAGGCAGGTCACTGGTAGGGGTTACATAAGGTCTACAGTTTCCCTCCTTTTGGACAGAACCCCCGTCGCACACTGGGACATTCACTACATGAGCCTGAGTTACCCCACAAGTGTGAACGTCCAAGATCTCCTGACTGTCAAAGCACTGGTCACATGTAGAACAATGGAAAGGGATAACATAGAAGACCTCATCCGGTTCCCTCTTCACTGGAACACGAAGGACGGCAGCGTGGACGTCTTCATGGCGGTGAAGTTGGGTCACAGTCTTGAAGGCTTGGCTGCATTGGTGGCAACTGAAAGGCTTCTCCTGGGTGTGGGTCAGCTGGTGGATCTTCAGGTGAACTTTCTGGCGGAAGGCCTTTCTACACAGAGGGCACACAAACGGCTTCTGCCCGGTATGGATCATGACATGTCTCTCCAGCTTGGAGCGGGAAGGAAACACCTTTTGGCACAGTTTACACAGCAGGGTGTTTGATTTTCCATTCACTGTGATGTTAATGACGCTGCACTGGTGGAGCAACCACTTCTCTTTACTCTCAAATGTCCTCTGACACCCGAAACAGTAAAGGGCCTTTTTGGGAGCCCTCCTTTTAATTTGAGCCCCTCGGGTGTGCAGTTCCTGATGCCTGTGGAAGAGATTGGCATCCTTGAAGTGGCGCTGGCAGATAGGGCAACGGAAAGGCAATCTGTGGGTCATGGAGTGGCGCTCCAAGTGCACGATCTGGCGGAAGCTCTTGCTGCAGTCCTGGCATTGAAAGGGTTTCTGCCCTGTATGAGTCAGGTAATGTCTGGCCAGCTTGGAGGGTGTCTGAAACTTCTTGGGGCAAACATTGCACATGTAAGGCCGCTCCTGAGGTCTCTTTAGCTTCATGCCCTGCATCTTGCTGTCCTTCACATGGCACAGGGGAATGAGCGCCAGCCGTGACACAAGGAAGCTTTACTGTCTCCCTCTGGCCGGTGCCATCTTTCCTGCACAGAAGCAGCAGAACTGGAACAGGGCTCCTTTCTCCTTCCACTCAGTGGTGTGGATGCCTCTGTGCACGCCTCTGTGCACATCTATCGGAGAATCTCCCTATTGCTTAGAGTGAGTATAGGAGAGAAGCCATCACCTATATCCATATAGAGCACTGATGGGTGGAGCCTAGTTCATTTGGGATCTGGCCTTTACCTTGACTTGGGTGGCATAGCAAAGCTCCCAAACATGAACACCAGAGATATGCAGCAGCCAAGATGTATTATGGGACCAGGCTGTGAGAGATGAAATAGGTTAATGGACAACTGACACCTATATTCTAGAAACATAAATAACAATAACAGCAATTATAATAATAGTGATATAACACTTATAAATAATACAATGGCAAGATTTTGTGTAAATACTCCGGGGTCACTGCTGCATGGCAAAAATGTAACAATACGGGAGAGAGAACACTCAACACAAATCAAGGCTTGTTATTTATGACACATGTGCTTGATAGTCCTTGATGAGCTCATTCAGCATGTAATGATACATTCATAGAGTGGACCAAAACCCGGGATTTTGACTATCCTGGGTCCTGTTCCTTGTCCCTAGGGGAAGCAGTTTTGGGATGCTGTGTATAACCCCCAAATACCCAGTAAATCGTACGCGAACACTGAACCAATGGAGCATGCGTGGGCGCGTAGTCAGTTAGGGCACTCGCTCCATTTGGCTAGTGGTCACATTTCTGTTAGCCTCTAGCACAGGAGGGGGGGCATACCCGGGCAGCACGTTTAACTGGGGGGGGGGGGTACACACAGCGGGGCATCCCAAAGGGAGAGGGAATCAGGTGGCCCTGGATTCTTATAGACTCCAGGGCTGCTTTACTTTAAAGTGCACCTACATTCAAAAAAGGACATTAACCTTTTAGGTTGTATATTTTACAATCCCCCTTGAAGTAATTCAACAGCCCTGATAGGTGCTAGTCTGGTTATCAGCAACCTGATCGCTGGATCCAAGCCCGCGCTTCCCGCATCACCCCTGATGTGAACATGGGGTTGTAATTGATTGCAATGGAGGAGGTATGCCGTGGTCTGACACGCCCCCTCCACTGTAGCGGAAGGAGAGGGAGTGGTCACACCCCTGTGATTGATGGTGAGGGTTCATCACAGAATCCCCATCAGGCATTTTGCTGATCACCAGACTAGCACCGATCATCTGCGGATAAACGAAATATAAAAAATAAATGGAAAGAAACAAAGAATAAAAGCATTTAATGAAAGACATAAACAAAGAACAAAAAATGAATAAAGTAGGAAAGAGAGAAAATAAGGAATGAAAAAAAAAAACAGATGGAATGAAAGAAAAAAGAGAGAAAGATTAGCAGAAAAAAGGAAAGAAGAAAGAAAGAAAAGGAATGCCAGAACAAACAGATGACAGAAAGAAACAAAGAATACATGGAAAGAAAGAAAAAGGCTAGAGGGAAAGAAAATAGAAGAACTGACAGAAATAACAGAAGGAAAGAAAGAAAAGGAATGTCAGAAAGCACAGATGAAAGAAAGAATAGATTGAAAGAAAGAAAAGAATAGAAGGACGGACCGAAAGAAAGAAAGAAAGAAAGAGAGGCTCTCCCAATGGCCATTCTGGCCCTGGCTAACAGTCCTTAGTTACTCCATGTCCCTGCTTCTTACAAAGGGGTTCCCAGGGTGGGCGGGTGGGCCCTCCCTCCCAAGGGGCAGGGGCCCTGGCACCTGCCTGGGGATGCCCAGTGTTGATGCCTGCCCTGCTCATTAGTAATCCTTATCAATAATTTAATGGGGACATCCTTATCAAGTTTTGGGATCCCACTACGGCTGCAAATGCGTACTTCAGAGCAGAGGGAAAAAGCAAGGGATGCTGGATCTAGGTAAGTAAGTATACCTGTAGTATATTGAATACGGACCATGCTCCCATCCCAGCCATTCAGAGAGACTGTGGTGGCAGTGCGCGTGGCCGGAGGTGCGACAGCGCACGCTTCCCATTTAAGTAAATGAGAGCTGCCTGCCGATTGACGGTGATCATTGGATGAGAGCCCATGCATGCACCGTTGGGGCCTGGAAAGGTGAGTTTTTATGGGCAAACAGGGGAGGTTCACACAGCGGGGCATCCCAATTTGGGGCACAGAACAAAGACCTGGAGAGTCCTGGGTTTTCTTGCGCTTTAAAGAGGAAGTCAGGATTTCCTCTTTATTACATAGCAGGGGCACCCCATGTCAGGAAGATGGGAGTATCTGGCAGCCAGCGCATATCTGATTCAGGATGCTCTCCTGCTGCGTAACTAAGAGCAAGTCCAGTCCTCTATAAATGATGGGAGATGCCCCCTGGGATTACTAGCTGGAGCACTCAGCATGGATTCCTATATCCTGCTGCTATTGGCAGTGTGCTGAATGTGTTGTCACCCCTCACAATGGCTACTCACTGCATAAAGGATCCGGGAGGCTCTGCCAGGCACCAGAATCAGCAGCTGATAGGACTCCTCGCATCAGGCAGCAACCATCCCTCTCACTGTCCCCTATGAAGTCGGCTGAACTTGTTTTCTCCTCACATCTCTTCCGGCACAGCACTGAAGCATTCTGGGACTTGTAGTCATGGCTGTTATACGAGCAGTGGGTGACAAAGCTGTAATACGAACCCGAAAAGCCTGCCCACACTGCAAACCAATGCAGGACATTCATCAGCAGCCAGGCTCCTCACATCCGGCATCCCGGGGTCTGTGGAAACTGTCTATGAAGCTCATTCCACCATCTTTGAAGAGGTACCAACGCTGCTGAAGAGCTGGCGACCGCATTGCCGACGAAGTTAATGCAGTCCCTACTGTCCCTCTTTTGAGTTCATGTGCCCCTGTCCCTCTTTGAGGTGGTGACACACGCAGATCTGCATCAATAAATGATTCATTTGCCTATTCAAAGGGTTTATATTGTAACTGTTACACATCACTCAATGAGGGGCGTGGCTTCATAGACAAATTGTCTCTTTTTCCCACCCTTAAAGTGGACCAACACCCAGGGCCCCGGGCCAATCAGATCCCTCCCAGCGGGGCATCCAAAATCGGGATGTCCCTCGGGGTGAAACCCCCCAGTAAGCCCAGAAACCTTACCTTAACCCCGTTCCAGCGGTGCATGCGCGGGCCGCTTCTCTCGCTTCCCTCTAGCAGGGCGCACACCTGTGCCGTCCGTTTGTGAGGGAAGCACGAGACGCGGCCTCCAGCGCTCAGAGCCGCTGTGGTTGGACGCCGCTTGTACATGCATACCACAGCGTCTCTGAGCGCTCTGATTGGACGAGCGCCCGCGTAGGAGCGTGGTGAGGTGAGTGTTTCCGGGCATTCTGGGGGGTTTCACACATCGGGGCACCTCCGATCGGGGTGCCCCACCGAAGTGGACCAAAACCCAGGATAGTGAAAATCCTGGGTGTTGGTCCACTTTAAAACAGACCAAAACCCACTAAACTTGTGTAATACATTTGACCAAAGCCCCTGCCGACACTCTTCTTCGGGTGTAGAACTAGAAATGGATATTTTCGCTTATCAAATCACCCTGGAACACTTTTATTTTGCTTTCCCTCCCTGTAAGATTGCAGGTGATTAGTTATTGCATAAGTGTGGCAATGACATCATCATTGAGCGGGGCGCTCAGCCAATTAGCACGCTCGCTGTCACTTGGCTCCCTTTGGCGCCACTGACGGCTAAGCCCCCAGCCACATGCCCCGCCCTCCTTGCAGCCATGACGTGCCCGCGCACCCATTCAGAAAGGCCGGGAGTGGGCACAGCTAGAGGTGAGCGGGGATGCGGCTGGAGCTCACAGATGTTGCAAGGGCTCCAGGAGAAGGTGAGTGAAACTGGCGACTGGGGGTTTAACACAATTCGGGATGCTCTGAGGAGTGGAACTCAGACAGCCCTAGAGTCTTTTAGACTCCAGGGCCTCCGATGTTCCTCTTTAAAGGTACATTTCAGGTAATATGTTACATTTACCTGCTTTCTGCTCTCCCTATGCTGGCTGTCAGCATCGGGTTTCCGGCCACCAATGACCACAGACCCTGGAACTCGCCTCCTTGCTCCTCTTCGTGTTCCGGACCCACATCACTGCCAGCTGACAATGGCTGCTGACAGTCATGTGGGTTCATGACCAGCTCCTTTGGGAACCATTTCCAGAAGACAGGGCCGGCACCAGCACAGGGCAAACCTGGGCAATTGCCAGGGCCCCAGGCATCTTCAGGGGCCCACTCAGGCTCACATTTGTTCACGGTATTATTCTTCAGTGGTCCCGAACCACCGAATGGCCGGTGTTGTGTGCACACCTGCTCATGGCTGGCCTCAGCAACAGGGGAAGGGAGACATGGAGAAGGTGGCATGGAATAGAGGTGGCGAGAACCAGGTGACAACTGACAGCAATGATGGAGTCTTTAGTGGCAGCGGAGCAAGCAGTAAGGGCTGAGGGGTGCTTGATGGCACTAGAGAATGCGGAAAAACACGGGCTAGAGGATGATTGGTGGCTATAGGGAAGGAAATAAGGACTAGAGGGCGGAGATGAAAGGTGACATCATGTGACTCACTGCTTTGGGGCCCACTAAGACTCTTGCCCAGGGGCCCCCACAAACCTAGAGCCGGTCCTGCCAGAAGAGGTACCTTTTTGAGGTCTGGGTTTAATGTCCCCCCAAACATAAGCAGCAGCCCCAAACCACCCTTTTTTGGGGGGCACAGATGGCCATTGTATGCTTGAGCAATTTTGACTATCCTGGTAATTGGACTTTGCCCTGGGGGCATCCTGATGTAGGATGCTCCCCTGTGTGAAACCCCCCAGATTGTCCACTTTCACTCACCTTTTTCCATTCCCGCGGCATATGCACGGACGCTAGTCCAATCAGCGTTTTATGTGGCGGATACTAGCTGCGGAGAAGCCTGGGATGCGACACTGGAGGAGATAGCGCTGCGGGACCCGCCAGGATCAGGTAAGATCACTGGTGCCTCGATGGGGGTTTCACACATCACGTTTAGGATGCCCCGGGGACAGGCTAGGGGTTGGTACTGGAATCTTTCAGGCCAGCCGCAGTGTAGCTGGGCCCAAAGAGTTAAATGCAGACTGTGTGGAGGGGGAGAGGGCCCAAGGGGTTAAATGCAGAGTTGCAGGTAAACATAACAAACTGCATTCCCTTCTTCTTTCTCTCATTTTCCTCATTCTTCTTTTACACTTTTCCATACTCCTTCTTTTTCTTTATATTTTCACCTCCCCTCCACCTCACTTTCCTCTTTCACCTCCTATTCCTTTCTTCTCTCTCTCCCAGATTCTACTTTTTACACCTTCCCTGTATCTCTCTTCCACATTCTGTCCAATTCTTTATTCGACTTCTCTCTTACTCTTTTTCCACATCTTTTCTTCTCTACCTCGTTACCATATTTCCTCATCTCGCTCTATTTTCTACCTTCAGCTCTTCTTTCCCTTCTTATGCACCTCACTTCTGAATTTACAGCATGCATTGGGGGGGGCATCATCCTGGACGCCTGCAGCATTTCTCCTAAGGCCGGCCCTGGATACCACCACCCAATTACCTGTATTCTACAAGCCAGGTGAAGACATGCCCCCAGTTAGAGGCTAGCGGAGCTGTGGCTCGTAGTGAGTGCACTTGGCTCCACTTGGCCCTTAACCGACGAGACCTCTAGTCCATTGGTTTTCTTTAAAGTCCTTCAGCCTGATTCAGAGCCTCTTTCGCACACACTCCCTCCAGCGGGTATTAGGTCTCTTTTCTGTGTTGGGTGACTCAGAGCCCTGTTTTCGTGACCGAGTTGTCCTTTTTCCGGTAAATTAGGGTATGCGTATGCCAAACCAAGTGTTCGCTGTATAAATGTAATTCTTAATTTTACGGGTTTTGCCTGCACTTGTGCGAGATTCAGAGCCCTGATTTGTGGGTTTTCAGACCTATAAAAGCTGTAGGTTTCAAACTTACGCCATCTTTTTGCTAGCAGGAATACTTGAACGGTCTTTTTTGCTAGTGAAAATACAGCCTACATTCTCCGCACCTACGATGGAGCCCCTTTGACGAGTTCTGTGAAGAGTCTGAACGTCTGCAGCAGTGGGGACTGTTAACCATCTACCTTCCAGAGCTTAGGCACAGTTGCCTGGATATCAATCACATGATCGGTCAGCAGGTGTTCAATTTGACCCAACTGAACTGCCTTTATTCAGAGGTGCAGCCATGGTTGGCCCCCGCCACAAGAAAGGGGAATACAATTGATGGTATGACCAAATCACTTGGCTGCCTTCAATTTTTATTGAATGGCTCCTTCGAGAGGCTCTGTCAGTTGGTATGTCCCAGTCTTCGCTGAGCGGCACCCTGACTAAATTTCTCAATGACATGGCTGTCCTGCAGGAGAAATACATCTCTTTCCCTGATAGCATGCCAGCCTGGAATGCAGTGAGGGTAGCGCTTGTGCGCCTCGGCGCAGAGGTGTGTCATACAGACCCACCGTTTTCCCCCATGAGCAGCAGAACATTATGATGGTAAGTCACACTTTCATGCCATTTGCCTACACGTGTGCCGCATTACACTCAGGTGGGTGTGAAGCAGAACAATACCCAAGCATTACACAAGCAACACATGCCCATAAATACTAACTCACGTTCTTTCTCTCTACTGAAGAAGGGATTGCTCCATGGAGGAGGGTGCCCCCCCCTAAAACTATGCATCAACCATAAAAATGTGCATGCATGTACAGGCACATATGTGGCCAAACAAGTGCTAATGTGTATTTTTTCTCTCTCAGGTGCCATGTTGGTCCCAACCAAAAAATAAAAATTGTATATATATTTAATTTTTGTAAATACATTCCTTTAAAAAAAATAAACCAAGAGTTTTAAAGTTATATGCTGCAAGGTGTTGTGTTTTCTATGCAACTACATGAAGCAGATGCAAAGCAAACGGCACTGTAAAACAGAAGACCAAAACAGTGTGAAAAAGCAGGAGGTAACAGTGGGTAGAAGCAGACGACATGGCAACCAAGGTACAAAGGTAAGGATATGCAGACTACATGGGATTCCCTTGATGCCAGCATGGGGGTGAAGGTAAGTATGTGTAAGGACATGCAGACTACATGGGATTCCCTAGATGCCAGCAGGGGGGTGAAGGTAAGTATGTGTAAGGACATGCAGACTACATGGGATGCCCTAGATGCCAGCAGGGGGGTGAAGGTAAGTATGTGTAAGGACATGCAGACTACATGGGATGCCCTAGATGCCAGCATGGGGGTGAAGGTAAGTATGTGTAAGGACATGCAGACTACATGGGATGCCCTAGATGCCAGCAGGGGGGTGAAGGTAAGTATGTGTAAGGACATGCAGACTACATGGGATTCCCTAGATGCCAGCAGGGGGGTGAAGGTAAGTATGTGTAAGGACATGCAGACTACATGGGATTCCCTAGATGCCAGCATGGGGGTGAAGGTAAGTATGTGTAAGGACATGCAGACTACATGGGATTCCCTAGATGCCAGCAGGGGGGTGAAGGTAAGTATGTGTAAGGACATGCAGACTACATGGGATTCCCTAGATGCCAGCATGGGGGTGAAGGTAAGTATGTGTAAGGACATGCAGACTACATGGGATTCCCTAGATGCCAGCATGGGGGTGAAGGTAAGTATGTGTAAGGACATGCAGACTACATGGGATTCCCTAGATGCCAGCATGGGGGTGAAGGTAAGTATGTGTAAGGACATGCAGACTACATGGGATGCCCTAGATGCCAGCAGGGGGGTGAAGGTAAGTATGTGTAAGGACATGCAGACTACATGGGATGCCCTAGATGCCAGCATGGGGGTGAAGGTAAGTATGTGTAAGGACATGCAGACTACATGGGATGCCCTAGATGCCAGCAGGGGGGTGAAGGTAAGTATGTGTAAGGACATGCAGACAACCATGGGTACATGAAAGTACCTTTTATTTTCAATTCTTGCTTATTATGTGACACGCTGTTATGATATGAACTTCCTGTTTTTGCACATTAATGAGAGGATTGGATTTTGTTTCATTGGGTATATTGCTGTATGTTTAGTAACTATATTCATATAGAGCATGGCCACTTTTTTGCCCAGCATTGTCTTGACACTCAGCACTTTTTTGCAATTTGACAGCAATAGCACTCATGTATCATTTTTATTGTCGTTAAAGTTATACTAAAGGCAAACACCCGATTGTTGTCCCATTGTCTCGGGCTACATGCTGCACTGTCCCAAACTTCAATCAGCTTATAAAAAGACCTGTAGTTTCTAATTAGTCAAATTATTAGAGCATTGGAAATGCAGAGAAAAAAATTAGGAGAAACAGTGGGTGTGGCAACAGCAATGTGATGTAAGCACACTGAGAGGAGGGATACGGGCAGGGTCTCATAGGGGCACAGAGAGGCAGCCACTCAGGCGGTGGGGGCATTTCCATTCTTAGTCCCCTGACGGTTGTTTGGGAAGGGCAGCGCTGGAGCCACTCTATGAAAGGTAAGCTACTGATGATTTTCTTTTGACTTACCAATCACTTTAACTGGAAATTGGTTCCTTTTTTGTACAATTGTATATATATTTTAATGGTATTTGCCCTTATATAATATTGCACAGGCATATTTAATAGCTGCAAACATTTTCAAGAGGTGGTTCCCCGATTCTGCCTTTTCAACTGTGTATTTTTTGTTTTGAAATAGAATGGATATAGATATTAATAAATGTATTTTGAATTTCAAGGATCTTTATTTGAATTGTGCGACTTGAAGAGGAACATCGGACCTAAAATAAAAAGGGGCCGATCCTCCCCCATTGGCCCCTGCTGTGACTTCTGGCTGCTTCAGGGCCCGATCCTCATCCCGCCGTCCCTAACTGACAAGCAAGGCCTTAGCCATGCTCTCGTCAATGTCCCACGGTGATCTTGCAGCTCTGCAAAGTCTCGCAGGATTTTGGGCAGCTCCATTGCATCCCATTCATGGGCAACGTTCAGGCACGAGATCAAGAGCTGTGCGCAGTGCCTGATTGGATGCAAGATGACGCCTCCCGTTAGGCGAGGTGAGTAAAAATTGCTTAAGGGAAAATCGGAAAGGGGAGGGGGGGCAGATTGGTGAGGTTAAAACCACCCCCAATGTTCCTCTTTAAGGGTTGTGGATATCAGGACACCTTGAATGTCTGGATTTGGGATAAGCGATAATCCGCTTACTTTACTGTTCCAATGTCCCCGAAAAAACAGCAGTTCCAAATACAAGCATACGGTTCTCAGCATAAGAGCTAGACACTCTTGCGCCTCGCTCGGTCAGAGTTCACTTGCTTCACAGGCACAGGTCAGATTAAGCATCAGCAGTAACTTCCAGTTTTACGTTCTTAACTCAAAGCAGACAGTTTGAGGAGCCTTCTCCCTGGGGCTTTACACTTCTTTTCCTCCGAGACAGACAAGACAGTCTACACAAGAAGTGGGGCTTGAAAATCAGTGGAGGCACACTTTTCAGAACACACATGGGGGCCAGCAGCATAGGGGGCACCCAGCACATTGGGGTGTTCCAATAAACATTTCCACCAAGCACAGGGACTCAGCCTTTCCCTTTGGACTCTCCCAGGAACAAAATCCTTTAACATTCGGGTCCTATGGGCTATTAACCCAGTATTATAGAGGCAACAAAGCTAGGTTGGCTTCTCAGAGTTGCACAGAAATGGACCCCTCCCACGCTCTGGTCCCACGATTCCCAGCCTGACCTGAGTCTCCTCCTACTCCCACTGACTCCTTAATGGACTGGGACACTGCAGAACTAGGTGACCCCCCTCCTCTGGAACCCATCCCAGAAGAGTGAGGACCCCACCAAGGCCATCCCCCTTTTAAGATGGCACTATTCTTTAGCAGCTGGTGGGGTGCATGCACCGTGGTACATGGATCAAAAAGATGCACCTTTAGAGGGCAGCCCAAAAGGACTTGGAGGCTCTGATTCCAGCCTGAGAGCAGGACCCGTGGAGGCAACCTCTAACCCTGCATGTGAACTAAAAGAGGAAGGGGGAACCAGACACTGGTCTCTTGGACCTCTCTGGACTAACCTGTAGTTTACCTTTAGTTTTTCAGAAGAGGCACTTCTGTGACCCAGAGCCACCAATGAGGCTCTGGACCATCCCTGTGGGCATCCAGCTGGTGAGGGAGAGGAATAGGACAGGGACACCTAGAAACATCCTGGGTCACCCCAGTGTTCAATCCCTGGGGATACCAATCCCTACGGGCAACAACCTAGTGAGTAACCCATGTACTTACCTTAGAGGGAGGTCAGGAGGAGACCAATACTTACCTGAGGATCCAGGCTCCCACCTAACCTAACAGGTCCTCCCATGTTCTGTCTCTAAAGGATCCCTCTACCCCTTATACCAACTGCAGTCTGGAGAAAGACCCCGGGGGGTCTGCAGTTGGGAGCAGACACCAGACTCCTTTTGTTTGGGGCCTTGGTGGCTCCCTTTACCTCCCTATCATTTCCCCTTAATAAACCCCAATTCTTGAAAAAGGAACTATGGTCTGGTGTATTGTTTTTTTACTGTGTTACACTAGCAGCACACATCCAGCCAGAGAGCCGAAATCCTGGGCGGAGGCAGCACTGATTTCTGGTTCTACAAATCCACTGCCATTTTAACTCTTTTGCTAAGCAGCAGGTCAAGAGGTGTGCAGAAACGCAAGGGAACACTGGTCTGGAGTCAATTTAAGAGCCAGTGGTTGGGTTCTGGTGGTTGCTGGAGAGCTATTGGTTAGGCTCAAATGATGATTATTTTATTTAAAACCTTTGAGACATTACGGCTGATTGAATGTCATCACTCTAGGCAAGAAGGAATGTAAGTGCTAGCCTGGTTGATTTCTGGAAAACTGGTAATCAGGCTATGTTGGTGGCAAAAACTCTATTGTTCAGGCTCTTTTGATGCCTGGTCGGTTGGTTAGGCCTAGGTGGTGACTGGATAGCTGAGAGTTGAGCTACAGCCAATGGTCAGTGTTTAATGATGGTTGGCGTGCTGGCAGGCAGGCAGGCAGGCTTGCATGATGGCTGGAGACCCATAGATTCTGCTTAAATGATGGGCTCTGACCATGGAATAGGTAGTGATTAGAAAGCAGAGGTTGGGCATTGTTATAGCGTTAAAAAAAAACCTGGTTATTAAGTTGTTAGAACGTTGGTAGCTGGACTTTTGGGAATTGGGAGAGCTGATGTCCAGGCTAAAGCAGTGTCTAGAAAGGTGTTTGTCAGGCTTTGGTGGTAAATTAAAAAGCTGGTGGTCAAGCTTGGTGCATGGCTGGAGAGCAGGTGATAAAGCCCTAAAAAAAACCATTTTGTGAAATACTCACCTGTAAAATGGGTATTATAAGTATGTCACACACCCCGCTTCAAGATATCCATAACATGTGGGTAGTACCGACCTGAAGAGGGTGTTCTGCAGAGATGATAGTAAAAAGAAAGCCCCTCCCTGATCCATAAATACCTGGGACCTCCCACTCATTACCCAGTATAAAGAAGCAGTAAGGTAAGGGACCAGGAAGAGGCAAATATAAGTCAAAACAACGCAAAGTTCACAATATAAAGGATCCAGAATACAAGAAGGGCGGGTGAAGCGGGGTGTGTGACATACTTATAATACCCATTTTACAGGTGAGTATTTCACAAAATGGTATTATTCTAAGTATGTCACACACCCCGCTTCAAGATATCCATAACATGTGGGACATCCAATAGCAGTGTCCATAAAAGGGCGGGGATCCAAAACAAGGCAACAAGGCACAACTTAAACCACAACAGCTTGCAGAACTTTGCGGCCAAAAACAGCATCCGCTGAGGCCCGAACATCAACCTTGTAAAACTTGGAAAAAGTGTGAACAGAGGACCAAGTAGCGGCCTTACAAACTTGCTCAACAGAGGCCTGGTGCTGAAAAGCCCAGGACGCCCCAACCGCACGAGTAGAATGAGCAGTGACACGAAAAGGGGGACTCCTCCCCTTGGCAGAATAGGCCCCAATGATGGCCTGACGAATCCATTTACTAATGGAAGATTTGGCAGGAGCCAAACCTTTCCTAGGCCCAAAGGGCACCACAAAAAAAGCATCAGTCTTACGAAAGGAAGACGTAACCACCAGATAATATTTCACAACACGAACTACATCCAAGGAATGCAGCGCCCTTTCCTTGTCGTTGCTGGGATTAGGACATAGAGAAGGCAGAACAATGTCCTGATTCAGATGAAAGGCAGAGACCACCTTAGGAAGAAAATCCGGCTTGAAACGAAAGACCACCTTGTCCTGATGCCTTTCGAAGTACGGAGCTTTAATGGACAAAGCTGCCAACTCAGAAACACGCCTAACCGAAGTGATAGCCACCAAAAAGGCCACCTTTTGAGTAAGTGAAGACAAAGCAACCTCATTCAAGGGCTCAAACGGAGGACCCTGAAGAGCAGAAAGAACCAGGTTCAAATCCCAAACTGGAACAAAGGGCTTCCTAGGAGGCCGTACATGCGTAACTCCTTGGAAAAAGGTCTTGACTAAGGGATGAAGTGCAAAGGACCTTTGGAAGAACACCGCCAGGGCAGAAACCTGCCCCTTCAAGGTACTAAGTTGGAGCCCCAGATCCAGACCATGTTGAAGAAACTCCAGGATTCTGGAAATGGAGAACTCCCGACAAGAGAAAGACCTACCTTCACACCAGTCAATATAGGACCTCCAGGTCCTATAGTAAATAGTAGAGGAAGACCGCTTCCTGGCGCTAATAAGAGTCTGAATCACCGCGTCAGAAAGACCTTCTTCCTTCAAGATGGCGGTTTCAGCAGCCACGCCGTCAAAGCCAGCGATGGTAAATTGGGATAGCGTAGCCGACCCTGGGTGAGCAGGTCCGGCAGTAGAGGCAGAACGAACTGATCCTCTGCCAGCCTTACCAGGTCTGCGAACCAAACCTGCCTTGGCCACCTTGGTGCCACCAGAATCGCCGACGCGCCCTCCATGGCCAGCTTGCGCACCACTCTGGCTACCATTGGAAACGGAGGGAACAGGTAAAGAAACCCCAGATCCCTCCAGTTCAGGGACATGGCATCCACCGCCAGGGCCAGTGGATCCTGCGAGATACAAACACCGGAAGCTTGTGATTGTGACGAGAGGCAAAGAGGTCCACCGCCGGGAACCCCCACCTGAGGCAAATCGAGCGAAAAGCCTGAGGACTGAGAGACCACTCCCCCTGACGAGAGGAGGCCCTGCTCAGAGAGTCCGCCTCCGTGTTCTCCACTCCCGGAATGTAGACTGCTGAGATACACGGGACGTGGCTCTCCGCCCAGTCCAGAATCAAAGACACTTCCCTGAGGGCACTCCTGCTGCGAGTCCCCCCCTGGTGATTGATGTAAGCAACCGCCGTCCGGTTGTCCGACCGGACCTGAACTGGCAGGCCCTGCAACTGATGAGTCAAGCGAAACAGAACCAACCTGATGGCTCTCAACTCCAGAACATTGATGGGCTCGTGAGCCTCCTGCGGGCCCCACAGACCCTGAAACTGGAGGTCCTTCCAAACACCCCCCCAACCTGACAGACTGGCATCCGTGGTGACTGTTTCCCAACACGGTGCCAGAAAAGATCTGCCCTTCAACAGATTGACAGACCCCAGCCACCATTGCAGGGATCGACGAACTCAGGGAGTCATCAGGAAGGACTGATCCAACGATAGTGGAGACTTGTCCCAAACCTTCAACAGATGAAGCTAAAGCGTCCTTGTATGAAACTGCGCAAAGGGAACTGCCTCGAATGAGGCCACCATTAACCCCACCAGCCTCATCCCTAGCCGGATGGCCGGACGAGGGGCCGACAAGAGAAGCCGAACTAACTCCTGAATCAAAAGAATCTTGGCCTGGGGCAGAAACACCCTGGCCTGCGAAGTGACCAGAGACATTCCCAGAAAGGTCATTACTCTGGACGGAGAAAGAGAAGACTTGGGGTGGTTGATCACCCAACCGAACCTCTCCAGAGTGGACACCACCACCCCGGTGTCCAACTCGGCTTGGTTGAAGGAAGAGGCCATGATCAGAAGATCGTCCAAATAGGGCACAATGCGGATACCCTGAACCCTGAGCAGAGCCATCACCCCCGCCAGCACCTTGGTGAACACCCGAGGAACCGAGGTGAGACCGAAAGGGAGTGCCACAAACTGAAAGTGCCGATCCTCCACCACGAACCTGAGAAACCTCTGGTGTGCTGGAAAAATCGGAACGTGTAGATAAGCATCCTTGATGTCTATGGACGTCAGAAAGTCTCCCTGACGAAGAGAGTGAATAGCCGAACGCAGCGTTTCCATGCGGAATTTCCGCGGCCGGATGAACCTGTTGAGAAACTTCAGATCCAAGATGGGTCGGACCGATCCGTCCTTCTTGGGTACCGTGAACAGATTGGAATAAAAACCCCTGCCCTGATCTGAGGGGGGCACTGGGCAAATGACAGCCATGTCCAGAAGATTCTCTACTGCCACCAGGAGCCCCTGCGCCGCCAGAGGCTCCGAAGGCATCCGAGACCTGAAAAATCTGGAAGGGGGGCGGAGCTCGAACTCCAGCTTGTAACCGGAAGACACCACTTCCCGGATCCATCTGTCCGAGACCTCCTGATCCCAGATCTGGGAGAAGTGTCGCAGCCGTCCCCCCACCCGCATGTGTGAGGGTGCCCCCTCATTGCTGAGCTGGCTTAGTAGCCGGTTTGGGCTTAGAGCCCCAACTGTATCCTGGACGGGCACGTCCTCTGCCCCTGCTCCCAGAATCTCCTCTGGAAGAGGGGAAGGCAAATCCCCTGCCAGATCTGGCCCCACGAAAGGAGGGGGTAAAGGAAGGCGCCCCCCGAAAGGGACGGCGTTGTTTCTTGCGTTGAGGTAACCTACCACCCTTGGTGACAGAATCCAATTTCTCTCCAAAGAGCCGCAATCCAACAAAAGGTAGAGCCGTCAGCGACTTTTTTGGACATAAAATCGGCCGCCCACAGGCGCAACCACACCGACCGCCGAATAGTCACCAGCAGAGCCGACGTCCTACCACGCATCATCAAAGTGTCATCCAAGGCGGCTAATACAAAAGACAAAAACAACTCACACCGTTTAAGGCCAAGGAACTGGTCACTACCAGGACGAAGCCCGGCAGACGTCAACAGGTCCCTGACCACGGACCTGGCGGCCACCACCATCAGCGCCGAAGCGCAAACGGGCCGCATGGCTGACCCAACGCTAGCAAAACCATGACAAGCCATCTGGCCAACGCGTTTATCCTCGCCATCTGAAAAGAGAGGAGCCATCAGGGATATTCAAAACAGCTGAATTGGATACCCCTAGAATTGGTGCGTCAACCTCGAGGGAGGGACGCCCAGCGCTAAACCGTATCCAAAGGGAAAGGATATCTTTAAACGCAACTCTGAGGAATGCCCAGGAGCCAAGCAGGCCACTCCCATTCCTTAGAAACAATCTTATCAAAATGCTTTTGGTTAGGAATTCCAATCGCGGCTTGGATTCCTCCTAAAACTCCCCTGTTGATGAGGAGTAACCTCTGGAGGGGAAATAGCCAGAACCTCAAACAACTGAGCCAGGACATGAGGAGTATCCGAAGAACTCCCTGACCCCCGCCCAGAATCAGCGCCAACAAATTGCTGATCATCTGAGTTATCAGATTCCTCAAATAACTCCCCTTCCTCCAGTGGGGAGTAATCTGACCAATCCAGACAATCCACATAATCATCAAATTCAAATGCCGGGATGACCGGTGATAAATCCTTTCTCTTAGCCGGTGCCAATTTGGCGACCGCGGTAGAAATGAATTTTTCAATATTGGCCAATCTGGCACACACTTCAGATAGCGACTCCCCACCCATGACAACGTCACACGGGGCACTGGTCAAGGTGAGAGGGGGAGGGGATGAAGCCGGCGGTGCTAACCCAGATGCCTGGGGTCCAGACTGCCGTGTAATAGTCTGCTGTGCACATGGTATACAAAGAAATACATCATCCCCTGTTAGGGATACCCCACAACCCATACACTTCCGGGAATGTCCCGAGGGGAGCCCGGTATCCTGGGATGCCTCCATAAGGTGAACTTGTAGTATGTCGCTATGACCGAGGGAATTACGCTAGTAAGCAACCCGGGATGCCCTTTTAATGTCCCAGTGGGAGGATTTGAAAGCTTTTTGAAATAATAACCCAGGGACGCTAGGATCGGGAAAGAACCCCCTAATTGCCACTGTGGTTCCGCCTGCAAGACACAGAACGAACTTATGAGGATTACAGGCGATAAGAAATAAAAGAACATGCATACAAATAAAGATGGGGGAGAGGGGGGCCACAGGCCACTTACAGTACCGCAAGGATCGTGTAATGGCGTCCAGACTGCGTGAAGAAGAGACTTTCTGACTAAAAGAGTGAAAAGGGGGCGTGGTCAACGCGGGACGTGTGATATGCCAAGCTCCGCCCCCTCCTATGCCAAGCATTAGCTCCGCAGCGGCGCCAGAGATAGATGGGGGCGGGCCGCAGTGACGCGCCGCAAGACCGGCCCCGCCCCCAAGAGGATAATCATGAGGGAAGATTCCCCTCAGAGAAAAAAAAGGCGCCAAAAGGCCGGCGCCGCGGCGAATATGCGGCCGCGGCGCTTGGTACATTAAAAAACAAAGTGAATGTGGCACCTGCGCTCCATTCTACGCTGGCACCCAATACAAGGAGGGGCGGGCGCCGGCCCCGCGCCGAAGGTCCGGCCCCGCCCCCCCCCACTACAGTGCGTGAGGTAAAATACCTCCGCCATTACAGCTTCTCCTCTGCCCCAGATTCTAATGACTCTCAGAAAAGCCCAGCACCGCACAGACATAGCGGCCGCTGCGCTGACACTAAGTACAGTTAAAGAAACAAGCACACCAAAAACTGTGTTATAAGACAGAAAAAAGTTAAGAGCAAGATGGGGGGAGGAAAGAATATTAAAGAGGAGACCCACAACCCCCCATCCCCACTGTGGAAAAGGGATCCTAGGAGGGCCATTCCAACGTTAAAACTAAGGGACAGGGCATCCCAAACCGGGGTCACCAATCCCGGTGTAGCCGCCTACCCTCTTAGATAGGGTCTCACGGTGGAGCATTGCTCCTGAGCACCAGGGGTGCTAAATTACCCTCACCCAGACCATCAGCCAAGGCTGGGAGGCATGTATTGGTATCAGATAAAAAGGATCCGGACGGAAATAGATAAATAAAGTGCCGGGAGTCATCCCGGCTACCTGAAATCCCCCTGTGCAAGGAGGAGGCATCATCTTCTGACTTGCTCGCCGTCTGCAGAGATGGAAAACTGGGTAATGAGTGGGAGGTCCCAGGTATTTATGGATCAGGGAGGGGCTTTCTTTTTACTATCATCTCTGCAGAACGCCCTCTTCAGGTCGGTACTACCCACATGTTATGGATATCTTGAAGCGGGGTGTGTGACATACTTAGAATATAGCTGGAGCACCTCCTGCTTTTTGGAGAGTTGGTGGTAATGCTCTGGTCAAATTTATAACTTCTGCAGATAATGTACAAAGGTAAAGTCTTCAAGGCAGCTTTAAAGTGGAGTTCAAAGAAAAAATAGCCAGCTCACCAAACTCCTTAGTAAAAGCACGGACGGGGAGATCCCAGGCACAGCTCCTCCAGAATTGACAGGCAAAAATTACAGTGATTTGTCCAGCTTCTCCTTAAAACATAGCTTTTAATCCATCCAGTTAAAAACAGCTTTTTGTGAAACTATTGAGGTAATTAAAATGGCCCAGTAATAACAAAAGGCAAGCACCTAGTGACGCGTTTCAAGCCTGGTCAGGCTCTTAACCATACAAAAGTGTGGAGCAGCTTACAGCCTTATATACAGCTAAGCAAAGAAAACAAAGCCAATTACCTGTAATGCATAACAAGTGCGGTGATTGGTATTGCGGCCAGACCCGGAAGAAGCTAGTATGACGTCAGCCAGTAAGGGTTAAATGATTGGGCGGATAGCAACCAATCCGCACTAGGGCTGGAACAGTGCACAGCCCTACGTTAA
The DNA here is from genome assembly GCA_027917425.1 of Gastrophryne carolinensis. NCBI lineage: Eukaryota > Metazoa > Chordata > Amphibia > Anura > Microhylidae > Gastrophryne > Gastrophryne carolinensis. Next base: position 126,351,000 of record CM051244.1, on the reverse strand, counting down.
TAGCGTGCGTAACTGACGTACAATCAGAAAAAAAGCAGCCCCAAATATTCACAAGCAAACTGCGGCCGTACTGACAGACAGGCATAACGGGCTAAATAGCCGGCCGTCAAAACGGCATATACAGCCGCACAAAAAGGTTAAATTAACTACATGTAAAGCTTATAGTGGTTAAGATAATAAATAACACCCACCAAAGATAATGGTAATAGCAATTAGCCCTATACAAATTCATATACTGTGTTGAGATAGCGCATACTGCAAGCGCCTGGATTACTGATAATGACATTTAACCTTATACCAATTGATGTACTGGGCTATAGTAGCGCATATTGTAAGCGCCTTAAAAATTGATCCAGACAAATTATAGCAGTACACAGCAGACATGCCCAATCTTGATTAAATCATTCTATATTACCAACAAGCTCTACTAATTCAGCTCATAGCATAGATAGAAGTAATTATTATAATTATAAATATAACGCATATCACATTATCACATCTCAGACCATAGCAAGTAAATAAAATAACACTCTCATCAATACTTTAAAAATACCCTAGTGGGTAATGTTACTGAGAGAGAAATCTAAGAATATAAATTTATTAAATCGCCTATACTTCTCTATGAGTTATGGCCCAAGAATATCTGACTAGTTTTACTTTTATGCCTTATAGATGTAAAAGGCTGAGGTATATAATCCCAAATGATTAGCCCAATTTAATACAGGAGAAATAATAATAACAAAATTAAGAATTATTGATTAATATAATGAATACTTGATAGATCGCAAGCCCCTATACCTAATAACTAGTTCTACTCCTAAATAAAGAGGGCCAATAATTTTATGCCCATTTCCATGCTCATGGCCACAATATTATCACCAATTTGTATATGAAAAGGATCACAGAGTTGATTAAATTGATTAAGCTGCTCCACAATATAGAGAAGGTGCACATAGTAAAAAAAAAGAGAAATTTAAATAATACATGGTTATAAACAAAAAAACAGTATTTGCCTCTTTAACACATACTTACAGTATGTAAGGATTCTGATGGAGAAAAAGATTTTTTGACCTTTATGGTCATGTGGAGATTCCTAACTAGTGATCGGTAAACAATGAGAGGTCCATTCTATCGTTTAAACCGTCCAGAATACGGGAGGCTAATTTTAAAATCCATTCGCAAATTTTTTTTATATAAGTCACCTCCCCTGACATTTGGAAAAATCTTTTCAATTGCCATAACTTTAAACGTGGACGGATCTCCATTGTGCATAGTCTGGCAGTGTCTAGCAATATTTGATTTCGGTTGGAGAGATTTGCATTGATACACATGTTCTAAAAAACGTTGCTTTAACTTTCGACTGGTACATCCCACATATTGTAATCTGCAGCTAGAACAGGTGGCCAAATATACCACATAGATAGTATTGCAGTTAAGGAGACCAGAAATACAATATCTCTTCCCAGTAGTTGTTGACTAAAAAAACATATCTTTTTGGATGAATTTACAGCAGGCATAGCGTGTCTGACCACATGCAAAGGATCCTCTGCACGTCAGCCATGTAGGAGATTTCTTAATGTCTAACGTTCGAAGCAAAGAGGGGGAAAGTTTGTTGGCAAGTGTTGGTGCCCTTTTGGCCACTACGCGCACTCCTTCCTTCTCGATCAGAGATTGTAAATCAGGATCAGATTTCAAGATTGCCAATTTTGAGTTAATAATCTGACGTATTTGGGAAAATTCCTTTAAAGTGGACCACATCAGTATTTCTGCTTTGGTCACCACTGTACTCTGCTGACATCTTGTGGTTGATTTGTAGCAGTGTATCCTGAATAAGCAGGGAGATTGAGGCTAGGTTACTCACTGAAACGCTTGCTAGTGGTCATGGACTGGTTAAAGAAACACAATTTTTTTTTTAATTGAAGAGCTTGAAATAAGTCTTACAAGTTTTCAGCATTGTCAAAACAATAATAAACTATTTCTGACTGTGTCAGAGTAAAGGTTTTTACTTTCTCACAATAGGAAATTTGAGTATTAGCAAAGCTTTAACATGGACAGCCAGTGAAAGGCTCTTGCTCTGAGCTTAAAGCAGACCTCAAGTAGAAAAAAAAGAAACACTTAGTAAATTGCTTCCCTGAAGCCCCCTTGTCAATCAGTGACATAAGCTATACCAGAGGGCTTAACCCCATGCAGATTCTGTGCTCTTGAACTACATGGGTGCTACCATCTTTATTAAAGTGTAAATGACTTAAACCAGACCAACACAAGAAACACTGCTCATATGCATCCCTCCCCGGGGGAATTTAGATGGCTGCACATAAAAATGTATTTACCCTTTTCTAACTCTTGCTGTGGTAAATTTTAAAAACTAGATGGCAGCTCATGTATTTGCAGGCCACATACAAACAGGAAGTGCTGCTGGGCTTCCTGTTACTACGCATTGTCAGTTATGTCAGTTGGGAGAGGAGCCCCAAAATGGCCACCACCTTTCTTTTCCAACTGTCTCAGGCTGTTGGTCCGGGTTAATACCTACCATATCTCTGTGCAATTAATTATCCCTTATTTCTAGCCAGAAGAAGAAATCCATCAGCTGTAATAATACATCATTGCTCACAGCAGAGAGTCCCTAGATACATTTTAGATACATTACACTGAATGCTCTGCAGCTGCCACACGACTGGCAAACCATGAAGAAGTACAAAAACAGCTTCCCCCTCACACAGAATTCCTCTAGCAGTTGTTTATTCAATGTGTGTGTGTAGAATGATACACACACTTTCTGAGCCAAATATCTCTCTAAATTTATTGGGAATTGCTGCTGCTGCCACAGCTCCACCCTCATGACCATGTGTAAGCAGGACTATCAGCTGTGTAGTAAGATGGCTGCTCTCATATAACTCAAGTAGCGCAGCTATTCCTCATCTGCATGGGGTTAAGCCCTCTCAAATAGTTTATAACTCTGATCATCAGAGGGCGATTTAGGGGAACAATTCAATAAACTTTATTTTTTGTGACTGGAGGCCTTTAATTGCCTATCTTTTAACATACTGTAGGTGTTTAAAGTGGTTTATATGTCCAAATCTTCTAAATCCCTGAACCAATTCCCGGAACTGATGCATCCTTTACTTCATGCCCTGAATCCTGAAATCACTCTGGAAATCCAGAAGCCAATGGGCTTTTCCAGTGCACTTAAAGCTGTCCTTCACTCTGAATAAGAGCTTATATGTTTCCCACACCCTGTACATACAGATTGCTCACATTAAAAATGATCCTACCTGCATCTACTGCATGTTATGAGTCTTAAAACATCCAAGATGGCGGCTCATGGAACGTCAGGCAGCCTGCAAACAGGAAGTGCCTTCTGACTGTGCTGCTCTGCATTCTGGGACTGCTGACCTTTTCCTGACCCAGCTCTGCTCTGTCTGAGCAAAGCACAGCTGTAACCCGCCCCCTGTACTTTATCCCACTCTCCTCTCCTCAGTAAGTGTGATGCTTCTGAATCAAAATGGCGGCGCCCTTATCCTAAAGTCCTTAACAGAGTTGCAGCCCAGTGGGGGAAAGAATAATAAGTAAATGACTAAAAACTTAAAATGTATTAATTTTAGATGCTGGGGAATCGCTTTTTAAGGGTTTGGGCTTTTCAATAAATCATGGTGAAGGTCCGGTTTAAGGCGTTGGGGGACAAATATAAGGTACTGTATAACTTTTAAAGTGGACCAACACCCTCCCAAGATCGGACCGGGAATCTATAAGATTCCCGGACCGATCAGACCCCTGACTGCGGGGCACCCCGGTTGACTGTGTGAAACCCCCCCGGATCCCCAAAATCCCTACCTTATCCTCGATCCAGCGGTGCCCGCCGCCGCCGCCTCCCGCGTGTCCCTCTAGCAGGACACGCACCCGCGCCGGCCGCTTGTGAATGGCCGGCGCGCGCCCTGTAAGAGTGACGCGCGGGAGGCGCCGGCGGGCGCGCTCTCTTGTCCGTCGCTGCCTTCCGCTTGTCCGTCGGCGAGGATTGGCGGCGGCGGTCACGTGGGAGCGAGGAGAGGTGAGTTTTTCGGGGTTTCTGGGGGGTTTCACACAGCGGGGCTGGATCGGGGTGCCCCGCCGAAGTGGACCAAAACCCAGGATAGTCAAAATCCTGGGTGTTGGTCCACTTTAACACTAGTAAAGAAAAACCTTTAAAATTCCCCCAAAACTGACTTATCCCCTGTCATTACGAGACTGGTTCAGGAAAGTGAACTATATCGATGAGATGGAAGGTATTCTTCAAATTAAAGCAGAACAAAACCTGTGAATTTGACTTTCCCAGGTTTTGTACCATTATCCCGGGACATTCTGAATTGGGATGCCCCACTGTGTGAAACCCCCCAGAACGTCACTTATCACTCACCTCTTCCCTGTTCCAACAGCACATGCTTTCGTCCAATGACAGCCATCTGCCGTGACTATGGCATTTCGGCAAACAGCTCTCATTGACTAGAATGGGGCAGGAGTACATGCACACTGCTGGGGATGCGGCAGCGCGAGCTCCCTATTGACAACAGTGAGAGCTGTTTGCTGAATGACAGTCATGACACATGGCTCTCATTGGATGAGAGCTTGCGCACACGCTGTTGAAGTGGGGAAAAGTGAGTTTTTACGGGCACCCCTTGGAATTTCACATGGCAGAGCACGGAGGGGGGTGCAGCAGACCACCCTGGACTGTCTTATTCTATGTTCCAAGACTTAAACCGGACCTTCACCATGATTTAATGAAAAGCCCAAACTCTTAAAAAATGATTCCCCAGCATCTAAAATTAATATATTTCACATTTTTAGTCACTAACTTATTATTCTTTCCCCCACTGGGCTGCAACTCTGTTCAGGAATTTAGGATACGGGCGCCGCCATCTTGACTCAGAAGCATCACACTTACTGAGGAGAGGAGAGTGGGATAAGGTACAGGGGGCAGGTTATAGCTGTGCTTTGCTCAGACAGAGCAGAACTGGGGTCAGGGAAAGGTCAGCAGTCCCAGAATGCAGAGCAGCACAGTCATTTCCTGTTTGCAGGCACCTCCTGTTTGCAGGCTGCCTGATAAAATGGCGGCTTCCATAAGCCGCCATCTTGGATGTTTAAAGGCTCATAACATGCAGTAGATGCAGGTAGGATGATTTTTAATGTGAGCAATCTGTATGTACAGGGTGTGGGAAACATATAAGATAGACTCTTATTCAGAGTGAAGGTCCGCTCTAATCTCTTTTTTTTCACTTGCTTCTATGTTTTCTTGCCCCCTCCATCTTGCAGTCCCAACTCATGTAAGGGTGGGATACACAAACTGCTCCATCAGGTCCCCTTTTGTTTGTCTGCCTGCACCTCCCTCTTTAGTTTCCTTACCCTCTACCTTTCCTGCCATTAATTCTCTTTTTTTTTATTCTCCATCATATCCCACGCTTGTCATCGCTGAGGAGGTCAGCCAGCACAAAGCATTTAATTATGTCAGGTTTTGTCGCTGTAGTAAGTTGTGGATGGTGGGAGGGGTTCCTGTTCTTTCTTAAGCACTATTATAAACTGGCGTGTCAACCCGTCTAGCCTTTGAAGTCGTGCTCTGCCATTTCTGGCTCAACTTATATTGTATACTCAATGCCAGGGGATGACAAGTTCCTGTTATTCTTGTACTGTTCACATATTTTTCAATAAACCCCCCCAAATTCAAATTGAACACAGTGAGTTGGTCCTGTCATGTGAAAAAAATGTAACATAGCCCCCCTAAAATACAACTACCATAATTTCCTAACCCGACTGGGTCGATTCAGAGGGTGAGAATTTACACCCGGTAGACAATGAAATTGAAAAGGTTTTCTCTCTTTAAAAAAAAGGAGCGAGAATTCTCACTTGGCTCTGAATCGACCCCATTGTGACCAAATGTGATCTTGTTTATGAACCCCCCAAGCCTACTCCATTCATTGCAATGGGGGTGTCCCAAAGAGCGTTCAACATGCCCCACTTCCCCCTCCATTGCAATGAATAATGAGTAGGAGTGGAATATGCAATTGCTTGTTCTCCTTCATTGGTAAGTATGAAGATGCCAGCGCTACACTGAGGAGCTGTGGGGAACAAAAGGTGAGTACAGGTTTTTAAAGTTATTACCTGGGCAGGGACTTTCCAGAAAAAGGGTTAAATAAGCTTGTTTTCTGCTCTCACCATTCTGAATGTGAGGGGCTGCATCTTTTATTCATGATGACTCATCCATGCATGTTCCCGTGTGACAGTTGAATCCTTTTTCGGGACTGAGAAAGAGGAGGTAGCAAAGAGGAGCAAGTTCAGCGGGGTTGATCAAGGTATGCAAAGTGCTATAGGATGGAAGATGCCACCCCTGACAGCCAGCATGGGGCAAGCAAAAAGCAGCTCATTGAATTCTTTGCTTGGAATGTCCCTTTAAGTTATTTGTCCAGAAATTGTATTCCAATAAATATACTTAACATTGTATATAAGTAACCCTATTGCTTCTATAATGGTGAGAAAAGGGGAAATATGTGTACTTTCCTTTCTCTGCCTCTTTCATTCTGGGGCACCACCAGTAAAAACACGTGGGTTAATCTCCGCTGTAGGCGGGGACTGCAAGATAGAAAATAAACTCGCTCATCTCAGCCTATGTAGGGCAGGCTGTGGCAGGATCTCCTCAGTTAATTAAAAAGCAGTTCAGCTACAGCTCTGGGAGGGAAGAACGCTAACCTGCGCATAATGCACGCAACTACAAAACAAAACCGTGGAGAAGGCATCAACATCCACTGACGCAGTTGTAATACAACAGTAGGGCAGGTGTGGTGCCCCGGAATAGAAGAGGATGAGAAAGGAAATTTGCCAGCGAGTACACAAATTTCCCTTTTCTCATCTGTTCCATTCCAGGGCACCACCAGTAGCAACACGTGGGACATCCCAAAGCAGTACCCTCAATAAGGGCAAGAACAGCCAACAGCTGACTGTGTCAACCTAAACAAGAACAAGCCCTGACACCTCAAGCTTAGACCCCCAGAGAGGGGTTCAGCACCGCCTACAACACCTTATGCCCCAGAGCAGCATCAGCAGATGCCCTGACATAAAGTCTGTAAAACTTGTTGAAGGTGTGGAGAGACAACCAGGTCACTGCCTTGCAGACCTGTTCTGCCAACGCCTGGTGTTGGAAAGCCAAAGACATGGCAATCGCCCTGGTGGAGTGAGCGGTGACCCAGAGGGGCACCTCCTTCCCCTTGCAGGTGTAGGCTTGTATGACTGCCTGCCTGAACATCTGCTAAGAGTGGACCCGGCGGCCTCCAGGACCCTCCTTGGTCCCTCTGGGATCACAAACAAGACATCTGTCTTACATGACTCTCGGGTAGCGGCCAAATACTTTAATGCCCTGACCACATCGAAGAAACGTAGGAGTCGCTCCTTATGTTGAGTGGGGTGTGGGCCCTAGGAGGGCAACACTTAATCTCCTGATTAAGATGGAAGGGAGAGACCTTGGGCAAAAAAATCCTGCTTCACATGAAACACTGCTTCGTCTTCATACAGCGCCAAAAAGGTGATCAGATTGTGCGAGAGTGCTGCTAGCTCAGAAACCCGCCGGATGGAGGTTATAACCACAAGAAAAGCCACATTCAATGTCAACATTGACAGGGACGCCTGCGCCATGGGTTCAAAGGGTGTCCCCTGAAGTGCTGACAGTACCAGATTGAGATTTCAGGCCGGGACTAGCAACTGCCGGAGCAGCACAGCGCCCTGCATGAAAGTGCAGATGAATGCACAAGGCCAAGACCTGGCCCTTAAGGATGCTGGGTTGTAGGCCAGCATGCAGGCCTTGCTGGAGGAACTTTTGGGTACTGAGAACCTCCTACTGGAGTGGCCACTAGATTCGCACCTGAAGGCCCTCAAAGTCCTGTAGTAAATTCTAGAGGATGACCATGTTTCCATGATCAAATCAAGGTCTGAATTATTGCGGTGGAGAAACCCCTCTCCTCCAATATGCTGGTCTCAACAGCCAAGTCACTAAAGCCAGCGCTGGAGAATTGGGATGCTGCAGAGGACCCTGTTGCAGAAGATCTGGGCAGTTGGGGAGTCGCCACAGGGGCTACACTCCCTGGTTGACCAGATCCACAAACCACATGCTCCTGGGCCAGTGTGGGGCGATCAGGATAATAGGAATCTGCTTGCAGTTACCTCCTGTAACACGCAACCCAGAAGTGGCAGTGGTTGGAATGCGTAGAGCAGGCTGTACCCTGACCAGGGAACCTTCCTATTGTGCTGAGATATGAAGAGGTCCACCTCTAGCACTTCCCATTCCCACTGATCCACTGTCTCCCTGCTCAAATATTTGGACTGTGGATTCTCCACCCTGGAACGTGAACCACAGAGATGCATGGAACGTAAATTTCCGCCTATCTCATAATGTGACTGGTTTATGTAGGCCACAGCCATGGAATTGTCCGACTGTACCCTGACCGGAAGGCCCCAGAGCTTGGCAGACCAATCAATGCCTGAGAAGCAGCAGAATCGCCCTCAGTTCTAACACAATGATTGGAAGACTGCGTCTCCCAGAGACCCGGAACCGTCTGGTTGTCCAGAGCACCCCCCCTGACCCATCAGACTGGTGTCTGCGGTCAAGATGACCCACCGGCCTGGCAGGAAAGACAGACTCACTGCCAGCGACTACTGGTCCAGTCACCAATTCAGGGATCGCTGACAGACACCGGGCCAAGGAGACGCATGCTCTGCCTGATTGTGGAATGTTCGTCTGTCAGCAGCGACCTCACCACCTCCTGAAGAGCTGTGCACCTCTGCACCGGAAGAAGGACCCCTGCCCGTCGAGTATCCAATGTTAAACCACCATGGAGGGAAGCACCTGGGACCTGGGGTAGTTGATCACCCACCTAAAAAGTTCCAGCTTGAACAGGACCATCCGAACATTGCGCAGTTCCTCTGTCAGAGATGGGGCTCGGATGAGCAAGTCATCCAGGTATGGGGTTATGTGCACACCCCGCCTCCCTAGGAGTGCTATCACAACCGCCAAGACTTTCGTGAACACTTGCGGGGCAGTGGAAAGTCCAAACGGCAGTGCCACTAATTGGAAATGTTGTGCGCCACTGCAAAGCATAGGTATTGATGGTGACCCGAGAAGATCGGGACATGCAGATAAGCATCCATTTACGTCCATTGTGGCTAGAAAATCCCCCTGTTGCAGCGACATCACAACCGACCTTGAGATTCCATGTTGAACTTCCACAACCGAATGTAACTGTTCAGATTCCGCAGTTCCAGGATCAGCCGAACGGACCCGTTCTATTGGAGGATGACGAATAGTATTGAGTAGAAGTCACAGCCCCACTCTGAGGGGGGCACAGGTACAACAATGCCCCGGTCCAGCAAGAACTCAATCATACGGTCGCAAACAGCCACCCTTTCCAGGACGCAGGCTTGGACAACACAAACCTGTGTGGAGGCCTGGTCCAGGACTCGACCTTGTATCTGGAAGAAACAACCTCACGGACCCAGGCGTATGATATCCGTTCCCACCACACTGGCACACAGTGCAAAAGCTGTCCCCTCGACTTTGCGAGGGCTTGGCCAGCTGGCCCCTTAGGTAAGCTTTGGCTTACCCTTACCCGAAAAATCCTTGTGATGTCTGAAGTCTATAGCACCTTCAAATTTCCAGAAGGGATGGGAATTCGGTGACCCGCAAAACAAAGTAGTCGGTTTCTGATTCTGTGAAAGCCTAGCCGGCTTCCCACCCGTGGACTTCCGGACCAGGTCATCCAGAGGCTCACCAAAAAGATGACCCCCCGAAAAGGGGAGGGCAGCAAGCGTCTTCTTAGAAGCTGTGTCAGACGACCACTGTTTCAGCCAGACTGTGCATTGCAAGGTGACCAGCAAGGCAAGTCCCTAGCCGCCAGACGCACCAAGTCATCCATAGCCAGCACCATAGACCCCCATAGCGAAGGAGTTCAAACGAAGTGTAGAGGAACGCGAACCTCCATGTCGCAAACATCCAGACCTTGTCTGTCGTTGCTGCCATGGATGTGGCGCAAGCTAGACGCATGGCCAACCCCACCATGGAGAACGCTTGCCTGGCCAACTGGTCCAATTTCCTATCCCCTGGGCCTCTCAAGGGAGCACTATCTGAAGTAGGGATAATGGTGTGTCAAGCCAGACCCGCCTCATCTGGAAAGGGATACTTGGCGTCCAGGACCTTAGGAAGAGACGGAAGCTTATCGGGTATCTCCCACTCCTTTGCTACCAGCCGGTCAAAATGGGCAAACCTGGGAAAAACCTGCCTGACCTGCTGACGCTTATAGTGTTCACTCTTTTTCATCTGCCGCTTTGGCAGGAGTAGAGAAATGCAGAACCTCTAATATTGACTCAATAAGTTCCCCGGCGTATGTGCTGCTTCTGGTTCCCCTTTGCTGCCGGGTGACACCAACGGCAGGAATTAAATCCTGAACCCCTAAATAGCTCCTCGACGTAGGAGGTCATCAAGATGCCCCTGCTGACGAAGGCCACTGACCATGCTCTCTGAGCCAATCTGTCCATCATGTCCGGGCGGAAGAAATTTCATCAGTGAACAGACCCTGGGATACAAATGGAACTGGCAGTCCCCCCAAGGGGGTATCCTTCTCCAACGAGTACGACCCTGAAGCCGCGCAGGGATACTGTATGATCCGACTGAGGCACAGAATCCGCCAGCTGCATAAGGCGGCGCAGAACAGTAGTGCACCCAGCGCACAGGGGTCCCTCGGCTTGGCCCCCTGGGACACGCGGCACCGATCTGTTAAAATACGAAACTCTGATGCCTCCAACATGGTAAAATGGCTGTTCTAACTGCTAAGCAATACAGCTGGAGCGCTGGTCCCCAAACCCTCCTGCCTGTCGACTAATGGTCGGACCTGCCTGCACAACCGGTAAAGCAACCTCCCTGCAGTTGAGATCGACCCCCCTGGCCATAGGATGCAGCAGCTTCCGGACTCCCACCCTCCAACAAGAACAATGTCAGATTTCTAAAGGAATCAGTACAAGTCAAAAGGCTTTGCCCCCAGAGGGAGCTCTACCTGACCAGGAAAACCCATGGGGCGGCAGCAGGGATGCAGTAGGGACCTCCGGGCAATGCACAAGATGGTGCTGCCTTGTGCTGTTAGTGAGGAGGAGGGGGAGCCACGGACCTTGCAAATGTGTCCATCCTGCTCCCTCCTCCACTGTAAGACCCAATGCCATTGATGTCACAGGTGTGGCTGGCTCACTCTCTTCCCAAAGTAACCAAGAGGCAGGCCGCATGGCCACTGGCCAAGCCCCCTCGCGACGAGGCCACCTCCCCTTCCAAACGCTGGCAGATGTGCTCTGACCAGTATGGCTGCCAGCAGTAGTAACCACAAACACACTGACACCTGGCCCTAACCAGCAGACTGCGTGGCTTGGAGTCATGGGGGTAGATGGCCCAGGGGTAGAGGGTCCGGTACTCAGTGGAAGACACACAGCAGGGTCACCATGCAAGGCCCAGAGATCAGGTACCCTGCTACAGCGGGGTGCTGATCATTGAGGCTCAGACCCAGTCGGAGGGGTCCCGAATCCCGAAAACGAGCCCCGGCACGCTTACCTGGACCCATGCGCACTCTGCTCACTCACAGGAATGCTGCAGCTGGTGAGGGGCGAGTCGAAGCCCCCACTCCCGTTCAGCACTGTAGCTAAAAAAGAAAATATCCAGACATCTTCACAGTCCCTTGCGACTGCAAGAAAAGAACTTGCAGGAGGAGGAGATCCTGCCACAGCCTGCCTTATATACAGCCATTGTTTTTTTATCTTGCAGTCCCCGCCTATGGCTGAGATTGACCCACATGTTGCTACTGCTGGTTCCCCCAGAATGGAATGCTACCGCTTTACTATGGGACCATATTACTAATTATTGGTCATTTAAGGAGTTAGAGCTTTATGTGGGAGCTGTGACAAATATTTATATCCTATGGACCCAAATGTCTAATTGCCAGGCTCCCCAGCACATATGCTCAACCTGTGGCCCGGGGGCCACATGTGGCCCTCGGAGTCATCTGATGTGGCCCCTGACCTGCTGTGGGGAAAGTGGGAGGGTTAAATAGAACTGGCATATAAAGGTAAATAGAGGCTTAGTAAGGATGAGAGGTTGCATGGAGAGTGATACAGGAGGGACACATTGCCAAATAGAGACGGCAGCGGTGGCTTGGAGGAACGTGATGACACTGATAGTACAGCACCACCCCTAGGTGACATCTCTGGCATCACAATCAGTTTTTGGGCAATACATGAGACCCATATATTTGGAGAGGTGAGGCAATCAACATATGTATTGCTAGCATGTGTGGTGAATGTAGATGTGATAATGGGGCGTGGGGGAGTGATGTGGTGGAAAGACCTACAAGTAAAAGAAACTTCATTTGTGGAGACAGTGGGTTCCCCGATTGTGGTAGAAAATCTTTGTTACACTATTTAAAATGAAAATTTTGAAATTCTGAACCTAATTGTTGTGGTCCGTGACCAGTTTGCAAGTCACTTATATGGCTCACGCTCTTCGATGGGTTGAGCACCCCTGCTCTACAGAGTACTCTCCGCCATATATTGTCAGGGCTCCCAGCTATAAAAAGACCTGTTTAAGGGACTGTAAACTCAACGGCAATAACTTGCCAGCAAGCAGCTCACCTGATGCCTGTCCCATGTGTGTCTCCCCCATTTCTAGCAGCATATGGTACAAGCCGTAGCAGGGCTCAAAAATTTGCCCTTTTATCAATTTTATTCCTTCAGGATTACAGCTGCTCTGTCCCTTGCTGCTCTCAGAGTGGTTCTGCAGCTGTCTCTGACCACAGCAGAGTATGCTCAAGACTTATGAAGCATAGCCACAACCAAAAAATTGAAGCAAAGAAATCAGTGTTGCTTAGAATACATAAGCTATTTACATATGATCAGAGATTTCCAGGTGCTTTGAAATGGCTTGTTTAACACTGTTCCCAAGGGGGATAATGTGGGAGAAAGTTTTATAGTTTGAAGTGTCAGTATTGATTTGTAGTGATTTTTGTTGTACAATCGACCTTGTTGGTTTAGTGGCAGATGCCCACCTTAAAGCAGACGTTCACCCTGAATAAGAGACTATTTTGTATGTGTCATGCCCAGGGCATGATTATAGAACATACGTATTATGAGTGTATATATGTGTGTGTATATTTGAATATGGACCAGCTGCTTTCCCCTCCACCCGTGTGCCATAAAACACCCTCCTATATAAAAACAGGGCCATGCAGCGTGTACATTCCAACTTAATTAAGACTCTGTTTGTGATACTTTGAAGTGCCAGGCTGTTGTCTTTGCTCTGGCCATAAACCGGCAATCAGATAAGGGGACCTGGGGAATAGAATCCCCACCCCACCCTTAGGAATTCCATGGAAATGGAAGGTGTCCTGTTAAGCCATTTTTCCCTCCAAATTCTGGCTAACAAAAAGCTAGGAGAGCTGACATGTTGGTGTGCATTACAAGCTAAGGACCTGGGAACGTAACATCGTCCCAAGCAACGAGCAACCACAGAAAACACTAACGAAAAGGACTGCGTAAGGACTCTATTTTTGAACTGTTATTTGCTGTATACTCTTTCTGTATTTTTGTATGTCATTTTATTGTTGTAAATTACATCCAGCACTGTGATACCTTTTATCAGATTAAATGTTTAATTAATCAGCTCTAGTCTTTGACCTCTAAATAGATGAGCTCACCTTCCTGAGGGAAGCTCTGGTGATACACGTTTATTAGGGTTAATTGATGACTTGCTGGGACTAGTAGTCCCTGTCTGGGGGTCTATTGGTGTGTTAACCCTGGTACCATCACACTCTGTCTGGCTGGGCTGAGCGTGATCGTGACAACTGGTGGCAGCGTCGGGACATATTTAGAGATTTTTAGTGCTTGCTGGATTTTACCCGAAGATCCTAAGCACTAAAAGAAATTTGCATACATCTTATTGTGTGTAAATTCCCAAAGACAGAGCTCAGTGCTGATCTAAGTGACATACCAAAAAAAAAAGAGTGCAAGACAGTTCTGTCCTTCCCATCTGTTGTTTTACTCCCTCTGCTTCATATCGGAAATATGGAGGCATATCGCAAGCAGTCCAAGCCCGCACTGGAGTTAATGTGCCAAGAAAAGGAGATCCCTACAGCGGGAAAGAACAAGGAACAGCTTATTGCCGATCTTGTGGAATATGATGCCCGTGCAGCAGAGCTGAGTGATGTGAGGCTAAGTCCTACAGCGGAGAATGAGGGACACCACATTACTCCCCATCAGGACAGTACTCCACATGAAGCCTTGGACTCTTATATGCGGACTGCTTTACAACACCTTGGAGATGTGGATGCTAATATTAAACTCCAGTTGCTTCTCCAGTACCAAACAGCAGAAAGAGAGGCCCAGGCACGAGCTGCTGAGCGCAGACATGAACTGGAGGTCCTGAGGCTGAGAGGGGACGCTTTATCCGCACGCAGTGATGTGCAGGGTGAGGGTGACCACAAACCCCGCTTGGAACATTTCCCCATGATGGAGAAAGATGGTGATTTGGACATATTCCTGAGAGGATTTGAAAAGGTTTGCCGGCAGTTTCATCTTCCTAAAGAGCAGTGGGGACGATACCTAACCCCACGGCTGCGAGGAAAAGCTCTGGATGTGTTTGCTTCTCTTCCCTCTGAAAGAGACCAGGACTATGAGGCAATAAAATCTGCCCTGCTGAAAAGTGCTAATCTGACTCCAGAAACCTATCGGAAGAAGTTTAGGACTTTACAACAGAGCACCACAGAGAGTTGCACTGAACATGCAGGTCAGCTGAGGACTGCATTCAGGCAATGGACTGGGGGCCTACAAGTCACCACTTATGAGGCCCTGGAGGACTTGATGGTTCTGGATCAGTTCCTCCAAACAAGGAGCTGTGAAGCCAGAGAGTGGATTTTGGACCGCAAGCCCAAGACAGTCGCAGAAGCCGCAGAACTAGGAGATGACTTTGCTAATAACCGTGCACCAACAGCGAAGCGTGGTTCTGCACAAGCTGGATCAAGTACCTGGAAGGGAGCTGCCCACCCACAGAGTGCCAGTAGGTCAACTGGGAGATTCCTGCCGTCCACACCAAGAGCAACAGGAACCACATCGGGTCAGGGGGACACCCGCCGATGTTACAGATGCAACAAGATTGGGCACCTGAGTGCCACCTGCCCCAACAAAAGGAATTCTCCACCGGCAGTTGAAGGACACCCAGCCGTTTTTCTGGTGTCTGGAACAGTGGAGAAGAGAGCGGATAACCTGCAGAGCGTAACTGTGGGTGACCGGGTGACCGTGGGTCTACGTGATTCGGGGGCCTCCTTTACCTTAGTGCGGCCTGAAGTGGTGGATACCGAGGACATCATCCCTGGAAAAACCATGGCTTTAAAAGGAATTGGAGGTGTGCGCCCGGCTGTACCCATGGCCCGTGTGTACCTGGATTGGGGTACAGGCAAAGGTTTGCGGGAGGTGGGGGTCTCTGAGGACATCCCTGTCAGTGTTCTGCTGGGGAATGATTTGGGTCGGATGCTATGCCATTATGCTCCAGAGGACACTGCCTGCACACCACAAGGGCTAGGAGACAGCCCTGATCGTTCTGAGGTACTGTACGAGACTTTGGGGGACACTGTGAAATGTGATAACTGGGAGGGAGTGCAGGGGGCTGATAAATGTTTACCTGTAACTGAACCAGTTGTGTCTTCCAAAAGTGGAGTGGGGTGTATTGTGAAATGTAATGCCAATGTATTACCTTTGTCAAAACCTAGCGGAGATGGGCTAGGGGGAGGGGTTGGTGGGCCCCTGGTGACAGGTAAGGATGAGGGACCAGCAGTGAGTGATGTGTCCCCATCCTGTAAGCCGGAGATGGCTGAGGAGGAGGAGGGAGGAAGGAGTGATGTAGCTGTATATGATGCCTGTAACAATGTTATGTCCGGGACTGAGGGGGAGGAAGGTAAACCCCAGGGAGGCATATCAATGGTGGCAGTGGTTACACGTCAGCAGTGTGCCAAAGCTGCAGCTGTAAAAAGAAGGGAGGATGGTGATGACTCACAAGCCGAAGCAGAGGAGGGTGAAGATGGTAGTTCACCTGAGGGAAATGTGTCCCCTGATGCCACGAGGTGGGGGGAGGGCAATGAACATTTCCGGGAAGCTCTGCGCAGTGATCCTTCCCTTGAAGGGCTGAGACAGCGTGCTGAGCAGCCAGGCGCTAACTCAGATGGGCATCGGGTATATTGGGAAAACAATATCCTGTATTGGGAGTCCCTTTCCAAAACCATGCTAGGGCCCCAGGAGAGAGAAAGGCAGTTGGTGGTTCCTAGGCAGTTTAGGAAAGAGCTACTGAGGTTAGCCCATGAGACCCCCCTGGCAGGGCACTTGGGAGTGGCCAAAACAAAGTCCAGGTTGGCACACAATTTCTACTGGCCAGGTATGGGTACTGCTGTTGCTAGTTACTGTAGGTCCTGTCATGTTTGCCAGAGGGTGGGTAAGTCCGGGGATGTAACTCGTGTTCCCCTAGTGCCCCTACCCATCATATCTGTACCCTTTGAGCGAGTGGCAGTGGATATTGTGGGGCCTCTAGCTATACCCAGCAGCACAGGGAAACAGTTTATTCTTACTGTGGTGGACTATGCAACCAGGTACCCTGAGGCTGTTGCCTTATCTTCTGTCCGGGCAGATAAGGTGGCAGATGCGCTGATCAGTATATTCTGCAGGGTTGGGTTCCCTAGAGAAATGCTCACTGATCAGGGCACCCAGTTCATGTCCAATCTAATGCAAAGTCTCTGTAAGAAGGTAAACGTACAGCACCTGGTAGCAAGCCCATACCACCCCCAAACAAATGGTCTCTGCGAGAGGTTCAATGGGACCCTGAAACAAATGTTAAAAACCTTTGTAGAGTCAGAAGGCAGGGACTGGGAAAAGTACTTACCCTATTTGTTATTTGCTTACAGGGAGGTACCCCAAGAATCTACAGGTTTCTCACCTTTTGAATTATTGTATGGTCGCAAAGTGCGGGGGCCCCTAGATTTAGTTAGAGGGGAGTGGGAAGGGGTGCAACATACTCCTGAAACTTCGGTGGTGGAGTATGTCCTAAAGTTTAGGGACAGAATGCAGGTGTTGACTGGGCTAGTACACGATAACCTCAGAGCAGCACAGTCCAGGCAGAAACACTGGTATGACCGCAATGCAAGGGACCGGGTCTATGAGGTGGGACAGAAGGTAATGGTTCTAAACCCCATTAGACAGAATAAGTTACAGGCTGCCTGGGAGGGTCCTTTCACCATTTTACAGCGCCCAGAACCAACCACGTATGTAGTAGCCCTTGATAAGAAAAGTCAGAGACAGAGACAGTACCACATTAATATGTTAAAGGCCTACTATGACCCGGAGGATGTGGTACTCAGTGTGTGCAGTGCACCAGAGGAAGAGGGGGTTAGTGATCCCTTACTAGATCTTGTGGAGGAAGCTAAGAGCCAGGGATCCCTTCAGGATGTGCAGGTCAATCCACAGCTCCCAGATGAAAGGAAGAGGCAGCTACATCAGGTGTTAGGCCCCTTCAGTGCCAACTTTACTGGGAAGCCAGGGCGAACTACCGTAGCTACCCACCATGTGGATACAGGTAGCCTACCGGGTATCCCCAGAAATAAAGGCCCACATACAGAAGGAGATCGAGGACATGCTAAAACTAGGGGTAATAAAGAAGTCTAAAAGCCCCTGGGCCTCCCCAGTAGTGCTAGTGCCCAAAAAGGATAAATCCACCAGGTTCTGTGTGGATTACCGAAGGTTAAATGCCGTGACCACATTTGATGCCTACCCAATGCCCAGAATAGATGAACTGCTTGATCAGCTAGCAGGTTCTCAATACGTCACTATTATGGATTTGAGCCGAGGGTACTGGCAGATCCCCATGACTCCAGAGGCCCAGGAACGGTCAGCCTTTATTACTCCCTTTGGGTTGTTTGAGTGCTGTGTCATGCCCTTTGGGATGAAAAATGCCCCAGCCACTTTTCAGCGACTAGTCGATCAGCTGCTAGAGGGCCACAAGGAATAGGCAGTAGCTTACTTAGATGATATTGCCATATTTAGCAAGACCTGGGAGGAGCACCTGATTCACCTGCACAAGGTGGTAAAACAAATAGCTGAGGCCGGGCTTACCATCAAACCAGAAAAGTGTCAAGTTGGCATGACAGAAGTGCAGTATCTGGGACATCGGGTAGGAGGAGGGACCCTACGCCCCGAGCCCAGTAAGGTGGAGTCTATTATGGCCTGGCCAATTCCCAAGACCAAAAAACAGGTCATGTCTTTCCTGGGAACAGCAGGTTATTATCGTAGATTTGTCCCAGACTATAGCAAGATAGCCAAACCCCTCACCGATTTGACTAAAAAGAAAGTGTCCAAGCAAATTACCTGGACTGAGGACTGTAATAAGGCCTTTGTCGCCCTCAAGACAGCATTGTCCAACTCTCCGGTCCTCCAGGCCCCTGATTTTAGCAGGAGTTTCGTGGTACAAACGGATGCTTCCAATTTTGGGCTGGGGGCTGTTCTTAGCCAAGTGAACTCCCATGGAGAAGAACACCCCATACTATACCTTAGTAGGAAGCTATTGCCTAGAGAAGTGGCCTATGCTGTCATAGAGAAAGAATGTCTAGCTATGGTCTGGGCTTTGCAAAAATTACAACCCTACCTGTACGGAAGGGATTTCACTGTCATAACGGATCACAATCCTCTACATTGGTTAGACAGGGTGTCGGGTAACAATGGCAAACTGCTTCGCTGGAGTCTTATCCTCCAACAATATAATTTCACAGTCCAACACAGGAAAGGAAGCCTGCATCAAAATGCAGATGGACTATCGCGTCAGGGGGAAATAGACTGTTAGTGGGTGCAGATTTATCAGCCTGGATAGGCTGGATCTCTCTGCCCCATCTTAAGGGGGAGGTGTCATGCCCAGGGCATGATTATAGAACATACGTATTATGAGTGTATATATGTGTGTGTATATTTGAATATGGACCAGCTGCTTTCCCCTCCACCCGTGTGCCATAAAACACCCTCCTATATAAAAACAGGGCCATGCAGCGTGTACATTCCAACTTAATTAAGACTCTGTTTGTGATACTTTGAAGTGCCAGGCTGTTGTCTTTGCTCTGGCCATAAACCGGCAATCAGATAAGGGGACCTGGGGAATAGAATCCCCACCCCACCCTTAGGAATTCCATGGAAATGGAAGGTGTCCTGTTAAGCCATTTTTCCCTCCAAATTCTGGCTAACAAAAAGCTAGGAGAGCTGACATGTTGGTGTGCATTACAAGCTAAGGACCTGGGAACGTAACATCGTCCCAAGCAACGAGCAACCACAGAAAACACTAACGAAAAGGACTGCGTAAGGACTCTATTTTTGAACTGTTATTTGCTGTATACTCTTTCTGTATTTTTGTATGTCATTTTATTGTTGTAAATTACATCCAGCACTGTGATACCTTTTATCAGATTAAATGTTTAATTAATCAGCTCTAGTCTTTGACCTCTAAATAGATGAGCTCACCTTCCTGAGGGAAGCTCTGGTGATACACGTTTATTAGGGTTAATTGATGACTTGCTGGGACTAGTAGTCCCTGTCTGGGGGTCTATTGGTGTGTTAACCCTGGTACCATCACACTCTGTCTGGCTGGGCTGAGCGTGATCGTGACAGTATGTTTCCCTCACCCACTACATACAGATTGCCCACATTAAAAATCATCCTACCTGCACCTGTTTTTCTAACCTTTTAACAGCCAAGATGGCAGCCCGTGGAGTTTCAGGCTTCCTGCAGAAAGGAAGTGTCTTCTAGATATGCCGCTCTGCATTCTGAGATTGCTGATCTTTTTCTGACCTCAGCTCTGCTCTGTGCGAAGCACAGTTAAAACCCCGCCCCCTTCACTTGCCCATCCCCTTCCTCTCTTCAGTATGTGATGCTTCTGAGGCATGATGGAGGTGCCCGTATCCTAGAATCCTAAACAGAGCTGCATCCCAGTGGGGGAAAGAATAATAAGTAAAAAGTAAAGTAACTAAAAACTTAAAATATATTCATTTTAGATGCTGGGGAATAGTTTTTTTTAAGGGTTTGGGCTTTTCATTAAATGATGCTGGTTTAATGACAGTTTGAGCATTTGGATTCTTCTTCATTTCTTAAGGATCTGGCGTGTCTCTGTCTCATACGATATGCTGAATTCTGCCATCCCTGCTCTTTGGCACCATGGACAAGTGGAAGCAGTCTGAACCTGCCCTTATTCAACAAGTGAGCCAGACAGACAGGTTGAGGAGTTCAGAACCGATTAGATCTGCTACCGGTACAAAGACGAGACAGGGTGCATTCTCTCCCCACACAGCTGTCAGAATCGCCAGCAATTCTGAGAAAGAGAAAAAAAAACATTAACAAAAAAGGAAACTTCTAAAATGTACAACTCTACACATTTTATGCATCTTACACAAACTATTGTTTTTACCCAGCGGACCTATTAAAAGACTTTTGGCTTTCTAATGATGTAAAACGCTGCAGGAAGCAACCCATACAATTTTTGCAGATGCTAAGACTCATTGCTGCCTTTCTATATATGCTGACTATATGAAGATACTCAACAAATAATAAGCATAAACCACCCTGCTTCCTATGACATCACAGCTGATCCAATATAAATGTCAGGTATCCACTGGCATTGAGCTTTATGGTGTATGGTCTTTCTATTTAGGGAGCAACAATTTGTTGTGCTACAGTTCGGGCCAGTGCAACAGAGGTCTCCTGGCCAAGAGGGAAGAGACAGATTGTGCTTTGTCAAGAGGCCCGATGCTCCGCCACCTCACAGCAGCGTTTCATTCTAACTTCCCCGCTGCCGGGGAGCCAGGAGAGACTTGCTGTGTAATGATAATCTCCTTAGAATGAGCATTTTTGTTGTGCTTTATTAATTCAGGGCCTGATGGGGATATTAGCAGCTCTTGAAATTGGAAAGGCCGGGAGCGTTCTAATTTGCTGAATCCCAAAATGTCTTAAATGAGCAGATAAACAGCGGTAATAATTGGCTTTTATTAAATCAAGGAGTCATTCATTACAAGTATCCCAGCTGTACCAGGGTGGGGGACAACAGAGGGAATGAAGCTTGTGCGTGCTTAACACAAATACAGAAAAGAGACCTGTAAACACCAAAATGCATGTGGTATATTATTGGAAACTATTTTGTATTGTTAATTGCTAGCTTGGTTTTATAAGAAATGCATTCTTCCGTGTAGTTGCTGACTTGGTCATAACACAAACTTCTTAAAGCGTGTTTATACTATAACCCCTGCTGGCTGTGTTTAATCATCAACCTTGAGATTTAATGTTTAAAGAGGCTTAAAGTGGAGCAAAATCCGAGATTATGGCTTTTGAATTGGGATGCCCCGCTGTGTGAAACCCCCCAGATCGTCCAGTATAGCTCACCTTTTCCTGGTCCAACAGTGCATGCACAAGCTCTTGTCCATGTCATTCTGCAAGCGGCTCTGATACGATTCAATGTGGAGCGAGGGTGTCCACATTCCTCAGAGGCACACGCGCTCCCACCCATGCCAATCTCAACGGCTGTGGCAGGAGTGCGCGCAGAGCCCAAGGATGCAGGGGATGCGGCTGCTCTCGCTTCCCATTGTAAACAATCAGAGCTGTTTGCGGAATGACAAACAGGTGAGTGAATACCGATGACCAGGGATGTTTCACACAGCAGGGCATCCCAATTTGAGATAGCCGGGAGAAGGCCAGCCCTTGAATCTTAGATTTCAGGGCCAGGCACCCTGTGTTTTGTTCCCACTTTAAACTATGTGTAAACATGAAGTAAGATGGGAGAATAGCTGACATATAAGATGTTAGTTGTGTTGTAAGTTGTGATCTAGAGTTGATTATTATACAGTCATTAGAGGGAAGCACTGCTGAGTTTTAGGTTAATAAATAGCTTCCTTGAAAGCAGAGATGATACCATACACAGCGGGAGCTGGGGGGACAAACACAGAACTGTCTTCCTGTCTTATGTCTTCCGAGGACTCTAAAGCTCCTATGGCTAATAAATCACATTGGTAGTGGGGTTTCTCTTCCATTTTACTTCAGGGCGTCAGGAGAATTCAGTAACGATTGGGTTAACTCTCGACCAAAGGGCGTGGACTGCAAGACAAAGGTATGGCTACTCCTGGCCTATATACTTCCGGCTGTATTACCACAATCCACTTTCTTCTCTTGCAGTTGGAACTGGACTGCAATGGTGTATCTGAACTCCTCTCCCATTTACTTTTTGTTTTTAAGGATTTTCACCTTGGAAGCGGGGGACTTGGGCCCCGACTGTCTTCTTGGCCCCTATACTCCTCTGATCTGAATTGATCCACAATGCCTCCTCAGCTATGCTGTATGCAGAGTTTCTTGGACCATCCTCCCTGTGCAGTCAAGGACCCACAAAGGGCTCCCCAGCCTCACAAGGAGGCATCCATTGTTACATTATTTCCTCCTTGACATCATACACTTTTTATAGACAAAAGAAGTGAACAAAAGCCATAGATTTTTTGTAATAGGCTGAAGATTTGTTTCTGTCCTTTCCACCATCTAATCAAGAATGAGGCGGATGACCTTATCCTTCCCTTGTTGAAGTACAGTAGGTTACCACAGCCACAATGACTAGCCAGAATAATGGTCACCCCGATTATAGTGTCCACTCAATGGTACTGATTCTAAGGTGCATAAAAAGCACTGCAGATACCATGTCTCATATATAAGAGACTCCTGGAAGCCTGTCTGAATAAAGGATCCTCATAAAATGTATTTTTTTATTTAATGGTAAAGCACCAAGAAAGGAAAAGAGCAACCGACAGGGTAACAATACCATTTTGTGATTACTCACCTGTAAAATGGGTATTATAAGTATGTCACACACCCCACTTCATTTACTAATTATTATTACACTTGGGTTATCTCA
The DNA here is from genome assembly GCA_027917425.1 of Gastrophryne carolinensis. Taxonomy (NCBI): domain Eukaryota; kingdom Metazoa; phylum Chordata; class Amphibia; order Anura; family Microhylidae; genus Gastrophryne; species Gastrophryne carolinensis. The sequence continues at coordinate 126,328,007 of CM051244.1, read as the reverse complement.
CCGCTAGGTGGCGCACTTGCAGAGATCTCCAAAAACAAATCAGCAAGCCCCTCCCGCTCTATACATACCTGGTACCTCCCATCAATTCCCCAGTGTTCAAACAGCAGTAAGACAAGGTACCAGGAATAAACAATTGTAACCCTCAACTGTAATTAACAAAACTTCACCATATAAGAAACCAGGATACCAAAAGAGGGCGGGTGAAGTGGGGTGTGTGACATACTTATAATACCCATTTTACAGGTGAGTAATCACAAAATGGTATTATTCTAAGTATGTCACACACCCCACTTCATTTACTAATTATTATTACACTTGGGACATCCAACAGCAGTGTCCAAAAAGGGCGGGTATCCAAACCAGGCAATAACGCAGATAAAACTCAAACCACTGCAGCCTGCAGAACCTTACGGCCAAACACAGCATCCGCTGAGGCCCGCACATCAACCTTATAAAACTTGGAAAAAGTGTGAACCGAAGACCAGGTAGCGGCCTTAAAAACTTGTTCAACCGAAGCCTGGTGCTGAAAGGCCCAGGACGCACCAACCGCACAAGTAGAATGAGCGGTAACGCGAAAAGGGGGATCCTTCCCTTGGCAGAATAGGCCCCAACAACCGCCTGACGAATCCATTCGCTAATGGAAGACCTAGCCGGAGCCAAACCCTTCCTGGGCCCACAGGGCACTACGAAAAGGGCATCAGCCTTACGAAAGGAAGACGTAGCACGCAACTAGTACCTAACACAACGCACAACGTCCAAGCAGTGCAACGCACTCTCCTTGTCATTCCTAGGCTTAGGACACAAGGAAGGAAGAACAATGTCCTGATTAAGATGAAAAGCAGATACCACCTTAGGGAGAAAATCTGACTTGAAACGAAAGACCACTTTGTCCTGATGCTTCTCAAAATAAGGAGCCTGAATCGACAAGGCTGCCAACTCCGAAACACGCCGAACCGAAGTGATGGCCACCAAAAAGACAACCTTCTGAGTAAGAGTGGACAGAGCAATATCCTGCAAAGGCTCAAAGGAAGGAGCCTGTAACGCAGAGAGCACCAAATTCAAATCCCAAACTGGGAGCAAAGGCTTCCTAGGAGGCCGCAGATGCGAAACCCCCTGGAAGAAAGTCTTGACCAAAGAATGGCTAGCAAAAGACCTCTGGAAAAAAAATAGACAAGGCAGACACCTGCCCCTTCAAGGTACTCATCTGAAGACCAGAATCCAGCCCTGACTGAAGAAAATCCAAAATCCGAGAAAAAGAAAAGACCCGGCAGGGCAAAGATCTAGCCTCACACCAATCAATACAAGATCACCAGACCCTATAATAGATGGAAGAGGAAGACCTCTTCCAAGCACTAACGAAAGTCAGAATGACCGAATCCGAAAGACCCTCCTCCCTCAAGATGGAGGTTTCAGCAGCCAAGCCGTCAAAGCCAGCGTTGGTAAACTGGTAACACAGTTGACCCTGGGTGAGCAGATCTGGCCGAAGAGGCAGATCGAACTGATCCACTGCCAGACGAACGATGTCTGCGAACCACACCCGCCTTGGCCACCTTGGAGCCACGAGAATGGCGGGAACTCCTTCCTGAACTAGCTTTCGCAGCACCCTGCCTAGCATGGGAATCGGAGGGAACAGATACAGGAACCCCAGATCCTTCCAGCTCAAGGCCATGGCATCCGCCGCCAGAGCCAGAGGGTCCCGAGACAGCGACACGAATGTCGGAAGCTTGTGATTGTAACGAGAGGCAAACAGATCCACCTCCGGCGACCCCCACCGAAGACACATGGACCGAAACACATGGGGATGGAGAGACCATTCCCCCCGGCGGGACGAGCACCGGCTCAGAAAGTCCGCCTCCATGTTCTCCACTCCTGGAATGAACACTGCCGAAATGCAAGGGACATACGTCTCCGCCCAAACCAGAAACAGAGACACTTCTCTGAGGGCACCCAGACTGCGATTCCCTCCTTGGTGATTGATGTAAACAACCGCCGTCTGATTGTCCGATCGAACCTGAACCGGCAGGCCCTATAAATGATGCGTCAAGTGAGACAGAACCAATCTGATGGCTCGCAACTCCAGAACATTGATGGACAAGTGGGCCTCCTGAGGGTCCCACTGCCCCTGAAAACTGAAGATCCTTCCAGAAACCTCCCCATCCTGACAAGCTGGCATCCGTGGTGATAGTTCCCCAAAGCGGAGTCAGAAAAGACCTGCCCTTCCAAAAATTGTCTGGAACCAACCACCACCGAAGAAACTGCCGAACTCGAGGGGACATCCGGAAAGACCGATCCAACGACCGCGGGTGCCTGTCCCAAGACGCCAAAAGATGAAGCTGCAGCGTCCTCGTGTGAAACTGAGCGAAGGGAACTGCCTCGAACGAGGCCACCATCAACCCCACCAGTCTCATCCCTAGCCGGATGGACGGGTGAGGATTGGTAAAAAGAAGCTGAGCCAATTCCTGAATCAGAAGAACCTTGGCCTGAGGGAGAAACACACTGTGCTGGCAAGAGTCCAAAGACATCCCCAGAAAGGTCACCACCCTGGCCGGAACCAGAGAGGACTTGGGGTAAGTGATCACCCAGCCGAACCTCTCTAACATAGACACCACCGTGCTGGTGTCCCCTTCCGCCTGACTGAAGGAAGGAGCCATGATGAGAAGATCATCCAGGTAAGGAACAATGCGAATCCCCTGAGCTCTGAGCAGGGCCATCACCCCTGCCAACCCCTTGGTGAACACTCTCGGAGCCGAGGTGAGACCGAATGGGAGAGCTACAAACTGAAAATGCCGATCCTCCACCACGAGGCGAAGAAACCGCTGATGTGCCGGAAAGATTGGAATGTGAAGATACGCGTCCTTGATGTCTATGGACTTAATAAAGTGCGCCTGCCGAAGCGAGCCGATCGCCGACCGCAAGGTCTCCATGCGAAACTTCCGGGGGCCAATAAATCTGTTGAGAAACTTCAAAACCAGAATCGGCCGGAACGACCCGTCCGTCTTGGGAACGGTGAACAGATTGGAGTAATACCCCAGCCCCACCTCTGAAGGAGGGCCCGGGCAAATGACCGCCAACTCCACGAGATTCTGAACCGCCGCCAGGAGGCCCTGGGCAGCCACCGGGTCTAGAGGAACCCGCGACCTGAAAAACCTTGGACGAGGGCGGGACTCGAACTCCAACTTGTAACCGGCCGACACCACCTCCCGAATCCATCTGTCCGAGACCTCCTGGTCCCATACCCGGGAGAAGAGTCGCAACCGTCCCCCCACCCGCACGGGTGAGGGCGCCCCTTCATTGCTGAGCGGGCTTAGCAGCTGCCTTGGGCTTGATGCCCCAGGCGTGAACGGCGAAACTTCTTGCGCTGAGACAGCCTACCTCCTTAGGCAACAGAGCCCAGCTTTTCACCAAAAAGCCTCAAACCCAGAAAGGGAAGAGCCGTGAGAGATCTTTTAGAAGTAAAGTCAGCCGTCCACAGTCTCAACCACACAGATCGGCGAATAGCCACCAACAGGGCAGAAGCCCTGCCACACATCAACATGGCATCATCCTGAGCCGCCAGGATAAACGACAGAAAGGAGTCACAACGCAAAAGCGCAAGAAACTCAGCACCCGAGGGATCAAGATCCACACAGAAATCCCTGACCATGGACCTAACCGCCAAAGCCAAAAGAGCCGAAGCACAACAGGCCTCAAACCCGAACCCGCACAGACGAAACCATGGCGGGCCAGCTGATCAATCCGGCGAACCTCGCCATCCTTCAGATAAGTAGTGTCAGGAAAATGAACAGCCGCCGTATTAGACAGCCCCAAAACCGGAGCATCCACCTCGGGCGGGACAGACCAACGTTTCAGCAAGTCCGCCGGAAAAGGATAAATCTTATCCCAGCTAGGCGGCACCCCAACGAGCCGTGTAGGATGCTCCCACTGCTTAAGGACAACGTCCTCGAAATGCTGCTGACTGGGGAACTCCAGACTCGCTTAGAGCCCCCAAAAAGCTGGCCCTTAGGCCTAGGAGCAACCTCGGGAGGATCCAAATCCAAAACCTCAAACATTTGGGTCAAATTGAAGGCGTATCAGGGGCGGGACCATCCACCTGGTCCCCCACAGCACCCAGCACCTGCTGGCCCTCTGAATCATCCAATTCTTCCACGAGCTCACCCTCATCGAGGGGACGATCCGTCCAATACAGGTCCTCAATCACTTCCTCCTCCGAGTCCGGCGGAGGCGGAGATAGGTGTTTACGCTTGGCCGTAGCCTACTGTGCGGACATGGTGGAAAACATTTTTCTCGAGGTTAGCCAACCGGGCACACACCTCCGATTGCGAATCCCCACCCGTGACAACGTAACACGGGGTCCAGAACAGGCGAGGAGGAGAGGGAGATGGCGCGGACGATAACGTACCAGGCACTAGGGTGCTGGACTGGCGCTCAATGCTCCGCTGCGCACATGGAATGCAAACAATGACATCATCCCCCGGGAGCGGAGTCCCACAACCCCCACACAGCCTGGATTGTCCCGAAGGATCAGATCCGGTATCCCTGGCAACCTCCACATGGTGAAATTATGGTATTCGCAAACCTAGGGATTTACGCAGTAAGCAACCCGGGATGCCCCACCCTTTAAATAAGGTCTAGCTTAGCCGTCACTACCCGGACCAAGGGGAAGGCCAAATATCCTTATGTAAATATATAGACATATGAATATATATATATATACATATGTATATATATATATATCCCAAATTCCCTTCCCAACTACAGGCCCGGTATGTAAGACCGGGAGAGCCCAACAGGAAGGGGTCCCGGGAACTGGAAAACCCAAAAGGACAACAATCATTCCAGGTACATGCCAACATAAGTAGACAGCAAAACATGCGAAGATAAGTGCAAGCTATGTACAGCCATATCTGAATATATACATGAAAGGCACCCAAGAGTACCATAAGCGTCACCCCTGACTCCAGAGCCTGACAACATTCCACAACAGGAATGAGAGGAGGAGAAGGCAAGGGGAAGCGTCACAGCGTGGGGCTAACAAAGCTCCCGCCCCACGCAAGAGGACCAAAAACGCGTGGCGTGTGGGTGATTTAATACATTTGTCCTGTGCCACTCAGGACTCACAAAACCCGCATAATGAACGGAAAACGGAAGGAGGACCTACCTCGCGGATAATGGCGGCCGCACACAGGGGAAGAGGAAGGAAACAACGCGCCCTCGAAGTACCGCGGGAGCCGCCCTGGCACCGCCCCCCCTGCCGCGCCACCAATCGCGCGGGCCGCGCGCCCCGAGGCCCCGCGCGTCGGCCCCAGCGAGGGCCGCGCCGCCAATCGCGCAGGCCGCGTACAGAGGCGGGAAAGACCAGGCGCGCACTCGCGCATCACGCACACACACAGAGAGAGAATGCGACATGCTCTCTCTCTCTCTCACTCACACAAACCCCCTAGACACGAGCAGAATAATAAGCGCTGCAGGGCGCGGACCCAAAGCAACCGCCACATCGCGTCCCCGCGGCGCCACACGTCGCGCAAAAGGAGCGCCCCCCCACACGTGAAACAGACACCCAAGGGCCACAGAGCCCAACGCACTCCCGGAACCGCCGCAAGGCACCCATACAACAGAGGAGTGGGGCGGAGGGGGGTGGGAGAGGGGGGGGAGGGGAAGGGAGTTCAACACCACACAACATGTATAAAGAATAAGGAGCTAAATTCCCTGACTACCTAGAGAATCGGGGCATCCCACATCCGGATCACCACTCCGGGAATCCCGCTATGCCCCGCAATGAAGGGTCGAGCGGAGGAGCTAATCTCCTAGGCACCAAAGGTGCCGCTACCTTTTGCCCGGCCTACAGCCGAGGCTGGGAGGCTGCCAGTTAACAAATATGCTACAAACAAGAGCCGGGCAGAAATAGACCACGGGGGGGCGGGGGGATACCCCGGCTACCTGCAAGCAGGAGACTTCTTTCTTCTGTCTTGTCGCCATCTTGCAGAGACCAACACTGGGGAATTGATGGGAGGTACCAGGTATGTATAGACCGAGAGGGGCTTGCTGATTTGTTTTTGGAGATCTCTGCAAGTGCGCCACCTAGCGGTGAGATAACCCAAGTGTAATAATAATTAGTAAATGAAGTGGGGTGTGTGACATACTTAGAATAAGTTATTTTCCCTCATAAAGGCTAAAAGAAAATAAAGCTGCAAGAATTTACCTCAAGTAATATGCACACAGCCAGCCATACTTAGTCCAGTGCAGGCTAAACCAGATTGTCTTCCAGAATGTATAATGAATCAAAAAAATGTAATACCAGCATTACCATAGGTAATGACCTAGATCAGGGGTTCCCAACTAGTGGTAAAGGTAACACTGGTGGTAGGGGGGGGCATCCAGAATGTTGGAGCCCCCCTTACACATAACAGGGGGAGACTGAAAAAAACCCTGATTGAGGGACCATTCTCCCTGATGCAGGGCTCTGCTTAGATGATTGGCCTGCAAATTGTCCACTCCTGGTATGTGGATCGCAGAGATGCAGGGAACATTTTTCTAGGCCTAGAGTAAGATCCTGCTCACCTCCTCGAGAGCTTTCCTGCTTCTGGTGCCCCCCTGGTGGTTGATATATGACACTGCCGTCAGGTTGTCTGTTTGACTCCTGACCCAATGTGTGACAGATAGTAGAATCTCTCTCAGTTCCAGGATATTTATGGGAAGTCTGATCTCCCCTGGTCCCCACTATCTCTGGATCGATTGTGAGCCTATGACACCCCCCAGCCTATTAGACTCGCATCCCGACACTCTTCCATTGTACTGGAAGAAAAGATTTGCCCATCTGAAGAGGAGAAGGATTCAGCCACCTTGTTAAGTGTGTCATGCAAAAGGAGTTATCCAGAGTTTCCGGGTTTCGATCCCAAACCGAAAGCAATTCCATCTGCAGGGGTCTTGCATGAAATAGTGCAAAAGACACTGCCTCGAAGCAGGACACCATCAGGCCCAACAGACAATGCATTCCTTGACGAATCGTCGGGTGAGGGTAGGACAAGAGCCTGTACCCTGGCTTGAAGTGAGAGTCTCTTCTGTTCCGTAAGAAATACCTTAGCCTGAGATGTGTCTAATAACATTCCCAGGAAAGTAATAACTCTTCAAGATATGATATGCGACTTTGGATAACGTCGAAAAGAGTTGGGGCCCTGATCAACAGATGATCTAAGTAAGGGATTATATGTATCCCCTGGTTTCTTAGAAAGGTCATAATACCTGCCAAAACCTTGGTAAACACTCTTGGGGCTGACAACAGGCCGAAGGGCAGAACCACAAACTGAAGGTGTAGGCCATCTGCACTGCAAAGCGCAAATATTTTTGATGACCCGGAAAGATAAGGATATGTAGGTACGCATCCTTTATATCCACTGTGATCATAAATTCTCCCGGCTGAAGCGACATCACTGTGTAGCTTAAAGATTCCATGCAAAATGTCTTCAGACGGGCGGACCTGTTGAGGCCCTTGAGATCTAACATTTGGGCGCACGGTACCGTCCTTCTTGAGAATTATGAACAAATTGGAGTAAAAACCCTGACCTCTCTCCAAAATGGCGGACTACTCCAGTTACAGCAGATCTCAACTCTTCTGCTTTCACCGGATTTCGTGATACCCCTGACCAAAAGAACCACCAAGAAGTTCTGGTCCCTAATTCTATCTTGTACCCTGAAGAAAAAAACCCCTGTATCCAAAGATCTGTTACATGGAGCCTCCAACTGGGAGCAAAATGCAGAAGCCGTCCCCCCATGCCCGAGGGGGCTTTGAAGAGGGTTTTGCCTTGTTCCGCCAGAAAGATCTTGCCCTATTTTGGGGCTTTGGTCTATTCCAATATTCTTTCCTGTATCCCGAGGAGGCGGAACCTCTACTCCCACACAAGGGACAGGGATTAAAAGACCTGCAAAAAAAAGGAAAAGACCTTCTTTGCGAAAATCTAGTAGACTTACCTCTAGTAGCTTCCTCTACCATATCATCCAAATGCTCCCCAAAAAGACGCTCCCCCCCCCCCCCCGAAAGAGTAGTCCCATTAGGGTCTTCTTTGAGGTAGCATCTGCCAATCAGTGCTTTAGCCATAACAAATGCCGTAAAGCTACTAACAGGGCTAAACCAGAACGAGTCTTAGAATCTAGTTGCTTTAACAACTTTCTGCTTGCCATGGATGCTATGGTATCAGACGTTCCATCTGTTTTCTAAACAGAAAGCCCCCTTGTGTGGAGGACCCTGAATCTGAAATACTCTCTTTGCTTTCACATTGGCTTTCACTGCAGGCTAACCTCTCCGCAATATCCCGCTGGACACTATCACCCTGGTTATCCAAACATGGCTGGGCTGCCAAAGGAGCTCTAGGCTCCAGGGGGCCAGCGCCAGAGGTCTCTCTAGAAAACCTCTCTGAAGGAGATATATGTCTCCCAAACTTAACGAGTACCACTGTAGTGCACTAGGCACAAATATGACTGTCCTCGTCTTAAGGCCTTTGCATGCAAAACGGACATGTGGTAACCCTGTCTGCTAAGGTACCAGGCCATATTACTCCAGATGCCTCTGTCATGGTGAACAAAACAGTCTAATATACCTGCAGGCCAAAGACCGAAGTATATAACAGACCTCAATAGTCACAAGAAACCACTCCAAGACCTTAGAGGTGAACCACACCAATGTTGCTCTTTCCCACAATCTACAAAACAAAAGAAAATAACAAAATGAACTATAATAATAATTAGGCACTAACATTATATAGATATAACATCTGCGGCCAATGTTATCGTAGAAGCGCCCCACAGACAGGGCAAGCGGCATCAGGAACCGCAGCAGCGTCGAACAGGCCGCATCCCGGCAACAAGCAGGCCACAGCAAGACCAGCCACGGCAGCGGCCCTGCTACAGTCAGCCAGCGCAAGCCACAGCGAGACCCGAAACGACCACAGTGGCAGCAGAACGGCAAAGAGAACGGACTGAAAGCAGCTGCGAACCCCGAAACAAGTGGGTATTACTCCTCCCGGCCCCTCAAATACCCAGGGACCTCCCACAAATCCCCAGCATTGAAAAGCAGTTAACGAGAAGCCGGGAGAATAAAACAACCCAACTATAAACTATAACTATAACAATGATAACAATCACCATACAGGGGATCCAAGATAATGCGAAACCAAGGGTGGGGTGGAGCAGGACGTACTGTATACTCATAATACAACTTCTACAGGGGAGTAATCACAGAATTGTATTATTCTTAGTATACAGTACGTCCTGCTCCAAAAAGAATACTTACAAGTGGGACATCCAATAGCAGTGTCCATAAAGTAGGGTGGGATCCCCAAGAAAAAATAACAGCAGACAGATTAAACCACTACCACCTGCAGAACCTTTCGGCCAAAAGCAGCATCAGCTGAGGCCCTAACATCAACCTTGTAAAACTTTGAAAAGGTATGAACAGAAGACCAAGTAGCGGCCTTGCAAACTTGTTCAATAGGAACCTGGTGCTGAAAAGCCCAAGAAGCACCAATAGCACGAGTGGAATGAGCAGTAAGGTGGAAGGGAGGATTCTTCCCCTTAGCAGAATAGGCCTGAATCACAGCCTGACGGATCTATTTGCTGATAGTAGACTTGGCAGGAGCCAAACCCTTCCTAGGACCAGAAGGGACCACAAAAAGAGCATCAGTTTTTCTGAAAGGTGCAGTAGCCACCAGATAGTACTTCAGACACCTAACCACATCCAAAGAATGCAAGACCTTCTCCTTAGCATTACTAGGATTAGAGCACAAGGAAGGAAGAACAATGTCCCGATTCAGATGAAAAGCAGACACTACCTTAGGCAGAAAATCTGGTTTGAAACGAAACACCACCTTGTCCTGGTGTCTCTCATAATAGGGGGGCTGAATGGAAAGCGCTGCCAACTCAGATACACGCCTAACAGAAGTGATAGCCACCAGAAAGGCAGCCTTGAGCGTAAGAATGGCCAGAGAAGCATCCTGCATAGGTTCAAAAGGAGCACCCTGCAAGGCAGACAAAACCAAGTTCAAATCCCAAACAGGCACCATAGGCTTACATGGGGGACGCACATGAGTGACCCCCTGGAAAAAGGTCCTAATCAGAGAGTGCTGAGCAAAGGACTTCTGGAAGAAAACAGCCAGGGCAGAGACCTGCCCCTTCAGAGTACTTAGCTGGAGCCCCATCTCCAACCCATGCTGAAGGAACTCCAGAATCCTGGGAATAGAGAAAACACGACAGGGAAGAGACTTAGACTCACACCAGTCAATGTAGGCACGCCAAACCCTGTAATGAATGGAAGCAGAAGACTTCTTCCTAGCCTTTATCAAAGTATCCACAACCGAGGAAGACAGCCCCTTTTCCATCAAGATGGAGGTTTCAGCAGCCAGGTCGTCAAAGCCAGAGTTTATAAATTGGAATGGCGTAGTGAGCCCTGAGTGAGCAGATCTGGCACCAAGGGCAGAGTGTACTGATCTACTGCCAGCTGCACCACGTCTGCGAACCACACTCTTCTTGGCCACCTGGGGGCCACCAGAATTGCTGGTACCCCATCCAGAGCAATCTTGCGCACAACCCTGCCCAGCAGGGGGAATGGAGGGAAGACATACAGGAGCTGAAAGTCCTGCCATGACATTGCTAGAGCATCCGTGGTCAAGGCCAGAAGATCCTGGGACAGGGAGACGAATGCTGGTAGCTTGTGATTGTGACGGGACGCAAACAGATCCACATCTGGTTGGCCCCAGCGGCAACACAGAGATTGGAACACCCTGCTGCATAGGGACCATTCTCCCTGGCGAGGGGACCCTCTGCTCAGAGAGTCTGCCAGGAGATTTTCTGCCCCCGGGATGTACACAGCTGATATGCAGGGAACACTGGCCTCCGCCCAAGTCAATATCAGAGACGCTTCCTGGAGGGCCCCCTTTCTCCGGGTCCCTCCCTGATGATTGATATAGGCAACCGCCGTCTGGTTGTCCGAGCGCACCTGAACAGGCAGGCCCCGAAGGTGAGTAGTCAGGTGAGCCAGAACTAGCCTGATCGCCCGCAGCTCCAAGACATTGATAGGTGTGTGGGCCTCCTGCCACAACCTGACAGACTGGCATCCGTGGTGACCGTTTCCCAGGAAGGGGTAAGAAAGGATCTGCCCCCCAACAGGTTCCTCGAGTCCATCCACCACAAGAGGGACCTCCTGACCAGAGGGGAGAGCACACAGACCCTGTCCAGGGACGATGGATCCTTGTCCCACACTGACAACAGGTGAAGTTGCAGAGGCCTTAAGTGGAACTGAGCATAAAAGACCGCCTCGAAGCATGCCACCATCAGGCCCACCAGCTGCATCCCCTGCCTGATGGAGGGATGAGGGCAAGATAGCAGGAACTGAACCTGTGCAATCAGACTGTCCACCTTCTGTTGAGGAAGAAAGATCCTTGCCTGAACTGTATCCAGATTAATTCCTAGGAATGGAGTTACCAAGGAAGGGGACAGTGAGGACTTGGGGTGGTTGATCACCCATCCAAATGACTCCAGAGTGGACACCACCAGCCGAGTATCCAATTCTGCCTGATGTAGAGATTGGGAAGTGATGAGAATGTCGTCCAGATAGGGAAGCCCGCGGACGCCCTGACACCTGAGTAGAGACATCACGCCAGCCATCACCTTGGAGCCCTCACCCTGGGAGCTGAAGTGAGACCAAAGGGCAGCGCCACAAACTGGTAGTGTTGATCCATCAGAGCGAATCTGAGGAACCTATGATGACCTGGAAACACAGGAATATGAAGGTAAGCATATTTGATGTCCACAGAAGTCATGAAGTCCCCTTGGCGCAGGGAACTGATGGCAGAGTGTAGCGTCTCCATGCGAAAGCGCCTGCCCCTGACAAATTTGTTGAGGATCTTTAAGTCCAGGATGGGCCTGACTGAACCATCTTTTTTGGGGACTGTGAATAGATTGGAATAAAAACCCTTGCCCATTTCTCTTAAGGAGACCTTGCAGATGACCCCCAGCTCCAGGAGGCCTTGCACTGCTAGCACTAGCTCCTGAGCTAACACAGGGTCCTGAGAAATCCGGGATCTGATGAATCTTGGGGGCGGCCGGGCAGCAAACTCTATCTTGTAACCGGAGAATACTACCTCCTGAATCCACCGGTATGAGACATGAAGCCTCCAGACGTGAGCGAAGTGCTGCAGACGTTCCCCCACCCGGATGGGTGAGGGCGCCCCATCATGCCTGAGGGGGCTTGGGAGGGGATTTAGCTTTGGGACCCCAGGAGGAGCTAGGACTTCCACGTCCTCTGCCCCTACCCCAGAAATCTCCCCGGGCCCCAGGAAAGGAAACCCCCCTCCCCTGTCTAGCACCTCGGTAAGGGGAGGAGAAGGAACCCTGACCCCGAAAGGGCCTAGATTGCCGCCTGCGCTGGGGTAACCTGCCTCCCTTAGCAAAAAGGTCCAGGCGGTCCCCAAACAGGCGCAGTCCTTTGAAGGGAAAACCAGTGAGGGCCCTTCTTGGCAGCGTTGTCAGCAGCCCACTGGCGCAGCCAAACCGAGCGGCGTATAGCCACCACAAGGGCAGATGTCCTGGCACACATTCTGATGGTGTCATCCATGGCAGAGAGGACATAATTTACAAACACATCACAACTGGAAAATGCATTGAACACCTCACAAGGCAAATCATCAGGGGCACTGTCATGTATATTTCTGATAAGGGTTCTAATGGCCACAGCAGTGATGGCAGAGGCACAGACCGGGCGCAGCGCCGTCCCCGCACATGCAAAGGCGTGGGATGCCAGCTGGTCAATACGTTGGCCCTCGGTATCCCGCAGGGTAGTAGAGTCAGGAGAATGCATGACAGAGGTGTTAGATAGCCCTAGGACCGGGGTATCCACCTCGGGAGGGGATGACCAACACTTCACCACCTCAGCAGGAAAAGGATACTTCCTATCCCAACTTTTAGGTACCCCGGGAAGTTTACTGGGGCGCTCCCATTCCTTGAGCACAAGGTTATGGAAATGTGCTTGCTCGGGAAATTCCAAACGTGATTTTGCTGTATGGAAAAGTTCTCAAAAATCTGGGTCAGCAGTCTGTCATTCGGTGCCCAGGGGTCAGAGCCAGAATCGTCATCACCCCTTGGCCTCTCATCAGATGAGTCAGAGAAAATACCATTTTGTGAATACTCACCTGTAAAATGGGTATTATAAGTATGTCACACACCCCGCTTCAGATAGTCATTACACTTGGGTTATACTGACCTGTAGATGGCGATCTTGCAGAGATGTCAATAAAAAAAGGTAAACCCTCCCGGTCCATAAATACCTGGGACCTCCCACTCATTCCCCAGTATTAGAACAGCAGTAAGGAAACAAAGGGACCAGGAAGAGCCAAAATAACCAGTAACAGTAAAAAGGTTCACCATATAAAGGATCCAGAATACCAAAGGGCGTGGTGAAGAGGGGCGTGTGACATACTTATAATACCCATTTTACAGGTGAGTATTCACAAAATGGTATTAGTCACACACCTCGCTTCAGATAGTCATTACACTTGGGACATCCAATAGCAGTGTCCATAAAGGGCGGGGATCCAAAACAAGGCAACAATGCACAAACTTAAACCACTGCAGCTTGCAGAACTTTGCGGCCAAAAACAGCATCCGCTGAGGCCCGCACATCAACCTTGGAAAAAGTGTGAACGGAAGACCAAGTAGTAGCCTTACAAACTTGCTCAACAGAGGCCTGATGCTGGAAAGCCCAGGACGCCCCAACAGCACGAGTGGAATGAGCAGTAACACAAAAAGGGGGAACCTTCCCCTTAGCAGAATAGGCCCCAACAATGGCCTGGCGAATCCACTTACTAATAGAAGACTTGGCGGGAGCCAAACCTTTCCTAGGCCTGGAGGGCACCACAAAAAGGGCGTCAGTCCTACGAAAAGAGGAAGTAGCCACCAAATAGTACTTCACACAGCGAACCACATCCAAGGAATGCAAAACCTTCTCCTTGTCATTGCTGGGCTTAGGACACAAGGAGGGTAAAACAATGTCCTGATTAATGTGAAAGGCAGAGACCACCTTAGGAAGGCAATCTGGCTTGAAGCGGAAAACAACCTTGTCCTGATGCCTCTCAAAGTAAGGAGCCTTAATGGAGAAAGCAGCCAACTCCGATACACGCCGAACGGAAGTGATGGCAACCAGAAACGCAACCTTCTGAGTAAGCGTAGAAAGTGCAGTATCCTACAAAGGTTCAAAAGGAGGACCCTGCAAAGCAGAAAGAACCAAATTCAAATCCCAAACTGGGAGCAAAGGCTTCCTAGGAGGCCGCACATGCGTAACCCCCTGGAAAAAGGTCTTAACCAATGGATGAAGAGCAAAAGACTTTTGAAAGAAAACCGCCAGGGCAGAAACAGCGTACTAAGCTGCAAACCAAGATCCAGACCATGTTGCAGAAATTCCAAAACCCTAGGGATAGAAAACGCCCTGCAAGGCAAGGCCCGGACCTCACACCAATCAATATAAGACCTCCAAATCCTGTAGTAGATGGCAGAGGAAGACTTCTTTCTAGCCCTAACCAGAGTCTGAATGACAGCATCAGAAAGACCTTCCTCCTTCAAGATGGAGATTTCAGCAGCCACGCCGTCAAAGCCAGCGTTGGTAAATTGGGGTAGAGCAGTGGACCCTGAGTGAGCAGATCCGGCAGAAGGGGCAGATCTAACTGATCCTCTGCCAACCTTACCACGTCTGCGACCCAAACCTGTCTTGGCCATCTTGGAGCCACCAAGATTGCGGACGCGGCCTCTAGGGCCAGCTTGCGCACCACTTTGCCCACCATAGGAAACGGAGAGAACAGGTACAGAAACCCCAGATCCCACCAGTTCAGAGACATGGCATCCGCTGCCAGAGCCAGCGGATCCCGCGAGAGAGACACAAATGCCGGAAGCTTGTGATTGTGACGAGAGGCAAAGAGGTCCACCTCCGGAGTCCCCCACCGGCGGCAAAGCGACCGAAACACTTTGGGGCTGAGCGACCATTCCCCCCCGGCGAGATGAACCCCTGCTCAGGGAGTCCGCCTCCGTGTTCTCCACTCCCGGAATGTACACTGCCGAGATGCATGGGACATTGCCTCTGCCCACCCCAGGATCAAAGACACTTCCCTGAGGGCACGCCTGCTGCGAGTCCCTCCCTGGTGATTGATGTAGGCGACCGCCGTCCGATTGTCCGACCGAACTTGAACCGGTAGGCCCCGCAACTGATGAGTCAAGTAAACCAGAACCAACCTGATGGCTCTCAGCTCCAGAACATTGATGAGGTCGTGAGCCTCCTGAGGCCCCCACAGTCCCTGAAACTGAAGATCCTTCCAAAATCCCCCCCAACCTGACAGGCTGGCCTCCGTGGTGACCGTCTCCCAACGAGGGGTCAGAAAGGATCTGCCCCTCGTCAGATTGCTTGGTTTCAGCCACCACCGAAGGGAACGCCGAACCCGGGGGGACATCAGAAAAGACTGATCCAATGACAGCGGGGACACGTCCCAGGCCGCCAAGAGATGGAGCTGGATCGTCCTTGTGTGAAACTGGGCAAAGGGAACCACCTCGAACGATGCCACCATCAATCCCACCAGTCGCATTCCCCAGCCGGATGGACGGGCGAGGGATGGATAGGAGACGCTGAGTCAATTCCTGAATCAGAAGAACCTTGGGCCGGGGGAGGAACACCCTGGCCTGAGAAGTATCCAGAGACATTCCCAGGAACTCCACCACTCTGGAGCGTGAGAGGCAGGACTTGGGATAGTTGATCACCCAGCCGAATCTCTCCAGGGTGGCTACCACAGTCCTGGTATCTAGCTCCGCCTGGCTGACAGAGGAAGCCACAATAAGAAGATCGTCCAGATAAGGCACGATGCGGATACCCTGGGCTCTGAGAAGGGCCATCACCCCCGCCAGCACCTTGGTGAAAACCCTTGGAGCCGAGGTGAGGCCAAACGGAAGAGCCACAAACTGAAAATGACGATTTTCTACAAAGAAACTGAGAAATCTCTGGTGTGCCGGAAAGATTGGAATATGCAGGTAAGCATCCTTGATGTCTATGGACGTCATGAAGTCGCCTTGACGAAGTGAGTAGACGGCTGAACGCAGAGTCTCCATGCGGAACTTCCGGGGACGGACGAACCTGTTGAGCAAATTCAGATCCAGAATGGGACGAACGGAACCGTCTTTCTTGGGCACCATGAACAGATTGGAATAGTAGCCCAGGCCCCGGTCCGAGGGGGGCACCGGGCAAATGGCAGCCATGTCCAGAAGATTTGCTACAGCCGCACGGAGCCCCCGCGCGGCCAGAGGATCTGAAGGCACCCGAGACCTGAAGAATCTGGGAGGGGGCCGGAACTCGAACTCCAGCTTGTAACCGGAAGACACCACTTCCCGAATCCATCTGTCCGAGACCTCTTGGTCCCAGACCCGGGAGAAGAGTTGCAGCCGTCCCCCCACCCGCAAGGGTGAGGGCGCCCCCTCATTGCTGAGCCGGCTTGGCAGCGGCCTTAGGTTTAGAGCCCCAGCTGTGTCCAGGACAGGCACGGCCCCAGTTCCAGGAATCACCTCTGGAGGAGGAGAAGGCCACTCCCCTGCCAACTCTGGCCCTACGAAAGGAAGGAGTGAAGGAAGCTGCCCCCCGAAAGGAACGACGCTGCTTCTCACGCTGAGGTAACTTACCACCCTTTGCAACCGAATCCAATTTTTCTCAAAGAGCCGCAACCCCACAAAGGGAAGGGCCGTAAGTGACTTTTTGGACACAAAATCAGCCGCCCACTGGCGCAACCAAACCGACCGCCGGATAGCCACAAGCAAGGCCGAAGTTCTACTACACATTACCATTGTGTCATCCAAGGCGGCCAGCACAAATGACAAAAACAACTCACATCGCTTAAGGGCGGTGAACTCCTCACTAGCCGGGTCAAGCCCGAAAGAGGTCAACAGTCCTCTAACAACCGACCTAGCAGCTACTAATAAAAGCGCCGAAGCACGAACAGGCCGCAAGGCCGACCCAACACTGGCAAAACCATGACAAGCCATCTGGTCAATGCGTTTATCCTCACCATCCTTGAGAATAGTGCAGTCCGGAGAATGCAAGATGGAGGTGCTGAACAACCCCAAAACAGGAGCATCCACCTCGGGAGGGGACGACCAGTGCTTCACCGCGTCCACCAGAAAGGGATATTTTTTGTCCCAACCCAGCGGAACACCTGGAAGTCGAGTAGGCCTCTCCCATTCCTTGAGAATAATGCCATCAAAATGATTTTGATAAGGGAATTCCAAGCGCGGCTTGGTCACCTCAAAGAACTCCCCCTTTTGCGGAGGAGCCGCTTCAGGAGGAGAAATAGCCAAGACCTCAAACATATGAGACAGGACCTTAGAGGTATCCAAGGAATCCCCCTGACCCAGCTCGGTATCAGCACCAACAAACTGCTGATCATCAGACCCATCCGACTCCTCAAACAGCTCCCCTTCCTCTAGTGGGGAACAATCGGACCAATCCAGAGAGTCAAACTCATCCAAATCAAGGGCCTGCGTGGCTGTATACAAATGTTTTCTCTTAGCTTTTTTGGCAACAGCACTAGAAAACAATTTTTCAAGATTGGCCAATCTGGCACACACCTCAGATTGCGACTCCCCACCCATGACCACATCACATGGGGTATGTATCAGGCGGGGGAGTAGGAGAAGGGACTGGCGGAGCAGAACCAGACGCCGGGGATCCGGACTGCCGCGTAATAGTCCGCTGCGCACATGATGCACAAAGAAATACATCATCCCCCGCAAGGGATACCTCACACCCCAAACACTGCCTGGATTGCCCAGAGGGGAGCACAAGCCCAGTATCCGGGGAAGCCTCCATATGGTGATTTTTAAAAAGTAAGTCACAATGACCAGAGGGAATTACGCAGTAAATGCTACCCGGGATGCCCCTTTAAGTCCCACGTGGGAGGAATTTACGGAACCCAATTGTAACCAGGGACCCTAGGACCGGGAGAACCCCCCTTTAATAGAAAACAATGGTCCACCTGGAACACAAAAGACAGACACAGAAGTAGCCGGGAACTAACAGCGGCGCCAGCAGCCCGGGGCCGGCCGTAGGCGATCGCTCGAACGCCCGGCCCCCCGCACCTGAGGGAAAGAAGCTCCCCCGCCGCCATGACTGACAAGAGGCCGGCACCGCGGTACCGCTGGCGCCGGCTAAGTACAGTCAAAGCACAGTGAAACACACACGCACACAGTGAACAGTGCCCACACAAACACCACACATACTACAATTGTGTCAAGATGGGGGGGAAGGAATACTGACCCAAACACTAACGTCTAAAAGGGACAAGCCCCCCCCTCTAAGGGTATCCGGGAGAGGGGAAAACCACGCTAGGGTGGAAGGCCAAGGGACAGGGCATCCCAAACCGGGGTCACCAACCCGGTTACCCGCCTACCCCTTGGTATGGGGTCTCACGGTGGAGCGTAGCTCCTAAGCACCTAGGGTGCCATCTACCCTTGCCCGGACCAGCAGCCTAGGCTGGGAGGCAAGATAATTCAATAAGAGAATCCGGGCAGAAATAGATCAAATAAAGGGCCGGGAGTCATCCCGGCTACCTGCAAGGAGGAGACATCCATCTTCTGACTTGCTCGCCGTCTGCAGAGATGAAAGACAGGGGAATGAGTGGGAGGTCCCAGGTATTTATGGACCGGGAGGGTCTTCCTTTTTTTTATTGACATCTCTGCAAGATCGCCATCTACAGGTCAGTATAACCCAAGTGTAATGACTATCTGAAGCGGGGTGTGTGACATACTTAGAATAAGCTCCCCTTCATCCGACGCGGTATAGCCACAAAGATTCCAAAACTCCTCAGTTTCCATAGGGAAAAGAGTGACATTAGGCGTTAAGTGCCGCTTTTTTGCAGGGGCCTTATGTGCCAAGGTATTAGGTACCTCCCCCGGTATTTGAGGGGCCGGGAGGAGCCTATTTTCGATGTCTCTGCAGTCCAGCGCCATCTGGCGGAGTAATACCCACTTGTAAGAATTCTATTTGGAGCAGGACGTACTGTATACTAATAGAAACACTTTCAAAAATTCCATTAAAATGGAATTTCCATTTAGGGCAGAGCGATAGGGGGCATGACCACTAAAGCAGCAAAGTAATCCAGCACCAACCTAAAACCTAACTTCTACTGAGAGAAATAGAATAAAAACATCTCTTTACGCTGGTGCAAGGGCCCAAACAACGGACTGAACAGATGAGTTTCAGGCATAGCCCCAACAGTGTACATGCAGCAGAGAGGCTAGGTTCATCCCCTCACCACCAATATACCCAGGACAACATGACATCCTGGATAAATAGGCAGGTAGCATCTTTCCAGCACTGTCTGTTCAGTTGTGGCATCTGCAGCAATCTGCAGTTCAGCTTTTTGAGCATGTTGAACCATCTAGAAAATAAAAGGCCCCATAGCCAGGAGGGACAATAGACTTCAGCTCTAAGGTTGGACCAGTGCTGGTACTGAAACCTTGTGGCACTATGTGAGGCTGCGGGGAAACTGGTAGTGGTTGCATTAACATCCATATTTTTAATAAAAGTTCGCCCCCAAAAAAGCTTAATTAATTTAATTTGTAAAGAATCAAATACGGTACATGACATGGAATAAAGCGTGACATGGAATAAAGAACTTGCCATTCACTGCCATATCACACAGTGAGGAGAGATCTGTCTCCCTGTAGTATATAGCAGAGATTAAAATGATTCCTCCTCTATCAACACTGCTTGTCATCAGCCATCTTATGTATGTAAGTAAGGCCAGTTATCAGCAAATATATTCTAATTAGAATCTTTGCCAAGGATAATATAAGCAGATGCTGAAAGCTCTCCTAACCATGCCCTGTATGGCTCACTCCCCACACTGGCCAAGAGGGCGCCCTCAGCGTTACTCACCCACACCCTGGCACCAGATAATTAGGCACCTATTACAACTAAAAAGCTTCAACAGCTTTTTATAATGTCACACAATTTAATCCGAGTGGGTGGAACCACATGTACCTAAAGATGGTTTGGCACATACCTAATGTAGACAGGTTCTGTGTTATTAGGCTTGGGGAAAGGTTCAATTAAAAAGATATGGTGGGAATTGTATAGGACAGAAAGCAAAGCTGTACAATTCCAAAACCAACTTCTATGTACAGACTGTACTCACTGCCAAAAAACATGTAAATGCTGCCTGGACTTACACGTTGGGCATGACCCTTTATTTTAAATTGAGGATTTGGATAGAGGGGGAAAAGGGTCAGATCTATTTTGTCTTTCTTTTGTTCAGCTGGTTATGGCCCTGGGAAAATCAAATCATATTCCTGAAATCAGGAAGCTCATTTACCTAAAAGCTACTTGAAATGTTTTCTTAATGAAGAGATATGCTTTCCAAAGCAATAAAGCCACATATTCTTCTCAAATTCCATCATGGAGATGCAGCTCACTTTCTTCCCAGGTTCACTGACCAAAAAAGCCGAGGTCACTGGCACCACAAGTTTTTCTGGTCGCCACCTTTTGGTACAGATTTTCTCTTAAACTTCTTTTACCCAACCAATATCCCTAATGGCAGACCTCCCAAGTATCCCTTATTTGGAGGGACTGTCCTTCTTTTGAGCCCATGATCCCCTGTCACTTGTCGTTTTTATGTGTCTCTCTTTAAGTTGTAATGAGCAGATCTGCATCAATAAATGATTCATTTGCCTATTTAAAGTGTTTATATTGTTTTAACTTTTACAACCTATTTCCTATACATGCCTCATTAAGAAATGTCTTCCCCACCCTGAAACGTTGGTAGGTATGCATAATGGTAACACAACAAATAGACTGGTTTGAGTTGGGTCTTATGGCTAGAGAAGCTGAATGGAATCCAAGCCACACACATCGGCAGCGGGTGGGCCAGTGCACAGCCAAGAAGGGTAAATGCCGGCACCAGCCATGCATGCACTGTGAGCTCGGAGTAGAGGTAATAATTTTGGGCACTTTAGGGGGGGTCTCACACAGCAGAGCATCCAGTTCGGGAGGGCCTTCCCTGGACTTTTAGACTTCAGGGTGGGTTTTGGTCCACTTTAATAAACCAGCCAGAAAATCTGCTCCTTGTGCCTCGGAATGACTTTCTTCTCTATTTCCCAACTAGCACGCTTTTTTTTCAACCTGAACTTTCACAATCTAAAATACTAGGGCCGACTGATTTACTAACCGTGGGCATCCCAGATTGTGTGAACCGCACCCAGTGCTGCTAGTCTTACTCATTTCCAAGGTTCCATGATGTATGCGCGGCCCGCACATGCCAGCCAGCAAGCATGTTTGGGGGGGGGGGGGGGGGCAGGCATTCAAGTCTTTTGGATGCAGCAGTGCACACAGGCGGGGGCTGCTTGCCATGCCCGCACATATGTAGTGGGAGCGTAGGAGAGATAAGAGTACAGTAACTTGAGGTGTTGCTTTCAGTATTGTCTTCAGCAACAGAGATGACTTAGCCTCACAAATACATCTTGACACCTTGACAATTTACAGCAAAACTATATATAAATGGTTTAAAGACAACAAAGGCTAAACTTTTCATTTGAAGGAATACCACATAAAATACAACTTAAAGTGTACTGTACTTAAAGAGGAACAAATCCTGTGATTTTTATGATCCCAGGGTTTCTTCATCCCAATTTGGGATGCCCCATTGTGTGTATCTCCTGCAAATTCACATTTCCTTCGTGGCAGACAGCCAGTCAATCCCTAGCGCACATTCCATCCAGCTTTGCTTGCTGCTCCGAGTAGACCACTGGCCGAACCCCCAGCTCCTGCTGTGCCACGCTTTTTTGAATGGCTGGCACAGGTACACAGATAGAAGTGAGCGGGGATGCGGCTGCGTCCTGCGCATTTTCCGTAAGATCGAATGAAAGGTGCATTTTGAGGTGATCACTGGGGTTTCACACATTGAGGCATCATAGGGATGCCACAAAAAAGTAGGAGACTACTGGCCTTGTCACTAGTTGGCATTTCCTAGCAGCTTGTCTGGTGTAGCCATTGGTCACTTACCTGACTGAAGACTTGAAAGATCTAAACTTTTGTTCCTACAGAAGGTCCTGCAGCACAACGGTATGAGATTATGTGGGGAGAGTTCAGATAACGCTTTCTGAAGTAGATCTTTCACAAGACTGCTGACAAGGCAACTGTCTATAGCCAAGTTCTCCAGTGAGGAATCCGAGACAGAGACTACAAGTGAGGCACATGTTTTGCAGCTGGGTATGGAGCCATTAAGCACAGCCTGGTAGCCCGATCGCTGTATGGATGCCAGGAAGGGTCTTGAGTCATCAGGATCACTTACAGCAGCCAATACATGCCACTCCACTAAAGCCCCACGGGGGAGCCTGGGAACTACTACCACTGTGAGCAGAGCAAGAGAATCCTGTAAGCAGAACACAAACACTATGAATGATTGGTGATAACATTTGAGAGGAATAAACAAAGAGAAGGAGGTGCTACTTGCAGCAAAGTCATGAGTGTTACCAGGACTAAAATGGAGGGAAATTTTGTTAATGTAGTTGGGGTAGATTTGAACCTTTGGCTTTTTATTCTTGGCAGAAAAGGGGATGTTAAAGTGGACCACGGGTCCGGGATTTCACTATCCTAGATTTTGGTCCATCCCCCTGCCCCCCCCCCCGGTTTGGGATGCCCTGGTGTGTGTAACCCAGTGGATTATCCACTTTTCTTACCTTTGCTTGAGCCCACGGCACATGCGTATCTGAATGGCTGTGCGTGGCCATGCGCCGCTCATGAGTGCGGCAGGGATTCCAATCTGCTTCTCCAACGCACAATAATATGTGCGGCTTGATTGCTGATTGGACGAGAGCTGCACCTGTGCCATGGGCTCCAGGAAAGGTAAGAACAGTGGGACCAAAACCTGGCAAAGTGAAAATTCCAGGTTTTGATCCACTTTAGGTTCACATTAACTGGTGAGACAGTCACAATAATGGCGTCATTCCTGCAAATATTCACCCCTTTTATGGAGGCAAAACTGACTGGAGGTCCTCTGAGCCTCGCAGAATAGGAGCATCCCAATTTGCTCAACCAACCAACTAGGAAGCCTGACATCAGCTCGCTCGATGGGTCCTGTTCACATGACCATCAGCAACCAATCAGTTTGCTAGGCTGATGGCAGCACAGCAATGTGCAAGCTGACACCAGATGCCCGGTGCTGCAAGACTCATGGGAATTCCCAATATCATCATCGCAATAGCTTCATTCTAGATAGCAGAGTAAATCTGGGTATTCAAAACTAAAAGTAGAATAATGCAAAGGAGAAGGAAAATATGAAGCAAGGAAAGGAACTTGTTCCAGGGTCTTGCTAAACAAATTACAATGGCCAGTAATACCTGGGTCTTTTTAAAGAGGTCCTGTCCCTACCCTCAAACCAAAGCTGATGTGTGCAGTAAGATGAAAAAACTTTTAGGTGGCTCATCAGTTACTCGAACCCGGCAGCAGCAGTGACGCTATTTCTCCAGTGACTGTAGGGGACTTGACTTGATTTGCTGAATGCTAAAGCTCAAGATTACTTTAAGGTGGCCATTGCACTTTTATTCCCCTGCCAGCTTACTAAAAATCACCACAGGGTTGTCTTTCTGTGATTCCCTGCTACTGCTCTACATTACCAAAGTAAAGGGTCAGTCGTGGCCTAAAGGCAATGAAGTGGCCTTGTGATAGGAGGGTGGGACAGGTTCGATTCCATGACTGAGGTGCTCTTAAGCAAGGCACCCCCCGCCCAACTGCCCCACGGGCACCGTAATGGGTGCAGCCCACCACTCCAGGCATGTGCACACTCATGGTTGGGTTAATTGCAGATGAAGAACTACTATGTTTGCGCAAGCAAGGGGCCCCTATACCAGTTCACCAGATAGTGGGAAACTATACCTAATGCCAGATACTGGGGACTGTCTTGCCGGAGGGCTTTCGAACTGAATAGTCCATGCTCCAGTTCATCACTAGATGGGACATGCCTCTTCTTCATTATACAGTAATATAAGGCTCTTCCTCCCAAAACGTTGTGCATTAGAGTTGTTGAGATTGAGGGGTCTTCCCTAGAGGCTAACCCTGTGTCTAGCCAACTGTTTGTCAGGACCATAGCCAAGTCAAGTAGGGTGAATTATGTATTAGCGTCAAGGCTTGTAGGATATGTATATTAACTTGAGAATACAAGCAACCTTTAGAAGGATGTGATGAAATAAAGGTTCTCTGAAATTATTTTATTATTAAGATCTTACATTTCCTTGTCAATCTGAATACAAAAATAAGGGACCAGGAGCAACCATTAGAATTAGGTAGTGTGCACTATTTCTACAGGCTGGCTGAGTTCTGCTAAAGACCCTTACTAAATACCAGTGACAGATTAACACACTGATGTACAATATCAAGAGGCCGCACCCTTTAATTCATAATCCATAAAGAGGACATATGGATATTAAGATCACTCTAGATGTTGGGCAATGGGCAGAGAAATCTGTGCACCATTTGCTGAGAATAGCACCTGAGGTGATATTGTGAGGTACTTCAGAATGGGAAGACCAAGCAACAATGTGTGATTGCTTCAATATATTGTACTAAGATTTCTTACCTCATCCTTAAATAATCCACTCCATGTTTCCATGGCAGGTTTAATGTAAGAACTTTGGGTAACATAACAGTAGGAAAACAATACATGTCTCAAAGAAGTGCCAGGACTTATAGCATCCAAGACTCTTTCAACATGGCGCAAGGAGAGACGACTCTGTGCTAGAATTCCTCCAGAGACCAGCTGCATGGTGCATGGCTTAAGTGCAATCTGTCCAGCACAGAATATCCCACTACCAACCTGTAAAAAAAAAAAAATCTGATTAAAACTATGTTTAGCAGTTGCCCCCCTCCCCCCACCCCCCATTTAAAACAACCTGCTGCTTCAAAAGGTTAATGGTAAACAGGTCAAAGACTCCCTGAGGTCTTCTGACTTAAAAGCCTCCTAAAAAGAGTGTCCTTGAATTTACCTTATGTTGTCTTAAACTCAAATGAAAAAGACCACCCCAATGCCACACCCCATGTGCTTTTCCCCCCAGAACTATGCAGAGAACAACAGGGGATCCCAACTTTATTTTTTGGGGTAAAGCACAGGTGACAGCAGATTGTGTTGAGGTACATGTCATTTTGCATCTTTGGCAAGCATAGTATTTATGAATAACTTCCTAAAACTGACTTGATATTCAAAGTAGAGGTTTCTGCAGTTTTTTAAAACACATATTTAATGTCCCTGAAAGTATTTTGTTGTAAACAGTACTAATGTTTTAAAGAGTTAGCCTATTCAAAGTTAGAGCAGCTTCGAAAGTAAGTATCCCGGGATCCATTTGCCTTAGCCATCCATACAGTGACGTAACCACCGGAGGTCACAGCTGCCCCAGGATCCAGTGACAGATGTTCATGTGAGGGGCCTGGGTGACTGCAGTCGCTACAGCCAGTCTGTGTAATCCTCCAGTGGAGCAGCCAAGCCGGGGATTGGTTGTTCAGGTGCAGGGGGTATAATTGGTGGCAGAAAAGTCTCCCGGAGGTACTGGCAGCTTATGCAGGATTGAATGGCGGCTGCACTGCCCACCTCAGCTTGAAGTTCGTGCCCGAGGCCCCTCGTGTGACGTGTGGTCACATGCCTGGAAGCCGGTAGAGCAGGAACACTTGGGAGGGGCAGCGCAGCTAGCTTCACAGTTAGTTAAAAGTACCGGCGGAGGCCACCCGCCATTAAACCCGCTGCTGCAACATGGGCATCGCTGTTGTGGGACATTTGTTTGGCCCACCGGTGGGGCCCATGATTTTCACACAGGACAGAACTGGGGAACAGAACAGAGATGGGGAGCAGGAGAGATCTGGGGAGCAGAATGGAAATGGGGAGCAGCCTTATGGACACAGGGAGCAGTCGGATGGACATGGGGAGCAGGAGGGAGATGGGGAGGCAGAACAGAGATGGGGAGCGGGACGGAATGCCCTGCTGTGTGAAACCCCTGGGTTTGCTGGCTATACCAACCAAGCTGGTGAAACCAAGGGGTTTCACTCAGCAGAATTGGGATGCCCCTCTAAAGCGGGGATTGTGCATGCATGTGTATGGTGGTGGGGGGCTGTCCAGAGTTTTTGCTCTTGGGCCCATGGGATTGTAGTTACGCCACTGCATCCATACACCGCTCCTCTCATCCATACCTCCCTCTCTCCTCCCACCTCACCCCATCCATCTCTCTCCATTCAGTTCTGCCCATCTATCTGCTCTTCATAACTCTAGCCATCCATCCCCCCCAGCACCTTTTATCCATCCATTCATTTCTCCACCCTCTTGTTCTAGCTCATCCCATCCTCTTCCTTCCCTTAGTTGTACCCATCACTAGCCAAAAAAGTCTGGTGTTCATAGTCACAACTTTCCAGAAAACAGGGTAGAAAGGAACAACCCAGAGCTGATAAACCTTCCCACCAGAGAGAGAAAAGGGGGGAAGCTATAATAATCAGTCTAGACAAACTGAAAGGGTTTAAATTTTGCAGCATGGGGGCATCCCAATTTAGATACTTTGTATTTGCTCCCACAGCTACTGCTCATGCAACTGCTGCAGGCCAAAAAGTTCCCCTGGCTAGCAGTTGCAAATTGAGGTGCACAGCCACCTTGTGAAAATGATCAGTTGTTTGCGGTCACATGGGGCATGGAACATGGAAGAGGTAAGTAATGGCTGCCCAGTCACAGGGTCACAGACTACCTTTATGGTAGTCACGATCAGGTCCAAAGCCCCCGGTGCCTTACAGAGGGCATTAGAGATTCCAAAGCCAGAAGGTCTCGGACCCACTTCTAAACAAAGTGATCACTTACCATTACCTCACTGAGACATTCTTACCCTTGAGGCGTTATGGGAAATAAGTGGTTTGGGTGCCAGTTCTTCGAATCAACATTGTACATATTTCTACATATTGTTTAGATCCCCCTATAAGGAGTCTCCTTCCTGAACTAAATGTGTTACATTTTTGTGTGTGAGAACATTTAAAAACCTATAGAACTCATTCCATATATGCCTATAGTCTTTTTTCTGTGACTTTCTTTTTATCTACAGTGTGTTTTCCAACCCTTCCCTAAACAGAAACATTGACCAGTCATTGGTACCCCAAAGTCACATATGATATAAATATCGTACAGGTTATATACATCTGTTAAGAATAACTACCAAATACATTCCCTTTAGATTTTGCTGGTGAAGCTGGATTTATTGCACATTGTTCCAGTCAACATCATTTATTCATGGATCCACGCTACTAGTACACACAGTTTAATTTTGTCAATGAAATCACAGAGGTATCTGATGAAGCTGTCTTACGATGATATTTTATTCATCAGTTGTGGGACATTATTAGTCAAGGTGCACAGAGGGGCTCTAACCTACCGTATATCTGCATACATTTCCAATCAATCCCAGTGGCTTCCAGCACAGAGGGGATTAGTAACAGCCCCAGCCGTACAACCGCCCTATGGGTAGACAGAAAGCCGCTAATTTCTTCCTTTTCTGGCTCTTTGTTCTGACCCTCTATAGATCATCTGTCTGTAACTACCTCTGATCCACATCAATATCCAATAACCTGAATCCAACATTTAAATGCAGTGCAGTGCCCAAAGCATCTGCCCTTATCCATGGGTTAAAGGGCATCCAATATTCAATAGGAAACGCAACGTTTTCTCTTCCTTTGCGTGTGCATCTCAGTGCATACTGAGTGACACAGAGATGGTCGCCTCTACAGAGCACTACTCATGCATGTCTTTCGACGGGGCAAATGCATAATACTGACACATACTGTAGTACAATGCAAAATAGTCCTGTATCACTTGAACCAATGGGCCATAACAAAAAAAGAGTCAAAAACCATTGATTCTAAAATACCCAAATGTCAGTATCTCTCTCTATACACTGACAACTCTGTAGTTATAGTCTAAAGCAACTGGACTAGCGGTTTTTGATTTATGGTATTAATGAAAAAGATGAAAAACAAGATGTAGAACCCAACAATGGCAGCTGTGTTTTTTTCTCATGCAGTTCTCACTGGCCAACTTGGTTATTCCACTGGCTACAAAGCTCCACCTGATAAGGAATAAGAGCTACTAATGAATGTAGGGTGCCAGGGAGTCAGGATTTAGTTGGCGGCCGCACAGGGCATTCCGGGTCAAAATGCAAATACAGCAACACCAGGGTAATTACACTGTGGGGTATCCTTGGAGGGGGGCAAAAGCAGGTTTTATTGCAATTTAATAACAGTGGCTGACAAGATTAAACCAAACCCACCCAGTTAGATCAGGTTGCAATTTACTTCTTTCCCTATTTACAGTTCAGATACATTATGTTGATACTGCAGGACTGGCCAATTACATCTCTCACATGCTGCGTCTTTTTATTCTCCACTCCCTGGGCATCCAAAATCTGCATCAGGACCCATAGGAAGCCCATACTAATTCATGACTTACTTGCGCGCTGGGCCCCTGGACATCTTGCTCCTGCGCCGCCATCTTGCCACACCTGGGAGTATGTATCCCACAATCTTCCCGGGTGCATCTTTTGACCCTCTCAGTGAGCTGACCCCTTACAGAGAGTGTCCAGCTTTTCTTACACCGGGAGCAGGCAACGGCATTGAGCGGCATGAATCGCCACTTGATGATGTAAGAAGCTGTTCATCGGCCAGTGATTCGCGTCACCAGCCAGTAGTCTGCAGCTTGCTGTTCATTCATGGAGTGTTGGAATGAAACTGCAACCCAGAAGCGGCTTGCAGAAGCATCAGTCGGCTGCGTGGCTGCAGGGACATCCGGACCTGCGCCGGAATGGTAAGTCCTCTTGGCTTTTTTTTGTTTTTGACTGTTAAGCATTTCTGGCTTGTCAGCAGCTATCACTGCTAGCATCCAATAGGTTTTGCGGGTCAGGCTCGTAATGACAGATGACGTGGCGCCATTAAAAGCAACAAACCCAGTTGGCTGCTAGCAGACTAGGTGAGAATTTTGCCAAATTAGAATGCCTGGAAAGGTGAAGATAGAAAAACGTTATGGCCTGTGGGATTGCTTCCTGGTAGTAGCTCCAAAAGTTGACCTGAGATTGGGCAATCGCAATATACAGGGCCAAGTACAATGCTCCACTGGGACTCTATAACAACACTGACCACTTAAGCCTGGCACTAAGTGATAGATGGCAATTCAAAAGTAAACAAATGACCTGTCAAATTATACAACCGCCATGTAATATAAGGACCATTCTGTTGTATTTACCAATAGATAATACTCAAGACTTTTTTCCTCTTTCAGGCATTGGTATACAGCCATCATTTAAAAGAAATGAGTGAAATAGTAATGTGGCACCATTCTAACTTTAGAGACTCATGAATGTCTGATGCTTTCTACGTAGAACAGCAAATGGACCTGGGTTAAGTAGCCATGATGAGCTAGGATCAGCATGTAAGTGGCTGCCCCCGGAGATCTAACCTCTGACCGTGGCTGTAACTAAAATCAATAAAAGCTGTAACCTGCCGCACTCGTTCCTTAACGGGATTAGGGACCTTCTCATCACACAGTGTGCGATAATCCTTTCAGTAATTACACTAATAGAGGATTCCCTGCAGGGAGTTTTTCATGCAGCAGCAAACACGGGGATGACATACTTTGCACATTTGGCCGCTCGTTACTAGGAGCAGTTACATATTTAGGTGCTGAACAATTCAGCCAGGTTAGAAGATTCATTAAAAAAAGCACTGAGCAGGTAAAGCTGTGCAACAAACTATATGCAGTTCTCATGTCCTCGGAAATATTTTACTGTAAGTAAAAGGATAGCGAACACCTAACACCTAGAGTGTATGATATATGGAAAATGATGCTACCTGCCCATCACGTTATTCCTCCGATTTTCCTACTTCCACACTCACGGACCTGGAGCAACCAGTAAAGTTGGAAAAATTGAAACATAAATCACAGTATTACCAAGTTGCCGCAGAAAAAATGGTAACCAATCTATATCCTTTATCTACCACTACTGCGTACAACCCAATGACTTTATACATGGGTAGTGGTAGCCTCCTGAATGTAACCCAGTAGTGCTAGATTATATTACAAGATCCCGACACACAGCAACACTGCTATAACAGTGCTGTTACAACAGTTGTAATTACATAAAAAAGCCCTGAATTATTTTTGAGCGAAAGTCTCTGCTAGTTACAAAGCTACTTCAAAATACAGCAGAAACTGTGGGGCCGTGCACCCAGAGCGGAGTAAGCTGGCCACACACCGATGCCATTGATGGATGGATCGGCACATGGCGGCTGCACTAACACTGCAGAGAGGGGCGGCTTCCTATAGATGCCGGCTGAGGTAAGAAGGTTTCTTCTAACCCCAACCTGTACAATCACCTTACCGGCGTTCCTGCTCTGATGTGTCCTGCAGGATGCCAGTGAGGTGGTTACACTACATTTGAGCGACGCATAGTCATTTCCCCTCAACTTTTTTCGGGGTGCGTCTTATGGATTCAAAAATATGGCAACTTGCTTCTGCGCAAAATAAAAAAAACATTATTATATAAAATTATTCTAATTCTTAACGGTTGACTAATCCTTATCTTAATCTGAAACTGAGCTGTACATAAATCTTCAGAACCACTACCTGCAGATTAACACAACAGAGGATCCTGGAGTAGGCCTCAAGCACTGACCCAGGGGCCACCTTCGTTTTGGTTTGCCTGAAGTGCTCTCTGATTTTGCAATTTATTTAGTTACATTTATTACTAGGTTATAAAAAATTGCATCACAATGTTATGCAACAATCTAATTGAGTTTTAGTTGAAGTGGGCCCCGATAATGACTTCCACTGGTGGGCCTTAAGTGCTCCAGTCTGACACTGGCCACTACTCATAAAAACCTGAATTAAATACAGGTAAACTGGAGGTACCCAAACAGAAGCAGATATATTTTCATTGGCGTTAGCTAAGCATAGGATTCAGCTAAATTCAACTAAAATGTTATTTCCTTTGCATTCATAGTAGGTGTTACAGGGAAGCTGTAGGCACTTCTGATGGCACTAATAGCGCCAAGGAAGGGTATTCTACATAGTATAGCTGTATGCCGGCTTTCGCTGCTATAGGAGCATGAGATATATTGTACATCTTACTTTACATCAGCCAGATTATAGCATGTTTAGTTTTTAGAGAAAAGCAAAGTAGGAAGGTCCCACTCCTTCCACAGCACCCACTAACATACATGGCACCACTACTAATTGAGTAAAAAAATATATATTTATTGGTAACAATGTCACATGATCTACATACACTAAAGACTGATTAAAAAACACCATTGTCAATGAAGGAAGGGGAAAGAAACTAATACCCGGGGCAGGGGACTGGTAGATAGTACAATATAATTAATAAAGTGAGTTTTACATTAATTGCACTGCCTGGCTGGTCCAAAATAAAGTGCTATAGTGCATATCAATAATCATATTTGCATAAAACCAATATAACAGTTTATCCAACACTACTAAAAGTGCAAGTGCAAACCCAAATAACCCTAAAACCTATATCTACATATGCATGAACTAAACCCAGTGAGAACAAGCCAGGAAGGGCAAAAGAAATAACACCCCCAATGATAAAGAAAAGTAACTTACATAAAGGAACGACCACCAGCCCACTGCCCCTGCGTCTACGCGTTGCGTGACGTCACCAGCGTCACTTCCTCAGGACATACTAACACGTATACACCTACCTCCTTATATACCAACCTGCTGTGCTCCCACCCATCGTGAACAACGCCCCACCATGTGCTGCATAATGACGCTGTTCAGGCGTGCCCCGGCCGGAGGACACGCCCGAACGTAAGAGGGCTCTGTTGCGTCCCGACACGCGCCAGAGCTGCGGCGCACAAGAGGTGTCAGCAAGATGCGCCTGAGGTGAACCGCGTGTCATAGGCCAGACGAGCCTCCGATGCGCGCGCACCCCCGCAGCCTATGGTGCGCGCGCAGTCCCCAGCGTGAGTGGAAATGCGCATGTGCAGGAAAGGGTAGAGACCCTGCACAACAACCAGGCTGCGGACGCATCCTGCGGGACAGCGCCACCACAGCCAGGGGGAGACAATAAAACAGATGTACGTAGGAGCGCAGGCAGGTAGGTATAACAGGATATAAACAAACAATCTAATAAATCTAATAGACCTAATTCTACAATGTGACTCCATAACATCTATCTACCATCAAAGATTCTAATACAATATATTGAACAGCATGTAAATAAAGCTTTTCTTATATTCATCAAGGCAAGGAATAAATACACTTTATACAGGGTTATAGCATCAAAAGACTGTATATGTATGAGACTACACATGGAGCTATAAGCGCCACTATGGGGCCGCTCCAAGGGATGGAAATATCCCATATAAATCACCTGTCTAACATACCTAGGACAACCAGCCCTAATCATCGATGTTTAGTTTTTAAGTTACTGTACTTAGATCATTCAAAACTTAATACCACAACAATAACAGCCTGACTAGCACACAGGATACTTGGCAGACTAACGCCATAGAGCTATGACCTGTCTAGACCACAGAGTTAGCCAATCACAGAGAGCTGACAAAGATCGCAGCAGGTCCTAGCTATTGCATTGCAAGTGTGCCAAACAAGGCTGTGAGCTTGCTACTAAGTGTGCAGAACTCCCATGAAATGAACCTAAATTATTTTTTGAACTTATGCACACCTAAAGAGGAACTATGGTGAAAAATGAGCATAGTCCCTTTTTACTATAAAGCAGCAGGAATCAGTTAAACAAAATACTGGCCACCCAGGAACTCCCCTCTTTTATAGCTGCCGTGGAGCAGCTTATCAGTCTCCACAGCCAGCGCTGATAGGCTTGGATAGGGGGGGTATTCTGCACACTGCTTGGTTATTCAGTGTTTGAAGGGGACTCTGCACACTGTGTATTATAGAGGGATTGGAGGTATTCTGCACACTGCCCATTATAAGGGGGGGCGATCTTTTCTGTTTTCTTATTATTCTCCTCTGTGCGTCTAGTGCGAAGACTGTAGGTATGTGATGCTAAATTCTAATTCAAAAATAGGCAAGTAGTTTGATGATAATCTTTTAGTTTTTCTTAAAATACAGTGATGTCTGACAAAATCCCTGTTAAAAGGGCAGGTTTAGTCATGTAAATAAAATCAGACCAAGAAGAATAATTTCAGGATTTATTCCATCTTTATGGTTGCCTATAACATCAGGCAAACGAGTGGACAAATAATATAACTATGCACACCCCTAAACTAAAACTTTTTTGAATGTCTCTGTGAATTTAAAGTGGACCAACACCCAGGATTTTGACTAGGGTCTTGGTGGGGCACCCCCGATCACCCAAAAAACTCACCTCTCCCCGCTCCCAGTGCCGACGGACAAGCGGTTTGACAGCCGCGGACAAGCGGCTCCTCCGCCGCCGCCTCCCGCGCGTCACTCTTGACGCGCGCGGGCGCACGTCTAGAGGGGCGCGAGGGAGGCGGCAGCGGCCGGCCGCCGCCGAAGACAAGGTAAGGGGATTTGGGGTGTTTGGGGGAGTTTCACCCCGCGAGACATCCCGATCTCGGATGTCCCGCGGGGAGGGAGGTGATCGGCCCGGGAATCTTATAGATTCCCGGGCCGATCACCGGAGGGTGATGGTCCACTTTAAGACAGCATTCAGTCTTTTGGAGTAGTAGTCTATCAGCATGCCAAATCTAGACTCGCCATTGTTTGCCCAAACTCTCCGACAAAAGTGTTCCAAATCGATTGTGGGAACATCTCCTGTGTACAGCCCTCTTCTAGTCAGCCCAAAAATGTTCAAATTAATATAGGTCTGCGCTCTGGCTGGGCCAGTCCAAAAGGACCTTCTGATGAAACCATTCTTTTGTAGATGTATACTTTGGGTTGTTGTCATGCTGTTTTTTTTTCATCTTTAAACTGGAGCAACAGCCTGGCACAGTTAGAAAAGAAAGGTAGCGGCCATTTTGGAGCTTCCTCTCCCAACTGACATAACTGAAATGCACAGTAACAGGAAGCCCAAGCATGACTTCCTGTTTGCAGGTGGCCTGCAAGCCCATGAGCGGCCATCTTGTTTTCAAAATTTACCCCAGCAGGCGTTAGAAAAAGGTAAATGATTTTTTATGTGCAGCAATCTAAATTGCCCTGGAGAGTGATGCATATGAGCACTGTTTGTTGTGTTGGTCTGATTTAATTCATTTTTGACTGTTGGACCACTTCAAGAGGAAAACATTTACAGATATTTGGAACAGTTCATAATTCTAAATCCCCAGTTCCAGCTGCAGAAAAGAATAGTCTCAAATCATGATTCTTCCTCCACCATGCTGCACAGGAAACATAGCTTTTTGAAAAATAGCCAAAATGTCCAACCTCGGCTTCATCAGACCATAGCACATTTTCCCATATGCTTTTGGCAAACTTGATGTAGGGGTTTGGCAAAATATAGCTGGGTTTGGATGTTTGTTTATAAGAAAAGGCTTCCTTCTTGCCACTGTACCACACAGTACAGACATATGAAGTATTTGATAGGTTGTTGTCACATGCAGTTCAAAACTAGTACTTGCCAGAAATTCTTACAGTTCCTTTAAAATTGTAGACCTCCTGGCAACATCCCAGGCCATTTTTCATCTTCTTGTTCTTGGTAACGTCACTGCAGTGCCAAATTGTACCCACTTCTTCAAGACTTTCTTCACTGTGTCATGGTGTATCTAATGCCGTGGGATTTTTGTGTAAGGGGTTTATGGGCCTTTGCTGAAAAATGCAACTATGAAAATATCAGGAAAATCTGACTAGAAAAGCCAAACTTCATAGGAGTCAAATCACTTCAGATGATGACAGCTGTGAAAGGTCTATAGTCAACATGAGTGGCGATTGGCTAATTCATGCTTATGTTACCACATTATTTGAGTTTTGTTATGATGTTGGTTTGTTTTTCAACGGAATTGTACAGGTTACGTGTCACATTGAAGGTGGAAAAAGTTATGAATTGACTCTTCTTTTGACAAAGAAACTGTCATTTTAGCAGGGGTGTGTAGACTTTTTGTATCCAGAGATTGTGTGCGTGTGTGTCTATATATATATATATATATATATATATATATATACCACAAATAAATATCCTAATGTTTTGCAGAACATACAAAATAACAGATACACGCAGAGCGGCACCTGTCCCATTTAGTAAATTTAAATTTGTGCGTGGACAGTGGCAGCTGCTCAGGTGGAAGTAACGCTCGCTGTGTGTGCACTGTTGGGTGGTGCTCAGTCTTGCTGTCTAAATGCTGAATGCCCCCGTAGAGGATGTTCTGTGCAGGGCAGGCAGCGCTGTCACCTCCACTTTGTCCATGGCGCAATGATTATCCTCGTTTTTCCCTGCCTGAGCTCTGCTTTGTGAATGCTATCAAGGTCAGAATCAGCCGCTCAGAAAGATAAAATTAACCCCCCCCCCACCCCTTGTATCTGGGATGTGCCTCCCTCCCCTGCAGTGCTTCGCTGGGTTCCTCTTCAGTAAAGACATGTATTGCTTCACTAAGACACAACTCACAACGATTTACCATGTACCATACAGAACAAACAAGCCTTGAACAGCTCATCGCCTTCATGTAACAAATACAAATCAAGTGATGGCAACTGTGATGAAGCTCCAAGACCACATCCTGCAGAGAAACCTGAAATTTTAACACTATGTTCAACAATGAGGATGAGAAAACCATCTGCCTAAAGATTCCAGAATAGGGATGCTTTAAACATTATCAATACACTAACAGAAGTAGATCTAATATTCCCATGCCTGACCTGCAAAAACTGCAGTAAATCCTTGGATCTGGATGTTCAGGTTGGGCCCAATCTGATAAAGCTTCATGATTTAGGCCGAAGTTACTTAGGTTTACTCCAAATTCCTTCAGCCTACTGGGACATTACCAAGTGCTGTACCGTATACCTCCCTTTGCCTCTAACATATCAGTTACTCAGATTACACTTTACAGAAAGAAAAAGGTCTTTTGTAGTTAAAAAAAAAAAACTAAGCAAACGTAAAACTGTAAAACGTAAAAAAAGAGACTGAATGGTAGAAATGCCAAGACGTTTAAAATGACCGGGGAGGTTTCTTGCTTGTAGTATCTTACATATTATAAGCACGTCTCTGCATTGCTTCCAGAGGTGGGGGCACAGAAGGGGACATTACTTCTGCCAAGGTGCCTCCTGTGACCTGCCCGCCGGGGTCTTCTTCCAGGACACTGGAAACTGTGACAAACCCTATCACCCCGCATTAGGCGCCCTTCCTTAATCCCTCCTATTCCATGGCGCTGTGAGTGCATCAGCTAAAGGGCACAATGTCTGACTGACTGATGCTGAAGGGACAGTTTCTACCCAAGGCTGTCATATCCTACAGACCTTTCCAATCTCTCATGCTTGTTCCATACCCAATGCGAGGTGTAAGGAGGCAATTTGAACACTAGGTGGCACTGAAGCACTGTAGGATGCAGACATACAGACTGCTGAAAGCCTTTGGTGGGCAAATTCATATCCAAGCTTGCTTTAAGCATCTTTCATTTCAATAACTCACTATTTAGGTGTTTGGGGGCTTGAACATCAACATTTTCATTTATATACGACTCATTCACTGACCTGTGCATGCCTAATAAAACGTTATATACACATTTTGCTTTGTACTTCTTGTGGAAAAGACATGGATTTTCCCAGGAAGGGTTTAAACTTTAAATGCCATCCTCTCTAAAGGTAACTAGTGCCCCATTTACTATGTTTTTTTACAGGTCTGGCAGTGATTATAAACCATACACATCTCGTTTGATCAAACATTTAGCCAGACACTTACAAAAAAAACATAAAAACAAAGACAGCAAAGTATCAAACTTTTGGGCAAATATCTAGAGACATCTACCTTGTCTGGGGTGCCTGAGGGACTTCATCATGTAGAGGGATGACTTGGGGGCTTACTGTCACAAATTGAAATTCTTAGTCACAGGGAACTGATAGAAAGCATTTGGAATACAACACACAGCTCCCTCGGAGAGCATGGCTGCCTTCCACAGGGATTTCTAAGGACAAAGAAAATCTCCAGTAAGCAACAGAAAGTCTGTCCTCGACCATCCAGCAGCTTGGCTATATGAGCTTGACTGGTTGCGTGACCTCAGATAAAGTGGATGAACTGGTCCATGCACATCAAATAGAAACTTTACAAGAAGTTTTTCTTTCCGTTTTCTTCACCTAACTAATCTAAAATAACTGGAAAGGGTATTAAAATCATGTATGGCCAGCAATACAATGTAATATACCATATTTTTGTATAAGGGAAATGTTTGTACGGTGTTCTTATGGAGCGAATGTAAAGGGTGGGGGGAGCCAACTTACATTACGGGCTCCGTAGCCCTGGACCCCCACTGCTGCACACACAGACGCTGGACACTGACAAAGTGGCAGGTAGGCACGGTAGCTGATCACTACTGCCTTTGCACATATAGGCTGAATCTGACCACTGCCTGTAATGGGGGATTCCACACACTGCCTCTAATAGGTAATGCTGTACACTGCCTCTAATGAGGGGATGCCGCACGTTGGCTGTAATGGGGGGATGCTCCACACTGCCTGTTTTGGGGCAACTGGGGGAGGATTCTGCACTCTGCCTGTTATGGGGTGATAGGGGGAGGATTCTGCATGCTGCGTGTTATGGGGGATATCTGCAAACTGCCGGTTATGGGAGATTGGTAGGGGGTATTTTAGCACGCAATTTGATTCAGAATATTTTTTTCCCTTATATTCCTCCTCTAAACCCTGGCTTCGTCTTATAGTCAGGTGTGTCTTGTAGTGCGAAAATACAGTATATATATATATATATATATATATATATATATATATATATATATATATATAGCAAGGGGCTCATTTATAACTCAAATAGTAATCAATACGATTATTTTTTGGGATATGCTGGTTGCCAGTGACATATATAGGGTGTGCAGGCTTAGAACTGGGGGAAAGCTTATGGTAGGCTCTTGCACAGGTTTGTGGCCATAGCCAGGAGTACATTCCTTCCACTTTTCACTCGTGCAACACTGTTTACTGGCCAATAAATGAATAAAAGGAGGAGTGGCAGCACCCGCTACATCCCTGCCACAGAGGGTTTCGACCTCAAAAGATCACAAACCCCTCTAAGTAAGAACACCTCAACCTTCTCATTAATAATAATACAAAAAAGAATGTCCATCAAGTTCAACCAT
Source organism: Gastrophryne carolinensis (assembly GCA_027917425.1). NCBI lineage: Eukaryota > Metazoa > Chordata > Amphibia > Anura > Microhylidae > Gastrophryne > Gastrophryne carolinensis. The sequence continues at coordinate 126,289,690 of CM051244.1, read as the reverse complement.
GGGACAGGATAGAGGAGAATTATTATATTTACAGATATCAGTAACTTAATGTTATTTTCTTCTTCTAAAAAAATTCAAACATTTTTTTGAAGCAGTTGATGCTGTAACAAGCTCCTGTGAGAGGCTATTCCACAGATCTATAGTTCTTGGGGTAAAGAAGTATTATTCCCTCTGCAAACCGAATCTTTTTTTTCTCCAGGAGGAGGGAGTGCCCCTTTGTCTTTTAAGAAGATTTTACATGGAATAGATTTCCCCATATTTTTTAGTATTGTCCATTTATATATTTCATATTATATTATATAATCATGTCCCCTACTTAGAAAAGTCGCACAGATGAAATGCATTGGAAGAGTGGAAGTGATATGTTACAGCAACCCAGATGCCAGCAGTAGGTCACACGGAATATCCCTTACTCATTGGCCACAAGTAGAAATTCAAAGTGGAACTTATAGACTTGCCCATTGCGGAATCTTGCTATTTAATGCATGCTTCTACTCTGACTATTGTGAGCCTATCTAGATTTTGAAATGTTGAAGTGTTTGAAATTTTGTAACAGTATTATGCCATGGATAGGTTTTAACTTTCTTAACCACAACCTGAGCATATAAGCGGAGTGGACAGGTCTATATATACTGTACACACCCTTGTATTAATGAAGACCCTGAATCTTGAGATCTCTTGTATTGATATAAGGCGTATGTCTAGGTTCTGGTAAGCACAAAATCTGGTTTGGTGGTGGCGATCACAAACGTGATTGAATAATATATTGAAGCAGTGTCGTCACTCTTTTCAAGAGGACCTGAATTGTATTACATTACATCAGATTCATCAGGGAATAGAGATATTTTGCTCCATGCCCAGTACGACTTCATTTCCCACCTTAGTTGTCGCCTCTCAAGACTCAGACAAAAGCAGACAAAGGGCCCTTCAGCTGCACTCTGGCTCCTATCTCTAACAAAGTGACCTAAGTACGGAAGAAGGGGTTACCTCTAAAAACCCCTTAAAATACAGTCCAAGGGACTAACAATTGCACTCCCCACATTGATTTAATGAATCATATTTATAAATTAATGTAGCTATTAAAAACATATCCACTGCCAATAGTGTAATCTATCACAGGGGGACGCTGTCCGCCTGATATGTACTATCAATATTCCAATACAAATACATCTAAATTAATCAATATACATTTATCCAATATAAAGTGCAAGTGCTCAAAATAGTGCATTGGTTTCAATCAGAACATGTGCAAAAAATGCTTCAGAACATGAGGTAAGGTATAAGACATAAGACATACAATGCCAATCATCTTACATATCATAGCGCTACAGCGTTCCCCCCAGCCGAGCCAACGCGTTTCAAGGCCACCTAGGGTCTCTTTTTCAAGGCACAAGTGAGGACAGTGGGGCGTATTGCTCCTCTTTTTATACCCACCCCTCCACCGTTCCCGCGTTCGCACCGTCTGCTCCAGCCGGAAGTGCGTCGGTCCGCCTGACAGGAAGAGGACGTCTGCGCTCCACAATGGAGCGCACAACATCCGCTGATGTCACTCCTGTCAGCGTGCTGCGTACTCTTTCATCTATCCGCCTGGCCAAAAGGAATAGAGACATGGGGAAAATAATACCACCAGTGGCGGCTCACTTTTTGGACAGGCATGAGGGGAAGGTGGAAGGATTACGGGTCACAGCACTTGAAAACGTTACTTTGGGCCTTAGAGGAGGTGATCTCAAAAAACGCCTACAGCAGAAGGAACTGCGGTGGATTTTTGATCTGAGTACGCAGTATCCGACAGGGCTGAACGAGCATGTGGCATTCACTCCATATTTAGGCTAAATAGCACGGGGGAGGGGAGATGGGGAATTTATGGATAGGGGATTTGTTATGGTTTTCATTGCATTTTTAAAAAAATTAAACAATACAATATACACAGAGTAAGGTTCAAGGGGGTGCACGGTGAGGGCGGTATCACTTTGTTTGAAAATATATGCAATGGTTATTAACATATCACCACTTTATGGTTGTTTAGTGACGCTCATTGTTTGATGATCCACATTCCCGGTTTGAATCCTGTCATTGAGGACTGGACTGTTGCATGATGTAGATCCCATGTAAAGGACCCATGAAGAAGACCATGTGGAGGAAGGAGAGAAACCCTAAGGGGTGAAGATTGGAGGCTCCACGATGGATTTGTGGAGCTGTGTGATCTGGGGAAAGCTTTAACTTTCAGATATCATGTAAATAGGGTATCATCCCCCCTCCTTTCCCCTATATGGTGTTTTGGTCCGTGTTCAACCCCTTCTAAACTCTTGTGAACCACTTGACCCCATGTGTGGTGAGGATGGAGGATGTACTTATGAATAATGCATTTATAGTGATATTGTGTACCTCTCAGAGGGATAGATATATCACTCAGTACCCCTTACTTCTAAAAATACTGGAGCATTGTCTATTGTACATAGTTTAAAGTATAGTCTATAGCCATGTCTGACCAATTTAGTCAATAGGATGCATGAGCCATTGTAAATAAACTGTAAAACTAGTAAATAGATATTATCGTACACAGTAATAGCTGATGTAAATAAGTGTTTATTGTATTAGCGAGTAGCATTGTAGTAGATTTTTATTTTGTAAAAAAATTGTAGCTTGTTGTTAAGAGTAATTGCTCGTTGCCAGCGGGGAATACTCACCCTTCCGGGTGGCCAGTCCCGCGCCGACTCCGCTGTCAGTGAGCGTGCGGCGTCTGCCCTTCCCTTTATGGGAGGGGGCGGACGCAGCAAGCTGACAGGAGTGACATCAGCAGATGTTGTGCGCTCCATTGTGGAGCGCAGACGTCCGCTTCCTGTCAGGCGGACCGGCGCACTTCCGGCCGGAGTGCGCAGGTCTGCGGACCGACAGACGGTGCGAACGCGGGAACGGTGGAGGAGTGGGTATAAAAAGAGGAGCAATACGCCCCATTATCCTCACTTGTGCCTTGAAAAAGAGACCCTAGGTGGTCTCGAAACGCGTTGGCTCGGCCGCGGGGAACGCTGTAGCGCTATGATATGTAAGATGATTGGCATTGTATGTCTTATGTCTACTTTTTATTGCACCTTACCTCATGTTCTGAAGCATTTTTTGCACGTTCTGATTGAAACCAATGCACTATTTTGAGCACTTGCACTTTATATTGGATCAATGTATATTGATTAATTTAGATGTATTTGTATTGGAATATTGATAGTATATATCAGGCGGACAGCGTCCCCCTGTGGTAGGTTTTTAGAGGTAACCCCTTCTTCCGTACTTAGGTATCTATAGAGGTCCTATAGGGCAGTGCACCCCAATAAGGGTTACTGTATGTTGGTGCCACCCCTTTTCTTATTTTTGTCTAACAAAGTGAACATTGTAAGCAATAATAGCTTAACTACTAGACTCCGTTACTCTACTCTGGCCCTAATGTTAGGGATAGAGCTGGAAGAGACTAACCCTACAGATGGGGGACTTTTGCTAGCAGGACAAATAGGACAGGAAGTGGGGCTAAAGAATAATAGTCAATCAACAGCACTTAAGTGGATAAGCCGAAGGTAGATTATATTTGCTGGAGCCACCTCCATATATCAAGGGAAGAAACAATAGAAGTGAAACACACAGAAAGGTTTGTTTCTCACGTCGAATCTAACAAAAGATCCGCTATTGATTGGGCAGGATATATCCCCTCTATATGTAGATATATTATAGGAAGACAGGTGTGACTCTTTTTTATCTGCCAGATCATAACCTTGTGCTAAATCTTACACAGGCATACAGATATTAATTATGCTAAATATTGGTACTGAGGTGCTTTAGTGCCGACAGCGGAAAATAATATTTAAAACATAAAAAGCTTAGTAAGAAAGCTGGGCTCTTAGTATTCCAGCAGTTTGACAAGATACATTTTGATTGTCATTTCTTAGAGCTTCCCATGATTGGCAGAAGTGTCCCCGAGGTGCCAGACATATGCTGTATTATACTGTATCCTGTGCTCGCACTGTCACTACCCTGCACTCTGTCTGTCCTCACCATCTCATCTCGGTCTCGCCACTGTCAGTTATGGCACTAGGTGCTTATTACTCATGGAATGATGCTGGGCAGTTTATCATTCTAGAAGTGTCACCAATAATCCAAGATCCGCTCACCCGCACAGCTTGGCTGTAGGGCCCAATGTTAGCAGGGGCCCAGTGGGAGATGCTCTGGACATGCATGGCTATCTTCTCCACATTGTAGTCATCCCTGCGAGCGACAGGAAGCCAGAAGAGAACATCCATCTTAAAGAGAGTGTCCGGGGGTAGACAACACTGCACACATACTCTGAAATGTCAAGAAAAAAAAAACTGCTAATTCAGGTATAATGGCTGCTACTACAGATCAAGAGAAAAAATGGCAAACTTTATTTCATAATGAAAGGCAAATCAATCACGTTTACATCAACTCTCACATAAACAGGAATAAGGCATTGGAAGTCTTAGGAATAACAATACAACTGTTTGCATTGTGGTAAAGTGTTTGGAGAAGTCCTGGATGGAGTATATTTTTCCCCTACAGTGCTGTATAGAGCACGATCCATGCCAGGATTTCAGAACCCTGGTCACATTCCCCCACTCCTAGGTTTCTTCTGATCTCAGGCCTTGCACACCTGGTCAGATTGATTTCAGGAAGGAGCCTGAATAAAAGGCTCCCACTGAGCCAGTCAGTGGTCTTTGACCAGCCTGATGGAGGGAGCTCAGGCTGAACTGCATCTTGTGTGAATAACAACACTGGACTATTAAGCCGGAGGACTTGGCTTCTGCGCCCCACTCTTGGACCGTTGGGGGTGAGAAGCGGCGGGCTGGTTTGCCCTGCAACCTGGATTGGACTTTCATTTGACCCACAGCTTACTGGAATCCCCAGCCCTGGATTTATCTTTATTTGGTGATGTAACCATTTGTTTTGATTTTCTGCATTGACGCTGCAACCTATGAATGGAGAAGTATTATTTCATTTGAATACTTTTTTCTGAAATAAATCTGCTTTGCCGAGAGAGAACTGTTGTCTGTGTCACTACCGTTCGCCCCCAATATCCCACAGCATATACAATGGTGCAGGATCACAATACACATGAAAAACTACTATGGGATGTGCTGAAAGGGTGTGCTTTGTTTTACCACGCAAACAGGGAACAGTATGGCAGCCATAAAACCTACTTTTATTCCTTTTTTTTTTTAGCACAAGCATAAATGTGCTTATCCAGTTTCCTCCCTCTTCACATTTTCCTCAGCCCTGTTCTGGGTTCTGTTCCTCTTAAGTGAGCCTGCACCAGGTGATTTCAGCTTTGAGGGGCAGGTAATATGTAAAGTATCTGAAACGCATACTATAGACCAGTGGTGGCAAACCTATGGCACCCATGCCAGAGGCAGCACTCAGAGTCCTTTCTGTGGGCACTCGTCATCTTTCCAGTACATACATTTTGGGTTTTTGTCATCTCCCCCCTGGCACCAGAGCCATCAGGTTGGCACATTAATATAGTTTTGTGTTGCAGTTTGAGTACTCGGTCCCTAAAAGGTTTGCCACGACTGCTATAGATACTAATGCCAAAGACAAGATTTAGGCTAGTGTTTCAGACTCCTGCATAGGTTGATGCACTGCAAGGGCCAGCAAGCCAGTGCAATCCAAATGCAAACCAAATGCAATTCAAACCAACCATGCAAAGCACCAGCCGGCGGCTACATACTCCTTACAAAAATCTAACCCACTGTGCACTTACAAATTCAGATGTAAATAGCTAATTCTTGTTGGAAAAAGGGACTTTCAGTTAACATCTATTGCAATGAAACTGGATCAACTACACCAAAGTAGTCCTGTCTGAGCAGTTTCAAATCCTAATGCTTATTTATACTTGCCTGTACAGAGACAGTGTCAAGTTTTTACTTGCCTGTAAAAAAACAGTTCAGCAATGTATACTTGTCTGTACAAACGTAGTGCTACAATTAAGTTAAGCCAATTAAGCACAGGTCCAGAGGGACCCCCTGAGGCACCTCCCATGGTTGGTTTAAAGCAGATCAAAACCCGCAATGGCTAGCCCTGGACTCTACAAGATGGCAGGGGAGCATAGGAATGGTGGAGCAGTGTGGAGGGGAGGAATGCTGTGTGTGTAAATAAAGCTATGTAACTCAATGGGGCAGCAGATTGACAGCCTTGAAACAGTTGCTACAATGTTTCTAGGAGCTTTTTGAGCAATTATGAGTCATTACAATTACTGGGTATCCACTTCTAGCAAGTGACGATTTCACAGAGATTTAAGGAAATTTCGACTGTAGGAACAGTACAGTTTCAAAAACAGCGCTCATGGGTGAGTAGCAAGATGACAGCTCCCATGCAGTTCAGGAGCGCAACATCTGCATGTGGTTAGGTCCTCTCATATAGCTTATGTCACTTGTGTTAAAATTTACTTTTGTTTGTCCAAAAGTCCATGGAAATCTAGCTGCGCAGAACTGACTTGTAGTCAGGTAGTGTGACAGACGCTCTGTCTTTTGGACTTTACACAGGTTCATTACTTTCCTTTTCTTAAGCATGTACAGACTGCCATTGTGTTGATTGATTACGTTATTCATTGTTCTGACTGCCATTGTATTGATTGATTACGTCACAGACAATGGCATTGTTCTGATTGAGTGTATTACAGACGTCTATTGTTTTGCTGATTGCGTCACCGGCAGAGTTGAGGGATTGTGTGCCCTGCTCCCATTGGTCTGTGTATTTGTCATGAGGTCCACGGGGGAGGTCCCCTTGCATGGAGCCTTGCATATAAGGCACAGTGTGGCACTAATAAAGTACACTTCACCTTCACCCTCAATACTGAGTTCTGTCTCTTATTGGGGGAAACGCTATATTACAATTCACTAGCCCTTGTAAGGGCTGTTCCTGTTTCCTCACGGACGACTCTGGAATTCCAGCAGCACCTCTTACGATTGGGAAAAGGACGTCTCGGGCGGTGAAGCCCTCCGGCGATAAGGGTTATCGCTACAGGTAGCTTCATGCAGCCATTATCCTAATTTGAGGGTTCCAAAAAAACAATGCCATTGATTCTTCATCCAAGTCTTCCACTTAAAGAGTCTGAAACCACACTTGCTTACTGCGAGTTCCCAGGGTATAGGTACAAAATAAAAGCTAATAGTCCATGTAACTCACTTTCTTAAAAACATATATGAATTGATATGCTTCTTGTTTTTCTTTTCGTTAGTTTAGCCTGTGTTTGTACCAATCTCTGTGATTTATGATGTCAGGCAGCAGGTGACTTAAGTGTGAGGTCACCTCCTTCTTTTTTTGGAGCAAAATCTTTTAGACAGGACTGGCCACAGCAGTGATAGGTCCACTTTAAGCTTCAGCAGGACACTGAAGATGGCGGCTGACTGAGGGCAAAACTTTTACGTTTAATTTCACAGCTCATCCTCTAGCTATGTTCAATAGTCCTAATACAAATATCAGATCTGTAAGATGACTATAATAAAGGGCTTACCTAGCAGGTGGTGCCACCTGGAAGAGTTTGCCATACTCTGCATTAATAGCTGCAAAGTCATCCATGCTTTGGACATATAAGTGTACCAGCACAGCGTTACTCATCTGCAGACCCTTCTTTTCCACTTGTGCTGCAACAAATATAATTAGAATTTAAAATGATATTCAACAGATTATTACCAGCTAATACAAACACAAAAGTATACTATAAAACAATGGCATAATGGTCATATTATCAGATGTTATTTGAGGATGACAAAAATCTCACCTGAAAAGAACATAGTAACCCTAATTAAGGCACTTAATTATTTATTTATTGTTATTTATGGTTTACTGGCATGGTCGTGTTCTATATGTCACAGATACCGTTTCTCCACTACCCAAAGAGCAGCAGTCTTAAAGAAAAAAAAAATCCTTACCTTAATCCGTACCGCTCCTCCAGTGCTCTGGATCCTGGAGCTGCGTCCCCCGGATCTGTGCGTGCTCCCGTCCATTCAGTGGACTGCAGCGGCTTTACAGACTTGGGAGGAGCGGTGGTGGCCCATGAAGCAGGTAAGGATTTTTTTTTCTTCTTTGTACAATCTGGGGGGGGTCAGATTGTGACTGGAATTCCGCTTTAAAGCAGACCAAAAAGGCTGATTGCTTTGCCCTTTGTGAAAGCCTCCAATTCGCTGGATAAGCGAACCTTTCCAACGAGCCCATGTCCATGCGCGGCCTGCATGACTCGAACAGTGGGGCATCCCCAACTAGGATGTCCTAGGGGGACAGACCAGAACCTGGGATGTCCCAGGGCATCCCAAATCCTATTTAAAGGGAATGCCCTCTGCATAATTGCATAGCCCTAAAGTTTCTGTTTTTTGTTCCACCGAAATGGAGAAAACCAGATTTTTAAAAATGTTTATGTTTTCATTCATTCTTGACATTTCCAGGCATTGGGCGTAGCTACTCTCCAGTACAAAAGCAGTCTGCATACCATGACACCTAATCACAATGCTTTGGTTAATAGCCAGAAATCAGTGGCCCTCAACGCCAGCCTGGCTAACATAGTTAAATACTCTGGAGGCCTCATATCACCCCATCAACCCTTGATGAATCTTTTGAACAATTCATTTTTCCTACCTGGAGAATCAAACCCTAGATCCTTTGGCTGGTGGGTATTAAAGGGGCTTACTAAAGTACATAATCTGTTAACCTCCACACCTGGTGGATATGCTCCAAAATCTGCAGATTTTTGTCAAGTGTACTAGGCCTAATACAATCCTTAACTGGACAAATTATCTATAGTTAACCCTGGAAGCCCATGTTCCATGAAAAGCCGGAAGGCATTACTAAGAACCAACAAGTCAATTACTTTTGTTTTTCTGGCTGTGAAACAAGCAATTGCAAAGGCATGGAAAAAAAGATGGTGTGCCTTTCTAGGAGGTGCAAGATTGGATGAATGGCTGTGAAAGCTCTTGTCTCAATGGGGGAGGGGAGAGGCCCAATAAAATTATCCTTTTGCCTAACAGCTTGGATCTTCATCCGTAACTACCTGCCCCTTGCCCCCCCTTTTTCTTTCTACTCTTCTTCCCCACTCTCTCTTTTCCTTTTCTCTACCTATTCTTCTCTATTGTTGCCTTTATAGGTTACTTTTGAGAGTTTACCTTAGTTATAATAATTGCACTAGACGCTTTTGTGATACAGTATACAGAGGTTCAGATCAGCTTGATGCTAATAAGTCCAATCTTAAAACTTCATGAAGAAACTATATATTGATTTGTATTTTGCATGTTTCAAATGTATACTGTGGGGCATGTTGCCCAATTGTACTTAACCATTTGCTTAAAAATAAAAATATATTGAAATCTAATTACAATGTTGCAATAGTGGCCACAGGGGGCAGAGTTATAGACCATCAGTCTAGCCCGAATATATATGACGAGCTAAGCGCTGAATCATTTTTTTAATATTATGCCTGAACAGTCCCTTTAAGACATTACATTTTCTTCAGTTATAATACAATTCTACTACTAAATATATAGTAACAACATTTTTTTAACAAGAGTAAGATTATTTATTTTTATTTCTTTACATAAAATACACTAACCAAAGGCAGCTTTGACATGCATGCAGCATGACTTTTATTTGTAGACCTAGTCAACAGTGTCAAACCAGACAGCCGCCACTGGGATAATTTACATGTCATGAGTTATAAAAACTGTTGCGTGACTGGGATTAAAACCGATTAAATGTATATGAAAAGTGCAGCGTGTTCTGATTATGTTCTATTAACACTCTACAATAAAATAATCACAACTACAATAATAAATATATACCCTGACTATTAGTACACCTTTATAGAAAACCCTAGTCTGATTTACTAGTTTGGTTCAATTAAAAGGCAACAGTATGCAAACCATAAAAAGGGCAATGGATATTAACCAAAACAAAAAGAGTGCAGAGCCCCGATCCTCTTCGTGTCTGTGGCAGCGGTGTTTGAAACTGGCTGCCGGCTCCTATAAGTGAGAACATTTCTAGTGCCAGCACAAGGAGTGTCCTCGATCATGGGAGCCAGTGGCCATCTTTTGTAGCCCTGGCAGCCAGTTTGAAATGCCGCTGACAGGAAGATCGGGGTTCAGGTGAGTTATAGCAGCTTCCTGCTGCTGCAAACTTGGGTGAAGCGGGTTGATGGGCTGCTCAGTTTCATAGCCACATGACAAAGCTTTCCAGACAAGTTAAAGTGGACCAACACCCAGGGATGATCGGCCCGGGAATCTATAAGATTTCCGGGCCGATCACCTCCCTCACGATCTCGGATGTCCCGCAGGGTGAACCCCCCCCCCCCAAAACCCCCAAAAACCTTACCTTACCGCCGCCTCCCGTGTGCCCCTCTAGACGTGCGCGCACTCGCGCCGGCCGTTCGTGAATGGCCGGCACGGGCGCGCGCCCTGTAAGAGTGACGTGCGGGAGGCGGTGGCGGACGCGCTGTCTTGGACGTCGCTGTCACCCGCTTGGACGTCGGCGGGGATTGGACGGCGCGGTCACGTGGGAGCGTGGTGAGGTGAGTTTTTGGGGCTTTCTGGGGGGTTTCACACGGGGTGCCCCCCCGAAGTGGACCAAAACCCAGGATAGTCAAAATCCTGGGTGTTGGTCCACTTTAAAGCACTTAAGTATAACTTAGCACAATGGTACAGAGTTCCTTATTAAGGTAAGATGGTATACGTAGGACCAGAAATACATTCTTAAGGTGATACTGCAGGCAAAGGCAGTTGTTACACCATTGTGTCAGGCTACATTTGGCACTGTCCTCAACTGTTTTCTGTTTTCAAATTGTAGCAGAAATGGTAGAGATAGGGTTTACAGGTTCAGCTAATGACCTTCTCTTTTTTAGTTTAATCTGTTTTTATTGAAGAAGATTGAGTTAAAGAAAGAACAGACACACGCAGGGTGTCTTACAACAAACCGGAAGAAATAACAAAAAGCAGGAAAAAAAAAAAAAAAAAAAAAGAGAAAAGAACAATGAAAACAACGTTGTATCTTTCAATTAAATATTAAATATTACATCAGCTCCATCCATTGTCATAGCGTTTCCTTTATGTCTGCGTAGCTATTCGCTGCTAACGCACTGTTTCTGTTTATTAAAGAGGCTGTAACTAAGCGTAGCAGAAATCAGAACGCAAGAACGAATAATGAAAGATTACCCATAGGCATGGGAGAGAGAGGGGTGAAGAAGAGAGGAGAAGAGGAGTTAGAAGTAAGTGGGGAAGGTAAGAGGGTGGGAGGGAAGAAGGGAAGGGAAGAGGGGGGAAGGAGGTGTCCTCGGCTGAACCATATATATGAATTCTGATTTGCCACCATGATCCTACCTTGTGACTGCCAAGATATGGTTGAGTGATTGATTGTCTCCGCCACTGGGGTCACCGGATTATTGTCTGGAAACGGTCTGAGTCACGAAGGTCAATCCAGCAAGCCCAAGTCGCGGTGTACTTTTCTGCCAGACCCTTATCACTAAGGATGAGTTCTTCCATGCGTCTAATACGCTCCAGCTCCACGACCCATTCTGCTAGGGGGGGGGCCTCACGGGTCTTCCAATGTCTGGGTATAACAGCCCGCGCTGCCGTTAGGAAGTGCCTGAGGAGTCCTTTTTTGTATTGCGATATAGAGTCCTCCACTAAGGAGAGGAGGGTTAATTGGGGTGAGTTGTTCACGAAGATGCCCGTCACCTCTGCATATATGCTGAGGACCTTATCCCAAAAGGAGGTGATGGTCGGGCACCCCCACCAGATATGGGTCATGGTCCCTTCCTCTACCAGGCACCGCCAGCAATTGCTTGAAGTCTGGGGTGCGTACTTATTGATGTCAGATGGGCACCTGTACCATCTTGATATGATTTTGAAGCCTCTCTCCTGTGCCGCCCCCTCCAGTGCTGATTTATGCGTCAAGCTAAATATTTTGGCAAGGTCCTCTTCAGAGAAGGACCTATCCAACTCTTTTTCCCATCTGGCCACGTACCCCGGAGAGTCTGGGTGCATACTATTCAGTAGAGTATGGTACAGTGCGGAGAGGGCATGGGGTATGGGCGTCACAGAGGAGAGGAGCCGCTCCAGCTCGGACAATGGGCAATCCCTCGCACCACTCAGGCGGTGGGAGGATACGTAGTGAGCTAGTTGTCTATAAAGAAACCATGACACGCGTACCCCAGGGCATTGTGCTCTAATCTCTTCTAGTGTTGGCAAGCCGCCCCCCCCATAATGTGTCGTAGCCTCGGGTCTGACGCAGCCTGCCAGCCCAGGAAGGACGAAACCCCCATCCCAGGCGTGAAGTCTGGGTTCCCGATAATCGGGGTCAGAGGACCCGGGCGTTGGGCTAGCTGGGATCTCGAGGTCAGTTTGTCCCATACTGTAAAGAAGTGCTGTACTAAAAGAGGTAATTTTCTAAGAATGTGTTTGGGCTGGGGTCTCACCCAAGGGAGAGAGACCAGCGGGATGGGCGACAACCCTTTCTCGACAGCGACCCACATCTTACTTGGAGTATAGTGAGCCCAATCTAGAGTCCTCAAGAGGACCGCTGCTGCGTGGTAGAGCTTTAAATCAGGTAGTCCCACTCCTCCTTTCGCTTTGCTGCGGGACAGAATTTCGTGGCGGATGCGGGGCTTGGAGACCCCCCAAACGAATTTGAGGAACGCGGACTTCAGGATTTTAAAAAAGCTGTTGGGGGGTGCTATGGGGGCTGTTTGGAACACGTATAGAAAACGGGGCAAGACATCCATTTTAAGCACGCCTATTCGTCCGAACCAGGACAGGGACTTCCTGTCATATTTTTTAAGGTCGCTCAGCGTTTTGTTCATCAGCGGGGCATAGTTCAGATCGTATATCTTAGTTAGGTCATTTGGGATCTGTATCCCGAGGTATTTGATAGCAGTCGCCTGCCATTTAAATGAGAAATTAGTTTTGAGTCTGTCTACCTCTCCGAGCGGTAGTGTTAGATTAAGGGCTTCCGATTTCGTGTAATTTACTTTAAAGTTGCTCACCAAGCCAAATTGTTCAAATTCTTTTAGTACTGACAGAAAAGAGATGGTAGGGGAGGTTAGATGGAGCAGTAGATCATCGGCATATAAAGACAGCTTGTATTGCTTGTTGTCTATCTCTATCCCCTTTATGTCCGGATTGTCTCGTATGGCGATGGCCAGATGCTCCATGCATAGAATATACAAAAGAGGAGACAATGGGCATCCCTGACGTGTCCCGTTGCTTATGGGGAAAGGGGATGACAGCACACTGTTGGCTCTCACTGAGGCTGAGGGATTTCCGTATAGGGCCAGTATTTTGCCAAGGAGGGACGGTCCCAGACCAATTTGTTGTAGAGAAGCATGCATAAAGTTCCAGCTCACCCTATCAAACGCCTTCTCAGCGTCACAAGAGAGAAGGCAAGCTGGGATCTCTTTAGATTGCACGTAGGATATTAATGTGAACAACTTGTTCGTGTTGTCCCTTGCCTCTCTACCCGGGACGAATCCCACCTGGTCCAGATGAACAAGGTCAGGAACAAATGGCCCGAGGCGCAAGGCTATTATTTTAGCGAACAACTTTATGTCTATGTTAATTAGGGAGATCGGGCGATAACTGCTACATATGAGGGGGTCTTTACCAGGCTTAGGGATAACCGCGATCGTAGCTGCCAATGATTGTCTTGGGAAGGGGGAGTCCTGCCCCACTGAGTTGAAAACTTTGATCAAAAAGGGGACCAGCAGGGGTCCTAGCACCTTATAGAACCTAGGGGTATAGCCATCGGGTCCTGAGCTCTTTCCCACCGGGGAGCATCGTATTGCCTCCTCCACCTCCTGTGTTCCAAAAGGGGCCTCAAGGGATTCCACAACCACATGTGGGATTTTAGGGAGGGGTGTCTTATCTATGTATGCCCGAACCACCTCCGAGGGGGACAGGCGCGCTGCGGTTGACGCTGGCCTCGGTAGATTATAAAGAGTACTGTAGTAGTCCCTAAAGGACTTCGCTATTTCGGTCGGGTTAGAGGTCTCGCTGTCCCCTCGTGTTTTTATACAGGGGATGTATGTGGCGGGGTTTCTAGGGTGTAGTGATCTTGCCAGCATCTTACCCGGTTTGTTGGCGTGCTCATAAAATGTCCCCCTAAGCCGATCCCTATGTCGCAGGAATATTTGGTTGTACAGGCTCCTAAGGTCGTCCCTAGTTTTTTCTAGCTTGATCAAAGTCTCGTTGGTGGGCAGTTGTTTATGCTCGAACTCCAAGGTTCTAATTTGGCTAATTGTGTTTTCTATTAGGGTAGTTCTTTCTCGTTTGAGCCTCGCACCGTGTTGGATAAAGATCCCCCGCATCACGCATTTAAGCGCTTCCCACTGTACAGGGAGGGGTGTATCGTCGCTACGGTGGTCTATTAGGAAGTGGCCTATACTCTCTCGTATTGCTGCTAAGCAGGTCTCATCCTTGAGCAAGTTATCATTTAGACGCCAATCCCATCTGCTCGGGTACAGCCCGGGTACGTCCACAGACAGGAAAATTGGGGCGTGGTCTGACCACAGGATACTCCCTATACTCGCCTCTGGGTTCCATGCCATAGCGTGATGACTCAATAAAATGTAGTCAATGCGGCTGTAGGAGTTGTTGGCGTTAGAGTAAAAGGTGAAATCCCTGTCTCTCTTATGTAGCGCCCGCCATGCATCCACTAATTGCAGGTCCTGCAATAGTTTCTTAAATTTTTTAAGCCCCGCGGCCGAAACCCCAGACCTGCCGGAGGAAGTGTCAATCAACGGGTTGAGAGGCAAGTTGAAATCACCCCCACACACCAAGATACCCTCCGCAAAGCTAACTAGCTGTTTTAGTAGTGCACAGCAATAAGGGGCTGGATCCTGGTTGGGGCTGTAGAGATTTACTACCGTGTAGATCTTTGTGAACAGAGTTAATTTCAGGAATATGAATCGGCCTTTAGGGTCAATTCTTGTGTCTAGAATCCTATGGGGGAGGGATTTGTGTATCGCTATGGACACCCCTTTCGACTTTGCTTCTGGGTTTGGCGCATGAAACCAGGAGGAGAAGTGGCGGTCCCGGAATATTGGTATGTGGCCCTCTTTAAAGTGGGTTTCTTGCAGCAAGGCTATTTTGACTCTGTTTTTATGGAGCTCGGTGAGGATTTTGGATCGTTTTTCCGGGACATTTAGACCCTTTGTGTTGTAGGAGCAAATAGTGATACTTGACATGGTCTGTTCAGCAGAGTCAGAGTATGGGGGGATAGGGGGAAGAGTGGAGAGGGTGGAGCGGGAGGAGAGAGGAATAGGAGGGATGGGGAGCGGAGCTGGAGAGAGCTAGGAGCTTAAGAAAAGAAAAATCAGGGACGTACTAAGAATAAAGGCGCTTCGCGCGCTTCCTCCGAGTGGAAACAGTATACCCAAAACAGTGGAAACTGCGCTAACCGTCATGGAAACATGTGAGACAGCATCGGCATTATAGAGGCTGTTAGGCCAGCACCTATGTGGGGTCCCAGCTCCCGATCGAGTCAGGCGGGGCAAGTCCGGGGACTCAGCCCAGAGATCCAAATAAACCTGGTCCTTGAGAGTCCTGTCGGACCGTGTCCGTATCATTGCCAGTCGTTGGCGCCATCGCGCGCTCTGGGTCTAATCCCTCTATTTCGTCGTGGGAGCGGGTCGTGCCCCCCAATCTCCCGTGCCCGGGAGGGGCCCAGAGAAGGAGAGAGCCAGTCCTCTAGTTCCACTCCGGGGGATCCCAGGAACTCGAATGCCTTCGGTAACTGGGAGTGGTAGCGGAGTGTGAAGCTTCGGCCCCGCAGCTGGATGACAAGGTGGAAGGGATGTCCCCACCTGTAAGTGGCGCCCGCCTGTTTAGCACATTCTAGGAGTGTTTTCAGGATCCGTCTCATTTGTAATGTGCGGCGCGCCAAGTCCGGTAGCAGGATGATCTGGGACCCCCCATAGGCGACGCCCTTCTTGGCCCAGGCGAGTCTCATAATTTCTTCTTTTACTTTGTAAAAGTGCACGCGACAAATGACGTCTCGGGGCTTCCGTTGATCTGGATCTCTGGGGCCCGGGGCCCTGTGCACTCTATCCAGTTCGATGGCCTCCCCCACCGGACGATTCAGGATCATGTTGAAAATACGGGTTACTGTCTCTGAGAGGTTGGCGTTTTCCGGAGATTCAGGGAGCCCCCTTATGCGGATATTATTCCGTCTCCCTCTGTTCTCCATATCGTCTTGGTGGAGAAGAATGTTAGCTATGTGGTGCGCTGATTCCTCCTGAGCTCTTTCTAGAGCGGTGTGTGCTCTTTCTATGGAGAACAGACGCTGTTGAACCGAGTCCTGTACTTGCTCTACGGCTGTGACTCTGGTCCCCACGTCCAGCACCTGTTTCGATACTTCATCCACCTCCCTCCGGAGGGTGGATTCCATTCTATTTATGAAGGTTTCAAAGTCCTTTCGGGTGGGGAGTGACGAAATAAGAGCTCTGATGCTGTGTTGATCGAGGTCCAAAACCCCCGTGCTTCTGTGGTCGTACAAGTCGGGGCTATGTGGGGGGGATTCTTGCGGCCAGTGTGGAGAGGCCGACAGGGCCAGCGGGGAGCTGGGTCCGCTGCTCAACTCGTTTCTAGCCGGCTCCCTATTTGTGTCTGCTCGAGGAGGAGTCTCATCCTGGGGAGCGGGGTTCTCTCCTTCAGGCATCTTGCAGAGGTTGCTGGGAGGCAGCCGCTTCCCTTCTCTGTCGGTGACCCGCAAGTCCAGAGAGGTGGTGCAGCAGTGTGTTAGAGACACGGGAGCATGATATTGGCTGTGGGGGACGGCACCACTTATTTTTGTAGGATTGCCCCCGTCGGGATGCATACTGGTACTCCCCTTGCCCAGTCCGCCTCCCTGCTGCTGCCTGGCTTCATGTGGCCTCAATGGAGCCGGCTGGTGCGATGAGCCAGTCTGATTCACCTGGCTGTTCTTCCCCCCCTCCAGGGCCATGTCTGCTGCCTGTCTTCTGGAGGGGCCCGGGGACCTGGATGTGGGCCTCCCCTCCCCCATACTGCAGGTCTGGATCTGCGGGAGTAGTGGCGACCCGGTGTTGCCTCCCTGTCTGTGGCCCTCGCTCTGTCCCGCCAGTTCGCCCGTGTGAGTGTGAGTGCTGGCACCCCTGTCAGTTGGGCCGGGGGAAAGCCGGGGACTTGCCTCACCTGTCACACTGCTGCTGGGCTGCGCACACGCCGGGGGAGCAGCTCGTCTCTCCATCTCCCCGCCCCCGGGTTCAGCGCGGCTCCGAGCTCCGGTCCCGGTCTCCGTGTTCATGCTGCCACCCGCACGTGCCAGGCGGGGTGTCGCTGAGGGCTCTCCCGGGTGGTCCATATGGGGTGCCTCGCACACCGGGCGAGGCGGCGGTGATCCGCGCTGCTGCTCGTCAGCCTCCATGTCCCCTCGTGCTGGGCGGTCCGCCATCTTGGATTCCTCCCCACCACCGGCTTCTCTGGCTCCTGGAGGAAAAAAGGAGTCGATGCGGCCCGTCCTGGACCCGCCGGTCGCCACCCTGGACCTCCTTCTCCTGGACATCAGGTTTGTGCTGGGATTAAGGCACTTAATGCGTTCTGGAAGGGCTTTTATTATGGGCACTGGACGGAGCTCAGGGAAAAGCTTCCTTACTCGGCCATCACCAAGCCACGCCCCCCCGACCTTCTCTTTTTTATCCGTCGCCCAATCAGCTCAGCAGAGTGGGACAGGATTGCTAGCTTTGGCTGCATTCAGTAAATGAATTTGGACAGATTTGCTATAGGCAAGGTTGGAGTTGGGGTCATATAGCAGGAGAACTAATCCCGGATTCCAGAAAACTATTCGACCTTCGATGAGTTCAATCTCTTACCATAATTTCAGAATCAAGATATAGGACCATCGCATATGAAGGAGGTCTCTGGTCTCAGTTACACCTCCAGCACGTGTCAGGGACCTGAGGAAATATACAATGCGAAACTGCCAGTGTCCTGTACCACCGCGTCATACGTTTGTAGTTCAGTTATTGGGCTTCACTATTTACTGAACATTTATGGGCCAGCATGCATATAATGTGCCAGGTCTCTACTGAGAACGTGATCTTTAAATCTTTTTTTCCACCTAAGCTTTTTGTCGGCTAGGGGGGTGGTGGTATCTCCCGTAAGCATACTGGGAGATAAGTTGTGTTTGGGAACTGGTCTTGATGCACTCCTTTTCAAAGTAGGGGAAGAAGATGTAGTGACATTGCTAAAAGCGAAAGGTTCCCGAAAAATGGGTCATTGACCTTGGATGAGGGGTTTGTGTATAAGGCGATAATCCTGTTACACATTTTTTCCTGGAGCACAATATGTTTGAGGACCTATTCCATCCAACACCATCCCACCTTATCGAAAGCCTTTTGCCTCTGCAAGGTCTTCGGCAACCAGATGTGGGGCAAAGGGCAGAAATCTAGTTACTAACATTTTTGCATATAATTTAGAGTCCATGTTAAGGAAGGAGATGGGTCTATAAATTAGACAAGCCGTCGCCTCCTTTACTTCCTTATGAATAACTGTTATATGAGCCTCAAGGGCCAAGCTGGGCAGGGAGCCAAGGGGACCAGCCCCCTCGAAAGCCCCAACAAAAATACCATTTTGTGAGTACTCACCTGAAAAATGGATATTGTTGGTGTGCCACACACCCCGCTTCACTTCTTAAATATTCATCACTTCATGGGTTAATCCACCGCAGGTGACGTAGTGCAGAGAGGAAGTCTAGTAACGAGCCCCCTTCCGGCCTATATATATACCTGGTACCTCCCTTCAATCACCAGTATATTCAAAAAGCAGTAAAACAAGGTACCAGTATTCCACCAGTAACCTCCAAAATTAATTTTGATATAAATAAAAAAGGGCTTCACCATATAAATGCTTCGGTAATACCGAAAAGGGCGGGTGTGAAGCGGGGTGTGTGGCACACCAACAATATCCATTTTTCAGGTGAGTACTCACAAAATGGTATTATTCTTGGTGTGCCACACACCCCGCTTCACTTCTTAAATATTCATCACTTCATGGGACATCCAAAAGCAGTGTCCACAAGGGAAGGGCATCTCAAGGCCAGGTGAAGCATAACTTAAATGACTGCAGTCTGCAGAACTTTGCGGCCAAAAACAGCATCCGCTGAGGCCCGCACATCAACTTTGTAAAACTTAGAAAAAGTGTGAACAGAAGACCAGGTGGCGGCCTTACAAACCTGTTCAACAGAAGCTTGGTGCTGAAAAGCCCAAGACGCCCCAACAGCGCGAGTGGAATGAGCAGTAATACGAAAAGGGGGAACTTTTCCCCTTAGCAGAATAGGCCGCAGTAACGGCCTGACGTATCCACTTGCTAATGGCAGATTTGGCTGGTGCCAAACCCTTCTTAGGCCCATGGGGCACAACAAAAAAGGAATCCGTCCTACGGAAAGGAGACGTGATAATCAAGTAGTACTTAACACAGTGTACAACATCCAAACAATGCAAAACCCTCTCTTTGTCATTCTTAGGATTAGGACACAAGGAGGGAAGAACAATATCTTGGTTCAAATGAAAAGCAGAAACAACCTTAGGAATAAAGTCTGGCTTGAACCGAAAGACCACTTTATCCCGATGCCTCTCGAAGTAGGGCGCCTGGATAGTTAAGGCCGCCAATTCTGAGACACGCCGGACAGAAGTGATCGCTACCAAGAAGACAATCTTCTGAGTCAGGGTAGACAAAGCAATATCTTGCAAAGGCTCAAAAAGAGGGGCCTGAAGAGCCGAAAGAACCAAATTCAAATCCCAAACAGGGAGTAATGGTTTCCTGGGAGGCCGCACATGCGTAACCCCCTGGAAAAAAGTTTTAACTAAAGGTTTAAGCGCAACACGCTTCTGAAAAAAGACAGATAAGGCAGAGACCTGCCCTTTCAATTTACTTAGTTGGAGACCAGAGTCCAGCCCTGATTGTAAAAACTCCAGAATCCTGGGGACTGAAAGGACCCTACAAGGAAAAGATCTTATCTCACACCAAGTGATATAGGCTTTCCAAGTCCTATAGTAGGTGACGGAAGAAGACTTCTTCCGGGCACTGATCAGAGTCTTAATGACTGAATCAGAAAGACCCTCCTCCTTCAGGATGGAGGTTTCAGCCGCCAGGCCATCAAACCCAGCGCTGGTAAATTGAGGTAACACAATTGACCCTGAGTGAGCAGATCGGGCCGAAGAGGCAGAATGAACTGGTCCACTGCCAGCCAAACGATGTCTGCGAACCTTAATCGCTTTGGCCACCTTGGGGCCATGAGAACGGCGTACACCCTTTCCAGAGCCAACTTCTGAAGAACTCTGCCCAGCAAGGGCCACGGAGGAAACAGGTATAGAAATCCCAGAGCTCCTCAGTTCAGGGACCTGACGTCCACTGTCAGAGCCAGAGGATCCCGGGAGAGAGACACGAAGCTCGGGAGCCTGAGATAGAGATGAGGGGCCCACAGGTCCACCTCCGGAGTCTCCCATTGGAGACACAATAAGAGAACCACCCGAGGATGGAGAGCTTATTCTTCCAGACGGGGAGAGCACTTGCTCAACCGGTCCGCTACCTGTTCCATCACCTCTGGAATGTAAACCGCCGAGAGACAGGGAACATGGAACACTGCCCATGTCTGGATCAGGGACATTTCTCTGATGGGTAAGTGGGGCCTCCACTGCCCCTGAAGCCGCAGCTCCTTCCAGAATCTGTCCCATCCCGACAGACCGGTGATCGTGGTGACACCTCTCCAAGGGAGGGTCAGGAAAGACCTGCCCTATACAAGATTGGTCGAGACCAATCACCACAGGAGGAACTGCCGTACACGGGAGGACAATTGGAAGGACTGATCCAACAACAGAGGTTGCTGGACCCAACACGCTAGCAGAAATAGCTGAAGTGTTCTTGTGCGAATTTGGGCAAAAGAAAGACACACAGCGTCTTGATGAGAGTTCAGGCCGGGATGAACCGACCCCTGAATGGACCGCGAGGGAGGGTGAGACTCGAATTCCAGGTTGTGACCTGTCGACACTACCTCCAGGATCCATCTGCCTAGAACCACATGGTTCCAATGGTAGAAGTGTCGCAATAGTCCCCCCACCCGCACGGGTGAGGGCAGCCCCTCATTGCTGAGTGGGCTTATCAGCAGGCTTGGGCTTGGTGCCCCAGGACTGAGTGGGCCGGCCACGGCCCCTCCCCCGAGTCCAACCTGCGCCACTGGTAGCGGGAAAGGACGTACCTTTTCCCGCTCCGAACCTTTGAAAGGAAGGCCTACCGGAACTTGTCCCCCTGAAGGGACCACGAGGCCCTTTGCGTTGTGGCATCTTACCATCTTTTGCGACTGAATCAATTTTCTCCCCAAACAGACGCAACCCCAAAAAGGGGAGAGCTGTGAGCACATTTTTGGAAGCCGTGTCTGCTGACCACTGACGTAGCCATACTGACCTGCGAATAGCCACCAGCATAGCTGCCGCCTTGCTACTCATAGTCAGCGCATCGTCCTGAGCGGCCAGGACATAAGCCACAAAAGATTCACACTGCTTAAGTGCAGTGAACTGTTTGCAAGCGGGATCAAGATCCTCATATAGCCCCTGAATTAGGGACTTAATTGCCAATAGAAGAAGGGCTGAAGCACATACCGGGTGCAATGCTGACCCGGAATAGATAAAACCATGTCGAGCGTATTGGTCAATCCTGCGATCTTCCCCATCTTTGGGGACAGTGGTCTCAGCAGATTGTACCATAGCCGAGCTGGAGAGTCCTAGTACAGGGGTATCGACGTCCGGAGGGACAGACCACAGCCTCACCAATTCTGGTGGAAAAGGATAACGCTTTTCCCAACTGGAAGGAATTCCAGATAACCGTGTGGGATGTTCCCATTCCTTAAGAACCACCCTCTCAAAGTGGTGCTGTCTGGGAAAGACCAAACTCGGCTGAGGCTCTTTAAATAACTGACCCTTTGGCGGGGCGGCCACCTCAGGCGTATCTAAACTCAAAATATTAAACATTTGAGCCAGAATGGAGGGGGTGTCAAAAACAACCCCCTCTGACCAATCGCCGATCTCATCAGCCACTTGCTGACCTGTCGGCTCATCTGACTCCGACGGGAGTTCATCCTCGTCAGGGGATCCATCGGACCATTCCACAGGTTCACAAAACTGGTCCTGTGGAGCCGAAGGTACCGGAGTCAGGTGCCTTCGTTTTGTAGCGGTTTTAAACGCTGCTTTAACGGGCATCATTTTCCGGGGGCAGGGCTGTGCTGCTGCCTCGGAATGCGAATCCCCACTTTTGACAGTGTCATGCGGGGTCCGGAATAGGGATGGAGAGGTAGGAGATGATGAAGGATGCGATGGCACCGCAGCCGAAGCAACGGACTGGCGCGCAATAGTCTGTTTTGCACAAGGGATGCAAATAAAGATATCATCAGCTGGGAGTGGAACCCCACAACCTACGCACCCCCCAAACGGAACAGCAGAACCGTTTCCGGAATCTACGGAAGCCTCCATATGGTGATTTATGGTATTCGCAATAATGGGACTTTTAAGGCATAAGCCGACCCAGGATGCCCCCTTTATTTTAGTAATGTCCAGGAAGGGAGGATTTATATAAATTTTTTTTTTCTTTTTTTTTTTTTTTTTTTAAGTTTAGGTCCCCTTTAATAGAAACTATATATATATACTTATATATAGTCTATGTATATAAACATTCAAATCAATCCCAATAATTAGCCAGGCACATAGAGCCGGAGGGCTAGCATAAGCAGGGATCCCAGGATCTGCAAGGCAAGAAAACAACCATCAGATCCTTCACATGTGTATAACATATAAGTATGGCACCAAGTGCCCTTAAATGACGCCCCCTTGATAATAGTGATTTCTCACTGTATTATTAAACAATATCTCCCATTTAACGGCCCCAATGGGAGGGGCCGCTTACCTGTACCGCAATCAGCCGGTAAGCCTGCAGCCAGCAGCCATGAGCCGGCAGAAGACAAAGTGCGGCCGTGCGCCCACGTGCCTTCCTGTTTTGAAGGAAGCTGGGACGCTGGGCCCGCCGCAGACGCCGCATGACGTCGGCGCCGTGCCCCCGACGCCGCGTCAGCGGGCCCGCCCCCCCCCCCCCTACGCTGATCAGCTGGAACACTTTACAGCTGATCCAGCACGCGCGTCCAGGCAGCGGAGGGGGGAGGGTAAAAACCGCATGTGCTGACAAAGCTCAATGAATGCCAGGCGAGGAGAGGGGAGAGGGGGGAGGGGGTAGGGGGCCACAAGCAACCAACTGCCAGAGAGGTGGCCAGCCCATACCCAGCGCAAGCTGCCCTAAAGCAGACCCAAAATATACACATGCTACAGTGAATGTATAAACATGACATATATGTTAACATGCAGTGATACAGTGAAACACACATACTAAAGCACACCCTCACCACCCCCCCAACGGGAGAGAAAGGGGCTACGGGGACCCTCGGGACAGGGGCATCCCATTTCCGGATCACCATGCCGGGTCGCCGCATTGCCCCACGCATGAGGTCGAGCGGTAGGAGATAAGCTCCTAGGCACTTAAAGTGCCATCTACCATTTGCCCGGTGAGCAGCCAAGGCTGGGAGGCTTCCTATTTCACCATAAAGGTATACAAACTCAAACCGGGCAGAAATAGACCAAAAGGGGGGTGGCGGGGTAAGAATACCCCGGCCTACCTGTAAGCAGGAGACTTCCAACTTCTGACTTGTCAGCAAGCAGAGAGAAAAAATACTGGTGATTGAAGGGAGGTACCAGGTATATATATAGGCCGGAAGGGGGCTCGTTACTAGACTTCCTCTCTGCACTACGTCACCTGGCGGTGGATTAACCCATGAAGTGATGAATATTTAAGAAGTGAAGCGGGGTGTGTGGCACACCAAGAATATAAGGTGCTAAAAGGCCTGCAAATGGTCAGTAGTATTGGGTAGTAAAACCATCAGGGCCCGGCACCCTCCATGGTGTGGATTTTTTCTTTTAACCAAACTTTTTTCATTGAGAGACGGAGGAAGCCAATACTTAGAACACGGCGTAAGGACAGTTATACACATTAAAAAGAAAATGGACGGATAGTAGAATATGCAGATGCTTCAAACTGTTACTGTAATGAAAAGGTGGGCATGCCTTGGCTTCTGTAAAGTTACCTTTCAATGATGAAAGTCCTATGCAAACAGCTTCCTGCACATTGCTTCCACAGGCAGTAACTTCACTGACCCATTGGAATCCATTAGGAGTCTCCAACGACCAATGGATAGAATCTGAAAGAAAGCATGTATTCTGAAAACATTTCCAAATTTTCATATAACCTGTTCACAATACATAGGCGTCGATTCAGAGGCTTGGGAGAAACTGACATTCACTTTCACTGTCTACCCTGGAGCTGATTCAGAGACAGGTGAAAATTTACAGCTAGTAGACAATGAAAGTGAATGGTAGTTTTCTCTCCTAAAAAAAGGTGCGTTTTTCCATGAATAATAATCCCATAAACCAAGGCACAAAAAAACAAGCATCAAACTCCATGTGCATGCATTGGGCGGGTGGACAGCTTTAAACATTTTGACCAATACCCTCCTGAAAGTAAAGATTATGTTTCCTATTTACCAGTGCTGGAAATTCTTAAAGTGGACCAACACCCACAAAAACAACTATGCTTTAAACAAACATAAAAAGACACTTACGTTTTAATGATCCATGCAGCCCTCTGTCCCTCGCAGCGTCTGCTTTCTAAAATCTCCTTCGCTGGAAGTCCCGCCCTCCAGCTCTTGTCCGTGTCCTTGACTGGCGTCTGCACTGCTTAGACGTGCATACCAGTCTTCAGGGATCGCGTGATTTCTTTGGTAGTGATGTCATCGGTGTGGGCGTGGAGGGAGGGAGGCAGGGAGGAGCTGAAAGGCGGAGGGAGTGAAAGGAGGAGATATGCCAATGAGGTGGCATATCCCCGCCTTTCATTCCCTCCGCCTTTCAGCGGAGCGCCCTCCCTTTCCCCTGCTCTGTCAGAGGGCGCTCACGCACTCACGTAAAGAAAAAAAAAACGCACAACGCGCATGCGCAGTAGCGAAGCGCCGCTCGCTCCCGATGCAAACGGCGCTTCACATACCTATTGCGCATGCGCAAGATTCACAAGAGGTCGAACGATCTCTTCCTCATAGATGGAAATCAAAGATGGCGGCGAAAAAAAAATTATGCAACACTAGTTGCCAAAGTCAAAATCAAGCTCCTGACCAGCTCCAGGTGCACAGCTGAGCATTCCTGCAATGATAGCACATCAGCAGTGGCCAATCATAGGATGTGACCCCTGATGCTAATTGATTGAGCCTGCTCCTTCATGACTGGCAGCAGAGACGCAAAGACCGGCGGGGGGAGCATTGGAGCCAACTTTGCTGAAACCAGACTCATAGGATCAAGCCTGTCGGCTGCCAGGTAAGTGTAGTTAGTTTTTTGTTTTTTTTAATGACCCTAGACAGTTCATTTAACTGCCTGCATCTGACTCCTTGCCCTTCGTAGTACACAGCTCTGATTAGTGTTCAATCTCCTATAGTAGGTAGAGTCTAAAAGATATATCTGCAGATACAAGTTATATAATTGCAGAAATAATATGCAATTATATAACTTGTATATATGTCAAATGACTCATTATAAATGGAGATAAAAGCTTTAGATTGAATAGACAAAAGGGAATCGTATGTATTCACCTAAAATTCCTTTCTCTTGATATCTACTCCGATACACAGGTAGCACTTGTTTTAATCCTCAGGGTAGACTGAAGATTAACCCACAAGTTACCGCTGTCCCAGAGGAGTTTGAAAGAGGAAGCAATATAACCAGTTGTATTTCATAACATAATCGTCCACACTTTCATGAGTCTTACAAATAAGCAATGAAAACAAATGGCAACTACGATGCATTTACAGGACTAAACAGTATAGTCCTTACTATAACACAAGAGCAAAAACTACCTGCTGGCCATGCCTGGGGTATAAAAGTTTTACTTTCAGCTTCTTGGTGTAGCTTGTGTTCATCTGATAAAAGATTTTCTGTATTGCAAGGACAAGGCTCTTGGAAACCCGGCACAGGACCGCCAGCCTATACACAGATAGGAGAGAGGCCGTTATCACTAAACACAAAGCACCATAAACCACCCACTTCCTTTTAAGATTATCCTATACAAAAATAACATTCCCAAGCCAAAATAGGACACAAATTGAAGGAAGCAAGACAACTAAATAAAAAAGCTGCCAAGATATAATCAAACAAAAGCCAGAGGATTATTAGTTACCAAGGCTAGGAGTTTATCCGAACAAAGTGCCTTCCCAGTGTTGTGATCACATTGTGGAAGGAAAGGCAGCTACCGTGGAAAAGAATGATTGGGGGTAGTGAAAAGGAACTTCAGGCACAATATATGTTCTTAGGGGGTAGTTTAATGTGGAGACTCTCGGGCATCTTGTATTGCATCACTGAGCCACAGGTCAAAATAGACTTTTGGTCCACTATCAAAGGTCTCAGTTTGGTTCAAATTGGTGCGGAGAAATTAGTGCACCAATACTCAGAGGGAAGTTTATGTGGTCACCTTCTATCCCCAGCCCAGTTCTCTTTACGAAAGCCTTTGCCCAATATTCATAACAAAATAAACTGGATGCAGTCAGCCATTTTCCTCCCTGGCCTAGCAGTCCTGCCCCCTGGTGCTTTCCAGCGATGATACATTCAGTTACAGTACACACAGCTCAACAATAGGGAGCACTGCAACTGGCATTATGTGACAGTTTAGTTGTAACCAAACTAATTAGAATATGGCTGCCATTCACCATAATACTACTTCCTGTTAAGCCCTTTTAGCAATATTGGGCAAAAGCTTTAGTAAAAAACTGTTTTGGGGCACTGGGCTGGGTATGGAAGGAAACAACATAAACTTCCCTCTTAGTATAGGTGCACTTTAAAGCTCAGGATCATCTCTGCTCTCTACACTTTGCGCGCCCAGGCAGAAATCAACTTTCCGGAGCATGGATGCACAATCTGTGGCCCGCACTGCCATCAGTTGCAGCCCTCACCACCGTTGCCTATCTCTACCCACCTCTGTTCACTTCAACTTCAACTTACCTCTTCCCACCACACCTCAGCCCACTTTACCTTTTCTCGCCTCACCCCAGCCACCTCACCAAGTACTCGGGTCACTTCTTCCTACTGCCCCTTGTGCCACCTTATCTTTTCTCCCGTCCCCCCTGCCTAATTCTTTTAACCTCACCTCCTCCTGCCTCACCTCACCAGTACTCAGGTCACC
Organism: Gastrophryne carolinensis; assembly: GCA_027917425.1. Taxonomy (NCBI): domain Eukaryota; kingdom Metazoa; phylum Chordata; class Amphibia; order Anura; family Microhylidae; genus Gastrophryne; species Gastrophryne carolinensis. The sequence continues at coordinate 126,262,394 of CM051244.1, read as the reverse complement.
TATTCCCACTGCACCTTGTCCTACATTATCTTTTCCCTCCTCATACCTGCCTAATTCTTTTAGTCTCCCCTCCTCCTGCCTCACTTCCGCTCTCCTCAACTCTTTCCACCTCTACACACCTGATCTTTTCCCATTCCTTCTCACTTCTTTCCACCTCACCTCTGCCTACTTCTAACCACATTACCTCTTCCAGCCTCACCTCTGCACACCTCACCTTTCCGCCTTACCTCTGCCTACCTCTACCCACCTCTTACCACTTCATCTCCGCCAGCCTCACCTCCGCACACCTCACCTTTTATTACCTTTTTTCTTCACCTCACCACTGCCCACATCTGCATATAGATAATAGCACATTTAAAGTGGACCGAAACCCAGGATTTTGACTATCCTGGGCTTTGGTCCTTGCCCCCGGACAGGGGTGGCCCGCTGTGTGAAACTGCTCAGGTTGCCGAAACCAATTCACCTCTTCCCAGTCCTACAGCGCATGCAAGGCCCCTTGTCCAATCAGCATGCTCACAGCGCGCTGACGGCTGCATCCCCAGCTACCCTCTAACAGGGAGTGTGCCTGCGCCGGCCATTCACGAATGCCTGGCATGGGCATGCGCCTTGCTAAAGGGATAGCGGGGATGCGACTGCAGTTCGCACATGTGCCTTTGGACCGAGAAAGAAGGTAAGTGTATCGGGTGACCTGGTGGCTTCACACAGCAGGGCATCCCGATTTTGGCTACCCAAGGGGGATGAATCAATTGGCCATTTGATTTCCGTGGGTTTTGGTCCACTTTACTGTTTTAATGTTACAGATTTCCTGCAATAGAGGGTTTGCGTTTTCTCCGCTACAATTTTATTATGGCCACTTGAATTGTGGTTGTGAGGGTAAGACAATTATGCTTTGATCTTACAAATTTGAGGCAAGGGAGGGCCTCAATTTTATATGGACCTATGATTACATTAACAAACTTGTCACTTGGTGAAAGCTGTAAACTACCTACCTATTGCATCCCTTAGCTCTCAGATTAAAGTATCTGGTCCTGCTTCCTCTCTGATGCAGTGTGAGAGTGAGAAGTTCTCTGTACAGAACTGTGCTAATCTAGCTAAAAAGGGTAAAGATCTCTCTATTATACACTGGCACTCAAAAAATCTGAGGGAGGTGCATTTGTGCTTTAACTATTTAACCAGCAAACATATGAAATTCATGGGGATGCATGTCTGACCTTTAACGGCAAGCCCTGTAAATTTTACGTGCCTGGCGTTTCCCCAGTTTACAAGCCCCCCCCCCCCCCCCAAAAGAAATTTCACCTCCGTCCAGGATCCAGCATTGGGGGTCTCCAATCCTGGGTCTTCAGCAGGGAAGAGAACATATATTCCCACCGCAGGGAGCCTTTTACACCGGCGAGTGTGCAGCCATCATCTCAATCCAGTAGAAAAGGCCCCTCCCTGTAGCAGGAGTGAGAGGTGCAGCTGAAGTCACCAATCCTCTGCCCATCTTCTAGCTTCCACCACTTACTTCTGTTGGTCAGAACAGCGATTGCCCCATGTGGAACAGCACCCGGCCATGGGAGGAGGTAAGTAAAAAAAAATATATATATATATATATATATATATATATATTTTAAAAGGACTGTTTTTTTTTTCACTTAACTCTTTGTGAGCTGGTAAGGAGTCATTGAGACTTCTATACCAGTTTAAAGGGCAGGAGGGCCGGCAAGTCACTTGCTAGCAAATGAGTGACTTGCCAAAGCCCCCAAATGCCAGAAGGGCTCAGAAAAGCCAGGTGCCTGCTTGGGCTATGCTGGCCGACATCCTTCAGGGCTGGAGGCCAGCCGCTCTGCCTCAATGTCTTGACTGTGCGCCAACTCGTTTCAATAATTTGAAAATCTCGTAAAACACTCTTTTTCAGTTTGGGGTGTCTCCTGGGTAGGAAGAGGTGTTTACCGATATATATGTGGTATCATTGTAATCTGGAAGAATGGGGCTTTTACACACAATATGTTTTTCTTGAAAAACACTACAAAATTTAAATATTATTTAGTTTTTTCCAGATATTTCACCCCAAAAAATACAAACAAGACATTTCATGTTAAAGTCCAAACTCTGCTTAAAAAAACAATATATAATTTCCCCTGGAAACTCCTGCAAAAATCACAGCTAAACATGTGCAGCCCAAAAATAGCCTGGCAACAGAAGGTGACAAAATCTATAGGTAGGCTGGCGTTTAAAAAGCTAAGGGATCACTGCATCGCTGCGGGGGACTCTGGAAAAGCATAGAAGGACTTAGCAGGAATGGGATAGGTTTACTTTCTCCCCCGATTTTCTCCTCTATACATAATATGGCCGGGGCGGGTTGCCAATGGGTTGGTCTCCCTGCCTCACTCCCTTCCTATCCCAACCGCTATATCCTGTCCCCCCCCCCCCCTCTCGTACAAGTGTCTGTCTTGTCTTTCCCCCCCTCTCCACCCCCTCTTGTTAATTGTTTCTGGTTGATTGTCTTATTTTTCCCTTTAATTGAAAAGTTGGGGACACGGATTGCAGAGGCTAAAGTAAGTTACAAAATGGGTTCGTTGTTCAACAATATGGAGCGGGCTCGACCGGCCCTGCATTTTATATACATGTCTTTGGACCTTTGAACATTGGTTGTGAACAATTCTGTTACTATGCAAATTGCTGCGTGTACCTGTGCGGCACAGATTTGTCAAGCTCTGTAATTTATTGTGCTTCCCTCAATAAAAACGTTTAATTTAAAAAAAAAAAAAAAAAAAGCTAAGGGAAAGCAGGACTTGATTAGAGGCAAGCCTTTTACACTCCCTACCTCCCCACTATTATATGGCGCTTGTATAAAGTGTTCTGCAGAAGCTGCCCAAACCACTGCCAGACCAGAAGAATTTACAATATGGAACACAGGTAGAAAGTACAGAATTTTGTTCCTTGCGGCCAGAGCATCCCAATTTGTAATACCCCAGGCTCACCTTTTTTTCTTACCTCTTTCTCGATCCTGCAGAGCAAGTGTGAGCTCTCCTCCAATCAGGGATCTATATCCAGCATTTTAATAATCGACATAGAATGGTGAATAAAGTAAGAGCAGAAACAGGAGAGATGCACATGCGCCAACGGATTGGCAAGAAAGTAAGACTTCTGGCAAACCAGGGGTTTGGTAAATCCAAATGTCTTACAGACTTTGGGAAAATGGTTGCTCCGCTTTGGGCTACCCAAAATGGTGTGTTTCTATTTGTTTCGGTTTCAAGTACTGTGAAATCCACTCAAACGTAATACCGTATATACTCGAGTATAGGTCGACCCGAATATAAGCCGAGGCACCTAATTTTACCACAAAAAACTGGAAAAGTTATTGACTCGAGTATAAGCCTAGGGTGGGAAATGCAGCAGCTACCGGTAAATTTCAAAAATAAAAATAGATACCAATAATGTTTTTGAATACCGTAAAGAGCAAGAAGGAGGGAATGTGGAAAAGAGCAAGAAGGAGGGAATGTGGAAAAGAGCAAGAAGGAGGGAATGTGGAAAAGAGCAAGAAGGAGGAATGTGGAAAAGAGCAAGAAGGAGGGAATGTGGAAAAGAGCAAGAAGGAGGGAATGTGGAAAAGAGCAAGAAGGAGGGAATGTGGAAAATGTTGGATGTAGAAAAGAGAAGACTGATGCAATCTGAAAAGGAGAAAAAAAGTTAAAGGCGTAAAATAAGAAAGAAAGAATGTGGAAAAGGGAAGAAAGAGTAAAAGAGAGAGATGTGTAAAAGTTAATTACTAATAGTAGTAAATGCTTTACCCCTGCAGTGCACGTGTCCCAGCTTTATCAGTGGAAAAGGCAATATATCCCAGTAGCCGTCCCACAGCCGGAGGCTCTCTATGAAGGGACAGGGGCGGCAGGGGCAGTGTGACAAGGTGTCTGAGCTGCAGGTGGGGAAGCTGTGGCCTGGCTCTGGGGAAGGGGACACGGCGGCGCTGTGTGAGGAGACTCCGCGGCGCTGTGCTCCAGTTCCGGCTTTTGCCGCCGCCCCGCACTGGCTCCGCCGCACACAGGTAAGTCACCCGTCACCTCTGTGTGGCACACACACACACACCTACCTGATGAGGGGGACACAAGAGGACCACATGCCCCGCACTGCTCCAGCATCTTGAACATCCTCACTGCCGACGGCGACCAAGCGCTGACGGCAGGCGGGGCTGCGCGGGGGGGCAGGCGTGGGTGCGCGGCCGCGCGCGCACCTTAGCGGGAACAGTAATGGCCCTGCCCCTTTTTCTCCTCCATTTCGGCCAAAATTTTCACTGGCTCGAGTATAAGCCGAGGCGGCTTTTTTCAGCCCAAAAAGTGGGCTGAAAAACTCGGCTTATACTCGAGTATATACGGTAATAGAAATGTTCTGCATAGACTGCAGTGTTTTGTACCTGCCAGCAATTATGTTGTTACTTGAGTTGTCCTTAAGGTGTGCAAACAACGCATTACTCACTTTATCCTCCAGATGAAGCTTCAGCAGTCGGAGATAAGCCACAGGAGCGAAAGCATCATTAGAATGCATGATCACCTCCATGGAATCACTGTAGCAGAAAGAGACAGAGGGGTCATGAACATGGCTGGACAGCTGCACTGAGCACTAATATGACAGAAGATGGAGGAATGTAACATGACAGGCCACACTCATATGATTAGGGTAGCTGTGCAGTGGAGTTCTCCACATAAAGCAATGTAATGTCCTTATTGTTTTAACAGATATCAAAAAACACCCAAACAGTAACAACCTAAAACATTGGGCAGGAACATGCCTGGACAGCTGCACTGAGCACTAATATGACAGAAGATGGAGGAATGTAACATGACAGGCCACAATCATATGATCCTCATAAAGCAATGTCATTGTTTTACCAGAAATAATAAAACACCCAAACAGTAACAAAACTTTAATGTATTTTATTGAGATTATATGTGATAGAGTATTTGTGAGGCGTAAAAGAATGATACATGATCCAAATTAAAAAAAAAAAAGGAAAAAAAACTGAAAAGTGCAAAGCACATATTCAGCCCCTGGATTCTGATAACGCCTAAAATCCATTGTAACCAATTGCCTTCAGAAGTCACGTAATTAGTAAATAAGGGTCCACTTGTATGTCATTTATTATCAGTATAACTACAGCAGTTCTGCAAAGGCAACAGAGGATTGTTAGAGAACATTAATGAACAAACAGCATCAGGAAAACCAAGGAACACACTACTGCTCAGGGTTAAAGTTGTGGTGAAGCGTATTGCAGGTTTTTTTTTTACCGGACCTTCACTCTGAATAACAGTCTATCTTGTAAAAATCAGCCTACCTGCACCTACTGCCTTTTCTGAGCTTTTAAACATCCAAGATGGCAGCCATGGAGTCTCAGGCTGCCTGCAGACAGGAAGTGCCTTCTGCATTCTGGGCTTGTCTTCCTTTTCCTGACCCTAGCTTTGCTCTGTCTGAGCAAAGCACAGCTATAACCTGTCCCCCTGCACACTCCCCCTCTCTTCTCCTCAGTATGGATGCTTTTGAGGCAAGATGGCGCCACCCGTATCCTGTAGTCCTGAACAGAGTTGCAGCCCAGTGGGGGGAAAAAATAATAGGTAAGTGACTTAAAACTTAACTTACATTAATTTTAGATGCCGGGGAATCTTTTCTTAAGGGTTTGAGCTTTTCTACTTATACAAAATAGCAGGCACAGCTTTTAATATTGATAACTGAGCATGCTGCCCGACCCGTCAAGCTACTAGAACATGGGCCAAACTGCCAAGAGTCATAAGAAAGGGGCACAACTCCACAAATACCATAAAATAATAATATTTTATTAAATGTTACACTATAGCAAAAATAAAAACACACATGCAACACAAAGACACTGTTAAAATCAATTCATCCACTATTCCTGTGATGCTAAAATACTTAGCAATCCATATTATAGAAGACCACAAGGTATCAAAAAGTACAAATAGAAATCAGTATTAAATAGCTCCACAAATTGCCCAAGAAAAAAAAACATTATGTATATATTTTTTTATATATTTCTAACTACTCAAGTGAGTGTTCAATTACTCCACTTTGTGCAAAAAATATAAGTATAGAAAGGTAATTACTACAAATAATTCATCAAGACCATAAACCTGTGCAGTCAATCAAATCTAGTGCAAATGCTAGATAAGGAGGCTATATTCACCAAGTAAAGCATTGGATGAGACCCCCAATGCAAACCCAATACACAAAAGTGCTGGTAGTGCAGGGCTGTTTAAGGGAGCTGAGGGTAGTAAGCAATCACTGGAAAGAAAAAGTAAAGATCATACTGTCCTTGTGGTCAAACGTGACTAATCATCAGGCAGTGGATTGAAGGCAGGATGATGCTGAAGGTCCAGTTTAAACCAAATACATAGTAATGCTAAAGTTGTTCTGTTTATTAGATTTTAGCAGACCTACACTATAGAATTTAAAATCATATTGGGTCCACTGCTGAAGGATAAGCAGCTTAGCAGGTCCACTCTTGTGGGCAATTCAGCATTTTTCCTTCAAAAATCGATTGTGGAAATGAGCCATAAATTGTCTGTTTTTTGTTTGGGGTTCGTAAATAATTGTAATAAGGGAGAACATAATCGGCATTTGACAGGGCCTTTATTTTTGTATCACATGATCTGTTTGACGATATCTGTGAAAACAGATTCATATTTTTGACTGTCCTTCTTGGCATGACTTGGCAAACAAAGGTTCGGCAGGCACATTGGTGGCTGATCCGAGACAGGCAGGTGGAGAAAACTGTGCTGGGCACAAAATTGACCATGGGTTCTCTGTGTTATATAGCAGTGGGGCAGTGTGGTCCGAGCTGCCCTTCTGCACATCTAAAACAAAAAATGCTGCCTCGATACTCATCGCTTCTGGGTCCTCTTCTAAGGCTGCCATGAAGAAGCCCATTAGCTTTCACAGTCTTTGTTCCACTGCCTTAGCTGCAGAAAAACAAGCCAAGGCTTGTCCGCGCAATGGGGGGCGCCACACCAACACCGATCGGTTCGCTGCCAGCCCTGCGGCCCATCAGACCAAAGACTGCAGAGCCGCTGGGAGCAGACTTTGCAGGGCACGTGGTGGAGGCCAAGGGGTGTGTGCCTTGTGTGCCCTGCTAATAATCCAGCCATGCTTGGCCACAAAGCCTTCAGATGAAACTTTGGTCAGGATTGCAAGCATTTTGTGGACAATTCTGCTCCTCTAGTTCTCAAATCTGTATTTTTTTTAAATGATTTTTTATGTTTTTTGGAATATATTATTTTACATTTTTGTCTGCCATTAAAAAGACTGTTCTATCCTGTACAACAATTTTTTTTAACAGTAGTTTCTATAGCTCACCTATTAAACACCTTTAACACTGCCAAGTGCCAAGCCCGTAGGTACTACAGGGTTGCTTCTCCGATCGTTAAGTGCCAAGCCCCTAGTACCTACGGGCTGGCTTTCCCCCCTGCTAGCTTAAAAAATAAAGTAAATTAACACTCACCTGACCCCTCATTCAAATCCGCCGGGTCTTCTCTTCACCCTGGGGGTATCCGATTACCCCCAGGGGCTCTTCTGCCTTCAGGTGGGGGCAAAAAATAGCTTGCCCCCCCCCCGCTTCGGCAGCCGTTGCTGCTAAGAATAAAAAAAAAAACCTAATGACATTTACTCACCTCTGTGCCCCATCCCTCGGGCCGGGTCTCCTCTTCACCGAGGGGGGGGGGGCTCCGATCGCCCCCTGGGCTTCTCGGCGGTGAGGAGGGGGCAAAACATGCCCCCTCGGACGTTCGCACAGATAGTCCCGCCCCTTCGTGGGTGGGGCTTATGACGTCACGTGTGACGTCATCCAGCTGCGGGCTCGGGACTTTCAGATGTCAGGTCTGATCACTGGGGGGGGGGCTGGAGAGAATCGTCGCGGGACACAGGATCGGAGGCGAGTGTTAAAAATATATATATATATTTTTTTTTTCTCTGTGTCAGTGTCTTTTTTTTTACATTTAACCCCTTGTGAACTGATAAGGGGTCCATGAGACCCCCTATAGTAGTTCACAAGGCTGGGGGCTGGCAAGTCACCTGCAACTAGCAGGTGAATTGCCATTAACCACCGCACCCCCAATTACCTGCCTCTCCAAAGCCCGGGGGGGGGGGGAGCAGAAGAGCCCGGGCCCACACAGGGTATGTGGGCTTGTAGGCTGCAGGGTGGGGAGCCACAAAAGCTGGCCCCTGCACCCTGTTCCTACAAGACCCCATAGCTGGTTGCTGGGGACCCTACGTCCTTTTTTGGGATTTTTAAGGGTTAACCTAACCCTAACCCTTAAAATTCCCCCCAAAAATGCCCCCCCCCCCCGGGAGGGGGGAACCTGTTTCATTTTTTTTATTTAAACCCCTTATGCTCTGTCACCCAGCAGCTATAAAAGGCTTCCAGCAGCAGCAGGAGAGCAGAAGCCAGAGTGATCAGCGTGGGACACAGTGGCTCAGGGATGGATGGGAGGCAAGTATAAAAAATAAAAAATACAATTCTGTGATTACTCACCTGTAGAATAGGTATTATGAGTATACAGTATGTCCTGCTCCAGAAAGATTACTTACAAGTGGGTATTACTCCGCCAGATGGCGCTGGACTGCAGAGACATCGAAAACAGGCTCCTCCCGGTCCCTCAAATACCCAGGGACCTCCCACAAATCCCCAGCATTGAAAAGCAGTTAACAAGAAGCCGGGAGAATTAAACAACCCAAACTATCAACTATAACAAAGATAACAATCACCATACAGGGGATCCAAGATAAAGTAAAACCAAGGGTGGGGTGGAGCAGGACGTACTGTATACTCATAATACCAATTCTACAGGTGAGCAATCACAGAATTGTATTATTCTTAGTATACAGTACGTCCTGCTCCAGAAAGATTACTTACAAGTGGGACATCCAATAGCAGTGTCCATAAAGTAGGGTGGGATCCCCAAGAAAAAAATACAATTCTGTGATTACTCACCTGTAGAATTGGTATTATGAGTATACAGTACGTCCTGCTCCAAATCTAATACTTACAGTTGGGATATACTCCGCCAGATGGCGCTGGGCTGCAGAGACATCGAAAATAGGCTCCTCCCGGCCCCTCAAATACCCGGGGACCTCCCACAAATCCCCAGCATTGAAAAATACCATTTTGTGATTACTCACCTGTAAAATGGGTATTATAAGTATGTCACACACCCCGCTTCAGATTACTAAATCATTAGACATGGGTTATACTCACCGCTAGGTGGCACTGTTTGCAGAGAAGTCCAGAAAACAAGAAACCCCTCCCGGTCTATACATACCTGGAACCTCCTAACAATTCCCCAGTAATTCAAACAGCAATAAGACAAGGTACCAGGAAAAAACCAATGGTAACCCTCAATTGTAGAAAAAAAAAACTTTTTTAAAGAACCAGGATACCAAAAAGGGCGGGTGAAGCGGGGTGTGTGACATACTTATAATACCCATTTTACAGGTGAGTAATCACAAAATGGTATTATTCTAAGTATGTCACACACCCCGCTTCAGATTACTAAATCATTAGACATGGGACATCCAACAGCAGTGTCCAAAAAGGGGGGGTATCCAACCAGGCAATGAAGCAGAACTCAAACCACTGCAGCCTGCAGAACCTTGCGGCCAAAAACAGCATCCACTGAGGCCCGCACATCAACCTTATAAAACTTGGAAAAAGTGTAAACCGAAGACCAGGTAGCAGCCTTACAAACTTGATCAACAGAAGCCTGGTGCTGAAAAGCCCAGGACGCTCCAACCGCACGAGTAGAATGAGCAGTAACACGAAAAAGGGGATCCTTCCCCTTGGCAGAGTAGGCCCCAACAATCGCCTGACGAATCCATTTGCTAATGGAAGACTTAGCCGGAGCCAAGCCCTTCCTAGGCCCACAGGGCACCACGAAAAAGGCATCAGTCTTACGAAAAGAAGACGTAGTACACAGATAGTACTTGACACAACGTACCACATCCAAACAATGCAACGCCCTCTCCTTGTCATTCCCAGGTCTAGGACACAAGGAGGGAAGGACAATGTCCTGATTAAGATGAAACGCCGGGACCACCTTAGGGAGAAAGTCTGGCTTGAAGCGAAAAACCACTTTGTCCTGATGTTTCTCAAAATAAGGAGCCTGAATAGACAAGGCTGACAACTCCGAAACACGCCGAACCGAAGTGATGGCCACCAAAAAGACAACCTTCTGAGTCAACATAGAGAGAGCAATATCCTGCAAAGGCTCAAAAGGAGGAGCCTGAAGAGCAGAAAGGACCAAATTCAAATCCCAAACAGGGAGCAAAGGCTTCCTAGGAGGCCGCAGATGCGAAACCCCCTGGAAAAAAGTCTTGACCAACGAATGGAGAGCAAATGACTTCTGAAAAAAGATAGACAAGGCAGAAACCTGCCCCTTCAAAGTACTCAGCTGAAGGCCAGAGTCCAGCCCAGATTGAAGAAATTCCAAAATCCTAGAAATAGAAAAAACCCGGCAGGGCAAAGATCTAGCCTCACACCAATCAATATAAGATCTCCAAGCCCTATAATAGATGGAAGAAGAGGATCTCTTCCTAGCACTAATAAGAGTCCGAATAACCGAATCCGAAAGACCCTCCTCCTTTAAGATGGAGGTTTCAGCAGCCAAGCCGTCAAAGCCAGCGTTGGTAAACTGGGGTAACACAGTAGACCCTGAGTGAGCAGATCCGGCCGAAGAGGCAGATCGAACTGATCCACTGCCAGACGAACGATGTCTGCGAACCACACCCGCCTTGGCCACCTTGGAGCCACGAGAATGGCGGGAACTCCTTCCAGAACCAACTTTCGCAGCACCCTGCCCAGCATGGGGATCGGAGGAAACAGATAAAGGAACCCCAGGTCCCTCCAGCTCAGGGCCATGGCATCCGCCGCCAGAGCCAGAGGATCCTGAGAAAGCGACACGAATGTCGGAAGCTTGTGATTGTGACGAGAGGCAAACAGATCCACCTCCGGCGTCCCCCACCGAAGGCAAAGCGACCGAAACACCTGGGGGTGGAGAGACCATTCCCCCGGCGGGACGAACACCGACTCAGAAAGTCCGCCTCCGTGTTTTCCACTCCCGGAATGTACACTGCCAAGATGCAAGAAACATGAGTCTCTGCCCAAACTAGAATCAGAGACACCTCCCTGAGAGCACCCAGACTGCGAGTCCCTCCTTGGTGATTGATGTAAGCAACGGCCGTCCGATTGTCCGATCCAACCCGAACCGGCAGGCCCTGTAAATGCTGCGTCAAGTGAGACAGAACCAACCTGATGGCTCTCAACTCCAGAACATTGATGGGCAAGTGAGCTTCCTGAGGGCCCCACCGCCCCCGGAACCGAAGATCCTTCCAGAAACCTCCCCATCCTGACAAACTGGCGTCCGTGGTGACAGTCTCCCAAAGCGGGGTCAGAAATGACCTGCCCTTCAGAAGATTGTCCGAGACCATCCACCACAGTAGAGACTGCCGAACCCGAGGGGACATCCGGAAGGACCGATCCAATGACCGCGCTCGCCGGTCCCAAGACGCCAAAAGATGAAGCTGAAGCGTCCTCGTGTGAAACTGCGCGAAGGGAACTGCCTCGAAAGAGGCTACCATCAACCCCACCAGTCTCATCCCTAACCGGATGTACGGGCGAGGATTGGAAAGAAGAAGCTGAGCCAATTCCTGAATCAAAAGAACCTTGGCCTGAGGGAGAAAAACTCTGTGCTGGCAAGAGTCCAAGGACATTCCCAGAAAGGTCACCACCCTGGCAGGAACCAGAGAAGACTTGGGGTAGTTGATCACCCAGCCGAACCTCTCCAGCATAGACACCACCATGCTGGTGTCCCCTTCCGCTTGACTGAAGGAAGGCGCCATGATGAGAAGATCGTCCAGGTAAGGCACAATGCGAATCCCCTGAGCTCTGAGCAGGGCCATCACTCCCGCCAACACCTTGGTGAACACTCTCGGAGCCGAGGTGAGGCCAAATGGAAGAGCTACAAACTGGAAATGCCGATTCTCCACCACAAAGCGAAGAAACCTCTGATGAGCCGGAAAAATCGGAATGTGAAGGTATGCATCATTGATGTCTATGGACGTCATAAAGTCCCCCTGCCGAAGCGAACCGATCGCAGACCGCAGGGTTTCCATGCGAAACTTCCGGGGACGAATAAACCGGTTGAGAAACTTCAAATCCAGGATGGGACGGAACGACCCATCCTTTTTGGGTACAGTGAAGAGATTGGAATAATACCCGCGCCCCACCTCCGAAAGAGGGACCGGGCAGACGACTGCCAATTCCAGAAGATTCCTTACCGCCGCCAGGAGCCCCTGCGCGGCCAAAGGATCTGAAGGTACCCGAGACCTGAAAAACCTTGGAGGAGACAATAGACCTAACCGCCAACACCAAGAGTGCCGAAGCACAAACAGGCCTCAACACCAAACCCGCACAGACAAAACCATGGCGGGCCAGCTGATCAATCCGGCGATCCTCGCCGTCCTTTAGAGAAGTTGTGTCGGGAGAATGAACAACCGCCGTATTAGACAGTCCCAAGACCGGAGCATCAACCTCGGGAGGGACAGACCAACGCTTCATCAAGTCCGCCGGAAAAGGATACTTTCTATCCCAGCTAGGCGGTACCCCAACGAGACGCGTAGGCTGCTCCCATTGCTTAAGGACAACATCCTCAAAATGCTGTTGACTGGGAAACTCCAAGCGCGGCTTGGACACCCCAAACAGCTGACCCTTAGGCCGAGGAGCAGCTGCCGGAGGATCCAAATCCAAAACCTCAAACATTTGGGCCAGAATGGAAGGCGTATCAGGGAGAGGCCCTTCAGCCTGGTTACCCTCAGCGCCCAGCAACGGCTGAACCTCGGGATCCTCTAACTCCTCAACAAGCTCACCCTCTTCAAGGGGACAATCTGACCAATCCAGCGCCCCAATAACTTCCTCATCTGAGTCCGGCGGAGGCGGAGACAGGTGTTTCCGCTTAGCCGGAGCCTTCTGAGCGACCACAGCGGAAAACATCTTCTCGAGGCTGGCCAACCGGACGCATACCTCAGATTGCGAATCACCCCCAACGACAACGTCACACGGGGTCCGGAACAGGCGAGGAGGGGAGGGAGATGGCGCGGCCGAAGAAGTACCGGGCACCGGGGTGCCGGACTGGCGCTCAATGTTCCGCTGCGCACATGGAATACAAATAATGACATCATCCCCTGGGAGCCCCATACCCCCCGCACAGCCTGGACTGTCCCGAAGGACCATTTCCGGTATCTTTGGTAGCCTCCATATGGTGAATTTATGGTATTCGCAGACCCCAGGGATTTACGCAGTAAGCGACCCGGGATGCCCCTTAATATTTCAATATATATATATATATATATATATATATATATCACTGCCCAATAAAGAATGTAATGGCCAAAAAACCCCAACTAGCCAGGTATATAAGACCGGGAGAACTCTGTAGGATGGGATCCCAGGATCTGAAAAACAAGAGACAACAATCATTCCAGGCACAACCCACACAGAAAAATACAGTACTTATAAAGACAGGCCGTCCCCCCTTTAGACACATGCCCAGAATACTGGCTAAATAGCCCTGCCAACACCCCCAGCTAGAGGGGGGGGGGGAAATGGCGGCCACTGCCAGGCATACAAGCACACACACCGCCAAGGAGAGAGGAAAAATGAGGGGCGGGCCCATAGAAACGCGGGAGCCGCAGTGGCCCCGCCCCTCCCCAAACCGGCCAACCACGGTGCGGGCCGCGCAAAACGCGGTCCCGCCCATCTCCTACGCCGAGACTCTCTTGGTCATTCCTCCGAGCAGCGGGCACCAGCGGGGATGGCGCCCGCATATACCATCAGGCAGACCGGCGGCACATATGCCGCCCGGTCCCCCCGCCAAGCAACAAAACGCCGCGAGCGTCGGGAAGGTCCTCGGCGCTCCACATCCAGGCGGGCCGGCGGCGCAGCGCGCCGCCCCGCCCACCGTCCAAACAGGAATCCCGTCACAAAAAACGGGCGCCAAAGCATGGCGCCCGTCCAGTGTATCCCAAGCGCCGGGCCGGCGAACCCTCGCCCGACCCGCCCAATACCAGGAAAATAAAGGCAGAGGGCCCGGAAAGTCACACACACACACACACAAAACGGTCACACATATAGACCAGCACATTAAAAACCTAAAGTAAGAAAATGCAATTCTTAGCTGAGCTAGACTCAGTACTCTAACTAATGCTCTACCTGATGAGCCATTCGGCCTGCTACCTAAAGTGATATGAGAGCAGGGGCATCCCACGTCCGGATCACCACTCCGGATTACCGCTATGCCCCATGATATGGGGTCGAGCGGAGGAGCTAATCTCCTAGGCACCTAAAGTGCCATCTACCCTTGCCCGGCCTACAGCCTAAGCTGGGAGGCTACCAGACAAAACAAGGGGATTAAAACAAACAGAGCCGGGCAGAAATAGACCATGGGGGGGGGGGGCCGGGGTGATACCCCGGCTACCTGCAAGCAGGAGACTTCTTTCTTCTGTCTTGTCGCCACCTTGCAGAGAAGAACACTGGGGAATTGTTAGGAGGTACCAGGTATGTATAGACCGGGAGGGGTTTCTTGTTTTCTGGACTTCTCTGCAAACAGTGCCACCTAGCGGTGAGTATAACCCATGTCTAATGATTTAGTAATCTGAAGCGGGGTGTGTGACATACTTAGAATAGCAGTTAATGAGAAGCCGGGAGAATGAAACAATCCAAACTATCAACTATAACAATGGTAACAATCACCATACAGGGGATCCAAGATAATGCAACCAAGGGTGGGTTGGAGCAGGACGTACTGTATACTCATAATACCAATTCTACAGGTGAGTAATCACAGAATTGTATTATTCTTAGTATACAGTACGTCCTGCTCCAAATCTAATACTTACAGTTGGGACATCCAATAGCAATGTCCATAAAGTAGGGTGGGATCCCCAAGAAAATCAGCAGCAGACAGTTTAAACCACTGCTGCCTTCAGAACCTTGCGGCCAAAAACAGCATCAGCTGAGGCCCTAACATCAACCTTGTAAAACTTTGAAAAGGTATGAACAGAAGACCAGGTAGCGGCCTTGCAAACATGTTCAACAGAAGCCTGGTGCCGAAAAGCCCAAGAAGCACCAATAGCACAAGTGGAATGAGCAGTAAGGCGGAAGGGAGGATTCTTCCCCTTAGCAGAGTAGGCCTGAATCACAGCCTGACGAATCCACTTGCTGATAGTAGACTTGGCAGGAGCCAAACACTTCCTAGGACCAGAAGGGACCACAAAAAGAACATCAGTTTTCCTGAAAGGTGCAGTAGGCACCAGATAGTACTTCAGACACCTAACCACATCCAAAGAGTGCAAAACTCTCTCCTTAGCATTGCTAGGATTAGGGCACAAAGAAGGAAGAATATCCTGATTCAAATGAAAAGCAGACACTATCTTAGGTAGAAAGTCAGGTTTGAAACGAAACACCACCTTGTCCTGGTGTCTCTCATAGTAGGGGGGCTGAATGGACAGCGCCGCCAACTCAGACACACACCTGACTAGCCACCAGAAACACAACCTTGAGCGTAAGAATGGCCAAGGCAGCATCCTGCACAGGTTCAAAGGGAGCGCCCTACAAGGCTGACAGGACCAAGTTCAGATCCCAAACAGGCACCATAGGCTTACGTGAGGGACACACATGAGTGACCCCCTGGAAAAAAAGTCCTGATCAGAGGGTGCTGAGCAAAGGACTTCTCGAAGAAAATAGCCAGGGCAGAAACCTGATCCTTCAGAGTACTGAGTTGGAACCCTATCTCCAACCCATGCTGCAGGAACTCCAGAATCCTGGGAATAGAGAACACACGACAGGGAAGAGACTTAGACTCACACCAGTCAATGTAGGCACGCCAAACCCTGTAATAAATGGAAGAGGAAGACTTCTTCCTAGCTTTAATTTAAGTATCCACAACCGAGGAAGACAGCCCCTTCTCCATCAAGATGGAGGTTTCAGCAGCCAAGCTGTCAAAGCCAGAGTTTGAAAATTGGGATGGCGTAGTGAGCCCTGAGTGATCAGATCTGGCACCAAGGGCAGAGCGTACTGATCTACTGCCAGCTGTACCACGTCTGCGAACCACACTGTTCTTGGCCACCTGGGGGCCATCAGAATTGCTGGCACCCCTTCCAGAGCAATCTTGCGCAGAACCCTGCCCAGTAGGGGAATTGGAGGGAGGACATACAGGAACTGAAAGTCCTTCCATGACATTGCTAGCGCATCCAAGGTCAGGGCCAGAGGATCCCTGGACAGAGAGACAAAAGCTGGGAGCTTGTGATTGTGGCGGGACGCAAACACATCCACATCTGGTTTGCCCCAGCAGTGACACAGAGATTGAAACACCCTGCTGCAGAGGGACCACTCTCCCTTGCGAGAGGTCCCCCTGCTCAGAGAGTCCGCCAGGCGATTTTCCACCCCCGGAATGTACACAGCTGAAATGCAGGGGACATTGGCCTCCGCCCAAGTCAGGATCAGAGACGCTTCCTGGAGGGCCCCGGGTCCCTCCCTGATGATTGATGTAGGCAACTGCCGTCTGGTTGTCCGAGCACACCTGAACAGGCAGGCCCTGAAGATGAGTAGTCAAGCGAGCCAGAATTAACCTGATCGCCCGCAGATCCAAGACATTGATAGGTGTGTGGGCCTCCTGAGGGCCCCATCTCCCCTGGAACCGCAGGGACTTCCAGAAACCCCCCCAACCTGACAGACTGGCATCCATGGTCTCCCAGGAAGGGGCAAGAAAGGATCTGCCCCCCAACAGGTTCCTTGAGTCCATCCACCACAAGAGGGACCTCCTGACCAGGAGGGAGACCACAAAGACCCTGTCCAGGGATGCTGGGTCCTTGTCCCATACTGACAATAGGTGAAGTTGCAGAGGCCTCAAGTTGAACTGAGCATAAGGGACCGCTTCGAAGCACGCCACCATCAGGCCCACCAGCTGCATCCCCTGCCTGATGGAGGGATGGGGACAAGCTAGGAGGGACTGAGCCTGTGCAATCAGACTGTCCACCTTCTGCTGAGGAAGGAAGATCCTTGCCTGAACTGTATCCAGACTCATTCCTAGGAATGGAGTTACCAAGGAAGGGGACAGTGAGGACTTGGGGTGGTTGATCACCCATCCAAATGACTCCAGAGTGGACACCACCAGCTGAGTATCCAACTCTGCCTGATGTAGAGACTGGGAAGTGATGAGGATGTCGTCCAGATAGGAAAGCACGCAGACGCCCTGACATCTGAGCAGAGACATCACGCCAGCCAGCACCTTGGTGAACACCCTGGGAGCTGAAGCGAGGCCGAAGGGCTGGTAGTGTTGATCCATCAGAGCGAACCTGAGGAACCTTTGATGACCTGGGAACACAGGAATATGAAGGTAAGCATCTTTCGTGTCCACAGAAGTCATGAAATCCCCTTGGCGCAGGGAACTGATGGCAGAGCGCAGAGTTTAGGATCTTTAAGGATCTTTAAGTCCAGGATGGGCCTGACAGAACCATCCTTTTTGGGTACTGTGAATAGGTTGGAATAAAAGCCCTTGCCTTTTTCTCTTAAAGGGACCTGGCAGATGACCCCCAGCTCCAGGAGGCCTTGCACTGCTTGCACTAGCTCCTGAGCTGACACAGGGTCCTGAGGAATCCGGGATCTGATGAACCTTGAAGGGGGATCGGCAGCAAACTCCAACTTGTAACCGGAGGACACTACCTCCTGAATCCATCGGTCTGAGACATGAAGCCTCCAGACGTGAGCAAAGTGCTGCAGCTGTCCCCCCACCCGGATGGGTGAGGGCGCCCCATCATGCCTGAGGGGGCTTAGGGGAGGATTAAGCTTTGGGACCCCAGGAGGAGCCAGGACGTCCATGTCCTCTGCCTCTACCCTAGAAATCTCCCCGGGCCCCAGGGAAAGAAACCCCCCTTCCCTGTCTTGCACCACGGTAAGGGGAGGAGAAGGAACCCTGACACCGAAAGGGCCAAGATTGCCGCCTGCGCTGGGGTAACCTGCCTCCCTTAGCAAAAAGGTCCAGGCGGCCCCCAAACAGGCGCAGTCCTTTAAAGGGAAAACCAGTGAGGGCCTTCTTGGCAGCGTTGTCAGCAGCCCACTGGCGCAGCCAGACCGAGCGGCGTATAGCCACCACGAGGGCAGAAGTTCTGGCACACATTCTGATGGTGTCATCCAATGCTGATAGGACAAAATTTACAAAAACATCACAACTGGAGAGTGCATTAAACACCTCACAAGGCAAATCATCAGGGGCACTATCAAGCATATTTCTGATAAGGGTTCTAGAGGTCACAGCAGTAATGGCAGAGGCACAGACCGGGCGCAGCGCCGTCCCCGCACATGCAAAGGTGTGGGATGCCAGCTGGTCAATGCGCCGGTCTTCAGCATCCCGCAGGGTAGTAGAATCAGGGGAATGCATGACAGAGGTGTTAGATAGCCCTAGGATCGGGGGATCCACCTCGGAGGGGGGGGGGGATGACCAACATTTTACCACCTCAGCAGGAAAGGGATACTTCCTATCCCAACTCTGTGGTACCCCGGGAAGTTTACTGGGGCGCTCCCATTCCTTGAGCACAAGGTTGTGGAAATGTGCCTGCTCTGGAAATTCCAAACGTGATTTTGCTGTATGGAAATGCTCCCCTCTTTGCCTGGGAGCCTCAACAGGGAGAGAGATAGACAGAACCTCAAAAATCTGGGTCAATAATCTGTCAGTGTCATCCGGGGCCCAGGGGTCAAAGCCAGAATTGTCACCCCTTGGTCTCTCATCAGATGAGCCTGAAGCAGAAAAGAGCTCCCCTTCATCAGACGGGGTATAGCCACACAGATTCCAAAACTCCTCAGTTCCCATAGGGAAAACAGCAACATTAGGCGTCAGGTGGCGCTTCTTAGCAGGGGCCTTACGCGCTAAGGACTTAGCAATCAACTGCTCAACATTAGCCAGCCTAGAAGACACATCAGGCTGAGAATCCCCACTAGTATGCAACTCAGTAGGAGTGAGGTTTAAGCTTGGGGGAGTAGGCGAAGTGAAACGAGGTGCAGCCACTGGCAGGCCAGATTGCAATGCAAGCACCTGCTCAGCACAGGGTACACAGACCCGTGCCTTGTCAGCGTCAGCATGAGGCTGCCAACACGCTACACACAGCCGGTCTTGTCCCGAAGGGACCCTGGTCACATTATCCTGGGATGCCTCCATATGGTGATTATAGCGGCACTATACGCAGATAGGGAATAGCGCTATGTAGCAACCCTGGATGCCCCAGTAACCCGCTAGGGAAGTGGGAGTATAATTTTTACAAGGCCTACAAGCAATATACTAAAACAGGGCCGGGAGAAGCCAAGAAGGGTTAGTCCCGCCTGAAAGACATAAGCAGACAAGACCTTAAGTACATCATAGCAAAAGTGAAGGAAATAAAGCCGCCCGCGAGGGCACTTACAGACCGCGGTAGGTAGGAGTCCGTCGCGCATAGGCCAACCAAGCAGGAAAGATGGCGTCGGTATACCTCGAGGGACGGCCTAGTAACAGCGATGACGCGGAACGCGCCAGACGGGCCCCGCCCCCTCGAAGAGCGCGAAGCCAGAACGGCCAGCAGCCAATGATGCCGCACCAGCGCCTGAGGTAATGCCGCCGCCAAGCACGGAACCAAGTCAGCGCGCGGCAAATTTAAAAGCAGTAAAGACAAGTCAGCGTGGCGGCTGACACAAGAATAAAAGGCATGTGAAAAGAGAAAGCACAGAATGCATAACATACATATCTATACACATACACACCCCCCTCTTTTCCCCCGAAGACTACAAGGAGGATGAGGGAGGACGGCGGCCACTTAAATAGGGCCCACCGATAGGCAGGGGCAAGGGGCAATAGTGCGGGAGGGGCATCCCA
Organism: Gastrophryne carolinensis; assembly: GCA_027917425.1. Taxonomy (NCBI): domain Eukaryota; kingdom Metazoa; phylum Chordata; class Amphibia; order Anura; family Microhylidae; genus Gastrophryne; species Gastrophryne carolinensis. The sequence goes on along the minus strand of CM051244.1, from coordinate 126,242,460 downwards.
TAGAGGCTCACCATAAGCCTGAACCGCCTACCCTTTGGTGGGGGATTGCGGTGGAGCAGCGCTCCTAAGCACCAATAGCGGTGCTGCCTACCTCCACCCGACCAGCGCAGCCAAGGCTGGGAGGCATATTACTAGTGGAACAGGTGGAAATAGTCCTACAGGGCAGCAGGTTAATAACCCCGCTCACCTGCAAGTAGAGAGCCAATTTCTCGTCCTTCGCAGCCAGACTGCAGAGATATTCTGGGGATTTGTGGGAGGTCCCCGGGTATTTGAGGGGCCGGGAGGAGCCTATTTTCGATGTCTCTGCAGTCCAGCGCCATCTGGCGGAGTATATTTCAACTGTAAGTATTAGATTTGGAGCAGGACGTACTGTATACTAAGAATATAGCAGCAGACAGTTTAAACCACTGCCGCCTGCAGAACCTTTCGGCCAAAAGCAGCGTCAGCTGAGGCCCTAACAGCAACCTTGTAAAACTTTGAAAAGGTATGAACAGAAGACCAGGTAGCGGCCTTGCAAACTTGTTCAACAGAAGCCTGGTGCTGAAAAGCCCAAGAAGCACCAATAGCACGAGTGGAATGAGCAGTAAGGCGGAAGGGAGGATTCTTCCCCTTAGCAGAGTAGGCCTAAATCACAGCCTGACGGATCCATTTGCTGATAGTGGACTTGGCAGGAGCCAAACCCTTCCTAGGCCCAGAAGGGACCACAAAAAGAGCATCAGTTTTCCTGAAGGGCGCGGTAGCCACCAGATAGTACTTCAGACACCTAACCAAATCCAAAGAATGCAAGACCCTTTCCCCAGCATTACTAGGATTAGGGCACAAAAAAGGGAGAACAATGTCCTGATTCAAATGAAAAGCAGATACTACCTTAGGCAGAAAGTCTGGCTTGAAACGAAACACCACCTTGTCCTGGTGTCTCTCATAGTAGGGGGCTTGAATAGAAAGTGCCGCCAACTCATACACACGCCTAACAGAAGTGATAGCCACCAGAAAGACAGTCTTGAGTGTAAGAATGGCAAGGGCAGCATCCTGCACAGGTTCAAAGGGAGCACCCTGCAAGGCTGACAAAACCAAATTCAAATCCCAAACAGGCACCATAGGCTTACGTGGGGGCGCACATGAGTCACCCCCTGGAAAAAAGTCCTGATCAGAGGGTGCTGAGCAAAGGACTTCTGGAAGAAAATAGCCAGGGCAGAAACCTGCTCTTTCAGAGTACTGAGTTGGAGCCCCATCTCCAACCCATGCTGCAGGAACTCCAGCATCCTGGGAATAGAGAACACAAGACAGGGAAGAGACTTAGACTCACACCAGTCAATGTAGGCACGCCAAACCCTGTAGTAAATGGAAGAGGAAGACTTTTTCCTAGCCTTTATCAAAGTATCCACAGATGGAGGTTTCAGCAGCCAGGCCGTCAAAGCCAGAGTTTGTAAATTGGGATGGCGTAGAGAGCCCTGGGTGAGCAGATCTGGCACCAGAGGCAGAGCGTACTGATCTACTGCCAGCTGCACCACGTCTGCGAACCACACTCTTCTTGGCCACTTGGGGGCCACCAGAATTGCTGGCACCCCTTCCAGGGCAATCTTGCGCAGAACCCTGCCCAGCAGGGGAATTGGAGGGAAGACATACAGGAACTGAAAGTCCTGCCATGACATTGCTAGAGCATCCGTGGTCAAGGCCAGATGATCCTGAGAAAAAAGCTGGGAGCTTGTGATTGTGACGGGATGCAAACAGATCCACATCTGGTTGGCCCCAAAGGTGACACAGGGATTGAAACACCCTGCTGCATAGGGACCATTCTTCCTGGCGAGAGGTCCCCCTGCTCAGAGAGTCCGCCAGGCGATTTTCCACCCCGGGATGTACACAGCTGATATGCAGGGGACATTGGCCTCCGCCCAAGTCAGAATCAGAGACGCTTCCTGGAGGGCCCCCTTGCTCCGGGTCCCTCCCTGATACAGGCAACTGCTGTCTGGTTGTCCGAGCGCACCTGAACAGGCAGGCCCCGAAGGTGAGTAGTCAAGTGAGCCAGAACTAACCTGATCGCCCGCAGTTCCAAGACATTGATAGGTGTGTGGGCCTCCTGAGGACCCCACCTCCCCTGGAACCGCAGGGACTTCCAGAAACCTCCCCCAACCTGACAGACTGGCATCCGTAGTGACCGTCTCCCAGGGAGGGGTAAGAAAGGATCTGCCCCCCAACAGGTTCCTTAAGTCCATCCACCACAAGAGGGACCTCCTGACCCGAGGGGAGAGCACACAGACCCCGTCTAGGGAGCTGGGTCTTTGTCCCATACTGACAATAGGTGAAGTTGCAGAGGCCTCAAGTGGAACTGAGCATAAGGGACCGCTTCGAAGCATGCCACCATCAGGCCCACCAGCTGCATCCCCTGCCTGATGGAGGGATGAGGACAAGATAGGAGGAACTGAGCCTGTGCAATCAGACTGTCCACCTTCTGTTGAGGAAGGAAAATCCTTGCCTGAACTGTATCCAGATTCATTCCTAGGAATGGAGTTACCAAGGAGGGGGACAGAGAGGACTTGGGGTGGTTGATCACCCATCCAAATGACTCCAGAGTGGACACCACCAGCTGAGTATCCAACTCTGCCTGATGTAGAGATTGGGAAGTGATGAGAATGTCGTCCAGATAGGGAAGCACGCGGACACCCTGACATCTGAGCAGACATCATGCCAGCCAGCACCTTGGTGAACACCCTGGGAGCTGAAGTGAGACCAAAAGGCAAAGCCACAAACTGGTAGTGTTGATCCATCAGAGCGAACCTGAGGAACCTTTGATGACCTGGAAATACAGGAATATGAAGGTAAGCATCTTTGATTCCACAGAAGTCATGAAATCCCCTTGGCGCAGGGAACTGATGGCAGAGCGCAGAGTTTCCATGCGAAAGCGCCTGCCCCTGACAAATTTGTTGAGGATCTTTAAAGTGGACCAACACCCAGGATTTTGACTATCCTGGGTTTTGGTCCACTTCGGTGGGGCACCCCGATCGGGGGTGCCCCGCTGTGTGAAACCCCCCAGAAACCCCAAAAAACTCACCTCTCCCCGCTCCCACGTGAACGCCGCAGCCAATCCCCGCCAACGTCTAGGCGGGGGGCAGGAACGTACAAGCCACTTACGCCGCCTCCCGCGCGTCACTCTCGGCGCGCGCGCCCCCCGCCAGAGGGCCGGCGCGGGCGCGCACGTCTGGAGGGGCGCGCGGAAGCGCCGGCGGATCAGGTAAGATCTTTTTGGGGTTTCTGGGGGGTTTCACCCCGCGGGACATCCCGATCCCGGATGTCCCGCGGGGTGGGAGGTGATCAGCCCGGGAATCTTATAGATTTCCGGGCCGATCACCCCTGGGTGTTGGTCCACTTTAAGTCCAGGATGGGCCTGACTGAACCATCTTTTTGGGGTACTGTGAATAGGTTGGAATAAAAGCCCTTGCCTTTTTCTCTTAAGGGGACCTGGCAGATGACCCCCAGCTCCAGGAGGCCTTGCACTGCTTGCACTAGCTCCTGAGCTGACACAGGGTCCTGAGGAATCCGGGATCTGATGAATCTTGAAAGGGGGGCAGGCAGCAAACTCTATCTTGTAACCGGAGGACACTACCTCCTGAATCCACCGGTCTGAAACATGAAGCCTCTAGACGTGAGCAAAGTGCTGCAGCCGTCCCCCCACCCGGATGGGTGAGGGCGCCCCATCATGCCTGAGGGGGCTTGGGGGATGATTTTGCTTTGGGACCCCAGGAGGGGCCAGGACGTCCACGTCCTCTGCCCCTACCCCAGAAATCTCCCCGGATCACAGGAAAGGAAACCCCCCTCCCCTGTCTGGCTCCACGGTAAGGGGAGGAGAAGGAACCCTGACCCCGAAAGGGCCGAGATTGCCGCCTGCGCTGGGGTAACCTGCCTCCCTTAGCAAAAAGGTCCAGGTGGTCCCCAAACAGGCGCAGTCCTTTAAAGGGAAAACCAGTGAGGGCCTTCTTGGCAGCGTTGTTAGCAGCCCAACCGAGCGGCGTATAGCCACCACAAGGGCAGATGTTCTGGCACACATTCTGATGGTGTCATCCATGGCAGAGAGGACAAAATTTACCAACACATCACAACTGGAAAATGCATTGAACACCTCACAAGGCAAATCATCAGGGGCACTGTCAAGTATATTTCTGATAAGGGTTCTAGTGGCCACAGCAGTGATGGCAGAGGCACAGACCGGCACAGTGCCATCCCTGCACATGCAAAGGCGTGGAATGCCAGCTGGTCAATGCGCCGGTCCTCAACATCCCGCAGGGTAGTAGAGTCAGGTGAATACATGACAGAGGTGTTAGATAACCCTAGGACCGGGGCATCCACCTCGGGGGGGGGGGGGGGGGGGGGATGACCAACACTTTACCACATCAGCAGGAAAGGGATACTTCCTAACCCAACTTTTAGGAACCCCGGGAAGTTTACTGGGGCGCTCACATTTCTTGAGCACAAGGTTATGAAAATGTGCCTGCTCGGGAAAAGCTCCCCCCTTTGCCTGGAAGCCGCAACAGGGAGAGAGATGGACAGAACCTCAAAAATCTGGATCAAAAATCTGTCAGTGTCATCCGGGGCCCAGGGGTCAGAGCCAGAATTGTCATGACCCCTTGGTCTCTCATCAGATGAGCCTGAGTCAGAAAAAAGCTCCCCTTCAACAGACGGGTATAGCCACAAAGATTCCAAAACTCCTCAGTTTCCATAGGGAAAATAGTGACATTAGGCGTTAAGTGCCGCTTTTTAGCAGGGGCCTTACGTGCCAAGGTATTGAACACTAGCCAGTCTAGAAGACACATCAGGCTGAGAATCCCCACTAGTATGCAACTCAGTAGGAGTGAGTTTTAAGCTTGGGGAGTAGGCGAAGTGAAACGAGGTGCAGCCACTGGCAGGTCAGATTGCAATGCAAGCACCTGCTCAGCACAGGGTACACAGACCCGCACCTTGTCAGCGTCAGCATGAGGCTGCCCACACGCTGCACACAGCCGGTCTTGTCCCGAAGGAACCCCGGTCACATTATCCTGGGATGCCTCCATATGTTGATTATAGCGGCACTATAGGCCGATAGGGATTAACGCTATACAGCAACCCCGGATGCCCCAATAACCCGCTAGTGAAGTGGGAGTATTACACAAGGCCTACAAGTTATAAAACTAATAAAGGGCCGGGAGAAGCCAAAGGGTTCGCCCAGCCTGAAAGACATAAGAAGAAAAGACCATAAGTACACGGTAATAAAAGGAAGAATATAAAGCCGCCCGCGAGGGCACTTACGGACCGCGGTAGGTAGAGGTCCGTCGCGCATGGGTCAACCAAGCAGGTTAAAGATGGCGTCGGTATACCTCGAGGGGCGGGCCGGTATCGGCGATGACGCGGAGCGCGCCATAGACGGCCCCCCCCCCCCCCCCCCCGAAGAGCGCAAAGCCAGGACGTGCCAAGCAGCCAATGACGCCGCACCAGCGCCTGAGTTAATGCCGCTGCCAAGCACGGAACATAGTGTGACATAAAGGGTGCGCGGCGACGCCAAATTTGAAAGACAGTAAAAGGAAAGCAAGCCAGCGCGGCAGCTGATGCAAGGCAGAAACAATAAATGATAAAGTGTAAAACACAGAATGCATAGCATACACAGTTACACCCCCCCCCTCTTTTCCCCCGAAGGCTATCAGTAGAATGAGGGGGGACAGCGGCCACTTAAATAGGGCCCCACCGATAGGCAGGGGCAAGGGGCAATAGTGCGGGAGGGGCATCCCATAAGCCTGAACCGCCTACCCTTTGGTGGGGGATTGCGGTGGAGCAGCGCTCCTAAGCACCTAACAGCGGTGCTGCCTACCATCACCCGGCCAACGCAGCTAAGGCTGGGAGGCATATTACTAATGGAACGGGTGGGAATAGTCCTACAGGGCCGCAGGCTAATAGCCCCGCTCACCTGCGAGTAGAGAGCCATTTCTCGTCCATCGCAGTCCAGACTGCAGAGAAATTCTGGGGATTTGTGGGAGGTCCCTGGGTATTTGAGGGGTCGGGAGGAGCCTGTTTTCGATCTCTCTGCAGTCCAGCGCAATCTGGCGGAGTAATACCCACTTGTAAGTAATCTTTCTGGAGCAGGACGTACTGTATACTAAGAATATATATATATATTTTTTTCCATGTATGTTTCCATGTGTGTGCGGCGTGTTTTTTTTTACACTTAACCCTTTGTGAACTGGTAAGGGATCCATGAGATCCCTATACCAGTTCACAAGGCAAGGTTGGGGGCTGGCAAGTTAACTGTGGCTAGTGGGTGACTAGCCATTAACCCCCGGCACCCCCAATTACTTGCCTCCCTAAAGCTCGGGGGGGGGGGGGGGCAGAAAAGCCCGGGCCCACACAGGGTATGTGGGCTTGTTTCAAATTAACCCCTTATGTTTATAGTGTGAATAGTAGTATTTTATTTGTAAATGTTATAAAATGCTATTTTCAGTTTCGGGGGTCTCCTGGGCAAGAATGGGGGGGCTACCAATACATATGTGGTACCGCTGTAATCGGGAGAAATGGGGCTTTCACATGCAATATGGTTTTCATTAATAAAACAAATGTTTTATTTAAAATAAAGGAGACAATTGTCTAAAAAATATTATTTTTTTAGTTTTTTTTTTTACGCAAAAACATTTAAAAAAACAGTAGAAAAATTACAAAGACATTTCATATTAAAGCCTAAACTCTTCTGCAAAAATATGCATATTAATTTTCCTGGAAATTTCAGCAAAAATCACGGTTAAACATGGTGCAAAATGACCTGTCAACAGGGGGTGACAAAATTTCAAGTAGGCTGGCAATTAAAAGGGTTAATAGTACCTATGCATGTTGGGTATTGTTCTGCTCGAGGGACCTTGCGCTTTCAGATTTAGCTTGTTTTTTCTTGTTTGCATATTGATACTTTAGGAAAACATGTTTTTTTTATTCTGCTTTTTTTAAAAATTTTTTTAGGGAAACCCTGTGCAACCTAAGAATTCTTCAAGGGATTACTTCCAGAAAGATGAGCCCACTACAACAAGCTGGGTACGCTTAGATTGCTTAACATGTGTACTTTCAGGAAATATATGGTTTGTGGGGGGTATTACAAATGTAAAGGGTTGTTTTGGTTGAAAAATTGCAAGGTGCGCACTTTGTCTGCAGAGCTGAAATTTTCAAGTAAAATTACTGTTACGCACATGCTTTACTTTTGGGTGTTTGACAACTTTTCCCTTGACAGTAGCTATGCATGTTGGGTACCGGTCTGTTCAGAGGATGTTGCTTTTTCAGATTTTACTTGTTTTTTCTTGTTTGCATATAGTTTGTTTTTTAGGAAAATGTCGCTTTGATTCTTCTTTTTTAGGGAAACTCTGTGCAACCAAAGAAATGATTAAGGGATTACTTCCACAAAACTACACCCACATAAACAAGCCTGGTATGCCTAGAAAGCTTGAGGTGTGTACTTCCAGAGAATATATAGTTTGTGGGGGGTATTTCAAATGTAAAGGGTTGTTTTTCTGGAAAATTTGCAAGGTGCGCATAGCGCATATCGCAGTTGTATGTTATCTGAAAATCTCCTAAAGCTCTGTTTCAGTTTGGGGGAGTCTCCTGGGCAGGAAAGGGTGTCTACCAATACATATGTGGTACCGCTGTGACTGGGAGAAATTGGGGTTTCACACGCAATAAGATTTTATTGACAAACTTACATTTTTTATTACAAAAAAACACTACAAATTGCAAAAAATATATTTTATTTTATTTTTTTTGCACATGTTTCACCCAAAAGTATTGAGAATACACTAAAAAAAGGCCAAACAAGACATTTCACGTTGAAGCTCAGACTCTGCGTAAAAAACAATATATAATTTTCCTGGAAAATCCCTTCAAAAATCAAAGTTGAACATATGTAGCGCAAAATAGTGAAAAGTGGTCTGGCAACAAAGGGTGACAAAAATTCTAGGAAGGCTGGCACTTAAAGGGTTAAAATGCTGTACAATACTACTACTAAATCATATCACAAATAATTATAAAAATGTCATTGATATTTTACATTTATGGTTAATATATAAACTTTTTGTTACCACTAGAAAAATACTAGTACATCACACACCTAAAATCCCACAAAAGTTTGGATAGTTCAGAGATGAAAGCAACAGCGCTGTCAGTAAAGTAAACATTTCAATCACAAAGCAGGCACAAGGGTTGGAATTAATGTCAACGCCTCAGCACCTCAAAAATGTATATATATGAAATATGCAAATGTGGGAGCATGGGAGAGCAGACAGGACTGAAGGCAAAGAGATGACCTCACAGAGCTGTCGCCTGCAGCTAGGAAAGGAGCTCGTTAATAGCAGAGCTATAATTACAGGCCGAGAGAGAAATGGAGAACTCTGGAATAACATTCTATAATTAGCTCCAGATTCTCCAGAAAAAAAAAACTCCACTGATCATTAGAAAGTGAAACCCTTATCTGTCACCTATTAGTCCTATGAAGATAGTCAGAAGTGCTTTTATTTAATATCCCCCAGCTATTGGGCAACAGAGTGTTGAGTGAAACTTTGCTCAGAGCTAGCGCACTATAACAGTCCTAGCTGTGTCAGTGTTCCACCCATAATTGAAGAGATCCTCTTTCTCTATTAAAGCTGCTGGCTATAGACTATTAAAAAAATAAATTACCATAACAATTAAACAGGGATGTAAATCAGACAAAAAGATTTATGCACTGACTAAGCTCTTGCCTATCAAAAGGACCACCTGCTGCAACCCTGATCACACAGGACCTTCTCTAGCCACCAGTGTCCAGCATGACCAGCCATCAGTTAGGGTCTGTGCCTAGGGACATTGGTTTAAGCAGAAAATATTTAAAGTGGGCCTGAATGGTCCCTAGCCACTACTTGAAAGACCCTACTTCTACTGCCTAGGAGTCCCTAGAATCTCTAATGCAGGGATTACTGATGACGTGATCGGTTGGTAAGGTTAAGTTAGTGTTCCTGTGAACCAGAAGCCCCTGGCATAAAATAGGGTTTAGGTCAACTTTAAAATCATTATCCAGGCAGGGGTAAATCTTGATATGCAGGTCCCCTGCCTGTAACACTTCCAACCCTGGTGTTTGCTTTCATTTTCAGCCCAAGGAACATTCCTTTCTGGGCTCCGATTGGCAACCCCCTCTCCCTCAATCTGACCATCCTCCAACGATTGAGGTGATTGTTCTTCATGACGAAATGCACCTCCATTCAGAATGTATGCCTCTGTTCTTCCCCCTTATGGCCAATCACTTATTTCCCCTTCTTGTCAATCTTCTTGGCTTCCACCCTCCCTCTCTGCACTCTGGGGAAATACAAGCTGTACACCTAGAGAAAGGACACGCCCTCCACATGGGTAAATGTAAAAAATCAACATAAAACACAAAGGATGTTTTGTTTGCATTGCAAACTTGCAAAAAAAAGAAAAAAAAACAGGGAGCATGAGGACATGTAGGGATACTTGGTTATTAGGTTAACAACAGTGCCCAGACAATTACTTTAATTATATTTTATATTTTATTTAGAACTTAGTATAAACATTTCTTGTATTATAAAAATATCCACCTACAGTGCTGCTCTTCCTTCCCCCTCCACCTTAAAGATTTTATGGGCGGTGCTTTCCCTTTCCACGGGGGAACCCAATTTCTGATGGCCCACTATGCAATATCTGCCAGATTTCCTTGTTCACTTACCTTGTCAGCCATGGTAACATCACCCTGATCACTTCGGCTGATGCTCCCACCCACGTCAGGCTCTGAATAGCTAGTGCTGGGATGCATGGAGAGGAGTGGGGGATTCACATTGGGATATCCCCAATCTGGATTCTCTTATGCTTTGAGTGCAAGCGGACCTTCTGTCTGTTTTGATTGGTGGTCCAATTAAGAAAACCCTTTTCAAGTGTGAAAATTTGTTTCAATGTGTTTTTAAGTTCACTGGTTCACTACTTGGAGACGTCAGCATGGTAAGAGAAATATACTCATTTATATTTATACCCAGTCACCTCCTGCTGTAAGTAAGCCCAGCAATAAAAATACTTCTTTTTTTATTCTTGTAGGCCCATCCAATAGGGGTCCTAAAAATACAAATCTGTGAAATACTCACCTGTAGAATTGGTATTATAAATATACAGTACGTCCTGCTCCAGATAGATTACTTACACTTGGGTTATCCTCCGCCAGATGGCGCTGCACTGCAGAGACATGCAAAACAGGCTCCTCCCGGCCCCTCAAATACCCGGGGACCTCCCACAAATCCCCAGCATTGAAAAGCAGTGAACAAGAAGCCGTGAGAATTTAACCACCCAAAAACTGGTAACCATAACAATGATGACAATCACCATACAGGGGATCCAGAATAATGCAACAACAGGGTGGGGTGGAGCAGGACGTACTGTATACTTATAATACCAATTCTACAGGTGAGTATTTCACAGAATTGTATTATTCTTAGTATACAGTACGTCCTGCTCCAGATAGATTACTTACACTTGGGACATCCAATAGCAGTGTCCATAAAGCAGGGTGGGATCCCCAATAAAAAAGAAAACAGCAGACAGTTTAAACCACTGCCGCCTGCAAAACCTTGCGGCCAAAAACAGCAACAGCTGAGGCCTGAACATCAACCTTGTAAAACTTTGAAAAGGTATGAACAGAAGACTAAGTAGCGGCCTTGCAAACTTGTTCAACAAAGGCCTGGTGCTGGAAGGCCCAAGAAGCACCAATAGCACGAGTAGAAAGAGCAATAAGGCGAAGGGAGGATTCTTCCCCTTAGCAGAGTAGGCCTGAATCACAGCCTAACGAATCCACTTGCTGATAGAAGACTTGGCAGGAGCCAAACCCTGCCTAGGACCAGAAGGGTCCTAAAGAAATGTTGGAGGACTCCATCGCCCAAACAGAGACCTGAACCCTCAGATTAAAGATCTGATGCTCTACCGACTGAGCTATCCGGGCTCTTCAGTGTTCCTGAAAGGTGCAGAAGCCACCAGATAGTACTTCAGAAACCTAACCACAACCAAAGAGTGCAAAACATGCTCCTTAACATAGCTAGGGTTAGGGCACAAAGAAGGAAGAACAATATCCTGACTCAAAGGAAAGGCAGACACTACCTTTATGCAGAAAATTAGGTTTGAACGAGACAACACCTTGTCCTAGTGCCTCGCAAAGTAGGGGGGCTGAACGGACAGCACCACCAACTCAGACACACGCCTGACAGAAGTGATAGCTACCAGAAACATAACCTTGAGCGTAAGAGAGGCCAAGGCAGCATCCTGCACAGGTTCAAAGGGAGCACCCTGCAGGGCAGGCAAGACCAATTCCAAATCCCAAAAACAGGGACCATAGGTTGGCGTGGGGAACGCACCTGAGCAACCCCCTAAAAGCAGTCTTAAACAAGGAATGCTGAACAGAAGACTTCTGAAAGAAGACAGACAGGGTAGAAACCTGATCCTTCAAGGTACTGAATTAGAGACAGACTCCAACCCATGCAGTAAAGCTCCAGAACCCTGGAAACTGAGAACATCCAACAGGGAAGAGACCAAGACTCAACCAGTCAATGTAGGTACGCCATACCTTATAACAGATGGAAGAAGAAGACATCTACCTAGCCTTCACCATGGACTCAACCATCGAGGTAGACAAATCGTTCTCCATCAAGATGGAGGATTCAGCAGTCAGGCCGTCAAGGCCAGAGTTTGTATTTGAGATGGCGTAAAGGGTCCTAAGTGAGCAGATCTGGCGCTCCAGGCAGAAAGCACTGATCTACTGCCATCTGCACCACATCTGCTAGACACACTCTTCTTGGCCACCTGAGGCCACGAGAACCACTGGCACCCCTTCCAGAGCAACTAGCGTAGAACCCTGCCTAGCAGGGGGAATGTAGAAAAGACCACGGTAAGTAAGAACGTCACACACACACAAGCGCGACCAGACAATATGGCGCCGAGAACCTCGAAGGGCGGGCCAGCGCAAGCCGTGACACGAGGCGCACCATGCCAGGCCCCGCCTCCCCGAAGAGCGCGAAGTCCAACAGACAAGCAGCCAATGAGGACGCAGAAGCGCCTGAGGTAACGCCGCCGCCCGGCGCGGAACATCCAAATGAAGGAAAAGGCGCGCGCGCGGCGGCGGCCTTAACAGTGTAAAAAGACAAGTCAGCGCGGCGGTTGACACCACATATACCAGTCCAAGCAGACATTACAGAGGGCCATAAGCATGTAAACACAGAACACGGACATCCACACCCCCCCCCCTTCTCTTCCTCCCCAGGGCTACTGGGAGAATGAGGGAGGATGGCGGCCCTTTGTACAGGGCCCACCGTTACCGGGGCATGGGACAATAATGCGGGAGGGGCATCCCATAAGGCTCAACATCAGCCTATACCGCCTACCCTTTGGTGGGGGACTGCGGTGGAGCAATGCTCCTAAAGCACACATGGTGCTGCCTACCATCACCCGACCAGCGCAGCCCAGGCTGGGAGGCACATCACATCAAGGATGGGTGGGAATAGTCCAACAGGGCCGCAGGCTTTAATAGCCCCGCTCACCTGTGACAGTGATAATTTCATGTCTTCGCAGTCAGCACTGCAGAGAAATCTGGGGATTTGTGGGAGGTCCCCGGGTATTTGAGGGGCCGGGAGGAGCCTGTTTTGCATGTCTCTGCAGTGCAGCGCCATCTGGCGGAGGATAACCCAAGTGTAAGTAATCTATCTGGAGCAGGACGTACTGTATACTAAGAATAATGATAAGATGCAGTGCTGAGGTTTAGCTCCACACTAGTGAGGCCCTTCATCTAAAAGAGCTGCATGAGTATTGGATGATTTAACTAATTTTGGGTGATTTTGGATGATGTCTCTTTGTTCACTGATTTTGGATGATATTGGATATTTTCGATGTCTTGGGAGGTATTGGATGATTTGACCGATTTTGGGTGATTTTGGATGATGTCTCTGATTTTAGGCGATTTGTAGTGATTTGTATGATTTCAGTGATTTTGGATGATTTGGCATGTCTCTGATTTCACGGATTTTGGGTGATTTGTAGCGATTTTGGATGATTTCACTGATTTTGGATGATATTGGATAATTTCGCTGTCTTGGGGGTATTGGATGATTTGACAGATTTTGGGCGAATTTGGATGTCTCCGATTTCACTGATTTTGGGTGATTTCACTGATTTCAGGTGATTTTGGATGATTTCACTGATTTGGGATGATATGTCTTGGGGGGATTGGATGATTTAACTGATTTTGGATGATGTCTCTGATTTCACTGATTTTAGGTGATTTTGAATGATTTCACCGATTTCAGGTGGTTTTGGATGATTTCACAGATTTTAGGTGATTTTGGATGATGTAACTGATTTTGGATAATATGTCTTGGGGGGGGGGGGGGATTGGATGATTTGACTGATTTTGGGCGATTTTGGATGATGTCTCCGATTTCACTGATTTTAGGTGATTTTGAATGATTTCATTGATTTCAGGTGATTTTGGATGATTTCACTGATTTTGGATATGTCTTGGGGGATTGGATGATTTGACTGATTTTGGATGTGTCTGATTTCACTGAATTTAGGTGATTTTGGATGATTTCACTGATTTTAGGTTATTTTGGATGATTTCACTGATTTCAAGAGATTTTGGATGATTTCACTGATTTTGGATATGTCTTGGGGGGGGGGGTTGGATGATTTGACTGATTTTGGATGATGTCTCTGATTTTGGGTGATTTCACTGATTTCAGGAGATTTTGGATGATTTCACTGACTTTGTATGATATGTCTTGGGGGGGGGGGGGGACTGGATGATTTGACAGATTTTTGGTGATTTTGGATGATGTCTCTGATTTCACTGAATTTGGGTGATTTGGGGTGATTTTAGATGATTTCACTGAATTTGGGTGATTTTACCCAAGACAGTGTAAAACAATTCTTATGCATATAAAACAGCCAGAATGCAACACACACACAGGACACATAAGAATACAACAAATATATAGGAGGGAATAAGGTCCCACCCTCACAAGCTTACAATGTAAAGCAGGGGTCCCCAACCTGTAGCTCGGGAGCCACATGTGATATGCAAACCAAACACTTGTAGAGGTCTAGAACACTGTCGAGGCGGGGGGGGGGGGGGGGGGTTACCTGGTGTCCAAGCGCTACATGGGATTATTTCAGAGAAACATAACACTTATCTATAGTACAAGACACTGCTTGAAAGACATAGTCTAGACTTCTGCTGTAACCCTTTAAATACTCACCCCTTGTACCGTTAAGTGCCAATCACCTAGAATCTACATGCTCCCCCCACTACCACTAAAAAAAAAAAAAGCTCACCTTTGTACTAGATCCAGCACCAGGGGTCTCCTCTTCCCCCTGACGGGCCTCCGATAGCCGGTCCCCGCACAGCAGCTTCTGACAGCTTGCCGGCAGCCACAGGGCCTATTATACCAGGAGTGAGAAAACTTCATCTTACTCAGCTGGTAGAAAAGGCTGCTACTGGCAGCAGGAGTGAGTCAGATGCCCTGATCTGTGCCAGTATTTTTTGTTTTCTTACATTTAACTCTTTGTGAACTGGTAAGGGGTCCATGAAACCCCTATTTTGGTTCACAGGGCAGAAGGGGCGGGCAAGTCACCTGGTGCTTGCTATAGCCCATCTGCCCCATTACCTGCATCCCCAAAAGCCCAGGGGGGTGCAGAAGAGCCTGCGGCCCATGTGAGCTATGTGGGCTGGTAGCCTCCGTGCCTTGGTCTAACTGCCTCCATAGCTGGTACCCGGGCTGGTTTTGCTGCGTGTAACTTTTCAAAATGAAAACAAAAATACATGTGCTCCCCTCAGCCCTTGAGAGGGGGGACCCAACATCAATTTTCTTTTAAAATGTTTAAGGTTTTAACCCCTGATATTGCACATAGTAGTTGTGTTTTATTTAATAAAATATCATAAAGAGCTCTTTTCAATGTCCGCCAATACATTGTTTTTCACATATTCTACCCAAAATATTATGGAAGCCCTGACATTAGACATATCATTTTAAAGCCCAAACCCAGAATAATACACTTCTGTGATTACTCACCTGTAGAATTGGTATTATGAGTATACAGTACGTCCTGCTCCAAATCTAATACTTACAGTTGGGATATACTCCGCCAGATGGCGCTGGACTGCAGAGACATCGAAAATAGGCTCCTCCCGGCCCCTCAAATACCCGGGGACCTCCCACAAATCCCCAGCATTGAAAAGCAGTTAATGAGAAGCCGGAATCCAAACTATCAACTATAACAATGGTAACAATCACCATACAGGGGATCCAAGATAATGCAACCAAGGGTGGGTTGGAGCAGGACGTACTGTATACTCATAATACCAATTCTACAGGTGAGTAATCACAGAATTGTATTATTCTTAGTATACAGTACGTCCTGCTCCAAATCTAATACTTACAGTTGGGACATCCAATAGCAGTGTCCATAAGGTAGGGTGGGATCCCCAAGAAAAATCAGCAGCAGACAGTTTAAACCACTGCCGCCTGCAGAACCTTGCGGCCAAAAGAAGCATCAGCTGAGGCCCTAACATCAACCTTGTAAAACTTTGAAAAGGTATGAACAGAAGACCAAGTAGCGGCCTTGCAAACTTGTTCAACAGAAGCCTGGTGCTGAAAAGCCCAAGAGGCACCAATAGCACGAGTGGAATGAGCAGTAAGGCGGAAGGGAGGATTCCTCCCCTTAGCAGAGTAGGCCTGAATCACAGCCTGAGGAATCCACTTGCTGATAGTAGACTTGGCAGGAGCCAAACCCTTCCTAGGACCAGAAGGGACCACAAAAAGAGCATCAGTTTTCCTGAAAGGTGCAGTAGCCACCAGATAGTACATCAGACACCTAACCACATCCAAAGAATGCAAAACCCTCTCCTTAGCATTGCTAGGATTAGGGCACAAAGAAGGAAGAACAATATCCTGATTCAAATGAAAGGCAGAAAGTCAGGTTTGAAAAGAAACACCACCTTGTCCTGGTGTCTCTCATAGTAGGGGGGCTGAATGGAAAACGTCGCCAACTCAGACACACGCCTGACAGAAGTGATAGCCACCCGAAATACAACCTTGAGCGTAAGAATGGCCAAGGAAGCATCCTGCACAGGCTCAAAGGGAGCACCCTGCAAGGCTGACAGAACCAAGTTCAGATCCCAAACAGGCACCATTGGCTTACGCACATGAGTGACCCCCCTAGAAAAAAGTCCTGATCAGAGAGTGCTGAGCAAAGGACTTCTGGAAAAAAATTGCCAGGGCAGAAACCTGACCCTTAAGAGTACTGAGTTGGAGCCCCATCTTCAACCCATGCTGCAGGGACTCCAGAATCCTGGGAATAGAGAACACACGACAGGGAAGAGCCTTAGACTCACACCAGTCAATGTAGGCACGCCAAACCCTGTAATAATTGGAAGAAGAAGACTTCTTCCTAGGTTTAATCAAAGTATCCTCAACTGAGGAAGACAGCCCCTTCTCCATCAAGATGGAGGTTTCAGCAGCCAAGCCGTCAAAGCCAGAGTTTGTAAATTGGGATGGCGTAGTGAGCCCTGAGTGAGCAGATCTGGCACCAAGGGCAGAGCGTACTGATCTACTGCCAGCTGTACCACGTCTGCGAACCACATTCTTCTTGGCCACCTGGGGGCCACCAGACATGCTGGCACCCTTTCCAGAGCAATCTTGCGCAGAACCCTGCCCAGCAGGGGGGTTGGGGGGAAGACATACAGAAACTGAAAATCCTGCCGTGACATTGCTAGCGCATCCGAGGTCAAGGCCAGAGGATCCTGGAACAGAGAGACAATAGCTGGGAGCTTGAGATTGTGGTGGGATGCAAACAGATCCACATCTGGTTGGCCCCAACGGTGACACAGAGAATGAAACACCCTGCTGCATAGGGACCATTCTCCCTGGCGAGAGGTCCCCCTGCTCAGAGAGTCCGCCAGGCGATTTTTCCACCCCCGGAATGTACACAGCTGATATACAGGGGACACTGGCCTCCGCCCAAGTCAGGATCAGAGACACTTCCTGGAGGGTCCCCTTGCACCGGATCCCTCCCTGATGATTGATGTAGGCAACTGCCGTCTGGTTGTCCGAGCGCATCTGAACAGGCAGGCCCCGAAGGTGGGTAGTCAAGTGAGCCAGAACTAGCCTGATCGCCCGCAGTTCCAAGACATTGATAGGTGTGTGGGCCTCCTGAGGGCCCCATCTCCCCTGGAACCGCAGGGACTTCCAGAAACCCCCCAACCTGACAGACTGGCATCCGTGGTGACCGTCTCCCAGGAAGGGGCAAGAAAGGATCTGCCCCCCAACAGGTTCCTTGAGTCCGTCCACCACGAGAGGGATCTCCTGACCGGGGGGGGGGGGGGGGAGCACACAGACCCTGTCCAGGGACGCTGGGTCGTTGTCCCATACTGACAATAGGTGAAGTTGCAGGGGCCTCAAGTGGAACGGAGCATAAGGGACCGCTTCGAAGCATGCCACCATCAGGCCCACCAGCTGCATCCCCTGCATGATGGAGGGATGGGGACAAGCTAGGAGGGACTGAGCCTGTGCAATCAGATTGTCCACCTTCTGTTGAGGAAGGAAGATCCTTGCCTGAACTGTATCCAGAATCATTCCTAGGAATGGAGTTACCAAGGAAGGGGACAGTGAGGACTTGGGGTGGTTGATCACCCATCCAAATGACACCAGAGTGGACACCACCAGCTGAGTATCCAACTCTGCCTGATGTAGAGACTGGGAAGTGATGAGAATGTAGTCCAGATGGGGAAGCACGCGGACGCCCTGACATCTGAGCAGAGACATCACGCCAGCCAGCACCTTGGTGAACACCCTGGGAGCTGAAGTGAGGCCAAAGGGCAAGGCCACAAACTGGAAGTGTTGATCCATCAGAGCGAACCTGAGGAACCTTTGATGACCTGGGAACACATGAATATGAAAATAAGCATCTTTGATGTCCACAGAAGTCATGAAATCCCCTTGGTGCAGGGAACTGATGGCAGAGCGCAGAGTTTCAATGCGAAAGCGCCTGCCCCTGACAAACTTGTTGAGGATCTTCAAGTCCAGGATGGGCCTGACTGAACCATCTTTTTTGGTACTGTGAATAGGTTGGAATAAAAGCCCTTGCCTTTTTCTCTTAAGGGGACCTGGCAGATGACTCCCAGCTCCAGGAGGGCTTGCACTGCTTGCACTAGCTCCTGAGCTGACACAGGGTCCTGAGGAATCCGGGATCTGATGAATCATGGAGGGGGATCGGCGGCAAACTCCAACTTGTACCCGGAGGACACTACCTCCTGAATCCACCGGTCTGAGACATGGAGCCTCCAGACATGAGCGAAGTGCTGCAGACGTCCCCCCACCCGGATGGGTGAGGGCGCCCTATCATGCCTGAGGGGGCTTGGGAGAGGATTTTGCTTTGGGACCCCAGGAGGAGCCAGGACGTTCACTTCCTCTGCCTCTACCCCAGAAATCTCTCCGGGCCCCAGGAAAGGAAACCCCCCTTCCCTGTCTTGCACCACGGTAAGGGGAGGAGAAGGAACCCTGACACCGAAAGGGCCGAGATTGCCGCCTGCGCTGGGGTAACCTGCCTCCCTTAGCAAAAAAGTCCAGGCGATCCCCAAACAGGCGTAGTCCTTTAAAGGGAAACCCAGTGAGGGCCTTCTTGGCAGCGTTGTCAGCAGCCCACTGGCGCAGCCAAACCAAGCGGCGTATAGCCACCACAAGGGCAGAAGTTCTGGCACACTTTCTGATGGTGTCATCCAATGCTGAGAGGACAAATTTACAAAAACATCACAACTGGAGAGTGCATTAAACACCTCACAAGGCAAATCATCAGGGGCACTATTAAGCATATTTCTGATAAGGGTTCTAGTGGCCACAGCAGTAATGGCAGAGGCACAGACTGGGCGTGGGAGGCCAGCTGGTCAATGCGCCGGTCCTCAGCATCCCGCAGGGTAGTAGAGTCAGGGGAATGCATGACAGAGGTGTTAGATAGCCCTAGGATCGGGGCATCCACCTCGGGGGGGATGACCAACATTTAACCACCTCAGCCGGAAAGGGATACTTCCTATCCCAACTTTTTGGAACCCCGGGAAGTTTACTGGGGCGCTCCCATTCCTTGAGCACAAGGTTATGGAAAAGTGCCTGCTCGGGAAATTCCCAACGTGATTTTGCTGTATGGAAAAGCTCCCCTCTTTGCCTGGGAGCCGCAACAGGGAGAGAGATGGACAGAACCTCAAAAATCTGGGTCAATAATCAATGTCAGTGTCATCCGGGGCCCAGGGGTCAGAGCCAGAATCGTCATGACCCCCTGGTCTCTCATCAGATGAGCCTGAATCAGAAAAGAGCTCCCCTTCATCAGACGGGGTATAGCCACACAGATTCCAAAACTCCTCAGTTCCCATAGGGAAAACAGTGACATTAGTAGTCAAGTGCCGCTTCTTAGCAGGGGCCTTACGCGCCAAGGACTTAGCAATCACCTGCTCAACAGTAGCCAGTCTAGAAGACACATCAGGCTGAGAATTCCCACTAGTATGCAACTCAGCAGGAGTGAGATTTAAGCTTGGGAGAGTAGGCGAAGTGAAACGAGGTGCAGCCACTGGCAGGCCAGATTGCAATGCAAGCACCTGAGTGCTGTGGCTCCTTTAAGACTTTTGTATCCTAATTGCCCTGCTAACGTGCACCTCCCAGGTTAGTTATAAAATGGTCTGAGCGGCTGCCACCCCCCCTTTGTTTCTTTTGAATTTATGCAAGCACATGGTGTGTGGGGTCTAGGCTGTATTGCAAGGTCTTTGACCCTTCCACCCCATGGCTTGCACTTGAGAGGTTTAGGGCAACCTCAGGTAAGCCTGCTCCCAATTTATCTATTGCACTGTATGTCCCAAATGGGCTCTCAGAGATTAGAGTTAGGACTGCACCCCACTAAGGCACTTTGGCGTAGTGGTGCAGCTTAAGCATACTTCTGCAGATGTGTGTGACCGAGTCCTCTGTTTTTAACCAAGTTTAGAGACAGATTATAGGCTGGCCTGCAAGCTAACAGGGTTGAGTGCTGTGGCTCCTTTAAGACTTTTGTATCCTAATTGCCGTGCTAACGTGCAGGTTAGTTATAAAATGGTCTGAGCGGCTGCCACCCCCCCCCCCCCCCCCCCCCCCCCCAATGCAAGCACCTGCTCAGCACAGGTTACACAGACCCGCGCCTCGTCAGCGTCAGCATGAGGCTGCCCACACGCTACACACAGCCGGTCTTGTCCCGAAGGGACCCCGGTCACAAAATCCTGGGATGCCTCCATATGGTGATTATAGCGGCGCTATACGCCGATAGGGAATAACGCTATATAGCAATCCCGGATGCCCCAATAACCCGCTAGGGAAGTGGGAGTATTATTTTTTCAAAGCCTACAAGTTATATACTAATACAGGGCCGGGAGAAGCCAAAAGGGTACGCCCCGCCTGAAAGACATAAGCAGACAAGACCTGTAAGCACACAGTAACAAAAAGTGAAAGATATAAAGTCGCCCGCGAGGGCACTTACGGACCGCGGTAGGTAGGGGTCTGTCGTGCATGGGCCAAAGGCAAGATAAAGATGGCGTCGGTATACCTCGAGGGGCGGGCCGATATCAGCGATGACTAGGAGCGCGCCATAGACGGGCCCCGCCCCCCCGAAGAGCGCGAAGCCAGAACGTGCAAGCAGCCAATGATGGCGCACCAGCGACTGAGGTAATGCCGCCGCCAAGAGCGGAACCAAGTCAGCGCGCGGCGGCAATGTTAAAAAAGACAGTAAAGACAAGCCAGCGCGGCGGCTGACACAAGACTAGAACAGAATGGAAAAAAGGTGTAAAACACAGAATACATAGCATACATATTTACACCCCCCCTCTTTCCCCCCGAAGACTACAAGGAGGATGAGGGAGGACAGCGGCCACTTAAAAGGGGCCCACCGACGGACAAGGGCAAGGGGGCACTAGTGCGGGAAGGGCATCCATAGAGGCTCACCATAAGCCTGAACCGCCTACCCTTTGGTGGGGGATTGCGGTGGAGCAGCGCTCCTAAGCACCTGACAGCGGTGCTGCCTACCTTCACCCGACCAGCGCAGCCAAGGCTGGGAGGCATATTACTAGTGGAACGGGTGGGAATAGTCCTACAGGGCCGTGGGCTAATAGCCCAGCTCACCTGCTAGTAGAGAGCCATTTCTCGTCCTTCGCAGCCAGACTGCAGAGAAATTCTGGGGATTTGTGGGAGGTCCCCGGGTATTTGAGGGGCCGGGAGGAGCCTATTTTCGATGTCTCTGAAGTCCAGGGCCATATGGCGGAGTATATCCCAACCGTAAGTATTAGATTTGGAGCAGGACGTACTGTATACTAAGAATAACCAACATAAAAGCACAGAGCTATAAGTAAATTAGTGTAAGTCCTCTTTAAAGTCCTTCCAACTCTTCTCCAAATCAAAAAAGTGACAGTTTTCCTTTGTGCATTCCCACCACCAATAATATGCTCTTACCAGAGATGATCTGATTAGACGGCAAATTCAAAGGTCATAAAAAACCTTCTCCAATTATCTCCACCGCATCAGGTATGGTTCCAACATTCAATATATAAAATTGGCCAGCAGGATCTCCATAACATGATCATGATCACTGTCACTTTTTTGATTTGGAGAAGAATTGGAAGGACTTTAAAGAGGACTTACACTAATTTACTTATAGCTCTGTGCTTTTATGTTGGTTATTTTGGTTTTGACTTATTGGTGAGATATAAGATATGCACATGTAGCTAGTTTCATTTAATATTGTAAACATAATTTTGTTGTTGTAAACTATTCACAGCGCGGTATTGTTTTATACTAAGAATATATATTTTTCCAGGAAATCCCTGCAAAAATCAAAGCTGGTTGAACACTGGTCTGCCAACAAAGGGCGACAACATCTCTAAGTAGGCTGGCTGGTAGGCTAGGGTTAAAGGCCCTTAACTTTGCACTGTTCTTCACACAGAAATGTTGTAGCTCACCATCTAGTTCCCTTATGGATCTTCCTCCCTTTGTAGCCCCCAGTTCAAATCTGAGGACACAGACTCAATTCCCTTGTTAGACTACAGCCTCCAGACTCCAGTCTCACAGCCCGCAATCCTCTACTACACTGCCATTAACTGAATGGCAGCCACAGCTACTTATGCCCACTCAGGGTCACTGCTGCTCACCACTGTCCATATCAATAGTGCTTCCATCTGTTGACACTGTAAAAATACGTTTTTTTTTAAGGCTAACCCATTTAATAATGGAAACCCTATCCAAAAATGAATGTAAACTTACATAACTATTTTCTTTGTGAAGAGAGGACAGTCTAATGTAAGGGTCTCATATTCTCCTCCTTCACCACAAACATGGACACCATACTCATCGGAGAGCTGAAACAGAAAAAAAAATGATTTTAGCGCGCACCATTAAAATCCGTTCCCTGTACTCCTGTAGAAACCCGCAAGTATCCAGATAAGCATGGTCACCTGCTATACCTGCATCATATAACCATCTGAATATTGTTTGCCCTGCTACAGGACAAAAGGCGATGATAATTTGTATATATACCTCCCAGTTGATTTCTGGTCATTTCAAAAGAGGATCTTTCCTCTCTTCTGTTATACAGCCATGATACCAGTTTTCTGTATATGAGTGAGAAAGCGAATGGGAATGTTCTTTTCACTCTGTGAAAGCCATGGGAGGTTCCATGTCTCTTGTGTTGTCTCTGTGTCCATGCACATGTGTCTCTTTCTCACTCTCTAACCATCATAAGGTTTCATTATTTCTATCAGTAGATTTTGTACTGACTTCAGAAGCACAGAACAAACAACCAGAGGAAGGAGCAGCTACCCCCCTGCAGACTATGGAGATGTTGTGTCCCACATAGGCTGGTGCAAGAGCGGAAGAATTTCAATCATATCTCCAGATCAGTGAACCAGATCAGAAGAATCAGATTCCAGATCAGAAGAATCAGGTAATACAAACAGAGGTCCAAATGGTTAAACTGGCTCCTAGGATGGCTTTTAGGGCCCAAACCAGATTTATGATAATAGAAACAGCACCTGGGTCCTCCAAGCAAGTGCCTCACCTGATTCTAACCAGTTCCTAACCAGAAGAGTAAGTTATCCTACTCGGGCCATAATGCCTAAAGAATTCTTTAAAGTTATACTAAAGCCAAGCTCGATTGTTGCCCCCATTATCTCTGGCTACACGTTGCACTGTCCCAAACTTAAATCCAATTTCAAAAAGACCCTGTAGGTCCTAAGTTATTTGTAAAAGTAATAGAGCATTGGAGATGCAGAGAAAAAACAGTGAGTGTAGCAACAGTGATGTGATGTACACTGTGTGCTTTACACATATCATAGTAAAAAAAAAAAATGAGTGTATTGTCGTGCACCTAGTTATTACTGCCAGCACATCGTTTGACCAGAAAGAGGGAGGGAGAGATGCTGCAGGGCCAAGAGCGTCTCCAGTCTGCAAGCACATAGTGTGACCAGAGAGGAGGGTGGGGTTTCATAGCTGCAGAGAGAAGGAGCCAATCAGGACGTCTGGGCAGGGAGTGGGAGGCGTTTCAGTTACTGGTCCACTGAAGGTTCATTGAAGGACCAGGTCAGCAGAGACGGAAAGCTGAATGAGAAAGTGATTTCCTCACTACTGAGATCGAGAGATGAGGAATCATAGCGCTCCAGCCACTCAATGAAAAGTAAGCTACTGATATATATGTTTTAACTTTCGACTTGCCAAACAGTTCAATCGAGTGGATGCCGAATGTGTAGAGGTCAACTTGAAACCCACAGGCTGAATCACAGCCTCCATACAGAAAATGCATGAGACCCCACTTATGGGTTACAACTGACTTGTGCAAAAGGTACAAATCTGTGACCCCATATCGTGGTCCAGGTGGCAGGATATAGCAGCCGTCCAGATTACTGTATCTGTCCAGACAGTTAGTGAATTTAGCTTATGAACATTCAGCATGGAAGGAAAAACACATAGCCTAGGAAAGCAATCCTTGTGCAGGCAAAACGCTCCCCTGGCGGGTGGAGCCTACAGTATATACCCATAAAAATGTAGGTAATAAAATACCTTTTTTAAGTGAGGTCTCATCTCTGCCAAGGTTTTCCCAAGGTGTTTGTTAGGATCTAACCCTGCATAAAAAGGATATGTATTACAAATCAACATTTATATATACAAACACACATCATCATGGGAACTATTAAAATACAGTTTGTACCAATTATTTTCTTTCAAGGGGAAGTCCTTTGGGCCAGGACTAGGACCTTGCCACTGGTCGCTCCACCCGTTTTCCGAATGGCCAAAACATACCCAAATACCAAATATTTTACTAATAAATGCATAAATGCAAATACTAATAAAAAAGACAGGGCTACTATAAATGCAGGTTTATTATATTGTTTTTATTCTAAATAAGATATAAAAAGAAAATATAATATATTCATATACAGAAAAGAAAGCTTAGCAAAGGTTAAATAACGTATTTTTCGCCCTATAAGGGGCACTTATTTTTCCCCAAAAGCGGGGGAAAAATATCTGTGCGCCTTATCGGGCGAATGTAAAAAAAAAAAAAAAATTAAAAAATAAAATAAAATAGAAAACTTACATGTTACGGGCGCTCCCACGTTGCCTGTCACACTGCGGGAGCCCAGAGGAGCGGCAGGTTCTGTCCCTGCCCCCGCCGCTGCGATCGCTGTCTTTTACCGGCAGCGATGGCAGCAGCGGGGCCAGAGACACCGCCCGCCGCTCCTCCATCTGCTGCCTCTTCCAGGTGGGCACATGCGAGCACCCGGGTCCGACTCGATGCAGGCCACGCCCACCCGCTGCACTGACCAGGGTGTTCGCGTGTGCCCAGGAAGAGGCAGCAGATGGAGGAGCGGCAGGCGCTGTCTCTGGCCCCGCTGCTGCCATCGCTACCGGTAAAAGACAGCGATCGCAGCGGCGGGGACAGGGACAGAGCCTGCCGCTGCTTCTTACGGCCGGCTCCTTGAATGGGGTGGGCGTGGCCTGCACCGACACGGTGCAGGCCACACCCACCCCATTCACGGAGCCGGCCGCTTGTCAGCGGAGAGGTGGGTTTTACTTTTTTTTGGGGGGGGGGGGGGGAATTGCCACAATACCTATGGAAATGGGGGGGGGGGGGAGGGGAATGCCACACTACCTATGGAAATGGGGGAGGGGGAATGCCATACTGCCTATGGAAATAGGGGGAGGGGGAATGTCACACTACCTATGGGAATGGGATAGGGGGTGCCACACTGCCTATATGGGGAATGGGATGGGGGATGCCACGCTGCCTATATGGTGAATGGGATGGGGGGGATGCCACACTGCTTATGCCATTGGGGTATCCCACACAGCCTATGGGAATAGGGGGGATGTCATGCTGCCTATATGGGGAATGGGATGGGGAATGCCACGCTGCCTATATGGGGAATGGGATGAGGGGATGCCACACTGCCTATGGGAATGGAATAGGTAGAATGCCACACTGTTTGTAATGGTGTGTTTTTGGTTTAAAATTTTTTTTTTCTTATTTTCCTCCTCCAAATCTTAGGTGCGTCTTATAGGGAGAAAAATATGGTACATTAAAAGTAACATTACCACGTCACCATATTAGGGTACCTACAAGGACTCAATGGGATAGCTTCACCACAGGATCACCGCATCAGCAAAAGACAATAGTGTGCTTCCGTGGGAGTCCACAAAAGTGGAATTTCCCACTAAATGTGCAGCAATTTGCTTCATTGAAGGAGTAATAATAAAAATCCATATAACCATGCTGGTATACTGCACAAGTGAAAAAAAGTTTCTCCTGGTAGAAATAAAATACAGGGGGTCCCAGTTTTTTAGTGCACCATTCCACTTTTATCGGGGTTATCTGCCCCATTCCAATGCCTGTCTTCCCCCGGTCAGCATACTTATGAGACGATAGGAGAGATCTACCTCTACTGGGTGGGAAATGTCTAACAACAGTCTTGGCTGAAGACCAGGTGGCCGCCTTACAAACCTCTTCAATAGAGGCCCCAGCTAGCTCCGCCCAAGTCGTAGAGACACTTACTTGCAGCTCACTTGTAGATTGAGCTGTAATTTCCCTGGAACCGGAGATCCGTTATAGGTCATACTGATTGTTAATTTCAACCAAGGGGCCAACCTAAGTTGACACCTGATGGCTCTTCCTAGGACCTGAGAATTAAATGAATAAACTATGGCCTTTGTCCAATCCTTGGTTTAGCTAAGGTATTCCAGAAGACATGCACTGACAGCCAAAGACTTATCTATAGAAGTATCTATACTGTCCGCTGACGGAAGAACAATTTCCTGAGTCCGAAGAAAGTCAGAAGATATCTTTGGAAGGTAGCAGGGGTCCATTCATAATACCACCCGATCTTGAAAAATATGAAAAAGGGCGATGACAGGACAATGCTTGGATATCATTAATTCTGCAGGCAGAAGTAATTGCCACTAAAAATGGAGGAGCCTTCATTGCTGTCAGGACTCTTGCCAGATCCCATTAAGGCGCTACCTTCATGCGGACTGGCTTAGATTGCCTAGGAAAAATCTGACCAATGAAAATGACGATAGTCTCTTATCCAAAAATAAATCTTTCTGGTCACCTCCTTTCTACTGGAGAGTAGGTTCTTGATAACGTTGTTTGGATCCTGAAGTCGCCTTGCTTCTAAGGAAGGGTTTTTCATAGAGTCAGACACCATCTCTGGGGCTCTAGGCTCTTGTGGTTCTTCCCTGATGCAAAAATCTTCCAGGGTCCCCCTCAGGACACAAACTTGATCGAACACCTCATGGTTCAGAGACCACTGGACACCCTGGCTGACAAAGGAAGCAGGTTCCGTTCTGCCCAAAAAAGATTTTCCGTTGCTGCTGTCAGGAGTCGGGGAGATCTTGTCCCTCCCTGTTGATTCAAAATAGGCCATGGTTGTTGCATTGTCTGTTCTGATCTGAACATGTCGACCCCTTGGATGGTGTGAGAAGGCGAATAAGGCTTCTTTTACTGCTATTAATTCCCTTGGGTTTGAGGAAGACTGACTCTTCTTTTTGGACCACCTTGTGCCATCAGAGCCCCACAATGGGCCCCCCAACCCCATGAGGAGGCGCCCATTGTTATAATTTGGTCCCTAGGATCTCTCCAAGGCAGACCATTGACATAATCTGTCCTTGCACATCCACCACTCCAGTGACTTCTTCACCTGGTCGGAGATCTCAATCACATCTTCCAGGGATTCCCGAGATTTATCCCAGGTGCTCAAGATATGTGGCTGGAGAGTCATTGAGTGTAGCTAACCCCACCTTACTGCTGGAAAGGCTAAGGTCAAAAAGCCCCAATACCCTCATGGCCTGATGCGCCGGGGCAATCCGCATGGCACACAAAAAAGCAATTCTGTGAGTACTCACCTGTAGAATTGTTTTTGTTCTTGCATGGCACGGCCTGCTTCGGTATTCATAACAGATGGGTTAATCCGCCACTACGTGGCGCAGTAGCACTGCAGAAAGCTGTGGCACCTCACGGCTCCCTATAAAAATGGGATTAACCAACAAGTTCCCAGCGTAGACTAGCAGTGAGACGAGAGAATAAAGGTAAGAATGTAGAAAAGGTAAAACCCCAATTTAACTTGGAACAATCACCATAAAGAGGCAACCAAGAACATCAATAACAAGGGTGGGGCAAAGCGGGCCGTGCTATGCAAGAACAAAAACAATTCTACAGGTGAGTACTCACAGAATAGCTTTTTTCTTTAATGCATGGCATGACCGCTTCGGTATTCATAACAGTGTCCAAAAGTAGGGTGGGATCCCCAAAGAGTAAGGACCAGTAGTTCAAGTCACTACCGCCTGAAGTACCTTGCGGCCAAAAAACAGCATCCGCTGAGACCTAAACTTCAACTTGTAGAACTTAGAAAAAGTATGAACAGAAGACCAAATAGCGGCCTTACAAACTTGTTCAACAGAAGCTAGGTGCTGAAAAACCTAAGAGGAACCAATAGCCTGAATGGAATAAGCAGTCACCCTAAAGGGAGGATTCTTCCCCTTAGCAGAACAGTTTTTAACCACCTCCTGACTGATCCACTTGCTGATAGTGAATACAGCAGGAGGCAAAAACCTTTCCTAGGCTCAAAAGTGAGAACAAATAGAACATCAGACTTCCTAAAAGTCTTAGTAGCAATCAAATAGAACTTCAGAGCCCAGACCACATCCAGAGAATGTAGAGTTCGCTCCTAGGAATTAGTAGGATTGGGACACAATGAAGGCAAGACAATGTCCTAAATGAGATGAAGAGTAGACGCAGCCTTAGGTCGGAAATCTGGCTTAAGCCTAAACCGCCCTATCCTGATGCCACTCAAAATAAGGAGGTTTAACAGAAAGCGCCGCTAGCTGAGAACTCGCCTTACAGAAGTAATAGCCACCAAAAAAGGCTACCTTAAGAGTCAAACCGGGAAAGGCAGCCCCCCGGATAGAATCAAAGGGAGGCCCCTGCATAGCAGACAACACCAGATTTAGATCCCAGACTGGTAGCAAGGATTACTGTGTGGACGCAGGCGAGAAACACCCTGTAAAAAACCTGAACCAGCCAGTAAGTGGCAAAAGCACATTGGAAGAAAACTGCCAGAGCAGAAACATGGCCTTTGAGTGTACTAAGTTGAAGGTCCAAATCCAACCAAGTTGCAAGATTCCTGGGAATAGCAAAACACCCTAAAGGGAAGAGACTTAGCGTTCTACCGGGCAATATAAACATGCCAGACCCTGTAATAGACGAAGTACAAGGACTTCTTCCTAGGCCTAATAATGGAATCAACAACAGAAGCAGGCAACCCCTTTATCCCCAAGATGGAGGTCTCAACAGCCAAGAAGGGGCCACCAGGATGGCTGGTACCCACTCCTGGGCTATGTTGCATATAACACTGCCCAGAAGAGGAAACAGAGTGAACTCATAGAGAAGCCAAACTCCGTCCAAGGGAATGCCAAGGCACCCATAGCAAAGATAGGATGATCCTGAAACAGAGACAAAATCTGAAAGTTTGTGATTGTGGCGGGACCCAAACAGGTCCACGTCCGGATGACCCCAGCGGTGAAACAGGGAGAGAAGCACCCGGTTGTTGAGGGACCATTCCCCCAGACGAGACAACCCCCTACACAGGGAGTCCGCCACCTGGTTCTCCACCCCCAGAATGTAAACCGCTGA
This sequence comes from Gastrophryne carolinensis, assembly GCA_027917425.1. Taxonomy (NCBI): domain Eukaryota; kingdom Metazoa; phylum Chordata; class Amphibia; order Anura; family Microhylidae; genus Gastrophryne; species Gastrophryne carolinensis. The sequence goes on along the minus strand of CM051244.1, from coordinate 126,213,219 downwards.
GATGCAGGGAACATGCTGTTTCGCCCAAGACACTCCCTGGAAGGCTCACTTGCCCCAAGTACCTCCCTGATGGATGATGTAGACAACCGCCGTATGGTTGTCTGAGCGGATCTGAACAGTCCAACCCTGAAGGTGAGTGGTCAGGTAAGAAGAACCAACCCGATCGCCCGCAGTTTCAGGACGTTGATGGAAGCATGGTCCTCATGTGGGCCCCACCTTCCCTGGAACCTCAGGGATCTGCAGAATTCCCCTCAACCGGTCAGACTGGCCCCTGCGGCGACCGTTTCCCAGCACAGGGGCAGGAAGGACCTGTCCTCCAGAAGGTTCCTGGAGTTCAGCCTCCACAAGAAGGAACATCTGGCCAGATGAGACAGATCTACTCCTGATCCAAGGACTCAGGGCCCCGATCCCAAACTGACAAGAGGTTCGACTGAAGATGTCTCATGTGAAACGAGCAAAGGGGACTACCTAAAGCAGGACACCATCAGGCCCACCAACTGCATCCCCTGACAGATGTAGGGATGAGGACATGGTAGCAGAGCCCAAGCCTGCATTTGAAGACCCTTCACCTTCTACTGAGGAAGGAACACTTGACCTAAGATATCCAGGGTCATACCCAGAAAAGACCTCACCAAGGACGGGAACAGAGAAGACTTGGGATGGTAGAGCACCCAGCCAAGGGATTCTAGAGCGGAGGTCACCGTCTGAGTGACCTGCATGACCTGAGGAAAGGACTTGGCCCCAATCAGGATGACGTCCAGGTCAGGAATGAGGCGGATGCCCTGTTTCCTTAGCAGAGCCATCACCCCTACCACTACCTTGGTGAACAGCTGAGGTGCCAAGGTGACACCAAAGGGTAGAACCACTAACTGATAATGCTGATTCTCCAGCGCAAACCTAGAAATCTCTGATGACCCGGAAAGATAGGCACAGGACAATAAGCGTCCTTGATGCCCACAGTGGCCATGAAGCCGCCCAGGTGAAGGGTACTGATAGCAGCATAACGTCTTTAAGCAACAAAAAGTTGGAATCAGACAACTTTGTTGAGGCCCTTTAGGGCCAGAATGGGCCTCAGAAAATACAATTCTGTGACTACTCACCTGTAGAATTGGTATTATACGTATACAGCATGTCCTGTTCCAGAATATTCATTACACTTGGGTAATACATCCACAAGATGGCGCTGGACTGCAGAAAAAAGCTTGTGGCTCCTCCCCGCCCTATATAAGTCAGGGGCCTCCCACAAATTCCCCAGTATTGACAAGCAGTTGACAAGAAGCCGGGAGAACACTAATAACCAGAATTCAAAAATGAACATATGAACAATTACCATACAGAGGAAATTAAGAATAATGATAACAAGGGTGGGATGGAACAGGACGTGCTGTATACGTATAATACCACTTCTACAGGTGAGTAATCACAGAATTGTATTATTCTAAGTATACAGCACGTCCTGTTCCAGAATATTCATTACACTTGAGACATCCAATAGCAGTGTCCGTAAGGTAGGGTGGGATCCCCAAAAGCAACAGCGGGCAGATTAGACCACTGCCGCCTGCAGAACTTTGCGACCAAAAGCAGCATCAGCTGAGGCCCTAACATCAATCTTGTAAAACTTAGTAAAAGTATGAACAGAAGACCAAGTAGCGGCCTTGCTAACTTGTTCAACAGAAGCTTGGTGCTGCTGAAAAGCCCAAGAGGCACCAATAGCACGAGTAGAATGAGCAGTAAGGCAGAAGGGAGGCTCCTTCCCCTTAGCAGAATAGGCCTGTACCACAGCCTGACTGATCCACTTGCTGATAGTGGACTTAGCTGGAGCCAGACCCTTCTTAGGTCCAGACGGGAGCACAAAAAGAGCATCAGTCTTCCTGAAGGATTCAGTAGCCACCAAATAGAACTTCAGATTCCTGATCACATCCAGAGAGTGCAAAACCCTCTCCTTAGGGTTACTAGGATTAGGGCACAGAGAAGGCAAAACAATGTCCTGATTGAGATGAAAAGCAAAAACAAAATATGGGGGCCCTAGACTGGCTCCCAATCCCCTAACATCACCACCGCACACCAAAAGCTAATACTAGAGACTACATAGAATAAATTATATATTTATTGGATCATGTTTCTTTAAAAATGTTTACAACATACAAAAGACTCATTAAAAAACATATAGACAAAACACGCAATGGGGAGAGGCACATAGCACTTTAACAATATGTTTATTTGCACGCTATTTACACTAGATGGTTAGCTTTTACATTGATATGATAAATCACAATTAGATTAGAGCCATTTTAAGGGAGCCTCTCCCCATTGCGTGTTTTGTCTATATGTTTTTAATGAGTCTTTTGTATGTTGTAAAATTTTTAAAGAAACATGATCCAATAAATATATAATTAATTCTATGTAGTCTAGTATTAGCTTTTGGTGTGCGGTGGTGATATTAGGGGATTGGGAGCCAGTCTAGGGCCCCCATATTTTGTTTTTGTTCAGTTGAGTATTTCCCCTTCTACTATCAGCACCCTATGATTTATTTACTAGAGCTGTGCATATCTGAATTTTTTTATCTTGAGATGAAAAGCAGACACAACCTTAGGAAGAAAATCTGGCTTAAAACGAAACACCACCTTGTCCTGATGTCTCTCAAAGTAAGGGGGTTTGATGGAAAGCACCGCCAACTCAGAAACACGCCTAACAGAGGTGATGGCCACCAAAAAGACTACCTTAAGCGTCAAAATGGACAAAGGGGCCTCACGCAAGGGCTCAAAGGGAGACCCCTGCAAGGCAAATAAGACCAAGTTCAAATCCCAGACTGGTAACATAGGCTTAAGTGGGGGACGCACGAGTAACCCCCTGGAAGAAGGTCTTAACCAAACGATGGTGAGCAAAAGATCTTTGGAAGAAAATGGCCAAGGCAGAAACATGACCTTTAAGGGTACTAAGTTGAAGACCCAAATCCAAACCATGTTGCAGAAACTCCAGAATCCTAGGCACAGAAAACACCCGATAGAGAAACGACTTAGACTCTCACCAGTCAATATAAGCATGCCATACCCTATAGTAGATGGAGGACTTCTTCCTAGCCCTAATCATGGTATTAACAACAGAGGCAGGCAGCCCCTTTTCCATTAAGATGGAGGTTTCAGCAGCCAGGCCGTTAAAGCCAGCGTTTGTAAATTGGGATGGCGTAGCTGTCCCTGAGTGAGCAGGTTTGGAACCTTGGGCAGGACGTATTGATCTACTGCCAACTGTACAATGTCTGCGAACCACACTATTCTAGGCCAACAGGGGGCCACCAGGATGGTTGACACCCCTTCCTGGGATATCTTGCGCAGCACCCTGCCCAGCAGAGGAAACGGAGGGAACACATAAAGGAGCTGAAAGCTCTGCCAAGACATTGCTAGTGCATCCATGGTCAAGGCCAGAGGGTCCTGGGACAGAGAGACAAAGGCTGGAAGCTTGTGATTGTGGCGGGACGCAAACAGATCCACATCCGGCTGACCCCAATGGTGGCACAGGGAGTGAAACACCCTGCTGCTAAGGGACCATTCTCCCAGGCGAGAAGTCCCCCTGCTGAGGGAGTCTGCTTTCAGATTCTCCACTCCCGGGATGTACACTGCCGAGATGCAGGGAACATTCTCCTCCGCCCAGGACAGTATCAGAGACACTTCCTTGAGGGCCCTCTTGCTCCGGGACCCTCCCTGATGATTGATGTAGGCAACCGCCGTCTGGTTGTCCGAGCGGACCTGAACAGCCCGATCCGGAAGGTGGGGAGTCAGTTGGACGAGAACCAACCGTATCGCCCTCAGTTCCAGAATGTTGATATGGGTGTGGGCCTCCTGAGGGCCCCACTGACCCTGGAATTTCAGGGATTTCCAGAACCCCCCCCGAACCTATCAGACTGGCATCTGTGGTGACTGTCTCCCAGCACGGAGCCAGAAAGGATCTGCCCACCAACAGGTTTCTTGAGTCCAGCCACCACGAGAGAGACCGCCTGACGAGAGGGGACAGAACAAACACCTAAACCAGGGACACCGGGTCCCAATCCCGAACTGACAAGAGGTGAAGTTGAAGAGGCCGCATGTGAAACTGAGCGTATGGAACAGCCTTGAAGCAAGACACCATCAGGCCCAACAGCTGCATCCCCTGCCAGATGGAAGGATGAGGGCAAGACAGAAGAAGCTTGGCTTGAGCTTGTAGACTGTCCACCTTCTGCTGAGGGAGAAGGATCTTGACCTGAGATGTATCCAGAGTCATGCCCAGAAAGGACTTGACCATTGACGGTGACAGGGAAGACTTGGGATGGTTGATCACCCAGCCGAAGGACTCCAGTGTGGACACCACCATCTGGGTATCCAGCTCGGCCTGCTGGAAGGACCGAGACTTGATGAGAATGTCGTCCAAGTAAGGAAGGATATGAATGCCCTGAGATCTCAGCAGAGCCATAATGCCCCCCAGCACCTTGGTGAATTCCCTGGGAGCCGAGGTGAGGCCAAAGGGCAAGGCCACAAATTGGTAGTGCTGATCCTCCAGAGCGAACCTGAGGAATCTCTGATGACCTGGAAATATTGGTATATGTAGGTAAGCATCCTTGATGTCTAGAGAGGTCAAGAAGTCCTCCAGGCGTAGTGAATTTACAGCTGAGCGCAGAGTCTCCATGCGAAAGCATTTGAATCTGACAAATTTGTTGAGGCGCTTTAAAACCAGGATGGGTCTGATGGACCCATCTTTCCTGGGAACAGTGAAAAGATTGGAATAGTAGCCTCTGCCCCTTTCCTGTAAAGGCACTTGGCAGATGACCCCTAACTCCAGAAGGTTCTGGACAGCAAGGCGCAGACCCTGGGCTAAAAGGGGGTTTTGAGCCATCCGGGATTTGATGAATCTTGGGGGCGGCCAGGCTGCAAACTCTATCTTGTAACCGGAGGACACTACCTCCCGAATCCACCGGTCTGAGACGTGAAGTCTCCAAAGGTGAGCAAAAAGCCGAAGCCGTCCCCCCACCAGGATGGGTGAGGGTGCCCCTTCATGCCTGAGGGGGCTTGGGTGAGGTTTTTGGCTTAAGACCCCAGGAGAGGCCAGGACGGCCACGTCCTCTGCCCCTACCCCAATGGTCTCCACGGGCCCCAGTAAAAGAGGCTCCACGGTTAGTTCTGGAACCACAGAAGGATGGGAGAAAGGCACCTTTCCCCCGAAAAGACCGAGATGGCCTCCTGCATTGAGGTAACCTACCACCCTTAGCAAACAAATCCAAGCGTTCCCCAAAGAGACGCAGGCCCTTGAAGGGGAAACCAGTGAGAGCCTTCTTAGCAGCATTGTCAGCCACCCACTGACGTAGCCAGACAGAGCGGCGTATAGCCACCAACAGGGCAGAGGTCCTACCCCACATTCTAATGGCATCAGCTATGGCAGAGAGGATATATGCAATAAATTCCTCACAAAGCAGGAGAGATCTATACTCCTCTCTACCCGCATCCTCAGATGCCTCATCCAAAATACACTTAAGCACCCCTTTAATGGCAATAGCCGTAATAGCAGAGGCACAAACCAGGCGCAGTGCCATCCCCACACAGGCAAAGGCATGACAGGCCAATTGGTCCAATCGCTGGTCCTCGGCATCTCGCAGGGTAGTAGTGTCAGGGGAATGCATGACAGATGTATTGGATACCTCTTGTCCCAACTCTTAGGCACCCCGGGCAGCTTGCTAGGCCGTTCCCATTCTTTGAGCACTAGATTATTAAAGTCAGACTGCTCAGGAAACTCCCAGCGTGGCCTAACCGTATGAAAAAGCTCACCCTGCTGCTGCGGAGCCACTGCCGGGGGAGAAATATAAAGCACTTCAAATATGTGACTCAGCAATCTGTCAGTGTCATCAGGGGACCACGGGTCTTCCCCCAAAGGGAGTCCCAGTACCACTGTATATCTTAGGTTGTTCCTCAGATGATTCTGAATCAGAAAATAATTCCCCCTCCTCAAGGGGGTAGGGACCTGAGAGTAAGAGCCCTCATCTGCCTTACGCGGGGCAGACCCAGCAAGATGTTTCTCAATGCTGGCCACCCGTGCAGCTAAATCAGGTTGAGACTCCCCACTAGTATGCCCCGCAGTGGGGGTCAGATGTAAGCGTGGGGGGGTAGGTGAGGCCAGTAACAGACAGCCCAGACTGCAGCGCAAGTACCTGCTGGGCGCAGGGTACACACACCCTGACATCATCACTAATAGGGGATACCCCACACACAACACATAGCCGGGCTTGTCCCGAAGGATCCCCAGGCCCATTATCTCCAGAAGCCTCCATATGATGATTTGAATGGCACAATAGGCCAGTAAGGGTTAACGCTAAAGAGCTACCTGGGATGCCCCAAGAACCGCTAGGGAAGTGGGAGTTAGTGAGGGAAAATGGCCGGGAGAAACCAGGCAGCACGCAGCGTCCGCAGACCTCGAGGGACAGGCTGTGGAGTTATGAGGTAAATGCATCATCCACAGGGCCCCCCCCCCCCGAAGAGAGCGAACGCGACCACGTGATCTGACCAGCCAATAGCGGCCCGGCAGCTCTGAGGTGAATGGGGCTGCCATGTGCAGAGCGCAGTACAAAGCGCGGCGGCGCCGTTTTATAAAGTTACAAGCACTTAAAACATGTCAAGAGTAAAATACAGTGCTGAATAACTAGACGACCCCCCCCCCCCCCCAGAGATCCCCCAAGGGGAGAGTGAGGGAGAATAACCGCAGAATTCCCAGGGACAATGGTGCCCAGAGGACCAATATGAGAAATGAGGGTGGAGGGGGAACGAATATGGTTTAACTGCACAGAATAACCTAGCAAAAACCCATGAGGCAGTGGGGGCATCCCAAAAAGGCTCACCATTACCCTAAACCGCCTACCCTGTTAGAGCAGAGACTGCGGTAGGAGCCTATTCCCTCAGCACCATTGGTGCTTGCTAACCTACCTTCACCCGAACCTTAACAGCCGAGGCTGGGAGGCAGTAAATGAGACGGAACGGGTGGGAATAGTCCTGCAGGGCCGCAGGCATATAAGCCCCGCTCACCTGTGCCACAGAGAGCCATCTTCTGTCTTCGCAGTCCAGACTGCAGAAAGAACTGGGGAATTTATGGGAGGTCCCTGACTTTTATAGTGCCGGGAAGAGCCACAAGCTGTTTTCTGCAGTCCAGCGCCATCTTGTGGATGTATTACCCAAGTGTAATGAATATTCTGGAACAGGACGTGCTGTATACTTAGAATAGCCTTCCTGTTGGGGGACTTATGAAAAGACTCCTTACTCTAACAGTCAAGGAACCACCAGAAACACCCCTTGAGCAGACAGGGGGTTCAAAGACATCCGGGGTCTGATGAATCCTGGAGGCAGCCAGGCTACAAACTCTATTATGCAACCAAAGGATACTAGCTCCTGAATCCACCGGTCTGAGATGTGAAGCCTCCAGAGATGAGTAAAAAGCCAAGGCCCTCCCCCCACCCGGATGGGTGAGGGTGCCCCTTCATGCCTGAGGGGGCTTGGGAGAGGGTTTGGGCTTAGCACTCCAGGAAACGACCACGGGATCTGCCACGGCCCCAAGAATCTCTGCGGCCTCTAGAGAAGAGGGAGCCACAACCTCCCCTGGGAGTACGAAAGGAAGGGAGGGGGACGGAGAACCTCCGAAAGGGCTGAGACTGCCTCCTACGCTGAGGCAGCCTGCCATCCTTGGCTAAAACATCAAGACACTCCCCAAAAAGCCGCAGCCCTGCAAAGGGGAGACCAGTGAGAGCTTTCTTAGCCACAGCGTCATTGGCGCAACCAGAGAGAGCGGCACATAGCCACCAAGAAGGCGGAGGCCCTACCGCTCAGCCGCACAGCATCATCCATAGCAGTAAGGATAAATGTAACAAAATCAGAACAAAATAAGAGAGTCATATGTTCCTCCCCTCCACTACCAGCAGTAGCGCCATCAAGAAGACGCTTGAGCAGCTTCTTAAGGGCAATAGCCGTGATGGCGGCAGCACAGGCTGGGCGCAATCCAGCCCCCACACAAGTAAAAGCATGGCAGGCCAACTGATCCATGCGCCTGTCCTCACTGTCCCTCAGAGTGGTAGTGTCGGGGAAGGCACAACCGACGTATTGGACAAGCCTAGTACGGGAGCATCCACTTCAGGGGGAAAAGACCACCTCTTAACAAGATCAGCAGGAAAGGGATACCTTTTATCCAGACCCTTGGGCACAGCAGACAGCCTGTTAGGACGTTCCCATTCTTTAAAGTGGACCAACACCCAGGGGGGATCGGCCCGGAAATCTATAAGATTCCCGGACCGATCAGATCCCTCCCCGCGGGGCATCCGAAATCGGGATGTCCCGCGGGGAGGAACCCCCCAGGAGGCCCACAATCCTCACCTTACCGGCGATCCAACGGCGCATGCGCGAGACGCGGCCGCGTCTCTCGCTTCCCTCTAGCAGGGCGCGCTCCCGCGCCGCCCGTTTTGTGAATGGCCGGCGCAGGAGCGCTCCCTGTTAGAGGGAAGCGAGAGACGCAGCCAATGACAGCGCTCTGGTATGCGCGTCCAAGCGGCTTTGGACGCGCATACCAGAGCTGCTCTGAGCGCTGTCATTGGCCGGACGAGGTCACGTGGGAGCGGGGAGAGGTGAGTTTTTGCGGCGATCGGGGGGGTTTCAGACAGCGGGGCACCCCCGATCGGGGTGCCCCACCTAAGTGGACCAACACCCAGGATAGTCAAAATCCTGGGTGTTGGTCCACTTTAAGCACCAAGGTGGTGAAATGTTCCTGCTCAGGGAACTCTAGACGCTGTTTACCAGGGCGAAAAAGCTCCCCCTGCTTTCTCTTAGCTACCTCAGGGGGAGCAATGTGCAAATGTGCGCCATCCCCAGAAGCCTCCATATAGTGATTAATACAGGCACAATAGGCCAGTGGTGGGTAAAGGCCAAGACAGAAGCCACCCGGGATGCCTGCCCCCAGAAGTGGAAGATAAGGGGGAGGAAGGAGTGGAGCCGGGAGAAACCCCAACCCAAGGGTATCCCGCCTAAAAGACATAAGTAAAAAGACACATGAGCATCCCGCAGCAAAATACACCCCATGTAATAAAAAAAACCCCAAGGGGGATTCACGGACCAAAGACACCGTAGGGTCGCTCAGGCACAGACCAAAGGATAAGTCGAGACACCGGAGGAAGCAGCGCTGCAGTCAGGAAGGGAGAAAGCCAGACGCGCAGCTCGTCCAAAATGGCGCCGGCAAAGGTACCTCGAGGGGTGGGCCGTGGGGGGACGACGCAATACGCGTCATCACCAGGCCCCGCCCCCCAAAAGGTGCGAGAAAAACGGGGCTCACGTGACGCAGCCAGCGCCATGACTAAGCAAAATCAACTCAGGATATAGCGCCCACATCCGCGGAACGCAAAAAACACCACAGAGATCACTGCTTGCCCCCCCCCCCCCCCGAACAAAGTCGGGGGGGGGTAAGAGAGAGAGACGAGAAGGCAGCGGTGAGCAGCCATGGCCGGGGGGGGGGGGGGAGGGACCCCAAAAGTGAAAATAAGGGGACACAGTCCCCGAGCAACTCACCCCATCAGAAGCCTGGACAGAAACTCTGCATCCCAATTAGGCTCACCATAAAGCCTATGGCCGGCTACCCTTTGTGTTACAGGGTCTGCGGCTTGGAGCAGCGCTCCTGGAGCACTTGACCCTAGTGCTCTTCTACCTTCACCTGATCTGTCAGCCGAGGCTGGGAGGTAGTGAGGGTCCAGAAACAGATGGAAATAGAGACATGCAGGGCCGCAGGCTTAGTTGCCCCGCTCACCTGCGCAAGAGAGAGAGTCATCTTCTAACTTCGCAGTGTCACTGCAGAGGAAACTCGTTGGTTAATCCCATTTTTATAGGGAGCCGGGAGGTGCCACAGCTTTCTGCAGTGCTACTGCGCCACCTAGTGGCGGAATAACCCATCTGTTATGAATACCAAAGCGGGCCGTGCCATGCATTAAAGAAAAACTGAACTGCTTTCTGGAGGGTCCTTATCTTCTGGGAAGGCAAGACAATATTCTGAAAGATCGTACTTATCTCGAAACCCTAGATAAGTCGTGAGCTCAGATGGAACTATACAGGATTTCTCGTAATTCAGGACCCAACCTAGAAGGATCGTTACATAAAGATCCTGAAGTAATTTCTCTCGGCTTGGGGCAAAGAATATGAGATGGTCCAAATAAGCTATGGATCCCAATCCCTCAGGACCTTGGAAAAGATCCTGGGAGCTGCTGCCAGGTCAAAGGGAAGAGAGACAAATCGCAAGAACCAGGTGGATAACCTTATCCTTCCCTTGTTCTCTGCCAGCAGGTGGCCCTCTCCTGCAGAGGTGCTGGTAATCAGCCAGCGCCTGTGTCACTTTCTGGCCTTTTTAAGATGATCCACCCTTGCAGCCAGTGGATCAGCATTGTATTGTCTACCTGGACCCAGACTCTGAACTTTGAATCTTGAACCTTGAAACCCTGAACTCCTGCCACAGCCTTTGTATTGCTTTCCCTGTCTCAGCCTAGTATCTGGCTTTGGACATTCTCTGGATCCCTATGCATGTTTCCTGACTCTGTACAGCAGCCTGGTTGGATTGCGCTTTGTTCACTTATCACTGTTTATCACCATTAAACACGGTTTGCCGCATATCCTCCTCTGTCTCGCAGCCTCAATTACTGGTCATTCTGTAATAAGGGATTTCTCTGCTGAGAGAGCCATGACAAAAAGGCAATTTAAGGCCAAGTTATGTTCCCTTATAAGAGTTAAAAGAACATAAAGCTGCACCTCAAGTCAAGTGTACACAGCTAGTCATACTTGATCAGGTGCAGCTTTACCATAGGTAACCTAAATCTTATATAAAGATAAAGATGCTGATCAAAGGAGCAGAGATTAACACAAACTCCTCTGCCTGATCCACCATGTCTGGAATGAGGTAGAAAGCAATTCCCAATAAATCCCCCTTTAAGGACTGGGAATGCTTTTAATCCTCTGTACTTGCCAAACAGGGTAGTCCGAATAAGACAGGTAGTTGTGAAGCACAAGTGTATATCACTCGTTCATGCGGCGCATTGAAGTGAAGACATCGCCGCCGGGAGGAGAACCTAGCCAATGAGCATTCCCTTCCCCTCTCTTCACTTCTTAAAGATAGATGGAAGTGGCGCACGCGCCCAAGTCACCTCTTAGCCACAGCTTCTAGTCTATCTCAGCTCGCTCTCTTAGTGATTCAGCGTGCTCTCAGCCACCATTGCCGCCAATACTCCTCTGCTTTCGCCTCAGCATCACAGGTAGCTGGGGGGGGGGGGGTGGGAATGGTGGAGGAGAGAGATGGGGAGGAGAGACACAGAGAAAAGAGGAAGGGGCAGAGGATGGGAAGGGAGAGAGGAGGGGAGGAGAGAGGAGGGGAGGGGAGAGGAGGGGAGGGGAGAGGAGGGGAGGGGAGGGGAGGGGAGGGGAAAGGAAGGGGGAAAGAGGTGGTGGGGACCCAGCTTCTCTTAAAAGTCATCCTTAGAAAAAGGGTAAGTAAGCTTACCCCCCCCACTCCAGAACTAGGTCAGGGAATCCTGTTGGGGTAACCCGGGTGCATGGCATTCTGCCTCCGGAACCGGGAAATGGGTTTGCCCTTCATTAAACCCACAGCGCCGGATACTTACCTAAACCTCTCGGTTCCTACCCAAGGCAAGAGCACAAAAGCAACTGGAGACTGGGAGGAAAGTTTTATTCATTCTCACATGTTCCAACCTAAAAGGGCGGAGGCAAAGTCTCATAAGTATGCTGCCCAGAGGATGTTTTTGAGAAATATACACACATCGAAAGTGGACTTACCCTTTAAAGTGGACCAAAACCCAGGAATTTGACTATCCTGGGTTTTGGTCCTTTTGTTAATGGCCGGCACTGGTACACTCCCTGTTAGAAGAAGGCGGAGGATGCGGCCATCAGAGCCGCTGCTCTTAGATGCGCCGTGGGACCAGGAAGAGGTGAGTTGGGCTCGTCGTGCTGTGGGGTTTCACAACGATTGGGGTGCCCTTGGGGTATGGACGAAAACCCAGGACAGTCAAAACTATTGACTATCCTGGGTTTTGGTCCACTTTAACATCTGTTTAAAGCATTGAATAATGGGTAAATTTACACAGATGAGAACAACTGCCATAGAAATAAGCTATTATTCCTACACAGGTTTGAGTTGAGTAGTTCCCTGTAAAAGCAGAATGATAAGATCAAAACCTGTAATCCCAGATTATTCTTCCTTCCATTAAAAGAACAAAATAGGATTGGGTTTGTTATTTATTTTTGCAGGGTGTATACTTGACCCCTCCTCTTTCTATCTGAGGGTGTGTGTGGCCCCTCAAGACTCAAACCTCAGGACCCGGAAAGTCTTAGAAAACCAAAGTAAAGAAATACAGTTGCAGGGGACAAAAAGTGAGTATTATTTGATTTTTACTTTAGCCTGGATGGGGACTTATTAAATTAAAAAAATACCATTTTGTGAATACTCACCTTGTAAAATGGGTATTATAAGTATGTCACACACCCCGCTTCAAGATAATCATTACATGTGGGTAGTATGGTCTGAAGAGGGCGATCTGCAGAGATGATTGGAGGAAAGAAAGCCCCTCCCAGTCCATAAATACCTGGGACCTCCCACTCACTACCCAGTATAAAGAAAGCAGTAAGGTAAGGGACCAGGAAGAGCCAAATATTAGTCATAACAACGCAAGGTTCACAAAACGATGGATCCAGAATACAAAAGGGCGGGTTGAAGCGGGGTGTGTGACATACTTATAATACCCATTTTACAAGGTGAGTATTCACAAAATGGTATTATTCTAAGTATGTCACACACCCCGCTTCAAGATAATCATTACATGTGGGACATCCAAAAGCAGTGTCCATAAAGGGTGGGGATCCAAAACAAGGCATAAAGCACAACTTAAACTACTGCAGCCTGCAGAACTTTGCGGCCAAAAACAGCATCCGCTGAGGCCCAAACATCACCCTTGTAAAAACTTTGAAAAAGTGTGAACAGAAGACCAGGTAGCGGCCTTGCAAACTTGCTCAACAGAGGCCTGGTGCTGAAAAGCCCAGGACGCCCCAACCGCACGAGTAGAATGAGCTGTAACACGAAGGGGAGGATTTCTCCCCTTAGCAGAAAAGGCCCCGACAATGGCCTGACGAATCCACTTACTGATGGAAGACTTAGCGGGCGCCAAAACCTTTCTTGGGCCCAGAAGGTACCACAAAGAAGGCAGACGTTACCACCAAATAGTACTTCACAACTCGAACCACATCCAGGGAATGCAGGACCCTCTCCTTTTCGTTACTGGGATTAGGACACAGAGAGGGCAAAACAATGTCTTGATTTAAGTGAAAAGGCAGAAACCACCTTAGGAAGGAAATCCGGGTTAAAACGGAAAACCACCTTGTCCTGATGTCTTTCAAAATACGGGACCTGAATGGACAGAGCCGCCAACTCAGAAACACGCCCAACAGAAGTGATAGCTACCAAAAAGGCCACCTTCTGAATAAGGGAAGACAAGGCAATAACATGCAAGGGCTCAAAGGGAGGACCCTGAAGAGCAGAAAGAACCAAATTCAAATCCCAAACCGGAATCAGAGCCTTCCTAGGGGGCCACACGTGCGTAACCCCCTGGAAAAAGGTCTTAACCAGCGGATGAAGCGCAAAAGATCTTTGGAAAAACACCGCCAGGGCAGACACCTGCCCCTTCAGAGTATTAAGTTGGAGCCCTAGATCCAAACCATGTTGCAGGAACTCCAGGATTCTAGAAATAGAGAATTCCCTGCAAGGGAAAGCCCTAGTCTCACACCAATCAATATAAGACCTCCAAGTCCTATAGTAAACGGAAGAAGAAAACCTCTTCCTAGCGCTAATAAGAGTCTGAATAACCGCATCAGAAAGACCTTCCTCCTTCAAGATGGAGGTTTCCGCAGCCACGCCGTCAAAGCCAGCGTTGGTAAATTGGGGCAACGTAGATGACCCTGTGTGTGCAGATCCGGCAGCAGGGGCAGAACGAACTGATCTTCTGCTAACCTTACCACGTCTGCGAACAAAACCTGTCTTGGCCACCTTGGAGCCACCAGAATTGCTGACGCTCCTTCCAGAGCCAGCTTGCGCACTACTCTGGCTACCATGGGAAACGGAGGGAACAGATACAGAAACCCCAGATCCCTCCAGTTCAGGGACACGGCGTCCGTCGCGAAGGCTAGCGGATCCTTCGCCAGAGACACAGATGCCGGAAGTTCGTGATTGTGACGGGAGGCAAAGAGGTCCACCACCGGTGAACCCCACCTGAGACAAATTGAACGAAACACCTTGGGACTGAGAGGCCACTCCCCCTTGCGGGCTGACCACCTACTCAGAGAGTCCGCCTCCGAGTTCTCTACTCCTGGAATGTGAACTGCCGAGATGCACGGGACGTGGCTCTCCGCCCAGTCCAGAATCAATGACACTTCCCTGAGGGCACTCCTGCTGCGAGTCCCTCCCTGGTGATTGATGTAGGCAACCGCCGTCCGATTGCCCGACCGAACCTGGACCGGCAAGCCCTGCAGGAGATGAGTCAAACGAAAAAGAACCATTTTGATGGCTCTCAATTCCAGAACGTTGATAGGCTCGTGGGCTTCCAGGGGTCCCCACAACCCCTGAAACTGCAGATCATTCCAGAAGCCCCCCCATCCTGAGAGGCTGGCATCCGTGGTGACCACCTCCCAACGAGGAGTCTGAAAAGACCTGCCCTTCAACAGATTGGTTGAGTTCAGCCACCACCTGAGTGGTCGGCGAACCCGGGGAGACATCAGAAAGAATTGATCCAGCGACAGAGGAGATCTGTCCCAGACAGACAATAGATGGAGTTTTAGCGTCCTCGTGTGAATAGTAGAATGGTCGGACGAGGAATGGACATGAGCGACCGAATCAATTCCTGAATCAAAAGAACCTTGGATTGAAGAAGGAACACTCTGGCCTGATCTGTATCCAGAGACATTCCCAGAAAGGATACTATCCTGGACGGGTAAAAGGAGGACTTGGGATAGTTGATCACCCAGCAGAACCTCTCCAGAGTGGAAATTACCATCCTGGTGTCCAATTCCGCTTGGCTGAATGATGATGCCATGATGAGGAGATCGTCCAGATATGGCACTATGCGAATTCACCCCAGCGAGCACCATGGTGAAAAACCCTTGGAGCTGTGGTGAGACCAAAAGGAAGAGCTACAAACTGAAAGTGCCGATCTTCCACCACAAACCCGAGGAATCTCTGGTGCGCGGGAAAAAATCGGAACATGGAGGAAAGCGTCCTTGACGTCTATGGACGTCATGAAGTCCCCCTGACGGAGAGCGCGGATAGCTGAACGAAGCGATTCAATGCGAAATTTTCGCAGCCTGATAAACCCGTTGAGGATCTTCAGATCCAGGATGGGCCGGATAGAGCCATCCTTTTTGGGGACCGTGAACAGATTTGAGTAAATTCCCCGACCCTGATCTGATAGGGGCACTGCCGAGATGACCTCTATCTCCAGAAGACTTGAAAAACGCCTCCCGAAGCCCCTGTGCGCCAGGTGCGTCCGGGGGCACCCTAGACCTGAAGAAAAGTGGAGGAGGACGGGACTCGAACTCCAACTTGTAGCCGGAAGACACGACTTCCCAGATCCGTTTGTCCGAAACCTCCCGAATCCAGATCAGAGAGAAGTGTCGCAGCCGTCCCCCCACCCGCACGGTGAGGGCGCCCCCTCATTGCTGAGCAGGCTTGTCCGCAGGTTTTGGGTTATGAACCCCAGTTGTATCCTGAGCGGGCACGTCCTCTGCCCCTATTCCAGGAATCTCCTCTAGTGGAAGGGAAGGCGAAACCTCTTCCTGCTCTGGATCCGCGAAAGGAATGATTGAAAGAAGCCGCCCCGCGAAAGGGACGTCGTTGCTTCTTGCGTTGAGGTAACTTACCCCCCTTAGCTACTGAATCCAATTTTTCTCCAAAAAGCCGTAGCCCCACGAATGGGAGAGACGTCAGCGCCTTTTTTTTTTTTTTGGCCCAAAGTCGGCCGCCCACTGGCGCAACCAAACTGAACGCCTTATAGTCACCATCAGAGCAAAGCTCTCCAAGGCGGCTAACATGAAAGACAAGAATAACAATGTTTAAGTCCCAGAAATTCGTCACTGTCCGGGTGCAAACCGGAAGATGACAACAAGTCTCTGACCACCGACCTGGTAGCCACCACCAGCAGAGACGAAGCGCAAAAAGGGCCGTATGGCTGCCCCAATACTGGCGAAACCATGACAAGCCATCTGGCCAATTCGTTTATCCCCTCCATCTTTAAGAGAAGAGCAATCAGGGTTATTCAAAAACGGCTGAATTGGATAACCCCAGAATTGGTGCATCCACCTCAGGGGGGGACGTCCAGCACTTAACCGTGTCCGAAGGGAAAGGATATCTTTTATCCCAACTCTGAGGAATGCCTGGGAGCCGAGCCGGTCTCTCCCATTCCTTAGAAATAATCTTATCAAAATGCCTTTGATTAGGGAATTCCAAGTGCGGCTTGGATTCCTCATAAAACTCCCCTTGTTGATGAGGAGCAACCTCTGGAGGAGAAATAGCCAGAACCTCAAACATCTGAGCAAGGACGTTAGGAGTATCCAAAGAACTCCCTGACCCCTTCTCAGAGTCCGCGCCAACGAATAGCTGGTCGTCCGAATAATCCGATTCGTCAAATAGCTCCCCTTCCTCCAGAGGGGAGTAATCTGACCAATCCAGGCGATCCTCATCGTCATATTCAAATGTCGGTGGGACCGGTGACAAATGCTTTCTCATAGCTGGAGCCTTCTTGGCAACCGCAGAAGAAATAAATTTTTCAATATTAGTCAATCTAGCACACACATCAGATTGCGACTGCCCACCCGTGACAACGTCACACGGGACACGGGCCAAGACGGGGTGGGAAGGGGATGACGCCGGCGGTGCTGACCCAGACGCCTGGGGTTCTGACTGCCGTGTAATAGTCTGCTGTGCACATGGTATACATAGAAATACGTCATCCCCTGTTAGGGATACCCCACAGCCCATGCACTTCCGGGATTGCCCCGAGGGGAGCCCGGTATCTGGGGATGCCTCCATATGGTGAACTTATATGTAGTCGCAATGACCGAGGGAATTACACTAGTAAGCAACCCGGGATGCCCTTATAATTGTCCCAAGTGGGAGGATTTTAACATGGAATTTAACCCAGGGACCCAAGGACCGGAAGAAGGCCCCTTACAACCTAAGGCGTTCTACCTGAAAGACTGCCGGATATAAAGGGTTACATATAAGTAAATATATATATATATATGGGGCCCATAGGGCCACTCACTGTGCCTTCCTGCGTGAGGTAAATGGCGTCCACCACACACCTAGCTCACAGAGGCAGAGAGGATCCTGTGGGCGTGGCCAGCGCAGAGCGCGCGATATGCGTAGCTCCGCCCCCTTACAGAGCGGAAAGCGGGCTCCGCAGTGGGTCTGCCTAACAGGGGCGGGCCGTGGCGACCCGCTCAACAGCCCGGCCCCGCCCCTAATGGCAAAATGTGTGAGGTAAATTACCTCAGAAAAACACTATAGCGCACATATATACCGGCGCCATGGCAAGAACAGCAGCCGCGGCGCCGGTAACCAAAGACCCCAGGGATGTAATGGGTGCGGGCCGCGGCGACGCGCAATCGCCCGGCCCCGCCCACTGTGGCCAGCGCGTGAGGGGAGATCTCCCCTCACAAGATTAAGGGAACCGCCAGCGCAAATAACCGCGCCGCGGCCATTGCGGTAGTCACCGCAACAAAAAACAGTAAAGCCAGGGGGACAAGCCAGCGCCAACAGCCGGCCCCACCCCCCAACTACAACTTCTTAGGAGAAAAGTTCTCCTCAGCTCTGGCGCCAGTAGCAGCAAGCGCCGCTGTTAAAGTGAAACAATGCTCAATAAATAAATCCTAACTCTGAGGTAAAAAAGGTGGCCCCTTTTATCCCCACCACCACAGGAGAAGGGCATCAGGAAAGGGGGGCCAAGGGACAGGGCATCCCAAACCGGGGTCACCAGCCCGGATAACCGCCTACCCTCTGGTACAGGGTCTCGCGGTGGAGCATGGCTCCAGAGCACTAAAAGTGCCATTCTACCCTCACCCGGGATACAGCCTAGACTGGGAGGCATGTGTATTGGGACTTATAAAAAAAAAACATAACCGGGTGGAAATAGAGAGAAAAGCGGGCCGGGAATAAACCGGGCTACCTGAAATCCCCCTGTGCAAGGAGGAGACATCATCTTCTGACTTGCTCGCCGTCTGCAGAGATGAAAAACTGGGTAGTGAGTGGGAGGTCCCAGGTATTTATGGACTGGGAGGGGCTTTCTTTCCTCCAATCATCTCTGCAGATCGCCCTCTTCAGACCATACTACCCACATGTAATGATTATCTTGAAGCGGGGTGTGTGACATACTTAGAATAAAAAAATAATAAACATATGTGGGGCTCCCGCACTGCATGCTGGGCCACCGCCAGGAGGCCAGAAGATGGAGGAGCCGTGGGGTGATCCCTGCCTGATGTCTCCTCAGCCCGTGCTGTCCCCACTACTTCTTCTCTAGAGTGAGCATACACCGGAAACACCCGGCTCCGTGCAGCGGATGGGTGTGGCCTGCGGCAAGCATCGGCCACGGCCTCCCACTGCATGGAGCCTTGTGTTTGCTGTGCGGGTGCTCATGCCAAAGAAGGAGCAGCAGCGGTGGCGGGGACATCATCTGGCCTCCAGTGTCTGTGCCAGCCCAGCCAGCAGTGTGGGAGCGCCAGATATGCGAGTTTAGTTTTTTATTCTTATGGAATGGGATAGGGGAATGCCACACCGCATTTGGGGAATTGGATGGGGGAATGTCTCACTGCCTTTGGGGAATGAGATCGGTGAATGTCACACTGCCTATACGGAATTGGATAGGGGTATGCCACACTGTCTATGGAGAATGAGATGGGGGGAGTGCCACACCCACTATGGGGAATGGCATGGGGGGGGGAATGCCTCACCGTCCTTTGGGGAATGGCATGGGGGAATGCCCCACTGCTCATGGGAATGGGAGGGGAATGCCATACTACCCATGGGGAATGGGAGGGGGGTGCCACACTGCCTCTAGGGAATGGGATGGGGGAATGCCACACTGCCTATAGGGAATGGGAGGGGGGAATGCCACACTGTCTATAGGCAATGGGAGGGGGGAATGCCACACTGCCTATGGAGAATGGGAGGGGGGAATATTTATTTTCTCATTTCCCTCCTCCAAATCCTATCCTTATGGGCAGATGGGTTTTATGTTTAGTCTTCATTAGAGAGACACACACACACACACACACACACACACACACACACTTGCAAACATACCAAATGCAGCAACCTTTATGAGTATGGCCTGCAAACCGCTGGCTATCATTTCATCCAGAAGGTCCTCTTGCTTCCGACGCCAGAGAAAAGCCAAAGGCTGCAGACCAAGTCGTTGACACCTGCAAACAGCATTTTACTAAATAGGCAGATTGAAATTTACACAAATAATAACAATAATAATTAAAAAATATATCTATTTTAATTGTGTCCAATTACCCATTGCCCCTACACTTTGTTATGTGAATCATTAGTGTTACAATGTCTCGGGTGTGAATGGGGAGCAGTTGTGTTAAATTTATCACTCTTTGGTCACGTTTCAAAATGGCACCTCATGGCAAAGAACTCTCTAAAACCTAAAAAAATACAATTCTGTTATTCTCACCTGTAGAATTGTTTTCTCTCATATTCCACTCCGGGTTGTCACAATTCAGATATGAATGTGTTAACACTCTCAAACGAAGGGAGTGACTGCAAGATAAAAATGTGTGGCCCCTCCCAGTTTACATATACTTCGGGCTGCCCACCCATCTCCAGTAATGATATAGCAGTAGGACAAAGCCGACAGGGAGGAAGGAAGTTCTCAAGAACATTACCCTTGTCTAGGTAGGAAGAGACCCAATAAGCTCAACCTTCTTATAAAGATAAACTTTTTCTTTTTTTTTTAAATGGCCAACTTTAGGTTCTCCATGGCCAAGGCTCTCTTGGACTAGATATGGTAAACACAGCAAAGGGTGGGTGTGACGGCCTGGAGTGGAAGAGGAGAGACAACAATTCTACAAGTGAGAATTCACAGAATTGTATTTTCTTCATATTCCACTCCAGAGCAGATTCAGCAGAATCAGATATGAATGGGAAATTCCCATAGCAGTACCCTTATTTCAGGGTGGTATTCCCAAAGTCAATAACTGAGCCTGCAAGAGGAGACATTTAAAAATCAGGCATGAACTGAAGGATTCACCACAGTCTGCAAAACTTTATGGCTGAAGGAAGCAACCGCCGAGGCTTTTACGTCTACTTTATAAAACTTGGTTGCGGCCTTTCCCAAGAAGAACCAATAGCTCCAGTGGAATGGGCAGTAACACAAAAAGAAGGCTACATGCTTCTGCAACTGTAGGCCCTAAGAACTGCCTGTCTAATACATCGGCTGATGGTAGACTAGGCCGGAGCCAAGCCCTTCCCGGGCCATTTGGAATAATGAAGAATCTGTCTTACCTATATTTTGAGTAGCTGAGATACTTAATCACCCTGACCACATCCAAGGAATGGGGAACTCTTTCCTTATGGTCAGAAGGACAGGGACACAAAGAAGGCAAAACTATCTCCTCATTAATGTGAAAGGAGAAGACTACCTTGGGCAGAAAATACTGCTTGAAGCGGAAGACCACCTTGTCCCTGTGATAAAGCTGACTGATAGGGTCTGCTAAGTCAGACACTTGCTGAACCAAAAAGACAACCTTTGGTGTCAGCAAGATCAGTGATGTCTCCCCAAGGAGCTAAGACCAAATTAAGATCCCACGGAGGTAAAAAGAGTTGAGAGACTCCCTGCATGAAAGTCTTAATAAGTGTATTGTTTGCAATGGGCCTCTGGAAAAATAGACAGGGCTGAATCGGACCTTTAAGGGAGAACCCCCTGCCCTCACACCAGGCAACAAATCCTCTTCAAACTTTATAGTATATGCTAGTGAAAATCTGCCTTCTTGCTTGAATCATGATTTTAATGACCCCAGAAGACAGGCACTTTTCTGCCAGGATACTGGTTTCAATAGTCAGGCCATTAGCTAGCACTCGATAACTGGGGTGTAGCCGTGCATGTAAGCAGATCTGGCCGACTGGCATTGCCGATCCTTGGCACCTACCCATTCTTACCACGTCAGCAAACCAACTCCTTCTTGGCCCATGTGGGGCAATCAGGGTGGATGGGACTCTCGTGATTTATTTTTCCCGAAAAGGCTCCACAGGAGTGGTAGCGGAGGAAAGGCATGCACCAGAATGACTGCTGCCAAGGGAGACATCAAAGCATCCACCCCTTTCACCCTGAATAAGAACATATCTTATGTGTTTCCCACACCCTGTACATACAGATTGCTCACATTAAGAACCATCCTACCTGCATCTACTGCATGTTATGGACTTTCTTTTTGCCCTTCATCACGTTTTGATATATTTAAATTTGATATAGAACTATTCAAACTGGAGAGGACTCTTAAGCTGAAGCAGTTCTTTTCATCTAATCCTGCTAATACCCAACCTAGCACGATGACGGGCCCTACTGGTCTTAAACTCAAGAGCCAGTTTATTCCCCCAGGCCACTTTGGGCCAATAGAAAGTTATATCAAAACTGTCCGGTCAGAGACAATCCGCACCATGCAGAACAAGAAATATCATCAAAACCTAACTAGAGGGGAACTCACCGCCCTCTCCGCCCTGAGACAAGATACGACTATTATTATCAAACCCGCCGATAAGGGCGGGGCTATAGTGGTAATGGACTATGAGCAATACCGCAAAAGCATCAGTGACATGCTCGGGGACCCTGTAAGCTATGAAAAAATCCCAAACAACCCCATTTGGGGTATTCAAAACGCAGTACAACAATATGTCACCCTTGGGGTAACCAATGGCTGGTTGAACGAAAACACAGCTAAATACATTCAAATCCAGTACCCGATCACGCCGGTGATCTACGGCTTACCCAAGGTGCACAAGGGTTGTAACCCATTGAAGTTTAGGCCTATTGTGGCAGGTACCGATTCGGCTACCCAGCCACTAGCACAATGGCTGGACTATTATTTACAGCCATATGTACAACGCCTGCCTTCCTATCTCAAAGACACGGGGAATTTCTAAAAAAATTCAAAGAGGTCCAGGTAGAGAGTAACGATCTTTTGGCTACCATGGACATTTCCTCCTTATATACCAACATACCCAATGAACAAGGATTAAAAGCAGTAAAACACTTTCTCGCAAGGGAACCCCCTGAAATTCCATCGGAGTACCTTATTACTGGTCTTGACCTCGTGTTACACAACAACTATTTTCGGTTTGAGAAGTTATTTTACAAACAGATACTTGGGACAGCCATGGGCAGTGCCATAGCTCCGGCTTTCGCTAATCTTTTTATTGGTTTCCTTGAAGAAAGGTATATTTACCCGTCACCCCTATATATGAATCATGTGAAATATTGGGGTCGTTATATTGATGACGTGGTGACAGTATGGCATGGGGACCGACAAGAGTTTGAGGAGTTCATGGAATATATTAACTCGATCTTCCCGACCATCACCTTTAATCCAGAGATATCAGCCACACATGTGACTTTTAGACGTAGCTATCGATAAGGACGACAACGGAGTGATAACCACAGGTCTTTATACCAAGCCCACCGATAGGAACACCCTATTGAGATATGATAGCGCACACCCGAAACCATTGGTCAATAGTCTCCCTATTTCCCAATTTTTGAGGGTACTTCGGATCAACACTAATCCATTAATTCGGCAACAACAATTGCAGGAGATGTTCAATAAATTCCTAGCCCGAGGGTATCCTGAGCCCATACTTACCCAAGCCCAAAAACGCACTGAGGACATCTGGAATGGTGACCAACAGAAAAAGCAACCAAAAGATGAACGAATCCCATTCATGGTAACATTTAATCAAGCAGCACCGACTATTGAACATATTACAAATAAATATACGTGCATACTGGCTGCTGATAGTACCATGTGTCCAGTAATAAAAAGACCTCTCATGAAGGTCTATCAACGAAATAGAAACTTAAAGGACTCTGGTTACCGCGGATCCGGTTGAAAAGTACTCCAAAAGACCATTGCCCCTTTCTACCCGCACAGGCTGCTTTAGGTGCAATAATTGCAACGTATGCAATTCCCTTATCCTTGGCTCAGAATTCACTCACCCCCATACTGGTCGGCGCTTTAAGATCCTCGGGGTGTATACCTGTCTCACAGAGTACTGTGTGTACCTACTGAAATGCCCTTGTGGCCTCTTGTATGTTGGCAAAACTACCGGTCCTTTTAAGCGAAGGTTTCAACAACACCGGAGTGATGTACGCACTAGTATCAATAGACACAGGAATGGTGAGGACTTGGATTACGATAAACCCGTGGCAGTACATTTTGTGAAGCACAACCACCAGACCCATGAGCTTCGGGGTATGGTTATTGAACATGTCGAAAGACCACGCCGTGGGGGAGATCGCCACCTACGGTTACTTCAACGTGAAACGTATTGGATACATAAACTTGATACCGTGCAACCGAGAGGTCTTAATACCTCATTTGGATTTACGTGTTACTTGCCACAGCGCTAAAATTCCCATTCCCCTCCCCCACTTGCTTTATTTTTCTTTCTTTCCCCCCCCTTCTTTCTTCCTTTTCCCCCCCCTTTCCCCCCCCCCTCCCTCCCACTCCTGGTGATGGCCTGCCCTCCCTCTCTCTCTCTTTTACCTTCCCCCCCCCTTCTAAACCCTCCCCATCTCTCCCCTATCTCCGGTCCCCCCCTCCCCCTTCCTTTCCCCCTTTCCCCCCCCCCCCTTTTTAAATTAGTCTCCTTGTCCACCGACCTTACCATAGTTGTCCCTCCTTCTTCCTTCCCCCTCTTGCTAATTTTCCCATACAGACTTTCCTGCTATCTAATTTTCTTTTATTCCACCATCACCACCATTCTCCCCTTCCCCCCCCCCCCCCAGCTATTCACACAGACAATATCTGCTCCTCCTGCTTATCCCCCTGTTACTCCCCCTGTCATCGATACATATAGTACACGACACTCAGCGTGACCACACTCTTCCTTCTCCCTTTTCCTGCTTTTACTGTTCACAGTCGCAGACGGCGATACTTTATCCCTCTGTGTATTGTCCCTCTCTGCCCATTGTCCCTCTTTGCCCATTGTCCCCCTTTTCTGGGCACTTTGCCCTGGCTTCCTTTCATACTCTTGTATTTGTTCTCATAGTCTATCTTCCCCTTCCTCCGATACTCTTTTGTTTGTCCCCATATTCTAGCTCCAAAGTCTATCTCTTTTCCTGATGCTCTCTATTATTCCTCTCTCTGTCCCCCTTCTCTTTATTTATGTAGTCCGCAGCCCCCGTTTAAATCATCATGTGGTTGCTTCATTTAATATTTAGTGACAGCACATATATCCCTGAGCTGTGGCTCTCTCCGCCACCAAAGGGACGTCTGTGGTCCGTATGACGCTCCCCAGGGGATCGCAGCTCCTTGACTGTGGGGCTGCAGCCCCTGGGTGCGCGTCGTCTGCCATACGGTCTGGTGACAGAGCAGGGGCTGCGGACCAATAGGACCGCGCCTGCTGTCATGTCATCAGTTTCCAGGCAGACTTGGGGGCCTGGCTGACAGCGTCCTGTTACTCCTGGGCAGACGGAGACACTGCCACACACAAATGCAGCGTGTGGCGGCCGGCGGAGACGGGGCTCCACGGACTTGGAGCTCCGAGGGTATAATTGTATAAGGTTTGTTTATTCTAATCAATGTTTGTTGATCTGTCTATATAACTTGTTTACAATCCCGCTGACGTCACTATGACGTCAGGCGGGAATTTTGTAATTGATTCAGCCCTAGTGTATATAATCCAGGGGCACCTTAGGCACGGTTTGGCAGTCTACCTTGATAAAGGGGGCTCCTGACCCCCGAAACGTTGGTAAAGTGACTGTTTTTTGTGCCATCATATGAACTTTATTCTGCTGATGCTTGATGCATTTTATGAAACGTGTGCTTAAAACAAGCGATTTGAGCATTGAATGGAGTGCCGGTCCTATTTTTTCCTATTGGATCTACAGCGGCGCCACCGCTGTCCTGGCACCCGCCGAACATGAATCTGTAAGTGTGCACCAGCCACAGAGAAACAATACTGTTTAGTCCATACCTTACCAGTCATGGCTGCCGTAGAGACAGCACATGCGGGGCATAGGGCAGAGCCCACAATGGAAAAGCATTCCGAGTCCTTTCCGGTCCTTTCCAAAATAAAAGTGAAGCGCTGTCAGAGGTAGGAATGACAGTTTGTCTAGACAGGTCGGAAACCAGATCATTCACCACTGGAAGAAAGGACCATTGCTTAAAGAGGACAAAAACCCACCCTGCAGTCTATGAGACTCCAGCGCAGGCATACTCGCTTCCCCCCGAACGCCCCGATTGGGGGTGTTCCAATGTGTGAAATCCCCCAGGTTGCCTCCAGCGCCACATGCGCGAGCAGTGGCCGCATCCCTGCTATCCGTTTAGCAGGGTGGTGGCATTTGTGAATGGCCGGTGTGGGCACGCTCCCTGTTAGAGGCTAGCAGGGGCCAGCACGCTCGGATCCGCTCACATTAGATGACTTCCTGGGCAAAGGGGCTCGAACGGACCGAGTGCGCCGATTGGACGAGCGGCCGGGCATGCGTCATAGGACCGGGAAGAAGTGAGTTTGTTTGGGGGATCGGAGTCAGACTCCTCCTCCCCCTTGCTAGAAAATATTTCCCCTTCGGATTCCTCCAGAGAATCCCAAAAAAACGAATAAAGCTTCTCTAAGGAAACCAGATGGGTAAAAGAAAGACTCTCCAGCCTAGCCAGTCTTTCCGATAACTCAAGCGAAGTAGAAAGCTGGGTGTGGAGAGAGTACGAGACTGAGCCCCGGAAGGGGCTACCAGTCCCGAGGGATCCGAGCCTGATTCAGCAGGCGGGATGGCCTGAAAAGGCAACAGCTCTTTGAGCCTGGATATAACTACAGCGGCAGACTAATCAGTACATATAGGACCATCCTGTTCAGGAGGCTGCTCTCTGTTAGGGAATCAGACCCGGACGTTGCAGATGCCGCAGTCATGGTGTAGTCAGTCAATATATGCCCGTGCCTAATTTATAGAGAATCGCGATAATGTGTGATTACTCCTATGGGACGGACTACTACCCTTAATCAACCCTACAAGCAATTCCGTGGAAACATAAGAAACAGATATTAAAATAATAACAATAACAATAATAATAGGATAGCTTTAGAATCCTACCAGATCAGTAGCTTCCAGCCTCCATGTTGAAGCCCCAGCTGTGCAAGAGAAGGCAGCAGCAGCGCCACAGAAGGCTCAGGACAAAAACCCTGCTCTGGCGCAGCACCGAACGCAAGGCACAGCGGGGCAAAAGTGTGCTCTCTGGTCCCTCCTGCCGTGCTGCCAGCATCCTCCTCCTCAGTGTCTCATACCTCTCTTCGCCCACTGCGAGAGGGTGAGATAACCAAAACAATGCACACAATGAATAAAAAATTGTTCATACATACAAGCCATTGGAAGGTATATAAGAAGTGGGGGGGGGGGGGGGGGGGGGCGACTCCCAGTCCATCCTGCAGACCACCAGAGAACCTGCAGTTGGGTACCCTTTAAAAAAAGACCCTTCAACCCTTGGGGAGTCATTCAAGAGAAAAGGCTGACAAACCGCTGTGCCATATGGACCCAGGCACTAACCCTCATCTCAATCCTGTTGAGATGCTATCAATTTAACCGACTCCAGGAGACTCGTGAGGGTCTGGAAGCAGCCAGGGTTAAAGTCCCCTTCTTCCTGGTAAATCCTAAAAAATAAAGTAAATGGAAAAGAACAAAATAAATCCAGCCACATCTTTGCAGTCCCAACTGTAAGAATGAAACTGGAGATGCGAGGGTAGCTGGAATTATATGTAAACCGAAAGGGCCACGCCTTTTTATCTTGCAGTTGCGCCCTTCGGTCGAGAGTGTTAGCCCATTCGTATCTGAATTGTGACTCCCGGAGTGGAATATGAGAGAAACAAGAACTGTTGCTTTCCATAAAGATGGCCTAAGCTATAACCAGCACTTGGAAACTGAGCTGCAGAATGGTGGCCAAGACAGGTCCACTCAGAATGTTGCTGCCCAAAGAAGCTTAGTGCACCTGCTCACACTCAAATCCAGAGGTTGTCTTTTCAAAATAGACGTATGACTGCTGCCAGCATTGATGTAGAGGTTAGAGTGGACCAAAACCCACTGAACTTGGAGAAATACATCTGGCCAAAGCCAACACCAGGGGCAGCAAAATAACACAGTGGTTGCCGCGCTGAGCAGAATTCCAGGCCTGCGTTCTGGAGTACTTGATCTGGAGACCTGGCAAGCTATAATCACAGGGCTAGAACAGAGAGGCTGCAGAGAAAAAGAGGGTGAGTGTGTGTATATATATAATTTTTTTTTTTGTGTCTGAACTGTCCATTATTTTTTGCAGTTTGCGACCATTTGTACAGATTCGCCTCACTATCTGTGCTGACTAAACAGAAGTTCATTTGACAGAAATAATGCCACAGAAATGTAAGGCACATTATGCATCAATAACATGGGGACACAGCTGACGAAAAAAAAAAAGGGTAGGCATTTTGCCACTAAATACTCATGTACACGCACTAGGCATCTAGACACCAAAAAACAAACTTGTATGAAAAAAACACACAAGTCAAGACCAGAGTATACAAGTCTAAATAAACCACTTACACATTCTCCACTCGGACCCGTTGGTAGTCTGAAAGAATCGCACCCACAGACACAGCATCCACAAGCTCCTTTTCCTAAAAGACAAACAACATTAGCAGTCATTAGGAAATTATTAAATAGGCAAAGTACAGGCCACTAGTAGTAGGACTAGAAGATATAAAAAACTAAAAACTATAGTCAAGTCAGCCAACTTCAACATTCATTTTTTGTCTGTCAATCACTTTGCTGCCAGTGACCAATCAGGTTTGCTGAGAGGACCTGCATATCAAACCTGAATGGTTGCCAGTGGTCACATAATTGTTGAAAGTGATGACTCTAGTGCCCCTTTATAATGAAGATTAGCCAGGTAACCAGCATGTTTTGAAAGGCATTAGACATCAAAAGACAAGGCATCCACATGCAAACACTACTAAGCCAGCATTGCTCCTCCAGGGTTGCAAATGCTGCACTAAATCCTTCTGTACTTTCCCTTTAGGAGTGGCGAATAAATGTTTTACCTTGTTTTACTTAATTCAGAGCTACACCAAAGGAAACAGTAGGTGGAGATGTGATGAGTTAGAATTAGTGCAGACAGAAGGGCCACAGGGGACTGATCTGGGGTCTGCTGGAAACTCTGCCTATGTTTTTTTTTTTATCCATCCTAAATACCTTTTGCAGCACCCTATTCTTTAGTTGATGGAAGTCCTTCAGACCTCCAGATAGAGGTCTGGAGTGGAACTGGGCATACAGAACTGCCTCTATGGTAGACACCATCAGGCCAAGGAGAAGCATGCCCTGCCTGATTGTGCAATTTTAGGCTGTCAGCAGCAACCTCACCACCTCCTGAAGAGCCGTGCCCTTCTGCACCAGAAGAAGGACCTGTGCCCATCGAGTATTCAATGTCATACCTAGATAAGTCGCCACAATGGAGAGAACCGCCTGGGACTTGGGGTAGTTGACCACCCACCCGAAAAGTTTCAGTGTGGACAGGACCCGAACAGTGCATCTGCCAGAGATGGGGTTCAGATAAGCAAGTCGTCCAGGTATGGGGTGATGCGCACACCTTGCCTCCGCAGGAGTGCCATCACCACCGCCAAGACCAAGGAAATCGAGCGAAGTGTAGAGGAACGCGAATCTCCATGTTGCAAATGCCTCTTCTGCTGCTTCATCCAGACTTTCCCTGCCGTAGCAGCCATGGACGTGGCACAAGCTGGGTGCATGGCCGATCCCACCATGAAGAACGCATATCTTGCCAGCTGATCCAACCTCCTATCCGCCGGGTTTCTCAAGGCCGCACTACCAGAAGTAAGCATGATGGTGTGCCGAGCCAGACCCGACACTGGTTCATCTATCTCAGGTGGCAAAGATCAAACCTTGACCTCCTCATCCGGAAAGGGATACTTCAATAAGCTCCTCAATCTGATCAGTTGGGTGGTCCGGAGGGTTGGGTGGCTTCCGGACGACACCTCCCCTTCCGACCGGCCTGAACTAGATCCTGAACCCTTACATAGGTCCTTGACGTAGGAGCTAGAGTCCTCTGAGGATTCCGTCCGAATATGCCTACGCTTGGCAATAACCTTGCCGACTGGGCGGGCAGAGAGAGATTTGGGGTGCTCCTGCTGACGAATGCTCTTCAACCAAGCCACCCTGTCTGCCACGTCCGAAGGAGTAACCCCATCCGTGGATGGACCCTGGAACAAGGATGGACCTGGCAGCACACCCCCCCCCCCCCCCGATGGGGTAATCTGCTCTGACGAGTCCAAGTCTGAAGCTGCAGGGGAAACTGGACAATCTGACTAAGACGCGGATCCTGCCAACTGCGTAAGGTGGCGCAGAACAGTAGTGCACCCAGCGCACAGGGGTCCCACGGCACCACTCTCTGCTAAAATATGAAACCCCGGTGCCTCTGATGCCTCCGACATGGTAAAATGATTGCTCTAACTGCTTAGAAATACAGCAGGAGCGCTGGTCCCCACACCCTCCTGCCTGTCGACTACAGATCGAGCCTCCCTGCAGCTGAAATTAACCCACCGTCCAAGAATGCAGCAGCTTCCGGACCCCCACCCTGCAACAACATGAACAAATGTCAGATACCGTTGCGGCCATCCTGTCCATCCTCCACTGTAAGGCCAGAGAAGGCCAGCCCACCCCCTTACCGAATCTGTCAATAGGCAGTCCGCATGGGTGGTGGCAACGTCTTCCACCGAGACGAGGCCGTCTCACCCCCCAAACACTGGCAGCAGAGCTCTGAATGAGCTCTGACAAGTATGGCTGTCGGCAGTAGTAAATCACAAAACAATTAGCCTGGCCACCTAGCTCAGGCTCCCCCCAGCAGCCATGGGTTACGCAGACTGCGGCAAGGGTGGGTAGATGACCCAGGGGGTGGAGGGAAACGGGGGCTGAGTGGGAGGCACAAAGCAGGGTCACCATGCAAGGCCCAAAGGTCAGGTTCCCTGTGGGCAGCGTGTTCCTTACCTTCAGGGCTCAGACCCGTTCACTCTTACCTGGACCTGTGCGTGCTCCCCTCACTCTGCACGATCCCAGGCTATCGGCTTGGGAACCAACTTCAGGCATCTAACGGGGGTCCCCCGGAACGCTGCAGCTGGTGAGGGACTGGGAGGCAGACTAAGTCGCAGCCCTGCTTACAGTCAGCACTGTAATAAATACAAAGAAATCCAAACATCTTTACGGTCCCTTGCGACTGCAAGAAAAGAGGATATCCTGCCATAGCCTGCCCTATATAGGCGGGAGGAGTTTGAAAAATAAACCCCTTCTTGCAGTCCCTGCCTACGGCTGAGATTAACCCACATGTTGCTACTGGTGGTGCCCCGGAATGAAAGAGATGAGAAATCAAAGATAGCAAATTGTGACATATCTGAAAACACAGTCCCCTTTCTGCTAAATATAAGTATAGTAACACAGCACCCAAATCCTTGCTGCCTGACCCAGCGGGGCATTCCACAATGGTGGGAACCTAATACTGTAGGTAACCAATAATCTATTTAGACTGGTCTGCTTTAGCCAAGAGGTCAAGTCCACTACGTACCTCCCTCAACCCTGCAGTCCCCTCTAAGTCTATTTTGGGGTTTGCAAAACAAAACACCTACATGGGGACAGACTTCTATTTCAGTGGTGGGAGCTGAGCAATATGCAGCTACACTAAGACAAAGATGCTGCAGTGAGATTGAGTGACTTCTTAGTTGGCCAATTTGTGCAGCTGTACACAGTCACTCAGGTTCTATGTGACTGAGGCCGGGCTTAGCAAAGATCTGGTGGATTGAGAACTGCTTTAAAGCTGACCTTATTTTAAAAATGGGCTGAACAAAGTTTCCTCCCCCATGGACACATTTCAGACGTTAGTAATTTGCAAAGTTTTACCTGTCTCATTATTCTAGGAAACTATCCATTATGAAGCATCATAAGCTCCTATAGAAGAGTTAGCATCAGCTACTGCAGGCAGGGATGGGCTTATAACTTCCCCAAAGTTGTATCTGGGGGTCCTAATCAAAGACATTTTTATATAACAAATACAGAAATAAAGAGGAACAGATGGGGGAAAGATGCAGCTTTATTTCTCATGTAGCCTCGGCACTGACAGCACCACCAATATTTCACACCAGGCAATTACAGTGTTCCCTTAGCAGAGTTCTGGGGGCCCCTGAGAGGTGGGGGCCCCATGCAATTGCATGGGTTGTGTGGTAGCAAAACGTGCAACTGACTGCAAGTCACATTCTGGCGAGACCACAGACTTATTCATTCTCAGTGACGGAGCCATGACTGCATGGTCTCGGAGGGTCACCATCCCTGCTAGGCAAGGATATAAAACTACCAAGAACCACTTGTCAACCAACTTCGAGACTTCATCCTCAGACGGGACATCACATAAATACACCAACCCCTTTGCTCCCATGGTCTAAGGGTCCATTTCCCTTCAAAAACAATGGATTTTCAAGTTGAGAGACGTAAAAGGAACATACTGACTCCTGAAAAAATCCTTGATTTTAAGAGTATTCATTTACAAGATATTATTAGAGGCCACCAAACTCAATTCTCCACACTTGGTGGATAGCTCGCCACACTTTAGTCTTATTTTTGACATGTGACAGTATAGCAAGTACATAAAAGTACCTGGCTTTGCATGTGAATTTTCCAGTGTAACCTGTTAATGGTCACCTGGCTCATGATCACGATTAGCTGTATCATACAGCTGAACTTTATTTAGAAAAAAATATAGTATATGTAATAGTTTAATGTAATTACTGATGTTAAGACCACTCCCCAATTAAGTGTCCCCCTAATTCTATGATCTCTTCCAACCATGAAATTGTCCAGGGGAGAAATTAGCAACATGCTTGGGAGTTTAATTGGCAAATAACACAGCCTGTAATTATAGTCGGAAATGTAATATTAATGAGCAAAAAAAAAATTAACAGTAAATTACCTTGAAGCCATTATCAATTTCCCTAAATTGTGGGTCCTTAGGATACACTCAGTCCCCCCTGCAGAGATGTAGGTAATTTTTCTCTGTCTGATAAACACAACCATTAAGTGTGGCGTCTATTGCCGACCTCCCTACTTTTCCTTAAATGAAATTGTTGTGTAGCCTCAGGGGGCCTCTGTCTGTCTTGATCCCAATGTGTCAGTTAATCAGATAAAAAAAATAAATAAATGAAATAATCATCAAGTCAGAACCGCAAACAGCCTGAGGGTGGGAGAGTGGAAGGAAGGGAGGGAAAAAAGGAGATCGTTTTTACAAGTTAGAAGCTGCAAACAAAACAAGACATCTGGATGGTGTTACAGCATCTGTAAAGGTTACCGAGTGGCTGGGGACCCAACTGGCGACTCCGCTGTATGTCCGACACAGGGCCTGCACCTCCTACAACACCCTGTAGGACAGCGGTTCTCAACCTGTGGGTCGGGACCCCGGCGGGGATCGAACGACCGAAACACAGGGGTCACCTAAAGCCATCAGAAAATACAGCAGCGCAGCAAGCGCCGGAGGACAGAAGCCTAGGAGGCGGAGAGGCAAGAGAGCCTGCGAGACAGCCTGCTGGTGTAAAAAAGGTTAATAATGTAAAAACAGTACACACACCATACACACAATACTGTGTAAGTGTAGGGTGCTTTGTGTGTAATCATTACACAGTACACAAAGCAGCTTACACTTACACAAAGCACCATACATTTACACTACATCGGTCTTATACTATAAGAGACCACTATAAGATGTAGTTCACACTGTTCCCCAATGTATAATTATATCCCATATCTCCCACTATTTTTCCATATTCTGCTGAAATCAGCGGTTTCCAGCATTAAATCCGCCTCCTAATGATTTCATTGTGAGTGCGGTGGATTTTGAGGAAGAGAGCTCCCGAGAATCTCGAGCTACCACACAATCTGCCGCAGCCTCCTATTAATTTCAATAAGAGGCGGAGAAATAACAGTTTTCGACACATGCTATGCCATGGTGAAATGTTATTTATTAGAATTTGTAATAAATATTTCTCAACATATAATTAAATATTGTTTTTGTGATTAATCACTATGTTTAAATTATGTTTGATTTATAGCAATGAGAATACATAATGCATATCAGGTATTTACATTCCAAATCATAACTGTAGCAAAATTACAGTTTTGAAGTAGCCACCAAAATTATTTTTTGGTTTGGGGTCACCGCAACATGAGGAACTGTATTACGGGGTCACAGCATTAGAAAGGTTGAGAACCACTGCTGTAGGAGGTCTATATGAATAATTAAAACAGCCTGGCACAGTTGGAAAAGAAAGGTAGCTGCCATTTTGGAGCTTCCACTCCCAGCATCTCAGCCATGCTTCTGCCTGGATTCAACTGACATAACAGTAATAGGAAGCCCAGCAGCACTTCCTGTTTGCAGGTGGCCTGCAAATGCATGAGCTGCCGTTTTGTTTCTAAAATCTACTACAGCAGGAGTTAGAAAATTGTGTATGATTTTTTATGTGCAGCAATCGAAATTGCCCTGGGGAGGGATGCATAGGAGCACTGTTAGTTGTGTTGGTCTGGTTTTTGACTGTTGGAATGCTTTAAACCCAAGTGCCCTCTATACAAGAAAAGTGGTCATGCTATAAAGGTAGCAAATGTGTGTTGAAGCACTTGGCCTGGCAGCCATTATATATATATATTGTGGAGATTAGCTCTGGTAGGCGACCGGGTGTCAGCAGTATAGAGGCGGAGGCAAACAGTTCAAAGTAAAGTCTGTGTTTATTTCACACAAAAATCCACAAAAGCATATGTCCATACAGGTTACATCACCTTTTCAGGAAACCGCAGCATAAATGATTCAGTCAAGCAAACAGCTTTTAGTCCTTGAGCAAAGGTTCTGTTCACAGTCAAATATGTCTCAGGTCCGCATGAAACAGCTTCCACAGGAGATTTCAGCCAGGCTCACAGAGTTTCACTCCCATGTGAGCTCTAGACAAAGGACAGGCCACAGCTGATTCCCCAGGCTATTTAAACAGCCCGCAAAACCCGGACCTGGGTAGTGGGATGGAGTCCCACCCTGCTCTACTTCATCCCAGTAAAGCCGTCCCAGGTTAGCCTTTCGGCTATTCTAAAGCAACAGCAGCAAACTGCCACCAGCAGCTGATGCTGGAAATCAGACTACACGGCTTTACTGCACCAATGCCAGGTACATTGGTGCTACATACCTGCCGTCAATAACGGCCCCTTGCACCTTACCACAATATATATATATATATATATATATATATATATATATATATATATACATACACACAGAATTTACAATTATGTTGTGATGGGATGCATTAAACAGCTCAAACAGGCAGAAATGTTTGAATGTGGCACCCGGCAGGCTTGCTCACAGCCAAAGACAAATGCAAGATGGTATAAAGTAGACGGCTGTCCCAAATTAAAACGTAACTTTTACTCATCAAAATTAAGTCCATAACATGGTACCCTGGCTCCTATAATGCCATTGCCAAGGCTAATTTGACCCCTAGTCATATACCATGTATGTATGACTAAGGGTCAAGCTTGACCAGAAATGTGTCACATAGCTCTGACACTATTGATCCCAAGGTCTCCTTACGGACTTCTCACTTGGATGAATAAAAGTAAACTTTTACTTTGGGACAGGCACTGGCTTTCCACAGTTTACACTCTTCCATTAACTACTTAACGTGTGTCGCTGCAAGAAAATTTCACCAGAACCACTGGAGCCACACCAGCTCCCTGAAAATTGTAAGGGATTTACTACTCCATTAGCAGGGTTGTGGTGGTGGGCCTATAGGCCGCCCAGCACCAACTAATAGAGGTCAGCACTCCTGGTGACACAGTGAAGCAGAAAGCTGTGAAAATCTTATAGTACACTGCTATAGGCTACTGAAGAAAGCAGCATTAACGGAGGTATACCACAAAAAAATGGCCCAATAATAAAAATTCATCTAAATATGCTGGATGGAGGGAGGAGGGGTCAAGGAATATCCAGCCAGGCTTGTTTCTTTCTTTTAATGGAAGAAAGAGGTTATGTCACCCCTGGATTTTATTCCTACCAGGAGAAGAAACGGGTTTTATTCAGTTCAGGTGCATTAGTGACCCCTCCTCTCATTAGATGATGTTTTTATATGGATTTTTAAAGTGGACCAAAGCTGGCCCTAGAGTCTAATAGGCTGATTCCCTCTCCTCTGGGCATGCCGAACTGTTAATACCCCCTGTTCACCTGGTTCTTTTACCTGTCCAACGAACCCCCCGGTGCATGCGTGGTTGGTCACGGCATCGGTCACTCGCATCCTTCCGGCTGTGCGTGGCAACGCCCAACATAACTGAATAGCTCTGCGTGGATGCACACAGCATAAGGATGCAAGTGATGCCATGTGAAGCTCATGTGTGCTGTGCTACATTAATATGTGCAGCCAGAGAAGTTGATTAGACAAAAGCCGCATCCCAACAGTGGGGCATCCCAAACCAGGGTGCCCGGGGGGACAGACCAAAACCTGGGATAGTGAAAGTTCCGGGTTCTGGCCACTATAATATTACATCATTTTGCGACGCACCTCCTTTAAGATGGTGGTTTCTGTATACCGTGTGTCATTGCCAATGGAAGGAGTCAAATTCAGCAAGTTTACAGGTCCATCTTTAATAGATCCTCAGGATTGAAATATTTTTGAGTTTAGCTTTACGAAAGTGTTGCAAGATTCTTGTTTCAATCTGTCCCACATGGTGATTCTTCCTACTGGTAGCATCATCTCCTATTCTCAGCATCCAGATTTGTGGACAGTGAAGTCATTCCGTCCCTAATAGGTCGAGCAAAGACTGACACCAGTCAACAGATGAGAACTCTTAGAAGACAAATTGCTGAGGTTGAGCGCCATCACCTTTGTTTGATGTTTTTGCATTATATTGTATCACTTTGTAACATTATATTCTAACATTTTTAAAGTGTTGTAA
Source organism: Gastrophryne carolinensis (assembly GCA_027917425.1). Classification (NCBI taxonomy): domain Eukaryota; kingdom Metazoa; phylum Chordata; class Amphibia; order Anura; family Microhylidae; genus Gastrophryne; species Gastrophryne carolinensis. The sequence goes on along the minus strand of CM051244.1, from coordinate 126,176,924 downwards.
ATGATGCATTGCTGTGTTTTTCCTTAGTATTTTTCAGGTTTTTTTTATGTTTGTTTGCTTGCTTGTAAGTGGCCCTCGCGAAATAGTTGCAAAATCAAAGGAATTTAACATGTTCCCATCTAAAACACTTGAAGTGGCTGCTGCCTAGGAGAACCACACCTCAGTCGCCCACGTTTTCTATTAATTACTCCACAGCCAGAATCGATGTGGTTAAGACGGAATCTTTTCTCTCGCTTAAAGGAAGCCTGCACACTAATAGAGCATTTCCTGTAAGTGTCAAGAAGAAGACGCCGGTCCACAGGCTGCCGCTCAATCCTAGTAATTACAGTCTGTCCCCAGCCAGAGTGGCTGTGTTTTACTGTCTGTGTTTCATGCTATCTGCATTCATCACTATTTTAATTAAACCAGACTTTAATTTAGTGATTTCATCCCAAAGAGTAAGACGAGGGGGGTGTGAGAAAAGGGAGGAGGAAGGGCCGGAGTGAGAATGTAATGAGAGGAAAACTACCAAGAAATGAAAGGATGGAATTAGATCAGAGGCAGAGGATGGAGCCATTAAGGGTGTAGAGAAATAATTAAAAACCATAAAAGATGCAGAGCAAGAATGTAGCAATGACGAGTCGCAAATATCTACACATGCTAAAATCAGCCCGGCCTAATTATCAAGGTGCCTAAAATGAGAGCCATGATTTCCAGTCAACAGCAGTCAGATCCGGCCCCTGCACTGAAAGACAGATTGGTCTCATATCAAATACTTTCCATTAAATGGCCATTTTTTTTTTTAAAGTGGACTAAAACCCAGGATTTTGACTATCCCCACTGTGTGAAACCCCCAAGATCGCCAACACAAACTAACCTCTTCCCGGTCCTACCGGTACACGCCCTTTCGTCCAATCAGAGCCGCCCGCTGAACTGAGGTAAATTGGACGAGGCAGCTATGTTTGTTGTGAATGGTGAGTGAGAGCGGCCGCATCCTCTGGCTGTGCGCGTGCCTCTGGCTCCCAGCCATTCAGTTAGGCCGGGGGGCGAGTGTGGGGCAGCAGGGGATGAGCCGCTTGCGCTCCCCATTTACAATAATCAGAGCTGTTTGACGAATTGTATCAGTTCAGCGGGCGGCTTGAAGGCGAAAGCTTGTGCAAGTTGAACCGGGAAAAGGAGAGTCTGAATGCGCCAATCTAGGGGGGGGGGTTTACACAGAGGGGCATCTCAATTCGCGATGGGGGGGGGGGGCACAAAACCAAACCAGGGAAGGTGAAAATCCCTGGGTTTTGTTCCGCTTTAAGATAAATGCCTGCTAGCTACATAGGGGTTAAGTGAAGCCCCGCCCACCCAAGGGAGGATGTGGGGGGATCCAAGTCCAGTGGAGAGCAAGGAGCAGAGGAGGAATCCTGGCGTTCGGGCATAGGCCCTGGTGAGGGGGTGCAAGAGGCTGGTGCAGGCTTGGAACCTGCCATCCATCAATGAGTCAAGACCTTAGTGGAGGACTGAGAAGGGGTGAAGAGATTAACGTGTAGCAAGGATAATGTGTGTGCTGCTGCCTGGAAAAAAGGGAGGGGCATTCCTCAGTTGAAAGCGAGTCCTCGTCTGTGTCTGTGTTTCTTCTCCAGCCTGCCAGAGACAAGGGTGACTATCTCCCTCTCTAAGCAAGTGTGAGCCCTGAGCCCTCTCCCAGGCAAACCCCCAGAGCCCAGTTTGAAGGTCCGTAGCCCCATTCAGCGGGGGACATCCCCAAGTGCATGCCCCATCACCCATGTGTTTACAAAGTCAATTAAACTTGAGTATTACAAAGGAAAACTCAATTTCTCATACAGTACAAAGGCTTTAAATGGACCAAAACCTAGGTTTTTGGTCCATTTAACAGGGGCATCACAATTTGGGATGCCCAATGTGTGTGTCCCCTCAAATCGCCAGTAAAACACCTCCCTCTAGGCATTCCCATGGCACAGATGCAGCCATTCAGTGCGCTAGGCTGCATTCAGCGTCTCTTCGCCACACTGACATCAGTGGAACTGGAGTGCGCTGGCAGCTGGGCGCATCCTGGCCTCTATATTTGGGCATGTCCATGCCGGCCATTCACAAATGCCTGGCACGGGTACATGTCTAGCTAAAAGGTATAGCAGGCCCAAGGCCTGCCCATGCGTAGTGGGATGCCCCAGGCAGAGGGAATCGTCCATCTCTGGAGGTTTTGGTGACATACTTTTAACTGTTTATTTAGTTTTTCCAATTACATTATCATGATATGTGTAGGCCTGAAAAATATTTGGGAAAAAAGAATCCCAGCATTCTATGTAATCAAAAATGCAATGTTTGTCAGATAGATTAAAATCATCAGTAAGGCCAAGGTGCTTAGCTAGTTAGTTGCATCATATCTCCTGAACTTGGGTATGTGGACCTGGCCCTTACCTGGTAACATTCCAACCAACCCTCCCCCCTGTGCTAAGCTCAATTTGAGCAATAACCTCTTACTGTGGATCCAGAACTCTGCACGGATTCTGAAGCCGGGACCTTGAGTGACAGGTCAGTCACCCAATCCCACGCAGCAGTGTGACTGTACTGGTCTGTCCCTCAAGTCCAACGGTCACTCAGTCCACAGCTGCCATGCAATGCCCTGTGCCTCACTGGCTTCAGGGGAGCATTGCGGCTTTCATAAGAGTGGCTTTGTTATTTTAACATCTGAATTAGGCTTAGCACAGGGACAGGGGCAGGTGGGCTGAGGGTGGTTACAAAAAGCTTGGATCTACATTCTCCCTTGCAACTAGGTGCCAGGGTGGGTCCTGGTTCACAGGGACACTAAACAAATCTAACCCACCGCCCTCCCACCATCAGTGAGCCCTGCATTAGAGAGATACTGACAGAGCCTAGCAGAGCTGAGCAAGTTTGTCAGGGGAAACATTGGAATCCAATGTTCATCCAATAGAAAACTTGCTTCACTGAAGTTCCTGCCTCCCATAATAAACTTCATGCATGGTTTTGGCTTCCTAAGGATCATTAACTGTAGAGGAATCCCAAACTGCTGCAGAGGAGAGTGTTAAAAGATACATAAAGTCATTTTGATTGTTGGTCCTCTTTAAAGTGGACCAACACCCAGGGGGGATCGGCCCGGGAATCTATAAGATTCCCGGACCGATCAGATCCCTCCCCGCGGGGCATCCGAATTCGGGATGTCCCACGGGGAGTAACCCCCCAGGAGGCCCACAAACCTTACCTCAGCCCCGTTCCATCGGCTCGCGCTTCCCTCTAGCAGGGCGCGCACCCGCGCTGGCCGTTTGTGAGCGGCCTTGGACGACGCGCATACCACAGCGGCTCTGAGCGCTGTGATTGGCTGGAGCGGTCACGTGGGAGCGTGGTGAGGTGAGTGTTTCTGGGCTTTCGTGGGGATTTCAGACAGTGGGGCACCCCCGATCGGGGTGCCCCACCGAAGTGGACCAAAACCCAGGATAGTCAAAATCCTGGGTGTTGGTCCACTTTAAAGCGGAATAAAACCTAATCTTTTAGAATCCCCCAAGGAGCTCACACGCCACTGGAAATGTGGCTGCTCTTTCGGTCAAGAGCCCCTTTTCCAAATGATATAAACACGGCAAAGGGCTCCGATTGGTCAGCGCATGGGCCGTTGGACTGGGGATAGGTGAAAGTTACTGGGCGAATAGGGGGGTTTCATGGTTTCTGGTTTCACACAGAACAGTACAAAACCCGGGAAAGGAAGCTGAACTTTCTGGGAGTTCCCCCATCACTCTCGAATCCAGGCACATTTGCCACCACTCCTGCAGTATCTATTGAGGTTGGCGGCCCCTGAATCTACAGGAGCTCCTAGCTGGCTCCCGTACTTCCTACTGGAAATGTATGAGAGAAGCCTGAGGAACCCATACAGAATGGGTGCCTCGGTCTGAGCTTAGACACCACACACGCCCAAATCTGGAAATGTGGCGAGGTGATGGAGAAGGCAAGGCCCCCGAACACAGTGGCGGTAGGTAGGCTAGGGAGCCTCATACCAGTATGCAAGTGTCATGTAAATTCTCACTACATCTATACATACAATTTACATTTCTCAACCCAGACCTGGAATCTTAAAATACTTCTCCTCTTCCTCTGTATTTCAGTAGTTCCATTAAAGTGGACCAACACCCAGGATTTTCACTATCCTGAGTGTTGGTCCACTTCCGCGGGGCACCCCGATCGGGGGTGCCATTCACAAACGGCCGGCGGCGGCTTATCCGTTGCCGATAAGGTAAGTTTTTAGGGGCTTTCTGGGGGGTTTCACACAGCGGGGCATCCCGATTTCGTGGGGAGGGAGCTGATCGGCCTGGGAATCTTATAGATTCCCGGGCCGATCAGGGGTGGGTGTTGGTCCACTTTAATGAGTATTTCAATAATGCCACTTCTTTAGCCTTCCAGAATTCAAAATCAAGAATGCCCGCTGGGCGGGATGCGTGCCAGACTTCAGGTCCAGTTTTGGTCTGTTTTTAATATTTGCAACAGTAGATTATACATATTTTTTTTTAATTTGTAGTTTAAAACCATTAACTTTACCTTTATTTAGATCTAAAGATGACCAACACCCAGGGCCGGCTCCAGGTTTATGCAGGCCCTTGGCCCCAATGGGCTGCTTGCGGTGTGGTATGACAATCCATACATGGTGATAAAGATGCTTTATGGTGAATACTGCCAAAGAATAAAAAGAAAAAAATAGAGGGAATGACAAAAGTATAGAGGGAATACAAAAAATGAAAGAGAATAAGAATAAAAGAATAAATGGCTTAAAAAAGGGCAAAGCAGGAAATGAATAGATGGAATAAAATGAAAAGAAACAAAGTGAGAACAAAAGCATCAAATGAACGACAGAAAATACATGAATGACAAAAACAGAAGGAATAAAAGGAATAACAAAAAAAGCAGGAAAGAGAGAGAGAAGGAATGGGAAAAAAAAGATGGAAGGAAAGAAATAATAGAAAGACTGACCTAAAAAAAGAAAGAAGGAATAACAGATTAAGAGAGAAAAAAGAATAGAAGGAAAGAAGAAAGAAAAGGAATGAGAACAGACAGATGAAAATAAGAAACAAAGAATAGATAGAAAGAATGAAAATGACTAAAAGGAAAGAAAAGAACAGAAACAAAGAATAGAAAGACTGACAGAAATACAAAAAGAAAGAAAAAGTAATATCAGAAAGAAAAATGAAAGAAACAAAGAATATATAAAAAAAAGAATGAGAAAGAAAAACAGAATGAAGGAAACAAAGAATAGAAGGACTTACAGAAATACAAAAAGAAAAAAGTAATATCAGAAAGAAAAATGAAAGAAACAAAGAATATATAGAAAAAAGAATGAGAAAGAAAAACAGAATGAAGGAAACAAAGAATAGAAGGACTGACAGAAATACAAAAAGAAAAAAGTAATATCAGAAAGAAAAATGAAAGAAACAAAGAATATATAAAAAAAAGAATGAGAAAGAAAAACAGAATGAAGGAAACAAAGAATAGAAGGACTTACAGAAATACAAAAAGAAAGAAAAAGTAATATCAGAAAGAAAAATGAAAGAAACAAAGAATATATAAAAAAAAAGAATGAGAAAGAAAAACAGAATGAAGGAAACAAAGAATAGAAGGACTTACAGAAATACAAAAAGAAAAAAGTAATATCAGAAAGAAAAATGAAAGAAACAAAGAATATATAAAAAAAAGAATGAGAAAGAAAAACAGAATGAAGGAAACAAAGAATAGAAGGACTGACAGAAATACAGAAAAAAAGAAAAAGGATAAAAGAAACAAAGAATAGGTGGAAAAAAAGAAAGAGAAAGAATAACAGAATGAAGGAAACAAGGAACAGAAGGAGTGACAGAAACTGAGGCTTTCCCAATGGCCCTGGCTATTCCTTAGTCCTGGTTAGCTCTGCATCCTACATAGGGGCTACCCAGGGCCGAGGGTTTATAGTGGGTCCTCCCAAGGTGTAGGGGCCTCTGCCAAGGTTTGCCCAGTGTTGACGCCTGCCCTGCCAACACCCATTCAAAACTAAATGGGTGTTGGTCCTAACCACTGGCAGCCAATCGCGGGCCTGTTGCAGAGGGAGGATCAGGTAAGAAACCACGGGACTTGTGAGGGATGTATGCGTAAGGGCCTTCAGCAATTTGAATGCCCTTTTATTAATAGTTTCCTTTAGGCTAACAAAAAGGTGAAATGGTTTTAAAAGCTTCCATACCATATATTGTACAATACAGCCTTATAAACCTACTATAGGTGTTAACATAACAGCCATACTACAATAATCCGATATCTCCACCACAGAATATACACATGATTGTATATTACCTAATCTGAGTGACAAATGGGATTGTAAAGTGTCCACAGAAACAGCGAGAGGATGCTACATTGGAGAAAACAGCAGGGGGCACTGGCGGATAAGCTTTCATCAGCAACAAGATAACAACCTAGAAAGTCGTACAGCACAACAGCCAGACTCCCACAATGCAATGGTCAGTGCAGCACAAGCATGCAGATGTCAGAGTATTTTTACTTCAGATTTCCACTGTCCGATAACCGCTAAAGCGGAATAATCGGCAGAACAAAGTCACTGGCTCCTGCGTGAGCCTTGCCATTTTTCAGCGTTCTACTAAAATCCAGTTAGACACAATAGTTTGGCCACAAAAATACGTCCCTAATTGAAACCAGAAATCTAAATGTTGCGCCAAATACAAACGGTGTGACAGACATTGGTTTCATGTTGTGTTTCTTGGATTTTTGTAATTGCAGTAAAGCTAACTTGGGTAAGTAGTCATGAAGGAATAACAAACATTTGTCACAGTACCACAGAATGAAAACATTGAAGAAGCACTACAAAATGCTTAATGTGATGCAGTATAGGACTTGGACCAAAATACAGATGGAGCAGTGTTCATTGTTCCTTAAAGTGGACCAACACCCAGGATTTTGACTATCCTGGGTGTTGGTCCACTTAGGTGGGGCACCCGATCGGGGGTGCCCCGCTGTGTGAAACCCCCCCCCCGATCGCCGCAAAAACTCACCTCTTCCCCGCTCCCACGTGACCTCGTCCGGCCAATGACAGCGCTCAGAGCCGCTCTGGTATGCGCGTCCAAAGCCGCTTGGACGCGCATACCAGAGCGCTGTCATTGGCTGCGTCTCTCGCTTCCCTCTAACAGGGAGCGCGCCTGCGCCGGCCATTCACAAAACGGCCGGCGCGGGAGCGCGCCCTGCTAGAGGGAGGCGAGAGACGCGGCCGCGTCTCGCGCATGCGCCGTTGGATCGCCGGTAAGGTAAGGATTGTGGGCCTCCTGGGGGGTTCCTCCCCGCGGGACATCCCGATTTCGGATGCCCCGCGGGGAGGGATCTGATCGGTCCGGGAATCTTATAGATTCCCGGGCCGATCCCCCCTGGGTGTTGGTCCACTTTAAGGTTTTTGACTATTCTGGGTTTTGGTCCTTTCCCCTGGGGCACCCCGATCATGTGTGACACCCCGCAGATCGCCAAAGCCAACTTACCTCTTCCAGGTCCTACGCATGCATGGCCACTCGTCCAATCAGGGTGCTTGGAGCCACTGATGCCACATCGCGTAAGCCTTCGTCTAAGGCCAGCGGCTCTAAGCACGCTGGCAGCCGCATCCCCCGCTTCCCTCTAACGGGGAGCGTGCCTGCACCGGCTAAATGCCTGGCGCAGGCACTCGCCCTGCTAGAGGGATAGCGGGGATGCGGCTGTGGCTCGCGCATGCGACATTGGACCGAGAACCAAGGTAAGTGTATGGGGCGACCTGGGGGGTTTCACACAGCGGGGCATCCCGATTTTGGATCCCCCCGAGGGGAGGGAACCGATCGACTAGATTCCCGGGCCGATTGCAGTGGGTTTTGGTTCACTTTAAAGTATACCAACTCCAGCTTGGCCAGCACTGAAGTCTAAATTACTCCAGGGCCCCCCACATACAACCACCATTTCCAGGGCTTCTATGCAGGCTGCAACCACGTCCCAGGTACCCCCGTAGCTGAGGCACTCTCCTGTGCCCAGTCATTCAGATAGGCTAGGGGCAGGAGTGTGCCACACACCACAGGGAAACCGGGGATGCACCCGCTCCCTTATGCCTACGCTCTGTGTCTAAACAGTACTTCATGCGGTGTTGATTGGATAAGAGCCTCTATATTCAGTATGGGACAGAGATAAGGTAAGTTTTTGGGGTGAATTGGGAGTTTTCTCATAACAGGGCAGCCCAAATCGGAATGCCCATGGGCAAGAACCAGAACCATGGATAGTGAAAATCCTGGGTTTTGGCCTACTTTAAAGCATAACAAAATCCAAGAGGGCCGGGGCATCCCAAAGCAGGATGCCCTGCTGTGTGACACACGCCCCCCAGCAAAACCACCCTCCTGGCTCCTTTGGTGACGTAAATACCGGTGGCAGCATCCCCAGCATCTTTGGGCGGTGTATTCAGATAGGCTGGGGGCGGAAACTCACCTGCTGATCCATTTGTAGAGCATTAAATAAGCTGGGCAAAAGCCTCTGATTGGACGAGAGCTAGCGCTTTAAAAATATATATATTTTTAAAAAGGTAAAGTTTGGCTTCCTTGATTGTGCTGGGTGATTTACTGAACATCTGGTGGTGAAAATGGCGTATTACACGTTATTTTCACTGTTGCAGGAAAAGGGAAATTTGTGTACTCGCCGGTAAATTTCTTTCCTCGTCATCTTCCATTCTGAGAACCCAATGACCATCCTAAGAAAAGCTGGAGAGGCTATCAAGTAAATCCCACAGCTATAACCCCACCCCCTGCACTTTTACACCCTCTCCTCTCCTCAGTATGTGTGATTCTTCTGAGGCAAGATGGCGGCGCCCGTATCCTAGAGTCCTGAACAGAGTTGCAGCCCAGTGGGGGAAAGAATAATAAGTAAGTGATTAAAAACATAAAATATATTGATTTTAGATGCTGGGGAATAGTTATTTAAGGGTTTAGGCTTTTCACTAAATCATGCTGAAGGTCCGGTTTAAGGGTAGCATAGCAAAGGAGCCCCCGCCAGCCATCCAAGGGAAAAACTCCATGGATTGTCGAGAGGGCGAGATTGAGATCCAACCGCCTCCATGAAGGGTGAACACGTGCAGCGCCCTGAATGCACGTGCGCCACCAACCTGCACTCCACCAGTGATCACTAGGTTGCAACCCAGCGGCCAGGCCCTGTTGAAAAAAATCCTGCTTTTTGGGCAGCGAAAACCTGCTCCAGTAGGTAGTACAGGAGTAACTGTTGGACTCACAACAACCACGCAAGGCCATCATCTCCTATAGTAAGACTATTTCCGGTCCCGAAACAAAGTTGAAGGACTGCAGAGGACAAACTCCTCACTTCCAGGGTGCTGAACGGCACTAAAGGTTGCGCTAAAACCTGGGTTGCTACAGAGGAACCAATTTGGAATGGACAGGACGTCGCCAAGACAGCTCCACTGCCAGCCGCACCAGATTTGTGAATCCTACCTCACTGATCTGTGTGGGGCGAGCAGGGCGACAAGAACTCCTTCGCTGGGTATCCACCTGAACCGGCAACCCAGAAGTGGCAACTTTGGAAACGCGAATAGTAACCAGACCAGGCGTACTGATCGCCAAGAGGGCCTTCCCCCTGGACATGAACTCTGGACATTCGGGTAGGCCATGGGGGCAAACAGGTCCACCTCCCAGTCCACAAAAAAAAAAAAAAACAGAAGCTTCGGTCACCCTATGGCCTGACGCACCCGCAGCGTGCTAGTCCATGTCTGGTGCCTTCCGAAAAATATATGTAAGCTGCACTCGGAGGTTTGTAGGATTCAACCCTCACCTCCTTCATAGGCATCAGGGGGCACGCAACAAAAGCTCGCTGCCAAAGCTCGGTGGGAGGAGACCTATCAGGTCTACCATGAAGGCCCTGAGACTAATTGCCCCTTTTAACGGAGGGGCTCTGGTTCCCAGGCTCCGGCGTGCGTACCTGGACCACTGCATGCTGCCCTCACTACGGCTTACTCTCGCGTTATCAGTTTAGCAACCAGCAGACATCAGATGTGGGTCCCCTAGGAAGAGCCAGGTCAGGGTCTGGGAGACAGAGTCTGACTGCAAGAAAAGAAATGAAGCAATCCGGGCACACCCTTCCTTATATAGGCCGGTAGGTGCTTCATTATTTTGTTATCTTGCAGGTCCCCCCTACGGCTGAGGTTAGCCCATGCATAGCTGACTGGTGGTGCCCCGGAATGGAAGGGAAGAGAAATGGCCAGGCCCATTTCCAGCGATCGTTGCGGCCTGCACCAGCAATATTACACTGGGTGATGCAGGTTCATCCAAGTGAAAATAACATATTATATTATATTATCCTTTACCACCTAGATGGCACATGAATCAATGTTTGGTTAGCTTCCTTCAGTGGCAGCTATAATCCAGAAGGAATCACTCTGACCCCACCTTTTTTTACTTTTTTTTCTAAAGAATGTACAGGTTTCACAGGCTTTCTTCAATGGCAGCTATCATCCTGGAGGTATTCTGTCCCCTTGACCCCACCTTTTTTACTTTTTGTAAAAACCCTTTAGACGCAAGCATGCATCAGCAGTTTTTCCAGAAGTGGCCCTTTCTAAGGAATGTACAGGTTTCACAGGCTTCCTTCAGTGGTAGCTATCACCTTTGAGGAACCCTGTCACGCACACCTGCAGGGTGGCGAAGGACCGGCAGAAAGGTAAGGTGCTTGTGGGAGATCTGGTGGTTCACACAGTGGGGCATCCCAGATTGGGATGCCCCAGAAGGACCTATTCTTTTAGACTCCGGGACCATGCCACTTTAAAGAGAGCAATTTTATTTAAATTTGCTGTAACGCCTACAGATGTCCATTTCCTCTAGTCTGGGTCCAGTGGTTGGAATTCAGGCTAGCGTGGCTTTGTTCTGTTCTAAAAACTACAGCCGAACTCTTTGATATATTCTGTTCTGGCCAAGCCAAACCAGCAAGATTACGGTCAAATTTAACTTTAACCCGAAACTGAACAGCAACACTAAAGATTATCTAAATAAAACTGCTTTTTTAAGTACAACCGAAATATGAACAAGAATTCAAACTGCAGTATATACCCAAAATACCCAAAACCCCAAACTATATAGAGAAAACAAAAAAGGGCAATTACTGACATGATCTTCCCTCAGTAATGCCATGCTACTTTGGGCCTAGACTTTAAAGAGATCATAAGCCTTTATTCAGAAGAGATTCCATTTGTTTTTCCACTACAGATGTTCTGCTTATTGGTCTAGCCAATAACAAATAGAACAATCGTGCAACCACAACTGCCTCAAGCTAAAAGATAAGATGAACAAAATGTCTTACAGTATGTGAGCAGCATAATAAAAGTTGCAGGGAGGGCTCTAGGACTAGAAACATTCTCTGCCTGCTCTCAAAAAGCTATTAGAGCTTCTCAATTGGACCGCATTCCTTTGGCTGCAGAGATTAGCAATCATTACTGTTAATTAGTGGTCACTCGGCTTTCATTTGGGTTAGTGGTTCTGACCCCGGGGACAGCGATCTATTCTCAGACGTTTCTGTTGCTTAATGCGTATAATGCTGATGGAGCAAAACTAAAGAGAGAGAACACTCACGGTGACTTTGTGCAGTAGCAGAGCACACACATGCGTGTAAATAGTTGCAGCAACTACTATTGAATCCAGTGTGTGCAATAATGTAGTGCAAATTGGAATAGATTATGTGGAACCTTTTTAGCTTAAAGTGGAAGTTCAGCCACCATAGGACTATGATGATCTTTTTTAATTAACTTCCAGCCACTTTGCTATTTAGGGAAAAAAATTCTAACCACTAGCAGCCAGGCTTGAAATGGCGTGCGGCTGTCGTCGCCATAAGGCCTCATTATATGCAATACTATTCCAATTAGGCTGGTGCCTATCTTGGTTGGACCCCGAGCCAGGGTGCCCACTCCAGGTGCCAGCACGAGCATGTGCTGACAGTCTTTTATTCACTGCTGGTAGAGGAGTGTGAGGTACCTATGGGCGTTCCCAGATAAACTTTTAACAGGCCCTGATTGGCCGTGGGCTTTGACCACCCACACATACTACTGTCTATTTCCACGCAATCCCAGACATCAAAATTAAGATCAATGGCCTGGTTGAAAGGTAAAATGCTTTTCACTATATCAACAAGGAAAGAATATTATAAATGTAGATTATAACAGCGTAGCTAGCGTAAGATAAGGGAGACGTGTTGGTGACTGTGCATTCATTAATCAAAGGTGCCAACAGTCAATACACATAGACGGCCCCAAATTAACATGCGACATACAATGAGTGGAAGATAGAGAAGTAAAAGGAGCAAGCTGCATACTCGTTTATAGATTTCCGGCTTCACACAGATGCAGAAGTGGCGCGCATGCGCTATGGGCACAAACACAGACACACAACAGGCAGTGTGGCAGCCCATTCCCATAGGCAGTGTGGCATGCCCCCATCCCATTCCCCTTATAGGCAGTGTGGCATTCCCCATATAAGCAGGGTGGCATCCCCCCCATTCCATTCCCCATATAAGCAGGGTGGCATCCCCCCCATCCCATTCCCCATATAGGCAGTGTGGCATTCCCCCCTCTCCCCATTATCATAGGCAGTATGGCATCCTCTAGAAGTAAAAAGCAAAAAAAAGGAAAACTCACCTCTCCACCGACACCGCTCCACCGAGCGGCCAGCTCCGTGAATCGGGTGGGTGTAGCCTGCACAGCATCGGCGCAGGCCACGCCCACCGGCTCTATGGGCCAGGGAGTAAGAAGCAGCAGCGGGCTCTGTCCCCATCCCTACTATCGCCGTCTTTTCTGGCAGCGACAGCAGCGGCAGGGACAGCGCCTGCCGCTCCTCTATCTGCTGCCTCTTCCTGGGCATGGGCGAACACCCAGGTCAGGGCAGCGGGTGGGTGTGGCCTGCACCGAGTTGGTGCAGGCCACGCCCACCTGCTGTACTGACCCGGGTGCTTGTGTGTGCCCCAGCCAGAAGAGGCAGCAGATGGAGGAGCGACGGGCGCTGTCTCTGTCCCTGCCAGAATGGGGGATGGACACAGAGCCTGCAGCTCCTCTGTTATCTTCTGGTCTCCCGCAGTGTGGCAAGCAATGCGGGAGCACCGGTAACGGGTGAGCTTACTTTTTTTTTTTTTTTTTACATTCGCCCAATAAGGAGCACGGATATTTCCCCCCCCCACTTTTGGGGAAAAATAAGTGCGCCTTATGGTGCGAAAAATACAGCAGCTGTTGTGCCAGCAAAAGAGCCCCCCCCGTGGTGCAGAGCATCTGGAAGTAAAGGAAAATGGCGGTGCACTGCTTCTTCTAGGAACGGGACACGAGAGCCAGTGGGGGAAAGAAGTAAGCCTAATTATGTGGCAGGTGAGTGTTTAATTCTTACGGTCTCTGGGCTTGTATGACTTATGGGGATCAAAGGCCATCCTGTTTTTTTTCTGCCATTTTGCCATGGGGTACCAACTCCCACTTTCCAATAATCTTATGTACCACACAATAAAGACTTCCACAGCAGATCAGAGGTCTGTCTTAGAGGGAATGGGCACCGCCATATACAGGAAGCTTCGGATTGTTCTCAATGAGAGCTGGCCGTACACAGGACCTGCCCAACGGCCAATCAGAACCAGGAAGCACAGTGTCCTGCTTCACAAACCAGGGTTGATGTAGACCAATCAGTGGTGTGGGAGTCCGACTTGTGCCCCCTGGCATTGCCCTGATCTGCAGTCTGTGGAAAAAGTCTCCTTTTAAGAGGACCTATAGTGTATACAGGACATATACTCAGGCACTAATAGCCCCATCTTGCCACCTTCATGGGAAAAATCAGAGCTTATATTCACTTTTCTTCTCTGCAGCCACTGGTGCAGTGACTAGTGCCCTTCCTAAAAATCAGGCAATTTCTGCAGGTTGTCCACTATTTACAGGTATACAGAACCTCTACCAGGCACAAGGCGATGTGGATTCACGCAAGCACCTTGGGCTTCATTCATTATTGCGGCAGAAATCCCAAAAGCAAGAACCAACGCTTCTGCCTGTACTTAGCCACCTGATTATTGTTTTTTGCACATGCTAGCACATGTGCACCTTGCATCAAATGGCATGCACAAAATTCCTCTTCGAGAGGAACACACAGGAATTTCACTTTCTTGTGTGTTGTTTAGCCAATCAGCAGGGCATTCCAATTCGGGGTGCTCCAAGGACTGGAACTCGGAAGGCCCTGGAGTCTTTTAGATGTCGATGTTCCTCTTTTAGGTGCAAATGGCCCTGCCCCATGTGCGTTTGCCTGCCTAAGCTCTTAACTGGTCCCGATGGCCCCCCATGTTTCTTCACGTTCTTTACCGTTTCGTAATTGCGATTTTGTCTCTCCAGCTTCTGTGCAACAGGCGAATCTCTATTCTCAAATTCGGAGTGCATTCACTGTCACCTGTGTTCTCCTTATTTTTAGGTGTCATGTTTTATTACGGAATTCCAGTTAACCTCCAATGTTGTTTTTCCCCATGTTTTGTCCTAGATGTTCTCTTTACGTCCCTGTCCCGTTTTGCGTATTAGAGCTTATTATTGAGCTACTAATGCTTTTTGTTTTATTTGGTGTTTCTACCTTCAAACATTTTTTTTATATTTGTCAACTTTGACAACTTTTCAACAATTTTTTTTTCCCCACAAAAAAGTTATAAAACTGAAAGAACTTTCGGCTGAAACTTTCATTGCTCATAAAATACATGACGGATGCTGCCGGCATGTGTTTTAGGAATGAAATAAGCCTGTTAGTCCGTGAAGTCAGCTATACTCCAGCTTTTGCTGGAGGAATTTCACTCTAGTAATTGACACATTTGCACACATTTTCCGGCCCTCAAAACAACCCATAAATAGGTCTCAGACACCAAGTTAGGGTGCCAAAATTGTGCTTTCAGAGAATTTCAGGCGTAAGTTTCCAACTTAAAAAATGTGCTTCAAATTTTGACGACCATAAATCAGGAAGAAGCCCGAGAGCAACTTGGCGCTCCAAAAAACATGTGCAAATGCACAGGCACACAACCAGGAATCAAGCCTGTTGTGGTGAGCGATCTCAAAGACTAGTTGTTGTTAATGACACCCTGAGGTAGATGCTGCGGGGCAGCCAGGTTGACTTCCATTTTAACTTTAAACTGGTATGAGAAGTGCTTACCTTTGCATTCTGATATTTTATTGCTTTGGGATAAAAAAATGTCAAGTTTTTTTTTTTTTTTTTTTATTGTAATTTTTTTATTGAAGAAGCATGGCATGGTACATAGCACGATCAGCATAGTCAAACAACAGTTAATAATATAAATGGACACAAGTATGTCAAGCAGTTAACAAACAACTATGAAGCCGATGTGGCAGTATGAACAACCCGGCATACGTCATAAGCAGGCCGAGGTCGTAATAGTGAACTGTGAGAAAGAAAAGTGAATGGTGGCCTCGGCTGCCGGCGAGCCCCTCTAACGGGGGCGTGGAGGGTGTCCACACAAAAGCATCTCTCTTACTAATCATTAAGATGTAATAAAGCGTGCAATCCAAACACCACGTCTCCAAGGTTTTAGTTTCTTTTTTATCCATTAGAGAATCATGTATCAACTGAGAGAGGGGTCAGTTACAGGTAATCTGACCGATACATATAGGGGGGGGGAGACAAGACAACACGAAGACAGCGGGGGGTGGGGCTGGGGGGGGAAAGGGAAGGGATGAGGGGGAGGAGGGGGGGTCGAAGATCCCACACGTCTTTACTCCTGTAAAAATTTCGAATATTCTGCCGAAAAGGTGAATTGTTCCCATATCCGCCAGCGATTTCTATACTCGTCCATCTTCCCTCTCAGCGAGGCCGTCATCTCCTCCATCCTGCTAATATCGGCAACCCTGGCGAGCCACATGGCTGTCGTGGGGGGTGTCGTGGATTTCCAGCAGGACGGAATACAAGTCCTGGCTGCATTCAGTAAAGAAGCCAGAAGAGACTTAGTCCTCCTCCTGAGGGAAGTAGGGGCCAGGCCCAGTAGGTATCCCGCCGGGTCCTCACCCAAATCTATATCAGTCAGAGTCAGGGTAATTTTCCTGACGTTGCTCCAAAACCCGGCCAATGCCCCACATTCCCAAAAGATGTGCAACATCGTACCCCTGTCCCCTGAACATCGCCAACACAAGGGGGAGGAGGAGGGAAACATTCTCGCCAACTTGGATGGCACCAGGTACCAGCGTGAGAGGACTTTGTAAGAAGCCTCTTGATATCTGCACGACATAGATGATTTGTGTGCTACCTGTAACATGGCCTGCACCTGCTCCCTCGTGAAACTCCTGTTTAGCTCTCTCTCCCACGCTTCGACATACTGGGGTTTGTAGGAGTCTGGGGGGGCCAGTAGCAGAGAATATACATAGGACAAGGCTCCTCTGAAGTGTCCGCTACCTAAACAGGACCGCTCGAAAGGGGCAATGGGGCCTATTCCTACCATGGCTTCCGTTAGGGAGGCCTGATAGTGTGAGATCTGCATGTTCTGCCAGGTGTTCAGGGGGGTGAGTGAGTGTCTTGCCGCCAAGGTCTCCCCTCCTACCCAATCTCGCCCCTCCCGTAGATGGAGAACCCTAAAGCAGTCCTTTTTTATCCATGCGCGAAAGGTGCCATCTGTTAAACTTGCTGGGAAGTCTGGATGTCCCAACACGGGGATCAAAGGCGAGGCCGAGGGGGAGATGTTCAGCCTTGGGAAGCAGCTGCTCACAATTTTTCGGGTTGGGCCTATTGTGGGGTGTTTGTTCAGGGCGGGAGCCCGGTCAAGTGGGATCCAAGGGAGCCCCGGCAGGGGAATCACCGAGGCCTCTTGCTCTATACCTGTCCATTGTTTTAGAGAGGAATGTCTGCACCAGTCAATGACCCTTGATAAGTGGGCCGCCGCATGGTACGCCCTCCAATCTGGGAGGCCTATTCCTCCCCTCTCCTTGGGAAGGGCCAAGAGGGAGGCCGCCAAACGGTGACGTCTACCCGCCCAGACGAACCTGGAGCAAATCCCTGTCAGGCGTTTGAAGAACGTATGTGGGATCGTGATGGGGAGGGCCTGGAAAAGGTAGAGAACCCTAGGCAGGATGTTCATCTTAATGATATTAGATCTACCAAACCAGGAAAAGGCGTTCCTGTTCCAGCTCTGCAGGTCCTCCTCTACTTTCTTCAACAGCGGCGGAAAGTTCATGCTATATAGTTTTTGTGGCGTAGCCGTAATCTGGGTCCCCAGATATGTTACAGCTTCTTTTTCCCACTTAAATGGGAAATTTTCCGCAATCTGTTTCAATCTCCCCTGGGGTATGCTGATGTTAAGGGCCGAGGACTTTTGGTAATTAATCTTGTAATTGGAAACTGTTTGGAAGGCCTTGAGTTCTGCTAGAAGGATGGGGAGGGATGTCTCAGGTCTGGAAATAAAGAATATTAGATCGTCGGCATAAGCCGCAACCTTGTGTTCCCCCCTACCTACTTTGATGCCTGCAATGTCGTTGTTTTTCCTTACATTTCGTAGGAAGGGCTCAAGTGTCAAAATGAATATCAGGGGGGAAAGGGGGCATCCCTGACGAGTCCCGTTCGCCAGCTGGAATGGTTCTGAGGCCATCCCGTTTACCACGACGGACGCCGAGGGGCATGAGTAGGAAGCCATGATCCAACGGGTCATGTTCTCTCCTAGACCAATCCGACGAAGGGTTGCGGAGATAAAGGCCCAGCTCACCCTGTCAAAGGCCTTCTCGGCGTCCGTCGAGAGAAGCATTGCCGCTGGACCCCCGGTACGGGCCTGGTGAATCAGATTGATCACCCTAGTAGTGTTGTCTCGTCCCTCTCTCGAGGGAACGAAGCCGACCTGATCCCAGTGAATGAGGGATGGGATATATGGTGCTAACCTGTCAGCTATTATCTTGTTGAACAGTTTGATATCGCAGTTCAACAGGGAGATGGGCCTGTAACTTCCACATTGCGCCGGGTCTTTCCCTGGTTTGGGGATGACGGTAATGTTTGCTTTTAGGGTATCTCTAGGAGGTGGGTTCCCGTCCTGCAAGGAGCCGAATGATGTGATAAAGTGTGGGCCTAATACTCCAGCGAACTCCTTATAGTAATCCAAACCGAATCCGTCAGGACCCGGGGCTCTGCCTGGCTTGGTGTTCTTTATGGCTCCCATGAATTCCCCTAGCTCTATGTCACCCTCAAGAGCCTCCACCACTTCACTTCCCAGTCGAGGGAGTCCAGACTCTCGGATGTATTGCTCTATATTGGTCGTCTCGGGGGCGTGGTGATTCGATGGTAGGTTGTATAAGTTCTCGTAGAACTCCCTAAATGCCCTCGCTATGTCCTTTGTCAAATAAAGGTCTCTACCTCCTCTATCCCGGATGTGTGAGATGAAATTTCTCGCTCGCTGTGCTTTCAAAGCCCTGGCTAGTGCCTTGCCGCATTTGTTGCTGTACTCATAGAAAAAACGTCGACACTTAGCCGCCATACTCTTGGCTTCAGTGAGGCAGATGTCCCTGAGAGATTCCCGGAGGCGCGTCAATTTGGCACCTAGCGCTGCGTCTAGTGTCTTCTTGTGCAAGGTCTCGGTTTCAAAAATCTCTCGGGATAGGAGCTCAATTTGTTTGTTCCTTTCCCTCTTGAGACGAGCACCATGTTTGATCAGTACGCCTCGGACTACGCACTTGTGGGCCTCCCACAGGGACATCCGCGAGACCTCTCCTGTGTCGTTAGAAGCGAAGTAATCTGTGATCACCTTATGGATATCTGCTTTTACTGCTGGGTCCTGCAAAAGAGAGCTATTTAACCTCCATTGACCCCTCAAGGGGGTCGTGTCGGGAATGGCGATGGTCAGGGAGACAGGGGCGTGATCTGAAATAGTTATCTGCCCAATTTCTATGTTGGTGATTAGGTGTAGGAACCTGTGGGGGACCAAGAACCAGTCGATGCGCGAGTAGGAGTTATGTGGAGCGGAGAAGAACGTATAGTCCCTCCCTCGGGGGTTAAAGATCCGCCACGCATCCATCAACTGGTGTTTGTAAAGTATTGTTCTGAGTTCCCTCAGGGAGGAAGAGGGGGTGTGCGAGGAGCCGCGGGAGGTGTCCCAGGACGGATCCAGCACTGTATTGAAGTCGCCCCCCAGCAGGAGAACCCCCTCCGCAAACCCGTCCAGCTTGTTCAGGGCAGAGCGTATGAATTTAGCTTGGTTGGAATTGGGGCAGTAGCATGTTGCCAGCGTCACCCTCAGGGAGAAGAGGGTACCCCGTACAAATAGGAATCTACCCTCGGGGTCCTGAAGCGTCGCCAAATGTGTCCACGGCAGGGATCCATCCAGCAGGATGGTTACACCCCTCGATTTAGAGTCAGGAGAAAGGGAGTGATATTGGGTCTTATAGTAGCGGTTGGAGACATTGTGTGTTCTCCCCACTTTGAGGTGGGTCTCCTGCAGGAAGGCGACCCGGGCTCGTAGGCGCCTCAGTTCCCTAAGGACCAACGTTCTCTTCAAGGGGGAATTGAGTCCCTTTACATTGAGGGAGGTGAGCTTTACCCGGGACATCGTGCTGCCACCGCACCCCCCTCCTTCGTTTCACCAGGGGAGCCCGGACCAGCCCGCCTGCCTCAAGGGGATATACAGGGAGGGGGTAGGGTAGGTTGAAATAGAGGGGGGTGGGGAGGTACAGAAGGACTACAGGGGGAGCGACAAGACGTAGGGAAGGAGAGAAAAAAAGAGAAAGAAGAAGGGAGGGAAGAAGAAAGGGGAAACGTTTAAAACAGCGAGGACCGGAAAGGGGACGAAGAAAAAAGGGGGGGGAGATAGAGAACGGAAGGTAAAGAAGAAAAAACTAACCAACTAACTAAACCGGGCCGGGAGCAACCTTAGAACGCCTCCGCCCGGTTGGGAAACCAATTACTGTTTCCCAAGAGAGTCACCCCCACCCCGCTCCGCTATGGCGCGGGGAGGAGGGTAACGGCCTAATGTGGGAACGCGACGGGTCCGAGAGACACGTAGAGTCGCTCCGACCGATCCTTGTGATATAAACTGGGTTCCCCGGAGTCCCTTTCCCGGACCCCGAGGAGTTGCCCTTCGGCAACATCCACCCGTAAGACCTAGGATAAACAAAATGAGGGGGTGTATTCCCCAACGCCCCCCACGCGACCCGGCCGCCACGAAGCCCGCCCATAGTGGCAGGGCCCGGACCACCCAGCCACGCAGGAGAACGCCCGGGGAGCGCCCCATGGATGAAATTCAACAAACATAAGTATAACTAATCCAATGTACATTAGACAATGAAACAATGGCAACTATGTATCAGACATGAAAGCGCAAATGTAAGGCAAAGGATATCCGGGGCTCCGGACAGTCCCGTATCAGAACTCGTGGTGGGCACTCCCTTCAGGGTTCGTTCGGCAGCGGGGCCGGCCCCTCGGGAGGACCTCTTGGCCGTCTTGAACGCGTAGTAGACGGAGCTCTCCTTGTACGCAGCCTCCGAGAGCGATCGCCGCCAAGGGAGGCCTGGGGGGGCAGAGGGGAAGGGTCCAACCAGTCCCGAACTTCCATTGGGGGGGAGTCCAGAAAGGCAAATAGGTCTGGGAGGTCGGTGCGGGATCTTAAGGCGAAGACCCTCTGGTTCTTTCGAACGAGCAGGTGAAAGGGATACCCCCATCGATATGTGGCTCCGCACTCCTGGATCCTAAGAAGAAGCGGCTTCAGGCACCTGCGCATCTGGAGTGTTCTTCTAGAGATGTCCGGGAACACCTGGATTGGTGCCCCATCAAATATGATTCTCTCTCTGTCCCAGGCGCGTCTGAGGACCTCCTCCTTCACCGAATAATAGTGCAGGCGGCAAATCACGTCTCTTGGGCGGTTGGGATCTGTTGGTCTAGGCCCCAGGGCCCTGTGGAGGCGGTCTATCACAATTTCTGTGTTAGGCGGGCGGCTGAGAATTCCGTTGAAGATGCCCACGACTGTGGGTAGTAGCTGATCTTGACCGGTCGCCTCTGGCAAGCCTCTCACCCTGATATTGTTGCGTCTGCTCCTATTTTCAAGGTCGTCCAGGTTAAGGACCGTAGCTTGAGTAATGGTTTGTTGGAGCGACAAATTCTTTTCCAAGGCTTCAATTCTTTGTATGGAAGCAAGGTGAGAATGTTCTAGATCGGCGACTGAAGAGCTCAGGCCCTCGACGGAGTTTTGCAGGTCAGATATATCTTTCTTAAATGAGCTCTCTACTCTTGCAATAAAGGATTCAAGGTCCGCCTTGGTCGGGAGGGCTTTGAGTTCTGCCCTAATATCTGCCAGAATCGGGTCGTGAGAGGGCGGTGCAGGCTGGGGAAGCTCCGAATCAATAGCCCGCCGGCCACCTTCCACCGCAGGTGTGTTGCAAGGGCGTGTGTCCCTCCCCTCCGCACGGGGCCCAGGCTGGTCGCAGGTACTAAGCTTTCTTCTGGCCTCACCCGCGGGGCTCGGCCACTTTTTGGGTGGTACTCCAGAAGTACAGGGGGACGCAGGAGGCGCCGCTTCCAGTCGCCCGCCCTCCCTGCTCCTGCACCATGTGGCCCCAGCTGAGTTGCTGCGTGAGAGCCACAAGGGGGATCCCTGCGCCTCCTCTCGGGCACCTGGGGTAAACCAGTCATTCTGGGGGCTCTGCGGCGGCCCATCCATCGCAAGGGACTCTGGGCTCGGAGGGGAAATCCTGGGTCCGGGGGGCACTTCACTGATCATGATTGGGTTGGGGGATGTGTCTTCCCACAGCCTGCCGGGGCTTCTCCCACGATGGGGGGATGGGGCCACCACGTGCGGTCGCATATCTGTCTCCCACTGTCCCGTGTGTCCTGCCGGCATATTGGGTCCCCTCCCGGGCGGCTGCTGCGGCTGGGCATTGGGGAGTCTCGTGGGTGTACCCCTCCGTTGTAAGGGGTCTACCATGGGATCTGTAATGGCTGGGCTCTTCCACCCCCCCTTCTCTGTGCTCGCATGTGGTGCAGGGGTTAATGATGGGCTTGGGTCTCCCTTGTCTGCACAGCTCTGCGTGTCCCCAAGCATTCCCCACTCACCAGTCCTCAGGGGAGTACCGATCTCCGGGAGGCACGTAGGCTCCAGGCCACTGCTCCTGTCTGTGGAGCATATGTTAATGCGGCAGGCATCACCGCTCACAGCCGCCGCCGGTGTCATGTTGTTCGCGCTCCCCGCCGGCTGCGGGGGCCCGCGTCTCACAGCCGCCTCTTCTCCCGTCTGTGTCTGGCTGCCCGTGTTCCTCGCTGGCTGCGGGGACTCGCGTCTTCTGGCCGCATCCTCTCCCGTCGGTGTTAGGTTGCCCGCGCACCCCGCCGGCTGCGGGGGCCCGCGTCTCCCAGCCGCCTCTCCTCCTCTCCTCTCGTCAGCGCCTCCGAGGATCGACCCCTCCACGTCGCTCGCAGCACCCGGCACCGGAGATGCCCTCGCTTCTGTTTCCCGAACGGGGGGATCTTCACGCATGTTAGGGGTCGCGACCCCGCCATCCTCCATCGCCGCCATCTTGGAGAGCCCCGCACCTCCGCCCCTCATGCGGTCAGGGGCCAGGTAGGAGCTGATTTTCTTGCGCTGCGGGGGTGTTTTGGGTTTAGCCCCCTTCTTGCCTTTTGCCATAATGCTCTGCAGTAGGTCTGGGTGGGGAAGAACCCCAGAAATCGCTGATTAATAAGTCGGCCGGAGGGAGCTCCAGGGATGTGCGTCCTCACTCTCTCATCGCCGGCCACGCCCCCCAAAATGTCAAGTTTTTATGTACATGGGGACATAAGTGGTACTAGAAGAGCCAGGGCCACTGCTAGTGTAAATACAGTACAAAGCTGATAAAAGGACTATTTCTCATTCACTGAATAGGGCTTATAGTGTGTGTGGGGTAATATGCTTTAAACTGTACCAAAACCCACACCAATCGATTCCCCCCCAGGGGCATCCCGCTGTGTGAAACCCCCTAGGTCGCCCCGTTCACTTACCTAGTTTCCCGGTTCCATCACGCTATCACTCTAGCAGGGCGTGTGCCCGCGCAGGCATTTGTGAATGGCCGATGCGGGCACGCTCGCTCCCTGTTAAAGGGAAGCAGAGGATGCGGCCGTCAGAGCCACTGCTCTTAGACGTGCCATGGGACCGAAAAGAGGTGATATGGTCTCGGCATTCTGGGGGTTTCACACAGCGGGGAACCCCAGTTCGGGGTGTCCCCGGGGGAAAGGACCAAAACCCAGGATTTTGACCACTTTAAAGCAGCCCAACACCCATTTTTAACATGGACCGCGTGACCATGTGCAGCTAAGGAGAATGCTAGTCGTGGTGTAAGTCTGGGGGAGCATCAGCAAAGGGTATGCATACCGCAACTGGGCATGTGAATAACATAAGACAAATACACTATGTTGAAAAAAAAATAAACACTAACTTGCCTTAATCAACTTTAGCAAATGATAGAGGTCCTCAACCTCATCACCATCTTGTGGGGTATATCCTCTCCCTGTGTTTAGGCTGGTGCCTGTAAGTGTGGCACGATACAGTGGCAATCCCATAGCTTCTGCATAAAGATCCAGCGCCTGGTACCCAACTGTCTGGTACATGTAGCTGTCCAACTCATCGACTGCAGAGAGAACATCAGACTTTAGAAAAAGATCATTCATAGGACATAAAAACTAGAAAAGCTAGTACACATTTAACATGTTTATGGATTACAGGCAGAGAATCAGGCTGAAAAACTGACTAGTGAAACAGACTTGGGCCCTCCCTGGCAATCTGTACCAAGTAGGCTACAGGGCCCCAAAACCACAACACACCTACTCCCTCTACCCAAATCCAGCAAATATGTAGCATTAATGGAATAATGGCCACAAGACACAAGCACAAGCTTAAAGAGATCCATAACTGCTGTGCTTGCTGAAAATTATATTGTGCGAGTCCTGGCTCTCATATAACCACTAAGTGGTAGCCTCACCTATAGGCTCCTGGAGTTAGTGAGTAAGGTCAGCAGGCATGTGATGTGTAGTGTGTTTTGACACATGAATGTACAGCTTTAGTTTGTACCTTGACAATCAATATGGCAGCGCCTTCTGTTGTGTTCTATTGTGTTGTACCCCACCAACCCAGTCCAGACACCCTATTGCTACAAAATGTAGTCTAGGTTGGCTGTAATTATGGGCTAGCACAGTTATCCCTTCACATTATTCCCATTTCTCTGGTCCTGTGTGGGAGAGCCATGCAGCAGCCAAGGCAGTGATAATTAAAGAGGACTAACACACACTAGGCAATGCATTCATGTAGAGATGGACCGGCAGAGAAGTTTGCTGGCTTACATGTTTTGGCATCGCTGTACTGTCAGTGTCTCCATGTGGCGTTACTGTGACACAGGGCCACTTGGAGGATGGAAGCTGGAAAGTCAAGTGCAATGCTGAAAGCTTCAGATGCTGGGAAGCCAAGCTTCTTTTTTAGGGATGAGTGGCATCTGTGGGCACTATGGTGATCTGCATGTACACTGAGCTATTAATTGTAATGCTTCCAACTACTTCTACTTTGTTTTTAAACAAAGTTCTTTAACCCTTTAACCGCCAGCCTACCTTGAGATTTTGTCACCCTTTGTTGCCAGACCATTTTGCACTATTTTGCGCTCCCCATGTTCAACTGTGATTTTTGAAGGGATTTCCAGGGATTTCCCAGGAAAGTGATATATTGTTTTTTTTCAGCTGTCTGGGCTTTAACATGAAATGTCTTGTTTGTCATTTTCTAAGTGTATTCTCAATATTTTTGGGTGAAAATTGTGCAAAAAAATAAAAAAAAAACTATTTTTTACAATTTGTAGTGTTTTTTTGTAATAAAAAATGTAAGTTTGTCAATAAAATCTTATTGCGTGTGAAACCCCAATTTCTCCCGGTTACAGCGGTACCACATATGTATAGGTAGACACCCTTTCCTGCCCAGGAGACTCCCCCAAACTGAAACAACGCTTTAGGAGATTTTCAGATAAAATACAACTATGTGCACAATATGCGCACCTTGCAGTTTTTCAAGAAAAACAACCCTTTACATTTGAAATACCCCCAACAAACTATATATTCCCTAGAAGTACACACCTCAGGCTTTCTAGGCGTACCAGGATTGTTGACATGGGTGCAGTTTTCTGGAAGTAATCCCTCAATGTATTCTTTGGTTGCACAGGGTTTCCCTAAAAATGAATAAAAAAGCAGAATCAAAACCACATTTTCCTAAAAAAACCTATATGCAAACCAGAAAAAAACAGAAAATCTGAAAAAGCAACATCCCCCAAACAGAACAATACCCAACATGCCTAGGTTCTGTCAAGGAAAGAGTTGCCAAACACACCAAAGTAAAGCATGCTCATAACGGTAATTTTACTTCAGATTTTCAGCTCTGCAGACAAAGTGCGCACCTTGTGCTTTTTCTACCAAACCAACCCTTTACATTTGGAATATCCCCCATAAACCATATATTCCCTGAAAGTACACATATTAAGCTTTCTAAGCGTACCCAGCTTGTTGTAGTGGGCTCATCTTTCTGGAAGTAATATCTCGAAGAATTTTTAGGTTGCACACGGTTTCACAAAAAATGTATAAAAAAGCAGAATAAAAAACACATTTTCCTAAAATATCAATATGCAAATAAGAAAAAACAAGCTAAATCTAAAAGCGCAAGGTCCCCCGAGCAGAACAATACCCAACATGCATAGGTACCTGTAACCTTTTGACTGCCAGTCTACTTGAGATTTTGTCACCCTCTCCTGACAGGATATTTTTCACCATTTTGCGTGATGTTTAACTGTGATTTTTGCAGGAATTTCCAAGAAAATGGCATATTTTCTTTTTGTGGCAGAGTTTAGGCTTTAACATGAAATGTCTTGTTTGTATTTTTTCTACTTTTTAAAATATTTTTAAATAAATAAAAAAATAAAAAAATATATATTTTTTAAATTGTCTCCTTTATTTTAAACAAAAACATTTATTTTATTAAAGAAAACCATATTGCATGTGAAAGCCCCATTTCTCCCGATTACAATGATACCACATATGTATCGGTAGCCCCCCGTTCCTGTCCAGGTGATCCCCTAAACTTAGAAGAGCACTTTATAACATTTACAAATAAAATACAACTACTATCCACATAATAAAGGGTTAAATAAAAAAAAATTGGTGTGGGGTCCCCCTTCACGGGGGGGGCACCATTTCTTGGGGGAATTTTAAGGTTTTTTTGGGAGGCAGGTAATGGGGGGTCTCTGGGTTAATGGCAAGTCACCCACTAGCCGCAGGTGACCCCCGAGCCCTGTGAACTGGTATAGGGGTCACATGGACCCCTTACCAGTTCACAAAGGGTTAAAAGTAAAAAAAAAAAAAAAAAACACACAGAGACACACTTTAAAAAAACTTTATTAAAAAAAAATATTTTTTTAATTATTTTTTTTAATACTTACCTCCCATCCATCCCTGTGTCCCACGCTGATCACTTAGGCTTCTGCTCTCCTGCTGGGTTACAGGTAACAAAGGGTTAATTAAAAAAAAAATGACATAGGGTCTCCCCTCAAAGGGAGGGGGACCCCATTTTATTTTTTGGATTTTTAAGGGTTAAAACCCTTAAAAATCAAAAAAAAAAATGGCGTGAGGTCCCCCCTACCCAGCATAACCAGCCTGTGACCAGCTATGGGGGCTTGTAGAACAGGGCGCAGGGGCCAGCTTCAGTGGCCCCTGGCCCTGCGGCTACAAGCCGTCATAGCCTAGGGCCACGGCTCTTCTGCCCCCCCCTGGGCTTTGGGGAGGCAGGTAATTTGGGGGGCCAGGGGTTAATGGCAAGTCACCCATTAGCCGCAGGTGACTTGCCAGACCCCCGAGCCTTGTGAACTGGTATAGGGGTCACATGGACCCCTTACCAGTTCACAAAGGGTTAAAAGTAAAAAAAAACACACAGACACACTTTTTAAAAAATATCTTTATTAAAAAAAATAAATGTTTTTTAATATTTTTTTTTAATACTTACCTCCCATCCATCCCTGTGTCCCACGCTGATCACTGAGGCTTCTGCTCTCCTGCTGCTGCTGGAAGCCTTTTATACCTACTGGGCTACAGGTAACAAAGGGTTAATTAAAAAAAAAAATGACATAGGTTCCCCCCTCGAAGGGAGGGGGACCCCATTTTTTTTGGATTTTTAAGGGTTAAAACCCTTAAAAATCCAAAAAAAAATGGCGTGAGGTCCCCCCTACCCAGCGTAACCAGCCTGTGACCAGCTATGGGGGCTTGTAGAACAGGGCGCAGGGGCCAGCTTTAGTGGCCCCTGGCCCTGCGGCTACAAGCCGTCATAGCCTAGGGCCACGGCTCTTCTGCCCCCCCCCCTGGGCTTTGGGAGGCAGGTAATTTGGGGGGCCAGGGGTTAATGGCAAGTCACCCGCCATCCGCAGGTGACTTGCCAGACCCCCGAGCCCTGTGAACTGGTATAGGGGTCACATGGACCCCTTACCAGTTCACAAAGGGTTAAAAGGTAAAAAAAAAAAAAGACACACACGTTTATGAAAATAACTTTATTAAAAAAAAAAAAAAGTTTTACTTTACTCACCTCCGATCTTCATTTCCTGTGTCCCGCGGCAATCTGCTGTCAGTGACGGCTGGGCAGAGGGGGGGGGAGGCAGGCGATCGGACGATCGCCTACCTCCCTCCTCCTCTGTTCAGCCGTCAATGGCATCTGACAGCTGAACCGCCGGGTGCCCCGATGACACCCAGCGGTGGCGGGGCCAGAATCCAAGATGGCGGCCGCCATCGGAAGACGCTGAGGGAGGAGGGCTGTTATGCCCCCTCCAGAAGACAGAAGAGCGGGGGACCAACACCCAGGGCCGATCACCTCCCTCACCGCGGGGCATCCGAGATCGGGATGTCCCGCGGGGTGAAACCCCCCCCCCCCCAAAAGCCCCAAAAAACCTTACCTTATCAGCGACTGATCAGCCGCCGCCGCCTCCCGCGCGCCCGTCTAGATGTGCGTGCGCCCGCCTTTTTTGAATGGGAGGCGGCAGCGGCTTATCTGTCGCTTGTCCGTCGCCGAAAAGGTACGTTTTTGGGGGCTTTTGGGGGGGGTTTCATCCCGATGCCCCGCTGAAGTGGAACAACACCCAGGATAGTGAAAATGGGTGTTGGTCCACTTTAAGTTCTCAATGTCATTCCTTCTGTTGCTGTTGCTGCAGGGGGATGATGCTGAAGCATGGAAATGATGCTGAAAAGCAGCAGCAGGATGGACACATTGCAACCTTGTCATAGCTGGATTAATTGCTTACCAAAAGTGAGGTGCAAAGAACTGCCCACATGGTTCCTTGGTTATTTCTCCATGACCAGTGAGGGTTGAGGGATTTGTAGCAGGGAAGAGAGCGAGTATATTTTTTCGTATGTTAAGATAGAGAGGGCCTTTAATAAAAATTAACGTGTGCCTTAAAGCAAAACAAAACCAGTGATTTCAACTTTCCTGGGTTTTTCTTCTTGTCCCTGGAGATACCCTGCTGTGTAAAATCCCCCAGATGGCTCATACAAACTCACCTTTTCCTGGTCCTACAGGGCAAGCACGAGCACTAGACCAATCAAAGCCATTTGCTGTGCAAACGTAATGCTCGACAAACAGCTCTGTTTACGTCATTCGGGAACGAAAAGGGCAGCATCCTCAGCAACGGGTGTGCTCCTGCCCTCAGCCATTCCGGCGAGAGTGCATGCACAGCCCAAAGATGGTTGGGGGGGGGGGGTGTCACACAGCGGGGCATCCCAAATCGAGATGTCCAAGGGGGTAGGCCAGCAGCCAGCCCTGGAATCTTTTAAAACAGGATGAACCCATCACAGATTCCTTTAAGTTTGGATAGATTTATACACAGCAAAGCATGTACTACTTATGGCGTTTCTGTAGAGGAAACATGCATTGGGCTGCATATCAAATTTCAACAGTTTTCTAAAGATGTGGGTCATATAAGCTGCACTAAACTTTCTAGCAACACCCTTTGCTGTAGATGCAGGAAAATCCCCATAGAGGTTAAAAGGCAGATAATATTAAACTCAACTGAAAAACCTGGAAGACGGTGCCTGCTCTTGCACCAAAGCAAGAGCTCGGTCTGTCAAGGAAACAAGAATTGTAAAAGTGGTGTCCCCAAGTGCACCCAATGAATATATGTAACCAATGTAACCTAGGAAAGGCTCCAGGCTGAATCTGTGTAGCAGCAGGGGCTGGAAATAGAATGGTGCAGCCAGTGTAAGAAAGCTGTTATGTCAGGTCTTTGACAATTGACATGGTAAGAGGTGGCTGCTGTATATCCTAAGGTGGCTGTATGGTGCGAAGTCAAGAGAGACTGGATAAGGACACATGATAATACAAAGTTGCTAGGTAATGCATATGGTGTTGGCAGGAAGGCTAAGCTGAGTTGTTCTGGGCTAGTAAGAACCCAAGTCCCCTGTAATCCCCAACTCCTATCAGGTAGTACCCCCCCATGTGGGAATTTTATGGATTTATAGAAAATATCTCTGACCACTGCATGTCCAATGGTTCTGGACTCTCAGCCTTCTATCAGGGACAATTGAAATGACTCTTTGAATGTGGCATATGCTGCCCCATCAACATCAGTGCCCAGCCAGGCAATTTCCTAAAGTACGTATGCACAAATAGAGCCCTGACCCCTTTCAGACTTCTTGGCAGCATGGTTGTTTCAGGGTCATTGCTCATCGGATAATGATGAAGGTGGGGCAGCATGTACAGCAGGTGAAAATCAATGGACAGTCTGTTCCGTTACATAACATTTCAGTCTTATTAACCTATTTATGCCGGCTCTAAAAGAGGTTGGTATCGACAATGGGTATGTACTTGCAACATTTTTCCTAGACAAAACATACAGTAATGTCCTTGCAAACCATTACAGTCTATATCAGCGCTTACCTGGGCTGTCAGGAGGCTTTAAATTAGCAAGGGCAACAATCTGGTGACCAGCCTGGACACACTGCATCATGTTGTAGCAACTGTCCTTTCCACCACTGGAAAAAACAAGGTATCATCATCAGACTCAGGTCCAAGTACACACATACTGACATTACCGAATTACATAATATTTCTACAGTACTTTCACTAGTTGATGTAATAGACCCCAACAAATAGACTTCACAATTGGAAGTGAACCAAAAAATCAATAGTTGTTTTGTACTCAACTTTAAAATTTCTATCCCAATGTACACTATAGAAAACAGGCAACTTATGGGTTAACTTCTGACGCCAACCAGGTGGACTGAAAGCATAAAAAGTAAAGCTCCTCCCAGCTCATATAGCAAGCAATGTAGGGGCAAACTGCCAGGAACAACACAATGTCAACCTGTAAGGAACAATAATATCAAAGTGCATTGATGACAACCAATGCAGTTGCAAGAATGCAGGGGGGGAGCAGTGTCCTGGAATGGATATGTAGTGAAATAGATTTTACAGGCAGACACACTAAATGTAGTTTTCTAAATCCACTCTTAGACACAATCAACTCGGGGGACGTGCCAAAGCAGTTCTCATCAGGGTGAGAGTTCACCACAATTTAGACAAACTGCATCAACCAAGGCAACAACAACTGGATTTATTCGAACATTGCATCAACAGACCCCTTCACCTCCACCTTAAAGAACTTTGTAAGTGGCTGCCTTACACACGTTATCCATGCTTGAAGCCCCAAAATGAACCTATAGTCATAGTTGAGTGAGCTATAACCCTGAACAGTGGCTCCATACCTTTGAAGGCATACGCCCTCATCAACACCTCATGCATTTGCCGATAGTAGCACTACAAAAAAATTAAGATAGTTACTTGGAAACTTCTTTTCTAAACATCCGAAAGGACAGCATAGCACTGAGATATTATGGCTCCGCTCCAAGGTAGGAGCACATGACCACCAGAATACACAAAAGCTTTAGCTCCTCCCTAAGACCCCAGTAGTTTAAGAGATCTGAAAAACAAAGACGGACAAAGCACCAACTAGTAAATCAGTAAGATAACATAAAATAATGTAGCCTGAGGGAGGGAAGCCAGTATGCTGCCCTTGTGGATGTTTAGAAAAGAGGTTACCAGGTAACTAACTTTAGTTAGTGGCAGCTTACCACCGAGAGGATAAGCAAGATACTACCTCTACTGGATGGGAAAGGCTGTCTGTAACACACTCCTGCCAAATCATTAATCTTGCAAGGTGAGCGGATTCAGGTGGTCTTGATTAACAAACGTCTTAGCTGAAGATCAGGTTACTGCTCTACAGATCTGTTAAATAGAGGCACTAGCTTGCTCTGCTTAGACCTTTAGGGTACTGATGCTGAGACCCAGGTTGACTCCTTCCAGAAGAAAGTCCAAAAGGACTGGAAGACTAGAAGGGGATCTTTCAAACCTTCCAGATGTTAAAAGTTTTCCAAATTTTCAAATAAATTTTCCTTGTCACCTCCATTTTGAGGAGACTTGATCACCTCCCCCGAAAAACCCTTTTCAGGAGCATTGCAATCTCAGGGTCCATAGTGTCAGACGCCACTTCTGCAGATCCTGACAACGCACTGGTCCCTGGAATAGAAGATTGATCTCACCGGGAGTTCCCAAGGCTCTTGGACTGAGGGCATCTTCAGAGTTGAAAACCATGGTCTCTTTGGCTACCATGGGGCTAGCAATAAAATTTTGGCCGACTGGCAGGATATTTTGTTAAAGTGGACCAACACCCAGGGGTGATCGACCGATCACCTCCCTCACCGCGGGGCATCCAAGATCGGAAACCCCCCCAAAACACCTTACCTTGCCTCCCGCGTCGGCCGTTTGTGAATGGCGGCACAGGAGCGCGCCCTGTAAGAGTGACGTGCGGGAGGCGGTGTCCGTCGCTGTCACCCGCTTGTCCGTCGGCGGGGATTGGACGGCGCGGTCACGTGGGAGCGTGGTGAGGTGAGTTTTTGGGGCTTTCTGGGGGGTTTCACACAGCGGGGCACCCCCAATCGGGGTGCCCCCCCGAAGTGGACCAAAACCCAGGATAGTCCAAATCCTGGGCGTTGGTCCACTTTAAGAACCCAAGGGAGGATCCGAACTGGAGGAAAAGTGTAAGCCAGACTGAAACGCTGTGTCGGGGTGTCTATTCCTAGAGCTTGATTAGAGGGATTGAGAGAGAAGAACTTCCTCAGATTGGATGGAGGATGGCTAACGGGGATAAAAGGTTCAGTTCTGCCCAGATCAGAATTTCCTTTGCTGCTTGTTGCAGGATGGATGACCATGTCCCTCCCTTGAGGATTCAGATATGCCATAGTAGTTGCATTGTCTGTTCGTTAAGGCCCCTTAGGTGGGGAAAGAAGGCTTGCAATGCCTCCTTCATTGCTATCAATTCTCTAAGATTCGATGAGGATAGGCTCAGTCTTCTGGACCATTTCGCTTGAGCAGTCAGGGATCCGCAATGGACCCCACCAACTACATGAAGAGGCATCCGTCTTCACTACCAAGTCCTGACCAGCATAAGCCATTGACAAACCTGTGCTCGTCTTGCCACCAACTAAGAGATTCCTCACTAAATCTGGGACTTCAATTCCAGATCCTGGAGCAACTTTTTGTGATCTGAGGCAAAGAGGAGAATGTCGTCTAGATATGCTATGATCCCAACTCCTTTCTGCCTTAGCGCAGCTAGTGGTTTCCCTAGAACATTGGTAAAAGTTCTCGAAGCTGATGCCAGCCCGAAGGGTAGGCATACAAATTAGAAGTGGAGTATTAGGTCACCCAACATTACTGCAAATCTCAAAAGGCTTGAGCCAACAAGCTTATCGATTCCTGCCAATAGGCATCCTACAGGTTTATTGAGACCATGAAGAAGCCAGGCGGAAGCAGATTCCTCACAGAGAAGATGGAGTCCATGCGGAAGCGTCTGTAGTGTATTGACAGATTCAGCTTCTTCAAATTGAGAATGAAGCGGAATCCTATGGAGGTCTTCAAATGCTTGAGTGGAACCCTTCCCCCCCATTGTCTCCCACCAAATGTGGAACTGTTTTAGCCGGGCACCTATTAAGGACCTGGCATCATTGCTTCTTAGGGACTGACTGTTGGGCACCAGAGTGGATCCTCTAAATTTTCTACTCCTAAAAGTAGAAGGGACCACCCCTCTAAAGGCGCTGACCACCCCCCTTCCCCGCTGGCATATGAGTCAGGCAAAGGGGAAACTGGCCTATCTCCTAGGAGTCTCCTGGGTCCCTGGCAGGCTGTCTCCGGAGCCAGGGAATGGTCCAATCAAACCCACAGCGACCCAGTCTACTTACCTAAACCAGCGATTCAGAAGCTGGTGGTCTGGCTCCTGCTCCAGGCAGGAACTGAGGTGCGGAGGAGGAGCTAAAGCTTTTGTGTATTCTGGTGGTCATGTGTTTCTACCTTGGGGCAGAGCCAGAATATCTCAGTGGTTTGCTGCCCTAAGGATGTTTTGAGAAAAACACCAGTTCTGAGGATGCTAGGTAGCACTTGAATGCCCTAACCACATCCAGGGCATTCAACAGCCTTCCCTTACAATGAGCAGGAAAAGAAGGAATAGGACATAAAATATTAGGGCTGATTCAGCACCGTGAGAATTTTCTTACGTTTTTTTGTGATCATAAAGGGGTCTAGATCACAAGAATGTGGATGGGGTGGGGGAGGGGCGGGAGGAATATAAAAATATTATGCTACCTCTCTGACCTGCTCCCCATCTGTAAACAATAGGGCCCATTCAAAGATGATAATTTCAAATATGGCTGCCCAGGTCTGGTTAGTAATGAAAGCTTGTAAGTAAACGGCTTCAACTCAGGAAAGAGCTTATATGGAAGGCTGGCATACCTCACGCTTGAGTATCCCCACCGGCTGTTGCTTCAAAAACACAGCAGTTGATAAAGGTGGCAATTAAGTATAAATATAGACAGCAGGGCTAGCCCTACACATACTCCCCTGCTGAGAGTCACAGCTTCAAAGCATAAGTCCAGCCACACTGGTGCCAGTACTTTATAAAGAATCCTGAGGTAGTCAAGAACATT
The DNA here is from genome assembly GCA_027917425.1 of Gastrophryne carolinensis. NCBI lineage: Eukaryota > Metazoa > Chordata > Amphibia > Anura > Microhylidae > Gastrophryne > Gastrophryne carolinensis. Next base: position 126,142,947 of record CM051244.1, on the reverse strand, counting down.
AATCATAAGCTAGACCCATATTCAAAAATTCTGCAGAACTCTGGCTAGGAGCCATCTCAAATGGCAGTTTTGGGTGCAACAGGCTGTCAGTTGTCACCATAACCAGCATTCAACAGCCAAGAACGTGGACAGCCAAAAGCGAAGCCGGACACCACCACTGAAAGTAAGCACTGCAATGTGGGTATTCAAACATCATCGCCTGCCACCTGCTCCACACCCAGTGCTAAAGGCTGTTGGTGGCGTGCAGAGGGGGCATGAATGGAGCCAAGGAGGGAGAGGGGAGGGCTACACACAGGAGAGAGGAGCGGGCTACACACAGTGGAGAGAGGTGGGCTACACACGGGGGAGCGGTCATAATTTGAATAATGATTTGTGGGAGTCTTTGCATCAAGCAATTTAGAAAACCTATTGCTCAACGCACATGAAGGGGCAGGTATGGGCCCCTAGATCATGTTTCCCTTTCATCCTGGCCACAGACAGCTGCAACACCGCAGAGAGGCAGCAACCAAAGTTATTACCACCCCCCTCCCGCCGTACAATTTGCGACACAAAAAAAGGCACCATGAGAGCAACAGACGAGGAGCTAGACTCGGGTCACAAATGTGCCATGGGATCGCTGACGCATCTTCGGGACCTATTACTGATTCTCCCAACACGTGTCATGATGCACCATTTCAAAAAATTCTCCACGCTGGGTCACATAACCTGCCAGCTTACATGTTCCCCTGCTGTCCCAACACTCTTTAGTCTATTAAAGAGGAGAAATAACCGTCATCTCTAACAGACATTGGAACACCAAACATTTGTCACAAAATGGGTCAATGCCCCCCTAGGCATTCACCCCGTTAATCCAGAGAAATGTTACCTTTCTCCTTGGTTCCCCAGCAAAATTGAAGCGCTGTGATAGGCCACAACAGTCATGTAGTTACCAGGGGTCAGATGCCTGGGATAAGCCAGTTGACCATGTGACTGCAGTGGCCAATCACAGCACTTGACTTTTCTGGTTTAAAGAGGAAATTTGCTGGTCCTGGAGTCTAAAAGACTCCAAGGCCATTCGAGTTCCACTCCTTGGGGCATTCCTATGCCCCGCTGTGTAAACCCCCCGGAAGCCCCAATGCACTTACCTTCTCCTGGAGCCCTTGCCGAGTCTGCACCTTCAGCCATGTGCGCACCCGGCCTTTCTAAATGGGAGGCTAGAAGGTGAGCGGGGGATGCGACTGGCAGCGCATTCGGCTTCTTCCGGCCAGGCTTAGCCGCCAGACCCGAATAAAAGCAAGCACGCCGATTGGCTGAGCGTGCTGCTCAGCGCCGTGGGAACGTCCGAAAAGTGAGTGCATGGGGCGACCTTTGGGAGATACACACATCGGGGCATCCCAATTTGAGATGCTGCCACACTGAGGAACAACACCCCAAAACGTCAACGTTGGGTGTGTTGTTCCTCTTTAACCTAACCTTTGTAACATGTTTTACAGTTAAGACTGAAGGCTGGTGGTGCCCCAATTTTTGAGGCATCTCAATTTGAGATTTCCCGCTGTATGAAGCCGCCGGGCTTACCTATATATTCACATAGCCAGGGTTTCCCAATGTGCATGCACAAGCCGCATCCCTGGCATTTTGAGACGTTGAGGAATGGGGGCATGGCAAGCATCTCCCTCTCCATTAAAGTGGACCAACACCCAGCCTGTTCTTCCCGGGATGCTCCGGTGTGAAACCCCCCAGGACGTCCACAAACCTTACCTGGATCCCGATCCAACAGGGCATGCGCGGGCCGCGGCCACATCTCGCGCTTCTCTATAGCAGGACGTGTGCCCACGCCGCCATTTGTGAATGGCCGGCACGAGCGTGCTCCCTGTTAGAGGGAAGCGCGAGATGCAGCCGTCAGCGCGCTCGGAGCCGCTGTGCTTTGACGCTGCTTTGACGTGCATACCTCAGCGGCTCAGAGCGCGCTGATTGGACGAGCAGCTGCGCATGCGCCGTAGGAGCGGGGTGAGGTGTAACTTGCAATCTGGGGGGTTTCACATAGCGGGGAAGTAGACCAAAAGCCAGGATAGTTAAAATCCTGGGTGTTGGTCCACTTAAAGTTTTTCTAGCGCACTGAGTGGAAAGTAGAAGCTCAATGGAACACAAGCTGCTGATTGGCTAGCAGCCACACATGCGCCATAGGATCACCAGAAAGCTGAGTTAATGGGGGGGTCAGAGAGATTTCAGTGTGTTAAATATTGGGTTTTGGTCCTCTTTAAAGCAGACTGGTTGTGCCACCTAGTACCGCCTAGTGGGCAGATGTTGGATATTGGCTTCCCCCACTCTGACCTGGAACAGGGATGATCTCCCTTCCTGCCCTCTCTGGCATGCTTGTTTTGGTCAGAGCAGTAATGGCAGCCTCCTATTTACACGTCAGGTGCTGGGCTGGGCAATGCGGGTCACCATGGCTCTCTAACACCCCAATCACCTGATTAAAGCCGCCACCCTCATGCTGACAGCACAACGCGCCCGAGCTCCTCACACAGCAACGCGCCGCACATGGAGCGGTGGCTGTAGAGGAGCCTGCACAGGCCAGGACGGGCACCTCGCAGGCAGCTAAATGAAGCCCCGGAAAGTGCTTGTGACCATGTTGTGGTTGGCAAGCGGCTGCTGTTGTCGTCACGTCACTTTCAGGGCCAAAGAGCTGCAGGGTGTTTGACGATCACCTCAGCATGTGGTGGAGAAAGGGGGAACCTGAGTTCTAATTAATGTATCCTCCGTGTCGCTGAAGCTGCGGGCGCTCACTGCGCGCCAAAACACACGGTTTTCACTCACATGGGTTTTGGTTTGCTAGGCTGGGGCATGCCGTGTATGTTAAACACCTGGGAAAACCGAGTAATCTTTCCTCTCTGGTAATCCCATAGCACATGCGTGGGTTCCAATCCAGTCACAAAAGATTATGTACCTCTTTCCCACCTTGAAAAGTTGGTAGGTATGTAGATTGCTGGTGATGCCGACCAATCTGACTAGATTGCATCGCCAATTTAAAGTGGACCAACACCCAGGATTTTGAGTATCCTGGGCCTTGGTCCACTTCCCCCCGCTATGTGAAACCCCCCCAGATCGCGAGTAAAAACCTCACCCGCTCCTATGGCGCATGCGTGGCCGCTCGTCTATTCGGCGCGCTCGGAGCCGCTGTGGTATGCGACTCCGAGCACGCTGGCGGACGCATCTCGCGCTTCCCTCTAACGGATTCACAAATGCCCGGCGCGAGCAGGCGCTCTGCTAGGGCGGAACACAACCTGGGAGTTTGACTTTCCTGGGTTTTGTTCTGTGCCCCTGGGGATTTCTGAATTGGGATTTGTGTGAAACCCCCCAGTTCGTCCAGTAAAACTCACCTTTCCTTGGTCCATCGCCACATGCACAGTCTCATCTAATCAGAGCCCTTTGATGTGTTAACATCCTTCAACAAAGGGCTCGGATTGCCTTCAACAGGGAGTGCACGCTGGGGTTTCCCTGATGGCATGAGCGGGGCCACCCCAGCTTGCCTTTCTGAATGGCTGGGACGGAAGCTTGTGCATGCTGTAAGAAATATGGCAGTCCACACTTCCCATTGAAAACAATGAGAGCCCTTTACCATGTAGATGTAGACACAAGAAAGGGCTCTGATTGGATGAGAGGCCGCGCATGCATCGTTGGAACGGGGAAAGGTTAGTTAATATCGATGCCCTAGGGGGTTTTCACACAGGGGGGAATCCCAACTGGAGATGCCCTGGGGGAAAACCAATGGCCAGCCCTGGAATCTTTTAGGTTCCGGGAGGGTGTGCTGCTTGGTTTAGCCACAAGAAACCTGTGATTCTGTCGCGACCTGCACATGCCCCTTGGGATCGCCCAATTGGTAAGTATACCATGCGAACCAGGGGGTTTCACTGGGCGACTAGGAATCGCCTGGTTCGGGATTGACTTACACTCCAGGGTCGATACAAAGAGGTTTTGGTCCACTTCAAAGCAGACCTCCAGGCAAAACTGATTTCCCACATTGAGGCATCCCAAATACCAGGATACCTTGCTGGAACAAAGCATGTGACAGTGACAATTCCAGGTTTTGTTGTAATTGGAAGGGTCTAAAATAGAGTGAATGAAAGACGCGCATACCTGGCACAGGACCCATTCTCCTTTATACCAGTAACTTTGTTGTTTATCACCAGAGAAAGCTTCTGTGGGGGAGAGAGGATGGGCATATTTTTAATTCTGATTTTGGCCAGACTGGAACTTTAAGCTGACCTAAAGCCAAAACAGCTCATACCGCCTCCCGTTATGGCCTCCACAGAAAAAAACTCTGTAAAGAGTGGTGTGTGTACCGCCTGGAGATCTGCATATGCTGCTGGGATTTGTGATTATTAAAGGGATTGTCCAGGCAAAGTTTAAAAACAATCCCTGCTTCTGTACCTGCCATGCAATAGCTTCATCCTAGTGAGCTGCTGAATAAAGCTGTTGTTTAGATTCAGCTCCTCAACTGTAGTTCAGCTTTTGGATTTTATTTATGGCCACCTTTTTAGCACTAAAAGGTAGACATATGCAAAGAAACAGGGGGTCAGATAAGATTAGAGGCACCCCGGGGGGGGGGGGGGGGGGAGGTTCACACAGCAGTGCAAAATACACTTCCGCTTTTGCCCCTCCAGCACCACCCTGCCGATGTGGGCCACAATACTATCTCAAGGAGCTAGTCCAGACCACGCTCTATCGATAGCTTTAATGGTGCTCTCAGAGCTACCTTTCAAGCCCAGCTTACCCATCTCTCCTTCCAGCCCAGCCTCCTAGCTTTACTCCCCCCCACCACATTCTTGAGCTGTCAGACCCAATGTTGACCTTGCAGTCTTGGCACACTTTAGTGGTGCACTCCTTCCTACTAATCAATGAGGGAGTCTGACCCCTTGTGACTGGAAGGAGGGGTGTAAACTGGGTGGGGGTACCTCCGGGAATGATGTCAAAGGACCGCATTTGGTCTATTTTCCCCGTCGGGTGATTCAGAGCCCTGTTTTTGTGGCAGAGTTGTCCTTTTTGCAGGAAATTATGGAATGCGTATGCCAAACCAAGTGTTCGCCATGCATCCATAATTTTATGGGTTTAGCATGGGATTCAGACCCCTGAATTGTGGGTTTTCGGACCTATAGAAGCTGTAGAGATTTTCTAATGAATCCTCATTTAGGCATTCCTTTCTTAACAGGGATTCGTTCAGAGGAGCCAAAGGTGCCTCCACTTCTGCAAAGAGGGGCAGGTTTAAAGGATCCACCCTGTTTGGTATCCAGCAATCCGGCTCTATGAAGAAATAGTGGCTCGGCTATAATTATTTCACATTTGGTGGGAAGCCTTACTGGATTGTCCCTTTATTTTCAAGGGTATATTAGAAGGCTTCCCAATAGAATCAATTCATGCCCCTCCCAAAAGTTTTTTTGTTACTCCTCTCCCAATGGGCAGGGAGGAAAGAACTCTCTAGATTCTATGTTGGACATGGGGGTGATTATCTCGGTTCCCCATCAGCAGAGGGGGTAGGGGTTCTATTCAAGTGTATTTTTAGAGAGGACATCTTCCGGGGGATTCCGGTTCATTCTCAACTTGAAGAAACTGAATCTCTCGGTACGTTACAGGTGTCTCCGCATGGAATCCATCTTCTCTGTCAGCAATCTGCTTCTGTTGGGTTCCTTAATGGTCTCAATAGACCAATTGGCAGGTTCCAACGAGCCGTTATGCTCAAAGTTTCCTGAGATTTGCAATAAAAATAGGCGACCAAGCGCTTTACTTTCAATTTGTCTGTCCTGCCTTTGGTCTGGCATCAGCCCCCAGAATCTTTACCATTGTTCTAGCCGAGAGTCAGATGGCCCGGTGCATCAAGCTATGAGGGCCTTAGGGTTTTTGACCTCAGCCTTCCTGGCAGTAAGGTGGGGTCAGCTACATTCAAGGACTCACCAGCTGCACATCTTGAGAACCTGGTACAAGTCTCGGGAATCCCTGTAACGTTTGATAGAGATCCCCGACCGGATAAAGAGCTAGAAGTTGTGGCTGTGCGAAAGCAGATTTGTCAGCGGTCTAGCTTGGAGAGATCCCAAAGAGGAGATTGTGAAAATGGACACCTACTCATGAGGTTGGGGGGCCCATTACGGGTCCTTGACTGCACAGGGTAAATGGTCCAAAAGGAGTCAGTCTTCTTCAAACCTGAGAGTGTTGGTAAAGGAAGCCTTGTTTGCCTTCTCACCCAAACTGAGGAGTCACGTTTAGATCAGGACAGACAATGCAACGACAATGGCAGACATGAATCATCGGGGGGCAAGATCTCCCCTCTTACAGAAAGCTGCAATGGAATTTCTGCTTTGGGCAAAGCAGAATCTGTTATCTCTGTCAGGCATTCATTTGAAGAGGTACCTGAATCAAGTGGCGGACTTTCTAAGTCACTCTCTGACGGAGACTAAACCAGGAATTATTCAATCGATTTTGTGTCCTGAGACAGCCTTCCCCACCCAGTAGAGGTGTCATGATGCACTCACTTTCTCTTCAGTCCTGCAACATCCTCGACCGGCCATTGGGTGGCGTGGCGGGATCCCCATAGCCCGGCAACCGCTGGCTCCAGCAAGCTCAAAAGATGCAGAGTGCTTCCACTCTCTCCTCTCTCGGCCACATCCCCTGCGAGCACGGCTAACTTATGCCCTCTGGTGGCGCTTCAGGCAGCGAGCCCATCGGAGGCTAGTTTAAAGGGCCATTGAGCCATAACATTACTAGTGGGTGAAATGCCATAATTGTTATCGGGGCTATCAGCCCTTTGTTCATGGGCCAATGAGCCCAAAGTACTCCAGCCAATCCCCAGCACCCTAGCCCTATAAAGTTTTTCTCTACCAATTAGTCGTGGCCCGTGATAGTGTGCTGCTGAGTGCTATAGTTCTTGTGATCTCCTTGATTGCTTATCGTAGCTGACCTGGTGTGCCTGACCACTTTTTAACCGCTGCCTGGACCAACGTCTGCCGGAACTCTGACTACGAACCCGTTTTATCCCTTGTTATGTGAACCCTCTGACCTCCCGGATTGTTTCTTGGCTTGATCGTTGACCCTTCTCTTGCTTCTCTCTTGGTGCTGTGTATCGTGAGGATTGCTAACCTGTGTATCACCCTGGCTTACCCAACATTGCTCAGTGTTGCCCCTGGTTCATCCGCCTTTACCCCTGTAAGTCCACAACCTTTGTGCTATTAAGTCCTGGGGGCAACCGTGCCCGGTGAGGCATATAAAGCATCCCGGCAAATGGGGGCTTGGCTATAGGGGAAGCTAGCAGTGAAGATTGGGAGTTGTGGACTCACCAAGAAGGTGGGGGTCTCCTAAAGCGCTGTTTCAGTTTGGGTTGTGTACTGGACCCTATATAGTGATGTAGTGGGCATATATATACTGGGCAGTATATATGGGTTGATTCAAAGAAACATGTAACAGCTTGGATTTGGCTCACGATCATCCTATTTTTCTCGTCCGCTCGTGCGTTCGTATGAACTTGCGAGTGATTCAATAAGCAAATACGTTTCTATCCTAAAAGATACGTCCGTTCGTATGATATCTCCCGAACTTGCCTCAGTCAGTTGACAATCGTAAAAATCACGTTCATGTGCTCACCTGTTGCTGCGGCAGCCTGTTTTTTCGGCTGCTTCCATCGTCAACCTCTTCCAATTACTTGCGTTTGCCTCTGGTTTTCATTGGTTTTTGGCCTCTTAGATTCGTGCGTTCGTATGTTTCTAAGATCTTGCGCATGCGCACCCTCAACCAGAAACTTACCTAAACCTCTTATCGCTTGCATCCAACTTCATTTCTCGGTCCCTCAAACTTACCTAAACCCTTTAGCGGCTGCATCCAACTTCATTTCTCGGTCCCTCAAACTTACCTAAACCCTTTAGCGCTTGCATCCAACTTCATTTCTCGGTCCCTCAAACTTACCTAAACCTCTTAGCGCTTGCATCCTTCTTCATTTCTCGGTCCCTCAAACTTACCTAAACCCTTTAGCGGCTGCATCCAACTTCATTTCTCGGTCCATAAAACTTACCTAAACCTCTTAGCGCTTGCATCCTTCTTCATTTCTCGGTCCCTCAAACTTACCTAAACCCTTTAGCGGCTGCATCCAACTTCATTTCTCGGTCCATAAAACTTACCTAAACCTCTTAGCGCTTGCATCCAACTTCATTTCTCGGTCCCTCAAACTTACCTAAACCCTTTAGCGGCTGCATCCAACTTCATTTCTCGGTCCCTCAAACTTACCTAAACCCTTTAGCGCCTGCATCCAACTTCATTTCTCGGTCCCTCAAACTTACCTAAACCCTTTAGCGGCTGCATCCAACTTCATTTCTCGGTCCCTCAAACTTACCTAAACCCCTTAGCGGCTGCATCCAACTTCATTTCTCGGTCCCTCAAACTTACCTAAACCCTTTAGCGCCTGCATCCAACTTCATTTCTCGGTCCCTCAAACTTACCTAAACCCTTTAGCGCCTGCATCCAACTTCATTTCTCGGTCCCTCAAACTTACCTAAACCCTTTAGCGGCTGCATCCAACTTCATTTCTCGGTCCATAAAACTTACCTAAACCCTTTAGCGCCTGCATCCAACTTCATTTCTCGGTCCCTCAAACTTACCTAAACCCTTTAGCGGCTGCATCCAACTTCATTTCTCGGTCCCTCAAACTTACCTAAACCCTTTAGCGGCTGCATCCAACTTCATTTCTCGGTCCCTCAAACTTACCTAAACCCTTTAGCGGCTGCATCCAACTTCATTTCTCGGTCCCTCAAACTTACCTAAACCCTTTAGCGCCTGCATCCAACTTCATTTCTCGGTCCCTCAAACTTACCTAAACCCTTTAGCGGCTGCATCCAACTTCATTTCTCGGTCCATAAAACTTACCTAAACCTCTTAGCGCTTGCATCCAACTTCATTTCTCGGTCCCTCAAACTTACCTAAACCCTTTAGCGGCTGCATCCAACTTCATTTCTCGGTCCCTCAGACTTACCTAAACCCTTTAGCGCCTGCATCCAACTTCATTTCTCGGTCCCTCAAACTTACCTAAACCCTTTAGCGGCTGCATCCAACTTCATTTCTCGGTCCATAAAACTTACCTAAACCCCTTAGCGCTTGCATCCTTCTTCATTTCTCGGTCCCTCAAACTTACCTAAACCCCTTAGCGCCTGCATCCAACTTCATTTCTCGGTCCCTCAAACTTACCTAAACCTCTTAGCGCTTGCATCCTTCTTCATGTTGGCGACCCTAAAACTTACCCAAACCACATAATGTACATATGTCTATATGTTTATAAGCGTGTTTTTTCTGGTTTGTGTAATTGTTTTTGGGTGCGCATATTATAAAAGACACATTTATGAAGGCTTAAAATATAATTTATTTAAATTATTTAGTTTGATTTTTTTTTTTGGTATTTTAAAACATAGTAAAATTTGTTTTTTTTTTTGGTTACAAACATAGTAAATTTAATTATTTTTTTTTTTATAAACATAGTAAAAATTTTTTTTTGGTTTTTTACAAACATAGTAAAATTTTTTTTTATGTTTTTTTGAAACATATTAAAATTTTTTAATTTTATTTTTACAAACATCGTAAAATTTTTTTTTTTTGGGTTTTAAAAACATTAAAACTTGGGAACCATATAAAAAAATGTTAAACGAGTTAACAAAAGTAGCCAGGACCAAGGGCACTAATCATCCTCCTCTTCTTCATCTGTTGGCCCCAACGTCGCCTGTATGGCCAGCAGCTCGGCCACCAACTCCTTGATTCTTTTTTTTTTTTCCTGCACGGTTTTTGGGATAATCACTGTAAGCAATAGAGAAATAAACATAAATAGGAGTCCCAGACCGGTTTGTATGCTGGAAATAGATTTGGGGTTAATCAAATACATGTAAATGCATGACATATGTCATTCTTCCAAGGGATAAAATTAATGCATTTCTCACAGGTAAGTCTTTAAACTCCTTAAACCGGACCTTCAACATTATTTAATGAAACCCAATAACTATTCCCAAATGATTCTGCACCAGATCAAAGTACATTTGGGAGGTTTTTGGATTACAGCGCCGCCATCTGGACTCTGAAGCATAACACTTAATGAGGAGTGGAGAGTTGGATAAAGTACAGGGGAGTAGGTTACAGTGGTGCGTTGGGAATCCAGAGCATAGCTGGGTTGAGGGAAAGGTCATCACTCCCACAATGCATGGCAGCACCTTACTTTTTTCAATCTGTATCCCATGCTGCCTGTAAATATTGCGCATTCCATATTCCGCATTATTGGTTTTTTTCAGTCTAATAACATGCATTAGATGGCTGAAGGCTGTTTGTTCAATGTTTCAAATCTGTAGGTACAGTGTGTTGGCTAATTATTATGTTCTTAATACAAGTTAGGGTCCGCTTTAAGCTAACGAAGTGCCCACATGAAAGTGTGAACTACACCTTGGCTACGCCTTTAGTTATGTGTGTGTTATTAGCTAACAAAACATTAATATGAATAATGGCATGGAGACTTACGGAGTTGGTGGCCGACAGATGGCTGGTTGGGGCCAACAGGCTGCCCTTGGTCCTGGCTCTGCTGTGAAGAAGTCCCTGGAGAAACATGTGACATTTGGTTAGTACTTGTAGAGAGTCACTATTCCCAACATATCTGGCTCCCAGTCTGGCTGACATCACTCACCTTCGCCAGGATCGACTTCAAGCATCTCTGCTGCCTCCTCCTCCACTATCTCACCCGCTCCAGAAGCTTCTACAAATACATAATAAAGGATAACTTAGTTTTTGGCCTGCCATGTATATCTTTGTGCCTATACATGAAGAGTGACATACCAGAGCCTTCCCCATGCGTGGCCAGGTATGACTCCACGCCCACGCGGCTTGGCCCCTCCTCTGTGGTAAGGTCCAGGGGCTGGTCTGAGGAGGCCACAGAGGAGGGGTAGGTCCGTCGCCCGGGAGATCCACCACCTTCACTCACAGATGCAGAGTCATGCAGCACTGGTCGGCCTGTACGTCTCCGGGTGCGGCGAATTCTGAAATCCATTTCCAACACTACCAAAGAAAAGTCATTATAAATAAAGGCATAACTTATACATTTGGAACATATACCATGCAATTGCTTTGTACTTACTTGGGAAATGGATTCCAAAAAACCTCCGCACCCGGGGCATGTGCAGACGTTTCAGGTCCGACCAATGCTGCATTATCTGGGTGTGAGTGAAGGTGGTGCTAGTCACACGGTGTATCTCGGCGATGATCTCCCGGGCGATGTCCCTTTTCTCGCACACATTGGGCGCGAAGTCATACCGGCGCTGAAGCATGATCTGAAAAACATAATGGACACAGAGCTTTTACTTTTACACACAGACCCATATGTGTTGCATCACAAGTTGAGAATTTAATGTCATTAACACACATTTAGAGTGGCAGCCATTTTTGGGGAGTGCCTTAAAGAGGACGTTGACTGTGAATGACAGTCTGGTCTTATGTTATATGTATCACACACCATGTACATACAGATAATAGCCAACATCAAGAATCAGCACACCTGCATCTATGGCATGTTAGGATGGTTTAAACATCCAAGATGTAGCCTAATGCTTAGGCTTTTGGACCACGTGTGTGGCTTCCCGTTGTGTTTTTATGGCTTAGGAAAACAGTGTTCCTCAAACATCCGCATCAAGGTCCGAGACAGGCCAGGTTTGCCAGCTCGCCCCGCTACTCCACAGGTTAATTAACTGTTGCTAAGCCGGAGCAATTGGCCGAATTAGGACATCAGCATAGACAGTTGAAAACGTGGCCAGGCTCGGCCCTTGAGGATGAAGTGTGAGGAGCCAGTGATTAAACATTAAGAGACCCCAAACTAGTTCCAAACGCATCATTTACATTTAGGCCATCATTGACTATTAGATTAAAATGCACAGGCAGCCACTTACCAGCATGAGGATCTCTTCCTGTTGACGGGTGAAGATAGTGGGCGCCATCTTTATGCTTCTTCAAGGCAGCAGATAAGTGAAACCCCAGCGGTTTCCTGGTTCCGCTCGAACGTACGTTCGTACGAGCGCGTAGTCGTGCGCATAGGCGTCACACGCTGGGCTCATTATTTAAAGGTCCCTGCACCCAAAGCTCATTCTCTTTGAGCATTTGTGTAAGATGGCACCGAAAAAGGCTATGAGCAAGCGACCCCAGCAAAGCAAGACCGCGGAGGGCCCAACTACAAGGTCCCAGCAAGGTCGGCGAAAACTGAGAGGCAAGACTCCCACCTCGGCCCCACCAAGGGACCCTGGACCCTCAGGTACCAAAAAAAGGGGCCCCAAGCCCCGTGCCCCTGCAGCCAAAAAGCTGGCAACTGCAGCACCCACCACCTCTGCCCCCAGAAGAGGCAGCACAAGGGAGCCCACACCGGCCATGCCTTCAAGTAGGGCAGTTCGGCAACCCATGCCCCGCAGCAGGGCCCGAAGCCCATCCAGGGCCCGAACCCCATCCAGGGCCCGAAGCCCAGCCAGAGGCCGAAGAACCCCATCCAGGGCCCGAACCCCATCCAGGGCACGAAGCCCAGCCAGAGGCCGCAGAACCCAATCCAGGGCCCGAACCCCATCCAGGGCACGAAGCCCAGCCAGAGGCCGCAGAACCCAATCCAGGGCCCGAACCCCATCCAGGGCACGAAGCCCAGCCAGAGGCCGCAGAACCCAATCCAGGGCCCGAACCCCATCCAGGGCCCGAAGCCCAGCCAGAGGCCGAAGAACCCCATCCAGGGCCCGAACCCCATCCAGGGCCCGAACCCCATCCAGGGCACGAAGCCCAGCCAGAGGCCGCAGAACCCAATCCAGGGCCCGAACCCCATCCAGGGCACGAAGCCCAGCCAGAGGCCGCAGAACCCAATCCAGGGCCCGAACCCCATCCAGGGCCCGAACCCCATCCAGGGCACGAAGCCCAGCCAGAGGCCGCAGAACCCAATCCAGGGCCCGAACCCCATCCAGGGCCCGAAGCCCAGCCAGAGGCCGCAGAACCCAATCCAGGGCCAGAAGCCCCTACAGGGCCCGAAGAACCCCATCCAGGGCCAGAAGCCCCTACAGGGCCCGCCGAACCCCATCCAGGGCCAGAAGCCCCTACAGGGCCCGCCGAACCCAATCCAGGGCCAGAAGCCCCTACAGGGCCCGAAGAACCCCATCCAGGGCCAGAAGCCCCTACAGGGCCCGAAGAACCCCATCCAGGGCCAGAAGCCCCTACAGGGCCCGAAGAACCCCATCCAGGGCCAGAAGCCCCTACAGGGCCCGCCGAACCCCATCCAGGGCCAGAAGCCCCTACAGGGCCCGAAGAACCCCATCCAGGGCCAGAAGCCCCTACAGGGCCCGCCGAACCCCATCCAGGGCCAGAAGCCCCTACAGGGCCCGCCGAACCCAATCCAGGGCCAGAAGCCCCTACAGGGCCCGAAGAACCCCATCCAGGGCCAGAAGCCCCTACAGGGCCCGAAGAACCCCATCCAGGGCCAGAAGCCCCTACAGGGCCCGAAGAACCCCATCCAGGGCCAGAAGCCCCTACAGGGCCCGAAGAACCCCATCCAGGGCCAGAAGCCCCCGACCTGGCACCAGCCGGGAACAGAGCCCCCGACCTGGCACCAGCCGGGAACCTAGCCCCCCAAGAGGGCCCCGAATTGCAACCATGACCACATCTACACCTGGAAGTTCGGTGGCCAGCCACGCAAGAACACCCAGTCCCTTGGCCAGTCCAGTCCAGTCATTGGGAAGCCACCAATCCGGCCATTCCCCTACCCAGCCCCAGGCCATAATGTCACCACATGTGTCTGCACACATGGAGGAGCAGCCAAGCCAACCATCTGGCCGCACATTGCGCCGCGGCCAGTTGAGTGGGAGATTCTCCCATGACCAAAATATGGCATTGGCTAGTGGCCTTACATTATACTATGACGAGCTATATGGGAGCAAATCCAAACACACCACCAAGCAGCGCAAGATGGAATTGTTTGAAACCATCCTCCGACAAGTAAATGCAGCGGGGGAAGAGAGGAAAGATGTGTCCCAAATTCAGAAGAAAATCTCTGATCTGAAGTATGCTGTACGGCAAAAAGAAATTAAAAGGCATAATTACAGGTAAATAAATGTTTTTGCTAAATATAATGTTTTGGATGTACTGTATGCACCTTTTCTGAGTACCAAACGATTTTCTCTTTTCAGCATGAAAACTGGAGGTGGCTTTCCATCTAAATTGGAGTTTACCCCTGCTGAGGAGATTGTGCTTGGACTTCTCCATCCGGTCGCGGTCGGTGGACATGCTGGTCTAAGGGACACAGACTCACCGACCCGTACCCACGGTGAGTACTCTTAAATCTGCATGTTTGCCTGTTTGCTAAATAATCTACAGTTCACTAGTAACAAGATAACGGGATGCCCCTATGGTTTGCCTTGCTTGGCCTCGCACTACTGTGGCTGTTTGTGTCCTCTTTTGGTCCCTGGGAATCACACATTTAGGCCCACAGCCATTATGGCAAAGATCAAATGTCCAATTGGATTGTTAAAGTCATGAAGTTTCTCAAGATAACTGATATATTTGGAATCAATCACAAAACACACATCATTATGTATGGGTTGCCTTTTGGTTGTGTGAGTTGTGTTTGAGTTAACAATTTAATTAGCCACCCACAAACATATCTGACCTAGAGCAGCGAGACTCAACTGGCGGCCCGGGGTCCCAATGCGGACCTTGGCACCACATTCAAGGACCCCTGCCCAGACAGCCCTGCACTCAGTTACTTCTGTGTTGACGTGCTCAGAGCTGCCCCCTTGATCGGCGATGTAGTGGTTGGTCTCCTGCCCAATGTGATGGCTCCCTGAAACATAGCATTGCAATATGAAGTACTGCACAGGAAGTGGCATGGCAAGGTACACATTAACTTTGTAAAAATTTCTCTTGGCACAATCGTGTCCCGCTGCCCCTGCTCTGGCCCATCTGCCACAGTCCCCCCATGCCCACCCCCCCCCCACATAAGCCCCATACATTTGTAACAGATTTGCTCCATCCATCCCATCACCATCAATACGTTAACTCCCCCCTTTAGCCATCCAATCCCTGTCCCCTCAGCTCTGGCCCATCCAGCCCAGCAAGGGCAAGCAGCCTTTATTAGTTGGCACTTTGAAATCTCCAGCCCCTCCACCAGTGTATTTATTTTTAACTAGACACCCCCTGCGTCAGCACCATGCCCAGACATTCACCTCTCACCACATACCTTGAAATGGGCCTTTCCAACAATAGTTTGAGTACCACGGACCTAGCGAATGGTAGGCTAAATCACAAAATGTGCGTTGAAAGTTGTATGCTGACTGGGTACACTTCCTGACTTAGAACTGAGGTCAGTTAGCAGTTTTTGAGAGCCATTGCACCTATGTAAACTTGCGTGTGTTTGAACAAAGGTCAACATTGCTCTAGAGTTGAATAATATTACAAATAGAGCTATATTTGATTACCTATCCAAAAAAAGGTTATGTGTGTGTTTACGTGGTTTGTTTTTCTCTTCTTCAGCCCAGCATGATCCCTCAGCAAGGGTAAACTCACCCCCCAGTTTGGTTATGCCTACCAGGTCCGTACAGCATAGGAGCCCAGATCAGAGATTTCCGGTAAGTTAATTTAGTAGCATAAATACTACCAAGTGCTTAAGAATGTGTTAAACTGTTGGAATCCCAAATTTGGACGCCAACTTACACTTTTTTTTTTATATGTCCCTACAGACCCGCACACTCATGGAAGAGATCCAGGACATGAAGGAAGATGATGATGTCTCCGTGCAGGGCACGTCGGATGACCTCCCCCTGGGTCCCAATTTGGAACTGCTCCATAATGTTTCTCTGGCCAATCCTCAGCAGCAGAGTGAATCTCCATCCATTGTGCATGCACATGGGGAGACTGACACTACAGTCCCCAGTGTTCACTCTGCTGCTGAGGATTTGCAAAGCAGGCCGGTTGCTGTTGAGGGTACGACACCACGCGGCAGGGCACGCCCAAGAGCCAGGGTAATTGTGCGGCGGACTCCATTACGCCGCCCCACAATTTCCCAGGGGAGGCAGAGTGCCCTGCTTCAATTATGGACCCAACAAAGGGACTCTTATGACGCCCAGCTCGTTACAGAGCGTGAGCAAAGGCATGCCGACATGGTCAACATCCATACCAGTCTACAGGGCATCCTCGCGGAGTTGCGTACCCTCAACAGCAACGTGGCCAATGCAAGTAATGGCATCCAGTCAGCCATGGCTGAGATGACCAATATGCAGAGAAACATTGTGGAGCAGTTTCAAATTCACAATGCTGCCATGGCCCAGGCTAGGTCCCATTCACATGGACCTCCACCTGGACCTCCACCTGGGTATTATGGGCAGCCACCCTATTAAGCCATGGGTGTGTGGGACATCTTTTCTCTTAACCCCCACTGTATTTACTTGTCCTTTGAGGTTTCAAACAATCCATTTTGTGTTGCTCAGGCAGGTTGTGTTTTGTATTTGCTCCCATATAGCTCCTTAGAGTAATGCTTAAGGCCACTAGCCAATGCCATAGGTCTATGTGGAGTGTATCTGGCCACTTATGGCTTTAAATATGTATTTGGTTGGTGCTCCTCCTGTTTGCAGACATGTTTGTGTGACATTATGGCCATGCCCAAATATCCCTGGGCACAGGCAATATTAATGACTGGACTAGGCTGGCCTTTGGACTGGGTGTCCTTGTTTGGTTGTGCCACTCCCTTCCAGGTGTAGATGTGCTCGATGTTTTTTTGGTAATGTTATCCATTTGTAACCACAGATGTATGTGGAATGTTTTCTGTTAAGCACTATAATTGTTCCTTTTCAAAGTAAAAAAAAAACTTCACTTACAATACTTGTGGCGTTTTTAGTGGGAAGACATTTTAAACAGCTTGGGCTAAACCAGATAATTTGGGTTTGAAGAGGTGTAACAATGCAAAGCTAAAGCTAAGGAAACTACATGAAATACATTAGGCAACAATTAAGGTCTAAATGTTTTACTTAGAGGTAATGCCACATTACGGCAAAACAACATATGTAACAAAAAGGATAACACAGACACACAGAATGGTGAGACAGGGAAAAAAGTTAAGTAAAATGCTGGCTGATCAGGTTGGCTCGAACAGATTGGCCAGACTCACTGGGGGGCCCCACAAAATTCTCGACTTCATCCTCGACGGCTGAAGAGGGCAGGCTGTCCACATAACGTGGGACACGTTCCATGATGGCAAAATTGTGCAAAACAGCACATGCCATTATAATGTCGATCACTTTCTTGGGATCATATTGCAGGGCCCCCCCAGTATGGTCAAGGCAACGAAAACGTGTCTTCAGCAGACCAAAGGCCCTCTCCACAACAGCCCGGGTCTTGCGATGCGCACGGTTATACGCTTCCTGAGAGGCATCCTGGGGCCGCAGCACAGGCGTCATGAGCCAGGGTAGAAGTGGGTACCCGGAATCACCTTAAACAGAGAATTAAATGTAATCAAAATTAAAAAGGCAACACAACCAACACCAAAAATTTCACAGATATCATAATGATGTAAGGTAAAGTGTGCCCAAAAAAAAACAGGGCACATTAGGGCCCCAAACAATTCCACTAAGGTATAACCTAAATAAAAATGGCACTTCTATATACCAATTAATTAACAAACATCTGCACGGCCAAGGGTATTTGGATTTTACATATATTTGTAGATTTCAGACATGTTACAATTAGGATGCTGCTGAGGGCCTATCCACATTTATCTGGAAACTACAATGTATGCAGTTTAAGTCCACTTTGACATTTAAAGACCAATAGTACAAAAGGAGCCAAAGGTCAAAGAACCTTGGGTATAAACTCCAAACCAATATATTTAGGCACAAGGAACTTCCAGACATCCTAACTAAAGTGAAAACATTCTGAAGGCCAAAGCGAGGCAAGCATTTTTTTGGGAAGTTCCTAATATATGAGCCAAGAAAAAGGCAGTTGTACGCTTATGTAAAGAATTCAAAAACAAACAGATCAACAAATACAAGATTAATGCCACATTTAATAACACACAAATAGGACACACTTACCAAGCAGCCATGCCCCCGAAAATTCACCTGCCTCAAATCTCCGAAACAACCCAGATCGCCTGAGGATATAGGAGTCGTGGGACGATCCTGGGTAGCCGGCAAGGACACTCATAAACCGCATATCCGGACCAACCACGGCCTGGACATTAAGGGAGTGTCCCATTTTACGATTCCTTAAGGCAAAAACATACAAAAAGGGTAATTGATATTTGACCCAAAATAATAAATTAACCACAAAACATGTCTGCACTCTATTGGGAAAGACTAATGAAAAGCCGAGATAAAGCAGCTACACAAATGAGGGAAAAACAAATATGCTGCCGCAAAGGAAAACAGGTTACATGACACGTTGGGCAACATAATAACCAATCTCAATACCTATATATATACTCGTCGGCTGCCCTAGGTACGAGTGCCACATGTGTGCAGTCAATTGCACCAATAACGTTGGGCATGTCGGCCACATTATAAAACCCAAGCTTAATGGCGTTTCTGGCTGCCATATCATCAGGAAAATAAATATATTTTTGAGTTATGGCAGCCATGCCTTCCAAAAATTTAGACAGTGCGCGGCTCAGCGTAGGCTGTGACATCCCCACAGAGAGGGCACCCAGCCTCTGGAACGAGCCGTTCGCCAAAAATTGCAGGCAGCCAAGCATCTTGGTCATACCTGAAATTGCATGCCCCTTCCTTGTGGTGCGGGCTAACCATGGCCGCAGCTCACTATATAATTTATGGAGGGAAGCGCGATTAAGCCTGGTCAGCTCGAACAGCTCAACATCATTCATGCTATCGATGTTCATGCGACGACGCAGGGGCAATCTGCTCTCAGACATCTCGATCAACTCAATGCCAAAAAGCATAAGCCCTTGATGTGCCACAAACTCACTCCGCTCCATCCTACTCCCGAGGCCAAATAGCTGCCGGCAAACATTTCGTAAAGCAGCTCTTTAATGGGCTTCAAAACAATTAGCAATCACCTCTCTGAATTGGGCGCAAGCCCATGTGAAGGACGTAAAAAATAGGATCGGACGCAAATAATACGATTTGGACGGGAAAAACACACGAACTAACGCAAATTATACGATTCTCGTACGAAATGCGTATGTTCATATACGTCTATGCGCGAACGATCGTGCGAATACGAAATGGCCAAAAAAACAAGAAAAAATGACAAACACCCACCCAAACTTACGATTCTCGATACGAAATCAATTAACTTTGGCTCTTTGAATCGAGGGGATAGAGTATATAGTGAGTAGGATCAGTCTACTCTACGGGGTCACATGCCATAAACCTTTATTCCACTAAGCCAACTAACTTAACTGGGCAAATTGCATACAGTAGTTTGAGGCATATGGATATTTAAAGGGACATACCAGGTAAAGAGTTAAATGACCCTGCATTTTGCTTTCCCCTGTTGGCTGTCAGGGGCGGCATCTTTTATCCATCTTTTTGCTGTATATTTCTGAATAACTCCCAGTGAACACTGTCTCTTCTGCGGGGCCTCCTTATTAGCAGATGATGACTCATCCATGCATGTTTCAATGTCAGGGTCCCTTCAGAAGTCATTGGGGGACCCTGAAAAATGAGTCAGAAGAAGACAGAATATAGAACGTTGATATGGCTTATCAGGGAATTGCTGGTGAATGGAGGACACAGCTCCTGAATGCCACTATTGGGCATTCAGAAATCAGGCTAATGTAACCCTTTGCCTGGAATGTCCCTTTAAATGTAAAAATGTAGCTTTCCTATGACATAGGTATAATCACATGTTGTAGTTGGGCTCAGGGTACATATTGAGACCCAGGTTTAGATCAAATTCAGATAGTTGCCTTTCCTTGTTTGGGGGTCAGGATCAGTGCTAAATGGGTTTAGAATACAATTTATATCCAGAAAATGCAAACCATAAGACCAAACAGCAGCATGCAGTGTCAGATTGGAGTACCTTGGGTCCACCAAAGGAAATCTTTCTTGGGACTCAGCAGTGGAGATAATTTTAGGGGCCCATCCTTTAGAAATATAGATCTAATGCAAAACCATTGTGTTGTTACTGAAGAAGTATCTTGGACCTCCTGTACTACCCGGATGGTGGCCTTGGTCAGTCCCTGGGTCCCACCAGAATAACCTAAGGTGGGTCAGTCTGACATTGGACAGTAGATTGGACAGTGGACTGGCACGGATTGGACAGTGGAATGGCAAGTTACAGGTTTCTGAGAACATAATGAAAAGTGTTTAAAGTGGACCAATCCACGACCCGGGCCAGCCCTGGATTCCCTAAAAAACTCCAGAGCAGATTGACTAGGTCCCCCCTGGGGCATTCTGATTTAGGATGCACCCCCCGATTGCCTTTCCGCTATTCCCTCATCGTGATCGCTGGTCGCATCCCCACCATCCCCTCAGCTTTGTGCACTCCCGCGCCCAGCCATTTATGTAGGCCAAAAGCACGCATTTCATAGCTAAGTCAGAGATGCCTTTGCTGATGCTCAGTCAAAACACCGGCTTTATGTTGTGCATTAGCATGCATGGTATAAAGCGCTGATTGGACATGCAGCCATGCATGCGCCGTGGGAAGATGAGTAGAATGGGGGTTTCACCCAGCGGGGCATTTCAAATTGGGACCAATCACGAAGATGGTGAAAATCCTGGTGATTGGTCCACTTCAAAGACATAAAAATATACTTGTTGTGGTATCTTTTGTGTGCCTGCATTTTGTCTTTAAGCTGGTCTTTTTCAGCCATGCTGTGGATAAAATCCAGGTTTACACAGTGCCGATGGGGAGAGACGTCTCCCTGTTCACACCCTACCCCTGTCTGCTGCTGCCTTTCTAATAATTGCATGTTTTCCCTTCGGGCCCACTAAAGTCTTTTACTCTTTAATTGCAATTACGCTCATTTACATAGCAGATGAGGCTAATTGCTGGTATTAGTTACCAAATGTAGGGCCGCGTTGGGAGGGAGTAAAGTGCCCTACAGGTAGGAACGTGATCACAGCTTTAATTGAGAAGAGGTGGGGATGGAGAGGGTGGCATGTCTGCCAGATCGAGGTGGCTTGTAAACTGCTAGGCTGGCGTCTGCACTTAAAACACAAGAGAGCATGAAAGTCTAAATTGTTAGTTGAAATGTTTAACTCCTAATTTAAGATACTTCAAAAGAAAAGAATGATGTTACAGGATATAGCTCCCTGTTCCCTTTTTGTCTTTATGTGCCCGCTCTCAGTGCCAAATTGTATTGGAATTACACACTGGCACACCTGTTGCATATATTAAAGTGATTCAGCGCACAAACAAAAAAACAAGGGTTCTTATCTTTTGTCCCCCGCAGCTGATCAGTGCTAGTCAGGTGATCAGCAACTTACCTGGATCTGTTGAATCCAAACCCTTGCCGTCCCGGGCTTGAACAAGGGTCATAAAAAAACGGCGTGTTAGGCTCGCAACCTGCCATCAGTAACAGGAGTTCTGCCACACCATCTCCATTTATTGCAGGTTCTGGCATACCCCTTCCATTGTAGTAAATGGAAAGGGCATGGCCATGCCCTGTGACGGATGGCAGGGGGCGGGAGCTGGGATGAAAGCGCTGGTGAATGAAGTTCGGGCCTGGGGCATTGTGGAAAGCGTGGGCTGTGGTTCTGGCTTGGATCCAACAATCAGGTGAGTTGCTGATCTCCGGACTAGCACTGATCAGCTGCCGGGGACAAAAGGTAAGCACCCTGTTAGCCAGCAACCAATCCTGTTATCTTGGTTGGCACACATCTGCAAAGTAATCGAGGCACCTCGATGTTTGGTAGTGTAGCTTCAACATACTTCTGCAGACATGTGCCAACCAAACCCCACTGTTTTAACCAGATTTTAGTCACACTCGGCTAGGAGTGATCATCGGGGAGAACAACTGGTGAGCATAACTGTGAGGAATATATTGAAAATAGTATATAACATCTCTGGCTGGCTAATGTCCACACGCGAACAAAAGACTTCAGCTAGCACACACAGCCTCAGCAGTGGGCTGCTCTGCTCAAGAAAGTTCTGGGTTAAGATTCAAACCTTACTCCAGCTGTCAGGAAACCCCTGCTTTGAGTCTGCCGACTGGAGAATTTCAAAGCATCAGTTCAGACATGCTGGTGCCAGAAGTTCATAAAGAAATTAGGAAGCCACTGGGCACATTAATCATAAACTAAGCACATTTTTGGAACCTGGAGATCATAAGACCTGCGTATGTGGGTCTCCCATTATTCCTCGACATTTAGGGCCTGAGATCCACAGAACCCAGGTTAGGAGCTATATAAAATAGCATTGTCTGGTCTCATAGCATGCGCAAAGCGACTGGGTCCATTGGCACCAGAATCGTATCTCTAGGACCTTCCACTGAAAAGTTATGCTAAAATGAGTTTTTAGGAGTTTTAGCTAGCCACTGCTAGGAAGAGGAGCCCAAGCTTTGTCCAAGAGGGGAGGGGGCAGTGTCCCACCAGTGTATAAAGGTCTGTATAAAGTGTATAAATGCCTTTGACTTTTTTCGGGGGATCATATATAGCGGGTAGGCCAGTATCAAACAAGCTTTACATGCCCCCTATGGCTTCCTGCATCACTGCATAACATCTTTCTGCAAATAGGTAACTGACATACACTTGTATTTGCCCTTCTAACCTGTATATGTATCCATTCATTATAAGTATATCGATTTTGTAGTGCCCTTTTGGCCCGATAATCCCGCTAACAGACCAGGCTATATCAAACAGAGCTAGCGCATTCTTACAGGACTAGCAGGCTTTGGTTCACTGGTGAAAGGGCCCTGCAGCTGGCCAGGATCTTAACGGCCTGTATCAAGGAAACTTACTGTGTGACGCTGTGATGTCAGTCGAGGCCACAATGGATAAGAGATGCCAGCTGAGAGCTTTGTTTCTAGAGAGATCTCTGAATGTCGCCTCCTAACATGGTTCAGGTAGCACCACATGAGCACACATGGCTTGCACTCCCTATGGACCAGCCATGGTGGCAGCAGTAAAAGGTATTGTATTGCTACATTTTAATTTTAGTTAATGTGTAGAGCTATATATATACCTTAATTTGGTTCTATGCCTAATAATGTTGTTTGGTATAGTGTGCCATTTTACAATCTTTCTTGGGAGCCATAAATAGTTATATAATGGGGAACAGATTGCTCTTTACTAACTCTATCCATCTGGATACATTGTCTTTTAAATGCTATTGAATCAAGGGGACCAGCTGTGCTGTTTGGGAAAAGTAGACCTCCATATTTTGATGTGTAGAAGTGAAACAAACATTTCTGAAACAACATTAAGGCAATCCCACACTGTGACATTGCCAATGTTCATGCCGGGGGGGGGGGGTGATTCCCCTAACCCGCATATAGCACCCCTACAAGCCCAAGAACTGAGAACCCAGTCTCACCTCATCCGAGCTCCTCCGGGTTCCGCTGACAGTCACGTGAGCCAGTCAGTGTCCTTCAGGCAGCCACTCAACCCAGTTTATAACTAACCTGCATGGTGCACGTGAGCATGGAGAAAAATTAGTCATAGAGATAACCTCAATGTACAGGAAACACCACAGTCTACACATAGATATATGTAACAGCTTCATCTACTATCATAAATGTAAATTGCATTAACCTAGCAATATAGATGCAGATCACACACAGAGACAAGCTGTAAGTTGTTGCACAGTATCTCCAACAATGACAACGCTTGATGCTGTGTGTAAAGCAGTAAAACACTCTTAACTCGGCTTAGTAATATTAAGTCAAAGAAGTAAAGAAAGGCAAATAAACAGTAATTACAATGCAAAGAAGATTTGTCCATATAAGGCTTGAATATACAACATTTTCACTCTATAAGACGCACTTATTATTTTCCCAAAAGTGGGGAGAACATGTTGGGGTGTCTTATCGAGTAAATGTGAATTTGAAAAAAAAAGGATGCTCGTGCATCGGCCACGCCCACCCGCGGTACAGAGCCGGGTGTTGCTCTGTTTGTGCAGGCGCTGCGGAGAAGAAGCGATGGCAGCAGCAGATACAGCGAGGATGTAGGTGACAGCACGAGCGGTGGTTGCAGCCGGCAGGGATCGGTTGCCCTGTCTGCCGCTCCTCCATCTTCTGGCCTCCCATCGCTCTGGCAGCCTGGCTAGCAGCGCATCCTGATGGAAAGGTGAGTTTGCCTGTGGGAGTGGGGGAATGGCACACTACCTATGGGGAATGGGATGGGGAATGTCACGCTGCCTATGGGAATGGGAAGTGGAAATGCCACACTGCCTATGGGAAGGGTAAATGCCACACTGCCTATGGGAATGGAAGGGGGAAATGCCACACTGCCTATGGGAATGGGAGGGGGGTATGCCACACTGCCTTTGGGAATGGGAGGAGGAAATGCCACACTGCCTATGGGAGGGGGGAATGCCACACTGCCTACGGGAATGGGAAGGGGGAATGCCATACTGCCTATGGGAATGTGAGGGAGGGTTGCCACACTTTCTATGGGAATGGGAGGGAGCAATGCCACACTGCCCATGGGGAATGGGGGGGGGGGGAATGCCACTCTGCCTGTAATGGGGGGTTCTCAAACTTGCCTATTATTTGGTTCTTGGAGGGATAGTGTAGCCTAACATTGGGTTCAGAATATTTTCTTATTTTCCTCTTCCAAATCCTAGGTGCGGCCTATAGGCAGGTGCATCTTATAGGGTGAAAATAGTAGTTAATCCAGGGATGCTAAATTTTGTCTAAACCTTGATTGCTTATTTAGGATACCTGACATTTTCTCATCAACCAAAATCTATAAAATCTTGTTTCAGACTAAAAGTCGATACTGACCTGAGAAGATTTCCAGTACCTAGTGTAAGCGGGCAAACAATCAGCAGTGACGGACAACGGATTTGAACGGCAAAAACGGCTTTTATTCAGCAAAGTTCAGTAAGTCCAAAAGATTGCAGCATAAATGCAGTAAGCAAAAAGGGTTACTTCACCAACCAAATAGTCCTGGGCTGGGTACTCCAGCAAGCTGATCAATTCCAGTCCACTTTACAGGGCGTATCAGCCCTCTGCTCAATGTCCAGTGCTATCCTTCACCACGGTGCAGCTCAGCCTGGGCTCACTCCAACAGGCTGGTCATAGACAAAGGAAAGGCCGTGTGCTCTCTTCTTATACAGGCTTCTCCTGTAATCAGCGTGCACACTTGCGGAGGCCTTAGAACATGTAACAACCTGTTAGGGAATTGGGAAAGTGACCTGGGTCCTGAAAACCCGACCCAGATTGTGCTTTATACAGCCAAGCAGGGGAGAAATAGACATTTTGATACAATTTACCACACTAGGAATTGCCAGTATATGCACTAAAATACAATATATAAAAAAAACAATATAGCAAGTATTCTGCATCATCAGGGATAATTTGATTTCACAACAGACGGTAAGTCTAAGAAAGTTTAGCAGGGATGTCAACCTAACCCATTTTTGCAGGCTGATTTTTCTCTATCCAGTCACTGGTTAATTGCTTAAAGTGGATAAAAACACACTTAAAGGAGCACTATCGCGAAAAATGGCCCAATGATAATACAATTCTGTGATTACTCACCTGTAGAATTGGTATTATACAGAATTGGAGTATACAGTACGTCCTGCTCCAAATCTAATACTTACAGTTGGGATATACTCCGCCAGATGGCGCTGGACTCCTCCTGGCCCCTCAAATACCCAGGGACCTCCCACAAATCCCCAGCATTGAAAAGCAGTTAAGGAGAAGCCGGGAGCATTAAACAATCCAAACTATCAATTATAACAATGATAAAAATCACCATACAGGGGATCCAAGAAAATGCAAACCAAGGGTGGGTTGGAGCAGGACGTACTGTATACTCATAATACCAATTCTACAGGTGAGTAATCACAGAATTGTATTATTCTTAGTATACAGTACGTCCTGCTCCAAATCTAATACTTACAGTTGGGACATCCAATAGCAGTGTCCATAAAGTAGGGTGGGATCCCCAAGAAAAAGCAGCAGGCAGTTTAAACCACAGCCGCCTGCAGAACCTTTCGGCCAAAAACAGCGTCAGCTGAGGCCCTAACATCAATCTTGTAAAACTTTGAAAAGGTATGAACAGAAGACCAAGTAGCAGCCTTGCAAACTTGTTCAACAGAAGCCTGGTGCTGAAAAGCCCAAGAGGCACCAATAGCACGAGTGGAATGAGTCGTAAGGCGGAAGGGAGGATTCTTCCCCTTAGCAGAGTAGGCCTGAATCACAGCCTGACGAATCCACTTGCTTATAATAGACTTGGCAGGAGCCAAACCCTTCCTAGGACCAGAAGGGACCACAAAAAGAGCATCAGTTTTCCGAAAAGGTGCAATAGCCACCAGATAATACTTCAGACACCTAACCACATCCAAAGAGTGCAAAACCCTCTCCTTAGCATTGCTAGGATTAAGGCACAAAGAAGGAAGAACAATATCCTGATTCAAATGAAAAGCAGACACTACCTTAGGCAGAAACAGAACCTTGAGCGTAAGAATGGCCAAGGCAGCATCCTGCACAGGTTCAAAAGGAGCACCCTGCAAGGCTGACAGAACCAAGATCAAATCCCAAACAGGCACCATAGGTTTACGTGGGGGACGCACATGAGTGACCTCCTGGAAAAAAGTCCTGATCAGAGGGTGCTGAGCAAAGGACTTCTGGAAAAAAATAGCCAGGGCAGAAACCTGACCCTTCAGAGTACTGAGTTGGAGCCCCATCTCCAACCCATGCTGCAGGAACTCCAGAATCCTGGGAATAGAGAAGACACGACAGGGAAGAGACTTAGACTCACACCAGTCAATGTAGGCACGCCAAACCCTGTAATAAATGGAAGAGGAAGACTTCTTCCTAGCTTTAATCAAAGTATCCACAACTGAGGAAGACAGCCCCTTCTCCATCAAGATGGAGGTTTCAGCAGCCAAGCCGTCAAAGCCAGAGTTTGTAAATTGGGATGGCGTAGTGAGCCCTGAGTGATCAGATCTGGCACCTAGGGCAGAGCGTACTGAACTGCTGCCAGCTGTACCACGTCTGCGAACCACACTCTTCTTGGCCACCTGGGGGCCACCAGAATTGCTGGCACCCCTTCCAGAGCAATCTTGCGCAGAACCCTGCCCAGCAGGGGAATTGGGGGGAAGACATACAGGAACTGAAAGTCCTTCCATGACAATGCTAGTGCATCCGAGGTCAGGGCCAGAGGATCCCTGGACATAGAGACAAAAGCTGGAAGCTTGTGATTGTGGCAGGACGCAAACAGATCCACATCTGGTTGGCCCCAACGGTGACACAGGGATTGAAACAACCTGCTGCATAGGGACCATTCTCCCTGGCGAGAGGTCCCCCTGCTCAGAGAGTCCGCCAGGTGATTTTCCACCCCCGGGATGTACACAGCTGAAATGCAGGGGACACTGGCCTCCTCCCAAATCAGGATCGGAGACGCTTCCTGGAGGGCCCCCTTGCTCCGGGTCCCTCCCTGATGATTGATGTAGGCAACTGCCGTCTGGTTGTCCGAGCGCACCTGAACAGGCAGGCCCTGAAGATGAGTAGTCAAGCGAGCCAGAACTAACCTGATCGCTCGCAGCTCCAAGACATTGATAGGTGTGTGGGCCTCCTGAGGGCCCCACCTCCCCTGGAACCGCAGGAACTTCCAGAAACCCCCCCCAACCTGACAGACTGGCATCCGTGGTGACCGTCTCCCAGGAAGGGGCAAGAAAGGATCTGCCCCCCAACAGGTTCCTTGAGTCCATCCACCACAAGAGGGACCTCCTGACCAGGGGGGAGAGCACACAGACCCTGTCCAGGGACGCTGGGTCCGTGTCCCATACAGACAATAGGTGAAGTTGCAGAGGCCTCAAGTGGAACTGAGCATAAGGGACTGCTTCGAAGCACGCCACCATCAGGCCCACCAGCTGCATCCCCTGCCTGATGGAGGGATGAGGACAAGCTAGGAGGGACTGAGCCTGTGCAATCAGACTGTCCACCTTCTGCTGAGGAAGGAAGATCCTTGCCTGAGCTGTATCCAGATTCATTCCTAGGAATGGAGTTACCAAGGAAGGGGAGCGTGAGGACTTGGGGTGGTTGATCACCCATCCAAATGACTCCAGAGTGGACACCACCAGCTGAGTATCCAACTCTGCCTGATGTAGAGACTGGGAAGTGATGAGGATGTCGTCCAGTTAGGGAAGCACGCGGACGCCCTGACATCTGAGCAGAGACATCACGCCAGCCAGCACCTTGGTGAACACCCTGGGAGCTGAAGTGAGGCTGAAGGGCAAGGCCACAAATTGGTAGTGTTGATCCATCAGAGCGAACCTGAGGAACCTTTGATGACCTGGGAACACAGGAATATGAAGGTAAGCATCTTTGATGTCCACAGAAGTCATGAAATCCCCTTGGCGCAGGGAACTGATGGCAGAGCGCAGAGTCTCCATGCGAAAGCGCCTGCCCCTGACAAACTTGTTGAGAATCTTTAAGTCCAGGATGGGCCTGACAGAACCATCCTTTTTGGGTACTGTGAATAGGTTGGAATAAAAGCCCTTGCCTTTTTCTCTGAAAGGGACCTGGCAGATAACCCCCAGCTCCAGGAGGCCTTGCACTGCTTGCACTAGCTCCTGAGCTGACACAGGGTCCTGAGGAATTCGGGATCTGATGAACCTTGGAGGGGGATCAGCAGCAAACTCCAACTGCACCACGGTAAGGGGAGGAGAAGGAACCCTGACCCCGAAAGGGCCAAGGTTGCCGCCTGCGCTGGGGTAACCTGCCTCCCTTAGCAAAAAGGTCCAGGCGGTCTCCAAACAGACGCAGTCCTTTAAAGGGAAACCCAGTGAGGGCCTTCTTGGCAGCGTTGTCAGCAGCCTACTGGCGCAGCCAAACGTGCAGCGCCGTCCCTGCACATGCAAAGGCGTGGGATGCCAGCTGATCAATACGCCGGTCTTCGGCATCCCGCAGGGTAGTAGAATCAGGGGAATGCATGACAGAGGTGTTAGATAGCCCTAGGATCGGGGCATCCACCTCGGGGGGGGGGGGGATGACCAACATTTAACCACCTCAGCAGGAAAGGGATACTTCCTATCCCAACTCTTTGGAACCCCGGGAAGTTTACTGGGGTGCTCCCATTCCTTGAGCACAAGGTTATGGAAATGTGCCTGCTCTGGAAATTCCAAACGTGATCTTGCTGTATGGAAAAGCTCCCCTCTTTGCCTGCAAAGAGAGATAGCCAGTATATGCACTAAAATACAATATATAAAAAAAACAATATAGCAAGTATTCTGCATCATCAGGGATAATTTGATTTCACAACAGACGGTAAGTCTAAGAAAGTTTAGCAGGGATGTCAACCTAACCCATTTTTGCAGGCTGATTTTTCTCTATCCAGTCACTGGTTAATTGCTTAAAGTGGATAAAAACACACTTAAAGGAGCACTATCGCGAAAAATGGCCCAATGATAATACAATTCTGTGATTACTCACCTGTAGAATTGGTATTATACAGAATTGGAGTATACAGTACGTCCTGCTCCAAATCTAATACTTACAGTTGGGATATACTCCGCCAGATGGCGCTGGACTCCTCCTGGCCCCTCAAATACCCAGGGACCTCCCACAAATCCCCAGCATTGAAAAGCAGTTAAGGAGAAGCCGGGAGCATTAAACAATCCAAACTATCAATTATAACAATGATAAAAATCACCATACAGGGGATCCAAGAAAATGCAAACCAAGGGTGGGTTGGAGCAGGACGTACTGTATACTCATAATACCAATTCTACAGGTGAGTAATCACAGAATTGTATTATTCTTAGTATACAGTACGTCCTGCTCCAAATCTAATACTTACAGTTGGGACATCCAATAGCAGTGTCCATAAAGTAGGGTGGGATCCCCAAGAAAAAGCAGCAGGCAGTTTAAACCACAGCCGCCTGCAGAACCTTTCGGCCAAAAACAGCGTCAGCTGAGGCCCTAACATCAATCTTGTAAAACTTTGAAAAGGTATGAACAGAAGACCAAGTAGCAGCCTTGCAAACTTGTTCAACAGAAGCCTGGTGCTGAAAAGCCCAAGAGGCACCAATAGCACGAGTGGAATGAGTCGTAAGGCGGAAGGGAGGATTCTTCCCCTTAGCAGAGTAGGCCTGAATCACAGCCTGACGAATCCACTTGCTTATAATAGACTTGGCAGGAGCCAAACCCTTCCTAGGACCAGAAGGTACCACAAAAAGAGCATCAGTTTTCCGAAAAGGTGCAATAGCCACCAGATAATACTTCAGACACCTAACCACATCCAAAGAGTGCAAAACCCTCTCCTTAGCATTGCTAGGATTAAGGCACAAAGAAGGAAGAACAATATCCTGATTCAAATGAAAAGCAGACACTACCTTAGGCAGAAACAGAACCTTGAGCGTAAGAATGGCCAAGGCAGCATCCTGCACAGGTTCAAAAGGAGCACCCTGCAAGGCTGACAGAACCAAGATCAAATCCCAAACAGGCACCATAGGTTTACGTGGGGGACGCACATGAGTGACCTCCTGGAAAAAAGTCCTGATCAGAGGGTGCTGAGCAAAGGACTTCTGGAAAAAAATAGCCAGGGCAGAAACCTGACCCTTCAGAGTACTGAGTTGGAGCCCCATCTCCAACCCATGCTGCAGGAACTCCAGAATCCTGGGAATAGAGAAGACACGACAGGGAAGAGACTTAGACTCACACCAGTCAATGTAGGCACGCCAAACCCTGTAATAAATGGAAGAGGAAGACTTCTTCCTAGCTTTAATCAAAGTATCCACAACTGAGGAAGACAGCCCCTTCTCCATCAAGATGGAGGTTTCAGCAGCCAAGCCGTCAAAGCCAGAGTTTGTAAATTGGGATGGCGTAGTGAGCCCTGAGTGATCAGATCTGGCACCTAGGGCAGAGCGTACTGAACTGCTGCCAGCTGTACCACGTCTGCGAACCACACTCTTCTTGGCCACCTGGGGGCCACCAGAATTGCTGGCACCCCTTCCAGAGCAATCTTGCGCAGAACCCTGCCCAGCAGGGGAATTGGGGGGAAGACATACAGGAACTGAAAGTCCTTCCATGACAATGCTAGTGCATCCGAGGTCAGGGCCAGAGGATCCCTGGACATAGAGACAAAAGCTGGAAGCTTGTGATTGTGGCAGGACGCAAACAGATCCACATCTGGTTGGCCCCAACGGTGACACAGGGATTGAAACAACCTGCTGCATAGGGACCATTCTCCCTGGCGAGAGGTCCCCCTGCTCAGAGAGTCCGCCAGGTGATTTTCCACCCCCGGGATGTACACAGCTGAAATGCAGGGGACACTGGCCTCCTCCCAAATCAGGATCGGAGACGCTTCCTGGAGGGCCCCCTTGCTCCGGGTCCCTCCCTGATGATTGATGTAGGCAACTGCCGTCTGGTTGTCCGAGCGCACCTGAACAGGCAGGCCCTGAAGATGAGTAGTCAAGCGAGCCAGAACTAACCTGATCGCTCGCAGCTCCAAGACATTGATAGGTGTGTGGGCCTCCTGAGGGCCCCACCTCCCCTGGAACCGCAGGAACTTCCAGAAACCCCCCCCAACCTGACAGACTGGCATCCGTGGTGACCGTCTCCCAGGAAGGGGCAAGAAAGGATCTGCCCCCCAACAGGTTCCTTGAGTCCATCCACCACAAGAGGGACCTCCTGACCAGGGGGGAGAGCACACAGACCCTGTCCAGGGACGCTGGGTCCGTGTCCCATACAGACAATAGGTGAAGTTGCAGAGGCCTCAAGTGGAACTGAGCATAAGGGACTGCTTCGAAGCACGCCACCATCAGGCCCACCAGCTGCATCCCCTGCCTGATGGAGGGATGAGGACAAGCTAGGAGGGACTGAGCCTGTGCAATCAGACTGTCCACCTTCTGCTGAGGAAGGAAGATCCTTGCCTGAGCTGTATCCAGATTCATTCCTAGGAATGGAGTTACCAAGGAAGGGGAGCGTGAGGACTTGGGGTGGTTGATCACCCATCCAAATGACTCCAGAGTGGACACCACCAGCTGAGTATCCAACTCTGCCTGATGTAGAGACTGGGAAGTGATGAGGATGTCGTCCAGTTAGGGAAGCACGCGGACGCCCTGACATCTGAGCAGAGACATCACGCCAGCCAGCACCTTGGTGAACACCCTGGGAGCTGAAGTGAGGCTGAAGGGCAAGGCCACAAATTGGTAGTGTTGATCCATCAGAGCGAACCTGAGGAACCTTTGATGACCTGGGAACACAGGAATATGAAGGTAAGCATCTTTGATGTCCACAGAAGTCATGAAATCCCCTTGGCGCAGGGAACTGATGGCAGAGCGCAGAGTCTCCATGCGAAAGCGCCTGCCCCTGACAAACTTGTTGAGAATCTTTAAGTCCAGGATGGGCCTGACAGAACCATCCTTTTTGGGTACTGTGAATAGGTTGGAATAAAAGCCCTTGCCTTTTTCTCTGAAAGGGACCTGGCAGATAACCCCCAGCTCCAGGAGGCCTTGCACTGCTTGCACTAGCTCCTGAGCTGACACAGGGTCCTGAGGAATTCGGGATCTGATGAACCTTGGAGGGGGATCAGCAGCAAACTCCAACTGCACCACGGTAAGGGGAGGAGAAGGAACCCTGACCCCGAAAGGGCCAAGGTTGCCGCCTGCGCTGGGGTAACCTGCCTCCCTTAGCAAAAAGGTCCAGGCGGTCTCCAAACAGACGCAGTCCTTTAAAGGGAAACCCAGTGAGGGCCTTCTTGGCAGCGTTGTCAGCAGCCTACTGGCGCAGCCAAACGTGCAGCGCCGTCCCTGCACATGCAAAGGCGTGGGATGCCAGCTGATCAATACGCCGGTCTTCGGCATCCCGCAGGGTAGTAGAATCAGGGGAATGCATGACAGAGGTGTTAGATAGCCCTAGGATCGGGGCATCCACCTCGGTGGGGGGGGGGGATGACCAACATTTAACCACCTCAGCAGGAAAGGGATACTTCCTATCCCAACTCTTTGGAACCCCGGGAAGTTTACTGGGGTGCTCCCATTCCTTGAGCACAAGGTTATGGAAATGTGCCTGCTCTGGAAATTCCAAACGTGATCTTGCTGTATGGAAAAGCTCCCCTCTTTGCCTGCAAAGAGAGATAGACAGAACCTCAAAAATCTGGGTCAATAATCTGTCAGTGTCATCTGGGGTCAGAGCCAGAATCGTCATGACCCCTCGGTCTCTCATCAGATGAGCCTGAATCAGAAAAGAGCTCCCCTTCATCAGACGGGGTATAGCCACACAGATTCATAAACTCCTCAGTTCCCATAGGGCCGCTTCTTAGCAGGGGCCTTACGCGCTAAAGACTTCGCAATAATCTGTTCAACAGTAGCCAGTCTAGAAGACACATCAGGCTGAGAATCCCCACTTGTATGCAACTCAGCAGGAGTGAGATTTAAGCTTGGGGGAGTAGGTGAAGTGAAACGAGATGCAGCCACTGGCAGGCCAGATTGCAATGCAAGCACCTGCTCAGCACAGGGTACACAGACCCGCGCCTTGTCAATGTCAGCATGAGGCTGCCCACACGCTACACACAGCCGGTCTTGTCCCAAAGGGACCCCGGTCACATTATCCTGGGATGCCTCCATATGGTGATTATAGCGGCGCTATACGGCGATAGGGAATGATGCTATATAGCAACCCTGGATGCCCCAATAACCCGCTAGGGACGTGGGAGTATAATTTGTACAAGGCCTACAAGTAATATACTAAAAACAGGGCCGGGAGAAGCCAAGAAGGGTTTGTCCCGCCTGAAAGACATAAGCAAAGGGGGGTGGGAGCAGCTCAATCACTATTTATACAAAATTATCAACATTGCAGGGAGGAATTCAGCTAATATGGATTTCTCCCTGTGAAGTGTTCTAAAGGGAGGCTGGCTGCTTCCCAGGTGAGTAGCTCTCAGATATTTGTCTGCATTGCATGTCCCAACTTTGGGGACTCAGAATTAAGAGTAGGGACCACACTAAACACAGTGTGCCTTGCCGGGGCAGTGTGGCTTCCACATGTATCTGCAGATATATGCAACCAAATCTCTGTCTTTCCACATAGCTAGACATGTTTGTTGCTTGATATTTAGTTGATGAGAGGGTTAAACTGGGCGGTAAATTAGTTCCCAGGCCCTGAATAATAATGTTGATAATTTTGTATAAATAGTGATTGAGCTGCTCCCACCCCCCTTTGTTCATTTGAATTGCCATGAGCACAAGCAGGGAGGAATTCAGCTAATATGGATTTCTCCCTGTGAAGTGTTCTAAAGGGAGGCTGGCTGCTTCCCAGGTGAGTAGCTCTCAGATATTTGTCTGCATTGCATGTCCCAACTTTGGGGACTCAGAATTAAGAGTAGGGACCACACTAAACACAGAGTGCCTTGCCGGGGCAGTGTGGCTTCCACATGTATCTGCAGATATATGCAACCAAATCTCTGTCTTTCCACATAGCTAGACATGTTTGTTGCTTGATATTTAGTTGATGAGAGGGTTAAACTGGGCGGTAAATTAGTTCCCAGGCCCTGAATAATAATGTTGATAATTTTGTATAAATAGTGATTGAGCTGCTCCCACCCCCCTTTGTTCATTTGAATTGCCATGAGCACAAGCAGGGAGGAATTCAGCTAATATGGATTTCTCCCTGTGAAGTGTTCTAAAGGGAGGCTGGCTGCTTCCCAGGTGAGTAGCTCTCAGATATTTGTCTGCATTGCATGTCCCAACTTTGGGGACTCAGAAATAAGAGTAGGGACCACACTAAACACAGAGTGCCTTGCCGGGGCAGTGTGGCTTCCACATGTATCTGCAGATATATGCAACCAAATCTCTGTCTTTCCACATAGCTAGACATGTTTGTTGCTTGATATTTAGTTGATGAGAGGGTTAAACTGGGCGGTAAATTAGTTCCCAGGCCCTGAATAATAATGTTGATAATTTTGTATAAATAGTGATTGAGCTGCTCCCACCCCCCTTTGTTCATTTGAATTGCCATGAGCACAAGCAGGGAGGAATTCAGCTAATATGGATTTCTCCCTGTGAAGTGTTCTAAAGGGAGGCTGGCTGCTTCCCAGGTGAGTAGCTCTCAGATATTTGTCTGCATTGCATGTCCCAACTTTGGGGACTCAGAATTAAGAGTAGGGACCACACTAAACACAGAGTGCCTTGCCGGGGCAGTGTGGCTTCCACATGTATCTGCAGATATATGCAACCAAATCTCTGTCTTTCCACATAGCTAGACATGTTTGTTGCTTGATATTTAGTTGATGAGAGGGTTAAACTGGGCGGTAAATTAGTTCCCAGGCCCTGAATAATAATGTTGATAATTTTGTATAAATAGTGATTGAGCTGCTCCCACCCCCCTTTGTTCATTTGAATTGCCATGAGCACAAGCAGGGAGGAATTCAGCTAATATGGATTTCTCCCTGTGAAGTGTTCTAAAGGGAGGCTGGCTGCTTCCCAGGTGAGTAGCTCTCAGATATTTGTCTGCATTGCATGTCCCAACTTTGGGGACTCAGAATTAAGAGTAGGGACCACACTAAACACAGAGTGCCTTGCCGGGGCAGTGTGGCTTCCACATGTATCTGCAGATATATGCAACCAAATCTCTGTCTTTCCACATAGCTAGACATGTTTGTTGCTTGATATTTAGTTGATGAGAGGGTTAAACTGGGCGGTAAATTAGTTCCCAGGCCCTGAATAATAATGTTGATAATTTTGTATAAATAGTGATTGAGCTGCTCCCACCCCCCTTTGTTCATTTGAAAGACATAAGCAGACAAGACCTTAAGTACATCGTAGCAAAAGTGAAGGAAACAAAGCCGCCCGCGAGGGCACTTACGGACCGCGGTAGGTAGGATTCCGTCGCACATAGGCCAACCAAGTCAGAAAAGATGGCGTCGGTATACCTCGAGGGGCGGGCCAGTAATAGCGATGACGCGGAATGCGCCAAAGACGGGCCCCGCCCCCCCGAAGAGCACAAAGCCAGAAGGCCAACAGCCAATGATGGCGCCAAGCGCGGAACCAAGTCAGTGCGCAGCGGCAGTAAATTTAAAAGCAATGCAGCGCGGCGGCTGACAAAAGAATAAAGAAATGTGAAAAGTGAAAGCACAGACTGCATAACATACATATCTATACACATACACCCCCCCTCTTTTCCCCCGAAGACTACAAGGCGGATGAGGGAGGACGGCGGCCACATAAATAGGGCCCACCGATAGGCAGGGGCAAGGGGCAATAATGCGGGAGGGGCATCTCATAGAGGCCTGAACCGCCTACCCTTTGGTGGGGGATTGCGGTGGAGCAGCGCTCCTAAGCACCAACGGCCGCCTACCTTCACCCGACCAGCACAGCCAAGGCTGGGAGGCATATTACTAGTGGAATGGGTGGGAATAGTCCTACAATAACCCCGCTCACCTGCGAGTAGAGAGCCAATTTCTCGTCCTTCGCAGCCAGACTGCAGAGACATTCTGGGGATTTGTGGGAGGTCCCTGGGTATTTGAGGGGCCGGGAGGAGCCTATTTTCGATGTCTCTGCAGTCCAGCGCCATCTGGCGGAGTATATCCCAACTGTAAGTATTAGATTTGGAGCAGGACGTACTGTATACTAAGAATAAAAATCCATATAAATATGCTGGATGGTGGGAGGAGGGGTCACTTATACACCCAGCACCAAGAGATATCCAACATGTCTTGTTTTTCTTTATTTTAATGGAAGGAAAAGGACATCCTGGGTGACAGACTCTGTCACCCCTGGTAGACTAAACTTGTCACCCCTGGATTTTATTCCTACCATGAGAGAATAAACCACAAGCTAGGCGGGAGCTTTATTCAGTTCGAGTGTACAAGTGACCCCTCCTCATTATTCAACGTGTTTATATGTATTTTAAGTATTAAACAATTTCGCGATAGTGCTCCTTTAACTTGTGAAATAAATGTGGCTAAAGCCCCAGCCTATAGTCCTTTCTTAGAGAGTCAATTTGGAAAATAATATTTATACCTACCGGAATGCACTGGAGTACTTCCAAACAGGTGATATTAGCAGGGAGCAGAGTGAAGCAGGAGAATTGAAAATGTCCATTGTTTTCT
The DNA here is from genome assembly GCA_027917425.1 of Gastrophryne carolinensis. Taxonomy (NCBI): domain Eukaryota; kingdom Metazoa; phylum Chordata; class Amphibia; order Anura; family Microhylidae; genus Gastrophryne; species Gastrophryne carolinensis. The sequence continues at coordinate 126,105,781 of CM051244.1, read as the reverse complement.
TTATTGGGGCAATTCAGGAGATGCTAGCTAAAAATGTGGGGTTTGCCGCGCTTTAAGTGAGGACTTAATCTCAGCACCTGGTAAGTTTTATACAGGAGTGAAGGTGAGTATTTATTTTGTTTTTGCTTAGACTGGAGACTTTTTGCTGGAGCATCATCTCTGCCTCAGCCAATCAGGTGATTAGCAAGCCAGAGTCAGGAAGTCTCCGCTGGTTACACCAAACACACCATGTTGATAGAGAAAACATTCTTTTATAACGTTATATGCAGCGCTATTTGCAAACATATAAAAAAATCAACAGATAAGCGCAGCAGCTTGAGCAAATCATTTGAGCACATCACAATAATGGAAACCTTATAAAATGCCATCTATAGTGGAATTTCCCTTTAACTGTCAGCCTACTTAGAGATTAAACCGGACCTTCACCATCATTTAATGAAAAGCCCAAATCCTTAAAAAACTATTCCTCAGCATTTAAAATTAATATTAAAAATGTAAGTTTTAGGTCACTTACTTATTATTCTTTCCCCCGCTGGGCTGCAACTCTGTTCCGGACTCTAGGATGCGGACGCAGCCATTATTGCCTCAGAAGTATCACAGACTGAGGAGAAGAGGAGGGGCAACTGCAGCAGGGCAGGTTATAGCTTTGCTTTGCACAGACAGCAAATCTGGGGTCAGGAAAAGGACAGCAATCTCAGAATGCAGAGCAGCACAGTCAGAAGATACTTCCTGTCTGCAGGCAGCCTGAGCCTACATGGGCCACCATCTTGGATGTTCAAAAGTCCAGAAAAGGCAGTAGATGCAAGAAGGATGATTTTTAATGCGAGCAATCTGTATGTACGGAATGGGGGAAACATACAAGATAAACTCTTATTTAGAGTGAAGGTCCGGTTTAAGTCAGCCTCTGTTGCCAGACCATTTTTCACACTTTTGCGTTGTAAATGTTTAACTTAAGGGATGTCCAGGGTTTTCAAAGGAAAATGTTACTTTTTTCAAGTTTGAGGCTTTAAAGTGGACCAAAACCCAGCTCGATCGGCCCAAAAATCTATTAGATTCCCGTGCCGATCGATTCCCTCCCCCCGGGCATCCAAAATGGGGATGCCTTGGCGTGTGAAACCCCCCAGGTCGCCCCCTTACCTTGCTTTCCGGGCCAATGGTGCATGCGCGGGCTGCGCCGCATCCCCGCTATCCCTCTAGCAGGGTGTGTGCCCGAGCCAGCCATTTGTGAATGGGATGTGGCCACCATCGTGCTCAGAGCTGCTGGCCTTAGACGCCGTCTTAGATGGCATGACGTTAGCGGCTCCAAGCGCGCTGATTGCACGAGCGGATGTGCCATAGAACCGGGAAGAGGTGAGTTTCTTCGGGCGATCTGGGGGATTCCACACAGCGGGACACCCACGATCGCTGTATAGTCAAAATCCTGGGTTTTGATCACTTTAACATGAAATGCCTTGTTTGTAATTTTTTCAGTGCTTCCTCGATATTTTTGGTTGACATATGTGGGAAAAATGTAAAAAATGATGTTTTATGTTATTTAGGTTTTTTGTTAAAGAAAAAAAGTTTTGCTAAGAAAACCATGTGGCATTTAAAGTACCCATTCCTCCCGGTTGCAACGGTGCCAGTAAGTATCAGCAGACACTCTTTGCTGCCCAGGAGATCCCCCAAACTGAAACAGCGCTTTAGGAGATTTCTAAAATTCTGGAAAATACAACTACTATGCGCACCTTGCAGTTTTCCCCTTTACATTTGAAATCCTCCTCACAATCTATATATTCTCTGAAAGTACACACCTCAAGCTTTCTAGGCGTAGCAGGCTTGTCATGAACTCCGTTTTCTGGATGCAAACCTTCAAGCAATTCTCTGGTTGCACAGATTTTTCCCTAAAAAATTAACAATATGCAAACAAGAAAAAATAAGCAAAATCTGAAACCAAAAGGTCCCCTGAACAGAACAATACCAAACATGCATAGCTACTTTCAACCCTTTAACTGGCAGCCTACTTGAGATTTTGTCACCCTGTGAGAGACCATTTTTCACCATTTTAACTGTGATTTTTGCAGGAATTTCCATTAAAATCATATATTTAACATGACATTTCTTGTTTGTATTTTTTTTCAGTGCATTCATAATATTTTTTAGTAAAATATAAAATGTATTTTTTTCAAGAAAATCATATTGCACGTAAAAGCCCCATTTCCCCAATTTCAACAGTGCCACATATATCAGTAGCCCCCATTCCTTTCCAAGAGACCCCCCAAATGGAAAAAAGCACTTTATGACATTTTTAAATAAAATACAACTGCTATCAGCACTATCATAGGTTACATTTTTTTTTTTATTAAAAATTTGAAATAAAAAAAAATTATAAATGTAATGTTAATGCAATTAACACCTCACCTCCCGACTGCTATTTTGTTGCTGCCAGATTCTAAAACAAGTCCCTTTGAATTGAAAGCAGCAAGCCTAGTTGCCATGATTTACAATATTCCTACAGATATACTATGGCCTGGAGGAATAAGAACCCTGGATGAATAATTGCACGTATACATATACAAATAACAGCATGAATCTTTGCAGACGTGTTAAAGAGGGACCTCCATCCCAAAAAATGGGGAGGCCGATTCATTAATAGCGCCAGGTAGCGACAGATGAGCGCCAGTAGCGTGATTTTCACAACGCCCGCTAGTATTCGCTGTGCTTGGCCGTTGTTCGCTTGTTGACAGCGAATCAGTCGGTGTGCGGTAATGTTGAATACGGGGTTAGGAGTCGCTGTTTCACAGGTTCCGCGCTATATGGGTGCGCCTGACAGCGAATGGCCAGAGCGAACGGCTCCCAGCATATTCATTAACAAATCACGCTCAAAAAATTCTCGCGCTGTGAAATGCATGTTTAAACCCCAGAGCGCTGGCGGCGATGGCTTAAAAGTAGTTTTTAACCCCCAAACAACCATATTTTTTGATTAAAAAATTAAACAAGTTTTTCTAAACATTTTGTAATATGAATACATTAATATCAGACCTGTAAGATCAATTCTGCACAATTTTTTTTTTTTTTTACCTTAAAAAAAATATCTAACATTGCCGAAGTGGTCACAGAATTTTTGACAGTTAAAAAAAAAACAAAAAAAAACATTCATATCAATGAATTATGAATATTTAAAGATTGCTCCATTGAAATGCATTGGAGAGCGCCAGGTAGCGAGAGGTCATACCTGGCGCTGTGATGGGATTAGCAGCGGCGCTGTTCGTTGCAGTCTGCTACATGATGAATCCCGCGCTAGCTGACGCTCTCGCCGGCGCTAGCCTCATTTAGCGTGATAAATGCGTGATTGTGTCCGCCGCCTGGCGTTCTGGAGTCGGTAGCCGCCGATAGCTGGCGCTACCTGGCGCTAGTGAGACACTACCTGGCGCTATCCCTTGATAAATAAGGCCCAAAGTTTAGTAAATTGCTCACCTAACCCCACCCACCCAGGAGGTGTATGCTGTTTGAAGAGAGCCCAATCCCATGCAGATGTTGAATATATTTGGTGCACGGCTGAACTGCATGGAAGCGACCATCTTGCTACACACAAACACTATCTGAATCAACAACCACATGAGGAGAGGCCATGGAGAGAGTCTTTTAGAGTCCATGGCTGGCTCAAAGAATGGTTGGTCCTCTTTAAAGCTCATACCTCTATCCATCTGCCTTAAGCAGAACACTGACTTCCCTCACAGTCCAGTGCAGGTCTCTAGGAGGTAGGGTACCAGAAACCACACACTAGAGCAGTCAGCACCTCCTGAGTAACTATTAATTAAACATGACACTGCAGAGATGCAGCTGCCCCTGCAAGCTTTTTTTGTTTAATGTCACACAGTCACTGCTGCAACTCCCTCTTCCGATGCCCAGGGCGTGCACCTCACCTTGCCTCATTAGAGGCACGCCTCTACCTAATTTACCCAAGTAAAATTGTATATTGAGAATTGTATAGATAATTGCCACAGAGCTACAAATATAACACTTCTTTAGTTTAGTTTAATTATATGGTTAACCCCTGACCATATCTGGAGCCTGTGTAGTTGGCGCCAAGTGTAGGCACACTGAACAGGTGCCAACTTCACCTGATGAAATGTCCTCTTGAGATGAGGTGTAATGCACTGTGCTAAACTACTGTTAAACTACTGTTTAGTCTCTCACAATCCACTGCCTGTAATTGAGAGTTTACCTGTAATTTTTATTAAAATTCATTATAATTTAAGTCTACTATTTGTTTACTAAAACGCTTCCCTCCCTCAACTATCTTCAAACAGCCTTTCTTAGCCTCTACTATAATATACTATAGTATGCAATAGTATGAATTACAAGGGACTGATAACATAACTGACCTTGCTTAGTCATGTTACAATTAACCCCTTTATTTTGAGGTCCAGAAAGTAGTACAGCTCCCAAGAGGAGTGAAATGGCTGTTGAGAAGGGGTTAAGTACATTACTGGTCTCTACATTTCCCACAGGGGCCTGCAAAGGAAGCCGAACCATAATGGTACCTTTTCATCAAGGGTTGATGACCTAATTAGGAGAAAGGTCTGCCTGAAACTTGATAGGGTGTTTATTTTATTTAGAGCACATGGTCCTCCACTGACCTTCACTAAAGGAATGAACAGCTCATCAACCCCTCACGGCCTGAATGCAAGCTCATTAAGCCTTCTATTTACTAATGTGATATGCCAGAAACATTGTGGGAGAGGTACAGTACATGTGAAAGTTCCAAATAGTTTGTGGTGGCCAAATCCTTCTTGTTATCAGTTCTTTGATCATTTAACAAAAGTAAAATCCACTGAACTTATACAGGCTTGTTTCAATTATTTATTTTACTTTCTTATTCATTTAACACTGATAGATATCTATGAATTTTTTAAAAATATAATAGCTAATGTCCCTCATAAGTCTATTGTAATTATCATACTTGGAGATATCAGGCACCCAGGTCTTGTTTTTTTGTGTCCCCAAATCTGTTTACTTTACCTTACTTTGGTACTTTGGGTTGAGAAATCCAGTATCAGACCCAGGGTGGGGAGAGGGAAGCAAAGTTCTGTAGCAAAGGGCTGAACTTTCAAGAACTCTTCTTAATTAAAATAGACCAAATCCTGAGTCTAAAAGGCTGAACCAAAAGATATTCTACCATCAGAGCATGCAAAGCAAGGAAACATGAGCAAAGCAATGCAAGTGCCATGAGTTTAAGAACCTAGGTGAGTATATGGTGATTCTGCAGGTTTCAAAACTAGAAGGGACTTATATATAGAAACTTCCAAGTAGCTTTTTCCTGTTTAGTTCCAGCAGTATCTACGTCTACGTTTAATTTGCTGTAATGCTAGGGTCCACACAAATCAAGTCACTACGGAATGTAGCATGGTTGAGGAGTCTTGCTGGGGCGGCTTTAGGTTGTGGACTGGCAGTAGGCTGCACTAATAGGGCCTTATTTATCAAGGGCTAGCGCCAGGTAGTGTCTGACGAGCGCCAGGTACCGCCAGCTAACGGCGGCTACCGACTCAAGTACGCCCGGCGGCGGTCACAATGACGCATTTATCACGCTAAATGAGGCTAGCGCCGGCGAGAGCGACAGCTAGCGCGGGATTCATCATGTAGCCGACTGCAACGAACAGCGCCGATGCTAATCCCATCACAGCGACAGGTATGACCTGTCGCTCCCTGGCGTTGTCCAATGCATTTCAATGGAGCCATCTTAAATTAATCATAATTAATTGCTATTAATGTATTTTTATTTTTTTTTAATGTCAAAAATTCTGTGACCACTTCTGCAATGTTAGCATTTTTTTTTAAGGTAAAAAAAAAAAAAAAAAATTTGTGTAGAATTGATATTACAGGTCTGATATTAATGTATTCATATTACAAAATGATTAGAAAAACTTGTATAATTTTACAATCAAAAAATATGGTTGTTTGGGGGTTAAAAACTATTTTACACCCATCGCCGCCAGCGCTCTGGGGTTTAAACAAGGAATTCACAGCGCGAAAAAATTCGGAGCGTGATTTGTTAATGAATCTGCAGCAAGCCGTTCGCTCTGGCCATTCGTTGTCAGGCGCACCCATACAACGCAGAACCTGTGAAATAGCGACCCCTAAGCCCGTATTCAACATTACCGCACACCGACTGAGTCGCTGTCAACAAGCAAACCCCGGCCAAGCACAGCGAATACTAGCTGGCGCTGTGAAAATCACGCTACTGGCGCTCATCTGTCGCTACCTGGCGCTATTAATGAATCGGCCTCCCCGTCAAAGAAGTCAGCAATATAGAGCACAACTCAAATGTGGTCTGAACGTGGCTAGGCCAACAATGTGGGGCACACCACAGACATGATCAGAATATAACTTCATAAATCAGATGTGGTCAGAACATGGCAAGGATGACAACAATTGGCAGATGCACTTCATTTACTCTGCAATCCGCCTTGCATCACTTGCCTGGGACAGTGCAGCCACAGGGACACTGTGTATTACATGGCCTCCCCCTTGTTTTGTTTTGACCTTTCATCAGTGATTGCAGCCTCAGCCATCATCCACTGTTCAATTAGATTAATAAAGAAAAATATAAGAAATACTACAAATTGAAATCAGAAAAATAAAAAGTTAAACACAGTCATCTATAAGTAGGAACGTATAGCAATGGTGAAGATAAAAGACCAAATCTGGTAAAAAAAAAATCCTTTCTAAGAAGAGCAGAGGTTGGATGTGCAAAAGTCCTTTTCCAGTAGCCCTCATAAAATGATCTTGTATGCAGGTTTTTAGGCTTATGTGGTGGAAAGAGGAGAACTCCCTGATTTCCCAATTCAGCTTCTTTTTTACTGAAGACTAAAAGGCCTGGGTGCCTCCCTTGACACACCCAGGAGTCCTTCCCACTCAATACCAGTCATCCTGGTTTTGGTATTGGGCCCATACATTTGCAGGGTTACCCAGGGTGCCCCTGAGACCCTGGTTCCACAAACACTATATTCTGAGGTTCTTGGTCCTCAGTGTTCCTAATAGGTAAAAGTCCGTAAAAGGCTTTGTGTGGGCTTGTCTGCTATATGAAATGTTTCAGTGCATGTGGTATGTCCTTCCCTTTTATGCTAGAATATTTCCATGGGCAGGATGAGCATCTGGCAGAAGTTATTAAAGGTCATTTATACTTATACTACTACTATACTTATACTCTTATACTACTTACTTTACTTTACTTACCTTACTACTTTTGTAGTTTTTCCTTTGTTGCATTATTTAATAACCCAAAAAATGCTTTGTTTCAGTTTTTTGTACTATGTAAGATATGAGCCAGTGTTTATATAAAGAACTAGAAAGCTCTTCATACTCTTGTGCCAGTGCTCTACAACAGTGGACCTTTTTACGCAAATTACTCCCTAGCGACAAGCAATTCCAACCAAGTACCCCCAAGTGGAAGATCAAATACTAATGTTGACAAAATAAGTAGGTCATGGGCCTTGTAGCACTTTTTCTAACAAGAAAAAATAATGTTTTACTGTTAAAATAATATACCAGAACCCCCTTGTTGGTGTACCCTTGAACCTTGCCGAGTACCCGTGGGGTATGTGTACCGCAGGTTGAGAAATGGTGGTCTGCAAGACTGTGGAAGAATGAATTTGTAATGGGTTTAGAGGACACTCTAAATTGGCGCTGTTACCTGGTGGCACACTGAATAATATATGTGCAACAGCAGGGGCATGCATAGCCATCATTACGGGTCCCCAATAGCACATACCCCCTCTCCCTGAGTGGGCACACACTGGCAAGGTCCACAGTTGTTTGAGGTAGCAGCAGCGTGGGAAAGGTGCACAGGGTGCGCTCAGCAGCAACATAGAGACGCAAGGCGTGTGCGGCAACAGAGACAGCCAGCAGGAAGGAGATGGCATGGCTGGGTAAGTATGCTTAGGTACATATTACAGGGGCATTGTAGGCAGCGTGCATCGGGCCCCCCTTGTTTCATGGGCCAGGGGGCACTGTCTCTATGGTATGTGAGCCCCACGGAACTGGGGACAGTAAAAACTTACTAAGACTAAGTACCTACATTTAGTTAACAGTATAAACTCTGTGTCAGGAACATATAAGTTGACATCCTAGTCTATGAACTGGGGACTTAATGCATCTGTGTGAGGTCACCACCAGAGCACACGTGACAGCACCCAAAATTGTACTGTATGTGAAATGCATAGATCTTCTGATTCTGCATTATAAACATTCGGCATAGTGAAATGTGGTATATAAATATGAATGACCAACTAATGGTGAATTCATAATCTCTGTGTACCAGCCTTTTCTTTTAATAAGCAGCTAATTTCTCTGTAGAGAAGGTGTGCTGAATCTTTTTTGGTCGCGTTGTCTTACAGTTCCACTTCAAGCTGTGAAAGCCCAACCTGTTTACTGCAGGTAAGCTTTAGCCTTAAATCATTGCATATGCTTTCATTTATATGCACGTGGGAAGAGGTTGGGTGGTAAAATGTGAGCAGAGGTGGGCAAAGGTGAGCTGGGAAGTGGGGGAGGCAGGAAGAGATTAGATGAGGTGGGTAAAGTTAGGCATAGGTGAGGTGAGATGGGAAGTAGTGTGTAGGACAGAGGTGAGGTGGGCTGTGAGCATGGGTGAAGTTAGGGGAGGTACATGTGAGCAGCAGAGGTATGGTGGAGGTAAGACAGGCATAGGTAGCGAGAGGTAAACAGAGAGAAGGTAAGCACAGATAAGGGGAAAGAGTTAAGCAGAGGAAGGGGGTAGGAGTGAGCTTGGAAGTGTCTACGTAGTCATCTCCAGGCACACCCAGCACAAACAATCCACCAGTGGCACCAGCAGTACATGTGTGTCACCCACTTCTACAGAGAAATGTATTGGTGCCTCACTTCCTGCTTCGGGAATTAGCAACATAGGGAATCAGACGGTTTGGTCCACTTTAAAGGACAGAACAAAGGTGAGCATGACACCTGTTCCTTCTCACCAAACTAAGCAGGCACTCCCAGCAGGCAAGCGGACGGGTTAGGGCATCGAGCAGCTGAACGGTGCTCCCTGACCATGGCATCTTGTGAGATGGCACACAGCCCTGCTTACAGTGTTCCCTACAAGGGTGAAGTTTACCACCCACTAGATGCTGCACTCCTGCAGCTTGATGACCCTTGGCACCCTATTGGAGGAGAACCAGCCCCATCATGGGACACCGGTAAACCAGAATTAGTAACAGAATGCAAAATTTGCCAAAGAGATTCGAGTGGGAGGGTAATTGTAACAAGACCCCTCTAAAGCTAGACTCATAGTGGATATATACTCTCTCTGGAAACTCTGTTTTGTTACCCCTCCGCTAGTGCAGCAGCTAATTAGCAGCAATTCCACTTCCTATGTCCTTTTTAAAATTTTCCATTATCGTGTGCCAAAATAATGTGCTCAAGGTGTTGAACTTACCTGTGAATCTTTTTTTAACCCCCCCACTAGTGGCCTTAAGTAGCATCAGAGAGAACCCCTGGTCTAGAAAACTGTTTCGAAACCAGCGAACCAGGGGATACGCAGGAATGGTCAGAGGTGCACCAACAGGAGGCATCCTGGGACCTACTTATTGTGTTTATTTTCCTCCTTGGGGGGATTTCTTTGGAACTTTGTATCACTAGGGAGTTACCACTATCCTATAGAACTTTCAGGGACTTATCTCTTCTATTAAAATGGCTTCAGCTACACCAGGTTCCTCTCCAGCTGTGCCTCTCTCAGTGCCAACAGGAGTGTCCTCTCCAGAGCCAAGCGTTTCTCTGCATGAGCAGTTTGTTGGGGTGCTCAGCTTTAAGTTTTGGGCATTTGTTTTTTGATCCGATAGCAATGAAGATTTCAGGTTTGTGATACTTTGGATAAAACCAGGCTCTGCAATTGGCTACTGGCAGTCACTTTATTCTGTGGCTTTGGTAGCCAGAACCCCAGTGCCAATCAAGGCCACATGACCACTAGTGGCAAATGGTGGGGCCTAGTTTCGCAAGGGGGGGGGGGGTAAAGTTGAATGTAAGAAAACCAGGGCTTGTGGGAGGTGGATGCACGTGGGAGGTGGATGCATGTGGGAGGGGGGGGGGGCTTAAAACATTGAGACCTAAGTGTAAGCTATGAACGAGATCAGCTGTGTGCCGGGGGCAACCCCAGTTCATCTGCCCCTGTCTACAGACATATGTATATTGTGGTTTATGGAGCTGCCCCAAAGATTTTCAGTATACCTGCATGTTCAAAAAAAGATTTTGTTACATTAAGGTACCATCAAATTGTAAATCGTTCCAAGAGACTGGCCTAGAAAAACAATTAGTGTGTGCAGCATATAATAAATTAGGAAAAATAAATAAAGTAGCTTGCGTTTCTGCGCTGACCTCTACACCCGTTCTCATTTGTTTGAAAAATACCTTCAAGGCTCTGAAGCAGTTTGTGTAGTCAGACTCGCGAAGTGTGCAGCGAGCCAGCTTATCTAAATAAAATCTACAATTAATCAAAGCCAGTTGCCTTTGGTTTCCCAGGCCCGTTTATTTAAAACATTTGCCGCTACAGCAGATTTGCTGGAATATGCAGAGAATCTGCCTCTGTGCTTAATTCTTCATTAGGAATCCTATAAACACATATTTTCAATCCACATTGTTTATTCACCTTGATACTCGGATTAAAAACCTTATTCCTGCCACTGAATTAATAATCGTGCAACCTTTTTAATAAACATTATGTGGTATCGGCAGTTTAAATAAGAATAAGAATGAGAGCATATCTTATATGTTTCCCCCACTCTGTACATAGAGATTGCCCATATTACAAATCATCCTACCTGCACCTAGTGCCTTTTCTGAGCCTTTAAACATCCAAGATGATGGCCCATGGAGTCTGGGGCTGCCTGCTGAAAGGAAGTGTCATCTTACTATGCTGCTCTGCATTCTGGGATTGCTGTCCTTTTTTTGACCCCAGCTCTGCTTTGTCTGTGCAAAGCACAGCTATAACCCACCTCCCTGCTCTTTTAACCCCTCCGCTTCTCCTCAGTATGTGATAGTTCTGAGGCAAGATGGCGGCGCCCTTATCCTAGAGTCCGGAACAGAGTTGCAGCCCAGTGGGGAAAAGAATAATTAGAGTAAGTAACTAACAACTTAAAATATATTAATTTTAGATGCTGGGGAATAGTTTTTTTAAGGGTTTGGGCTTTTCATTAAATGATGCTGAAGGTCCGGTTTAATACTATAAAATGTTTGTGGGATCAAGGTTAAGCTATCATATATGGAACAATGGGAGGAGGATTCTAAATTGGTACAAATGGATTGAGAGTAATTCAAAGGGGTCCCTCAATGTATAATTTCTTGAAGCCAATTTAAAGGTCACACTCAGGTGGTACCTGGTCCCCGACATGTTTATGGGGTTATTGAAGAGCCCTGCACTTTTTGGAGCGATTTGTTTTGAGTTTTGAGGAGCGTTTCAACTCAACAAATCCGTATTTCACTTGTGGAATTGCCCTATCAAAGATGTAGAGGTTATCTTAAAAAAAGTAAACTATATTTTGTTCTGCTTTATTGTGTGCTAAGGCAAAAACTTCTCTAAAATCGTCTCATCTAAAAGCTGCAGCCACAAAATCATTTGGCTAACCCCCACAATTTCAAACCTCCTAACTGTCCCTCATTTGGGTGGCCTGTTTCTTTATAGGTAATTAAATCAGGGAGGGGGGTTTGAGCCGCTCACACTGCCCTGGGTATCGCATTACCCTCATTGAGGGTGGTGGATCATAAGCACCATTTTCCACTCACTATTTGATTATTCTTACAGTTGCAAACATTTATTGACATAATTTACACACAACATATATAGAAACCAAGTAGCGGTAGCACATGCACATTCAAGTGAATAGGAATTGAAAAAAATGAAAAACATAAACGTGTCAGATTCAAGTCCTTGTTAGTGGCCACAAATCGCGGCCTGTTGGGTTAGATAGGTAAACAGGGTTTTCCACAGTTTGTAGCAAGGCAGTACTTTTGCAACTGTAAGAATAATCAAATAGTGAGTGGAAAATGGTACTTACTATCCACCACCCTCCCAAGGGCATTGAGATACCTGAGGCAGTGTGAGTGGCTCAAACCCCCCTCCCTTCCTTCTAGCCACAGGCTTAGGTACCACACTACCACTGAAACATAAGGGGAACCCTGACACACTTTTCTCCCCCAAAACTCCCCCCCCCCCTTAGGTAATTAAATCACTTTGTTTCTCTACATCGGTAAAGGAAAAGAGTGGTTTTCCTAGAATGGAAAGTATTTGCACAGTACCCAGTCCAAGGACAGATAGCATTACCCATCTACCCTTGCAGTAGGCAGAGCTTGGTGCATACAGCACCCCCCATACAGCAAGAGGCATCTGCCCTAGTGCTGATGAGAACCTAAAGCTCGAAACACGTGTCCACTAGTTGGATGTGTCTGGCTGTATAAAATGTAAAGCTAATCCTTGGCATTGCATCCTTAGCGGTTCTAAGGGCCTTGGATGGCACAGAGATGTAAAGAGATGATTTGCATAGCTCTGCCTACTGCAAGGGTAGATGGGTAATGCTATCTGTCCTTGGACTGGGTACTGTGCAAATACTTTCCATTCTAGGAAAACCACTCTTTTCCTTTACCTAAGTAGAGGGTTTTTGGTCTCTTTAGCCCCCCTATATTAATCCTAACATGGGTCTCTCCACATACTGGCTTTTTTCTCTACATCCTATCTGACATAAGATATGAATTTGCATTCATAACAGCAATTTTTAGGCAATGAAAGTGTTACAACTTAAAGTGATTGACAAGTCAAAAGTTAAAATAAATAAATATCAGTAGCTTACCTATCATTGAGTGACTCGAACATTGTGCTTCCTCTTCTGACCTGGTCCATCAATCAACCTTCCGTAGACCAAGAACGGAAACACCCCCACTCCCTGCCCAGCCGTTCTGATTGGCTGCCTCCCTCAGCAGCTCCGAAACCCCGCCCTCCTCTCTCCACTCACACTCATTACCGTGTGCTTACATCACATCACCACACCCACTGTTTTATTTTTTTCTATGAATCTCCAATGCTCTAATACTTTTAAAGATAACATAGGAACTATAGGGTCTTTTTGAAGACGGATTGAAGTTTAAGACAGTGCAACATGTAGCCAGAGACAATGGGACACAATCAAGCTTGTCTAGTATAACTTTAACTAAAATATTATATATAATATTATTATTTTTTATATTAAGCTATCAAATTATTTATGTGCTATTTAAAAGTTCTACTATAAAGATATGACCAGCAGAAGTCAGTAAGGTTCCTGGGGGCCACTTACAAAAGTTGTGTCCCCTGGCCCCATCTACCAGGGTAAAATGAAAAATTAAATCACCTGGTCACATCAGCCAGCACATTCTCTCAACACAGTGTTCAGTTAAAGGACCTCTAGTCAAAAAACTAAAAGTTTAGTAAATTGCTCCCCTTTCACAATCAGTGATGGAAGCTATTTAAGAGGGCTTAAAGCAGACCAAAAGTAAAAAAAAAATTCCAAAGTCAAACTTGCCTCACATAGCGCAATCCTCCTTTATGTCTAGAAAAAAGCCATCAGCTGTGATGACTCATTGCTCTGCACAGCTAAATTGTATCAATTTAGAAGATACACTGAATGGTCTGTGGTAAATCCAGAGTCTGCAGCGAACACTGATAAAGAAACCTTGTTGCAGGTTTCCCTTCACACACACAATCTCTCTAGCAGCTGGTCATTCAGTGTGTGTGTTTACATACCACAATACACAAGCTGCCCATGTTCCTGAGGTATTTATCTCTCTCCGGTCGTCGTGGGCTGCTGCTGGCATAGCTCTGCCCTCATGTATATATGTGTGTCACAAGATGGCCACTTCCATGCAGTTCTGCAGCAAATAATCTTCCTGTTATTCCAGAACATCTGCATGAAGTTAAAGGGCCACTCAAGCCCCTTCCTGAAAAAAAAACATAACCCCCGTGAATGGGCAGGCGGGAGCACGCACGATGTGTAGAGCGCAGCTCCCAGTGACTGGCCGGGACTTCCGAGAACATGGCGCCAGCTGCTGCACCGTCAACTTTGGGGGCTGGATTCAGGGTGAAGGTGATTGTCTTTTTTTTCTTCATTTATTATTAGTTTTTGCTAGAGGGGGGCTTTAGGGGAGCAATTTACTAAACTTTCTTTTTATGATTTTTGGTCCACTTTAAGTCCATGCAGATGTTGTGAAATAGCATGCAGATTCTATGCTCCTGAACTGCATGGGAGTGGCAATCTTGTCACAATTCTGACAGGCCTGCTTCTAAAAAACCCAGTCCCACAGTCAAAATGCCCGTAAAACTCATTGAAATAATGATTTAGCTCTAACAAGAAATAAAAAGCGATCAGCTTGATGACCCATTACTGCTCAGTAAGCTCTTAAAACATTGTATCAACACTGTATCAATAACTGTTGCAATTCTCTGTGGCAGCCAGGGCCATTCCCCTCGATTCAAAGAGCAAAAGTTAATTGATTTCGGATCGAGAATCGTAAGTTTGGGTGGGTGTTAGTCATTTTTTCCTGTTTTTTTGGCCATTTCCGACTCGCACGAGCCTACGTACGAATGCGTATATGCTCTTACGATCATCGGAAGTTCGTTCCTAAATTTTAGGATCAAAACGTAAAACTTAGGATCAAATCCTAAAACTTAGGATCAAAACGTAAAACTTAGGATAATGTGTTTAGGTGTGATTCAGAGAACAGTTTTCAAACCTCTAAATACATTTTAAAAGAAAGCCACTGCCGACACCTTTTAGCAGTCGGATTGCTGTTCTTGAACAGGTTTTTTGGCTATGTGGAGGAGTCTGCGCGTCTTGAGCTCCAATGAACTGCATGTATCAGCATGGCCGAGGCCATAAATTGTATGGCAATGCATACCTGATTCATGTATGCCTTATAAAAGCATTTTAATGTGGACCTTAATTAGTCCTTTGCATGTAAACGTTTATTTTGCAATATATTTGCGTTAATTAAAGAAACTTATGTCCTTTGTTATTTATTTTTAAATTGATGTACTAGAATAATATTTTTAGATTGCATTTATTGGTGTAGTTGTTTACCTTTGCTTTGTTTAATTATTTAAGCACATCTTTGGTCAGATGCATCACACTTACTGAGGAGAGGAGAGCGGGATAAAGTGCAGGATGTGGGTTACTGCTGTATTTTGCACAGACACAGCAGAGCTGGGGGCACGGAAAGGTCAGAAATCAAAGAATGCAGAGCAACACAGTCACAAGGCCCTTTCTGTTTGCAGGCTGCCCGATAATACCTGACCCGCCATCTTGGCTGTTTCTAGGCTCATAACATGCATAAGATGCTGGGTGTTTTTTTATATTTGAGAGCAATCTGTATGTAGAGGGTGTGGGTAACCACACACAAAATTTTAAGTTGTACCATTTGAAGCCAAAATATTAAAATTAAATCCACAAGTAAAAAATGCAAGTTAACTAAAAATTAAACAAAGTAAGATTTACTTATGCAAATGCATTCATTAATGGTTGGTTACTACAAAATGAATGAAATAAAGAAAAATAAAAGACCAAATATTTAGAATGCACTTTAATGAGGTAAGTTTGTAGTGCGCAGGCGCAAGATCAGAAGGATTTACGTCCAGACAAAAAAGGAAAAAGGGCAAAACCAATGTTGCAACCTGAGAAATGAAACGGAAAATTCAGGATGGAAACTGACATAGGTCTGATTCCCGAACTGCCATACGAACGGACGTACATTTTAGGATAGAAACGTATTTGCTTATAGAATCACTCGCAAGTTCATACGAACGCACGAGCGGACGGGAAAAATAGGATGATCGGCACCCAAATCCAAGCTGTTACATGTTTCTTTGAATCGACCCTATTGACTTACATTGATACAAAGTTACATTCCTCCCCTCCAACAGCTGGTGATTCAGTGTGTGAGTGTGAGTAACATGACAGACATGCTGGTCTCTTTTCTGAGGTTTTTTTCTTTCTGTGTGGAAACTGGAAAGGGGGGCTTTAAGAGAGCAAATTACTATACTTTCTTGACTGAAGATCCACTTTAACAATCTACCTGGGATGCCCCAGGGACAAAGACCAATCACTAGGATAGTAAAATTTGACAAGAGGAACATAGGCACATTCTGCAGTCGATTCCCTCTGGGGCATCCTGATTTGGGATGGTCCATTGAGTGGTGTTAGAGGGTAGCGGGGGATGTGGCCACCAGAGTGCTTGGGTCCGCTCGCCTTAGAGGAAGAGGTGGGAGTGGATCCGAGCGCACTGATTGGACGAGAAGCCGTGCATGCGCTGAAGGATCGGGGAGAGTTCGCTCAGGTGACCTGGAGGGTTTCACGCAGCAGGGCATCCCTGATTGGGGTGCCTTGGGGGCAAAGACCAAAACCAATGATAGTCAAAATCCTGGGTTTTGATCCATATAAATATACATAAATAAGATACTTAATAAAATAAGCGTTTCCAAGCAGATAATGTTTGCCTATTTTGGTCAGTGAATAGAATAGAATCATAACTGAACAAAAAAGGCAAGTGACTTATTGCTGCAAACCATAGACTCATTGCACTATCCTGACAGACTTACATCACGGGCCAGTGAATCTTTTTCGTTGCACATTAGTGATTACACTCCAGTAACGCAAACTTTCAAAAATGATGAGTGGATGTAGGCAGCTCCCTCTAGTGGTCAACCCATAACTGCAATCTACAAATGAGATTTTTTGGGTATTGCTTTACATTTGTAGCATGTATCAGACCTACTACTGTCACGACCGGCCAGAAGCAGGTTTTCTGTGACCAAGGTCGAGCCCATCCTCATATGATGGTCAGCACAAGCAAATTAATCACTAATTAACCTATATTTTTGGTATGAAGAAAAAAATCACTGGATGTCTTTTCATCAGGGTACTCCCCTTAAACCGGACCTTCACCATGATTTAATGAAAAGCCCAAACTCTTAAAAAACGATTCCCCAGCATCTAAAATTAATATATTTTACATTTTTAGTCACTAACTTATTATTCTTTCCCCCACTGGGCTGCAACTCTGTTCAGGAATTTAGGATACGGGCGCCGCCATCTTGACTCAGAAGCATCACACTTACTGAGGAGAGGAGAGTGGGGTAAGGTACAGGGGGGCAGGTTATAGCTGTGCTTTGCTCAGACAGAGCAGAGCTGGGGTCAGGGAAAGGTCAGCAGTCCCAGAATGCAGAGCAGCACAGTCATTTCCTGTTTGCAGGCACTTCCTGTTTGCAGGCTGCCTGATAAAATGGCGGCTTCCATAAGCCGCCATCTTGGATGTTTAAAGTCTCATAACATGCAGTAGATGCAGGTAGGATTATTTTTAATGTGAGCAATCTGTATGTACAGTGTGGGGGAAACATATAAGATAGACTCTTATTCAGAGTGAAGGTCCGCAGGTTGTTATACTCTGCTCAATGCTTTTTGATGCTTCTGACTTTTACCCAGGGTCCACAAAGCAAAAAACACAGTTTTTGTTTAATTCCTTGTTTTACAACAACAAGATGAGGGAGCCTAGACTAATCCCCCCAACCCCCACATAAGGCCGCACACTAAATGTAAAAAGTATGAAACATATAATTTTAATAAATACCAAGTACATCAAAAAGACACCTTATAAGACATACACACAATTTAAAAAACACAGAACACAAAACAGGGGTGTTTGTTTATTATTTTTTATTGTTTATATCTCTTGTTATTGTTTGTTACTTTCCTGCTGAATGCCCCAACCGTTGTCAATTTTCTTAGCTCTTTCACATGCGTGGTTCTGTTATTATACACCGGCACTTATTGTTTTGGCTTATGAGTCTAGTTTTCATTGCTATTTTGCACACACTATTTGTTTTTTTGCACATAAACTCAGCACTTTAGCGTTTTTATCACACATAGATTGTTTTGCACTTATCTTTTTTCACCTTAATATCGATTAATACACGCAAATTTCTCATCCTCAGCATTTTGGGTACATTCATAGCGTGATCTACATAATTTATTGCGTATATATATATAGTGATAGCATTGATATTTACATGTAATAGTCACCGTGTTTGGGATACCCCTGTTTTGTGTTCTGTGTTTTTTAAATTGTGTGTATGTCTTATAAGGTGTCTTTTTGATGTACTTGGTATTTATTAAAATTATATTTTTCATACTTTTTACATTTAGTGTGCGGCCTTATGTGGGGGTTGGGGGGATTAGTCTAGGCTCCCTCATCTTGTTGTTGTGGTTTTATGTTACCCCTACGGCTGGCACCTATCTATTACTATCAATGCGGTGCACTTCCCTATAGCTTGCTAATTCCTTGTTTTAGACATTTATAATTTCAATGATTTCATCATCAGTTTCTTATGCAGTGATCAGTCTTCAGTCTAAAACCCAATAAGTGAGAACAGAGAAATGAGCCACTGGCGCACCTGCTTCCCCCCAGCTATGCCCCTGGCTTAGGTTGCAGATTCCTACGTTGCCATCCGAGATCACATTTTTCAGCATTTTGCTATATATATGTTTAACTGTGATTTTTACAGGGATTTCCAGGAAAAGAATATATATCGTTTTTTCAGCAGTGGGCTTTAACATAAAATGTCTTGTTTTTTGAGATTTTCAAATACAATACAACTACTAAGTGTACTATCAAGGGTTAAACCCCTTAATTTAAAAAAACATGGGGTCTCCCCTCTCCGTTGAAACCAGCCTGGGCACCAACTATGGGGGCTGGTAGACCAGGGCGCTAGTATCTGTCCCTGAATGCTACCAGCCCGCATAGCCCATATGGCTCACGGGCTCTTCTTCACCCCCCTGGCCTATGGGGATGCAGGTAATGGGGTGGGGGGGCTGTGGCAAACCACCCACTGCTGACCCAAACCAGCCAGAACTGATAGTCGGAAGCCAGGAGTAGGGCAGAAAATCGGGGTTGCCTGTCCTGCACCTGGCTTCCAACGATCACTCCAGCTTTATTTATCTCGCCAGTATAAAAGGCTGTCGAAAGCCGCCAGGGGGTGGGGGGGGGGGGTCGTCGGAGACCCCAGTGTAGGTACTGGATAGTGATGAGCTTTTTTTGTGGCTGGCACTTGATGGTAGGAGAAGCAGTCACGTGAATTTCAAGTGCTTGCCACTTAAACTGTTAAAAGTGTTTACAGTGTTTCCCTGTGGGTGTATTTCTGATTGTTTGTTGAGACATACAAGATGAATAATCTGGTCTAAAATTGGAAGTGTTGTTGAGAGGCTTATGGTTCGGGAAGCACATAAAAGATGGGTTATTTGTCACTTGATGACATTTTTTTCAAGTCTAATCGCTTCATTATAGACTGTTGTTGAAACCATTGAACTGATAAGTAATTGAAACACAGGGAATTTAATAGGAGGTGATTTTGCTCTGTGGATCTTTCAATATTTATTGATACCTTTTTTCATCATGCTATTTGTTCTTGTGGATACCATATTTACCATTTTTCCACATAGTAGCAAACAATTGTTCTTAGAGCACCAGATATTGAATGTTTTTCATTGTTAATATTTTTGATATGTGAATTTGTTTTTCTTTAAAGTGGACTAAAACCCAGGATTTTAACTATCCTAGATTTTAGGCCTTGCCCCCAGGCACCCCGATGCAGGATGCCCCACTGTGTGAAACCCCCCAGGTCGCCCACTCAAACTCACCGTTCTCTGGTCCTATGGTGTATGCGCGGCCTTCTATCCAATCAGCGCACTCAACTGCACTGAAATAAACTCGTTTTGACTCCTCTAAGCTTCTAAAAGTGGCCTGCGTCCAGCAGGGATGCTGGACGCAGGCCACCCCTGCACCATGGGATTCCAGTTCGATAGCATCTGGTGAACTGGGTGTTTTAAACAAAAGGGGCTTCCTGGTTTGTTGGTCATGTTAAACTGGACCAAAACCAGACCTAGAGAGACGCTCTGTGAGACGCTAGGTCCGGGTAAATCGCCACCCCTGGGGCATCCCGATTTGGGATAAACCTCTCGCATCTTCCATGGGCCCACTGTAAATGAATGGCTGATGTGGCCGCCCCCAGCCATAGAGGGATGCACAGATCGCAAGTGCGGTTAGGCTCCCATTCAGCACCCATGGGAACGCTGGCAAGGTATGGATATGGTCTGATCTGTGGAGTTTCACACAGCGGCGTATCCAAAATTGGGATGCCCCTAGTGAAAGGACCAAAACCTGGGATTGTGCAAATTCCAGGTTTTAGTCTGCTTTAAACAGGGGGTGCATCAATTTGAATGGCGGAAATCCATGTCTCTGATTCGTGTTACCCCAGCACATAAATAGCAATATTAGTAATAACCCAATCCTTAGACAAATATTAACACCCCCGCATGTATAGAGATGTCCAAACTTGATAGGAAGCATTCGACTGTCCTGTAGTGCTTACTAATTTTAACTGTTATATAGGATCTGGCTCTGATGCCCAAATGAAATAATCTATAACAACAATTCTGATTGGCCCTTGTAGACACTGAAGAAGCTTAAAGAGCGAAACTAGTTTGTCCAGCAGGGGACTTAAATTTCAAGGCCGGAATGAATTATTCATGTGATCTGAGGCTGTAATGTATTTAGATCTGCTGATCTTTTTTCTTGTACTTTTGGGCCCTGGTGAGGAGCCCTTTTTTAATCATGTGTTTTCAAATGTAAAATGTTTTTCTAAGGACGATTATTAATAAACATGTATGAATTTTAGTTACAACAATGGCTAGAAATTATTAAAGGCGAGGTCAATATATGTTTTTTGAGCCCCGTTTACCAAGCCACCGTGTTGGGGAAATGGTCTACTAGGTCCCAACAGGTAACCCAGCAATCCTGTTATATAGGATGTAAGAGTATATAAAAAAGGAAAAAAAAACATCATGGTCACATTCCTGCTGAAACAAAACCCAGCAGCGGCCGGCCTGGAATCTAAAAGAGGCTTTCCCTGTGGGCAACCTGAATTGTGATGCCCCGCTGTGTGAAACCCCCAGGGCATTGATAAAACTCACCTTATCCCTGTCCAACGGCGCATGTGCGGGCTCCCATCTAGTCAAAGCTGCTTGCTCAAATAACATGAATTGGCAAATGGCTCTAATTGTTGACATGGGGATCATGCGCTCCTGTGTCCCCCGCATCCCTGCCTTTGTGCAAGTGCTCCTGCCCCAGCCGTTCAAATAGACTGTGGTGGGAGCTCCCACCTGTGTGCATGTAGGGGATGCAGGAGCATGCACTCCCCATTCATCCCAATCAGAGTCACTTTTTTATCACAGCAATGACTTGGATTGGACAGGAGCTCACGCATGTGCCGTTGGATCCGGGCGGAGTTAGCAGATTGGGTGATTTGGGGGGGTTCACACTGGGGGGCAAAACCCAGGTTTTGTTTTGCTTTATTATTGGTCACTCTTTTATTTATTTATTATTGGTCATTTTCTTCAGGAGTGGCAACTAGCGGTTGTTGAAGGAACATGTACAGGAAGATTTTTTGGGCGTATTGCAAATTGTATAAAGCTTTAGGAAAAATCATCATAGGTTCAAACTATTTCTGGACTTTTTTGTAGCTGATTTTTTATCACATTCTGCTACTTTGACCAACTTTTCTTTGACTTTCACATTAAAGTGATACTGCAGGCAAAGGTAATTGTTAGACCATTGTGTCTGGCTACATTTGGCACTGTCCTAAACAATTTTCCATTTTTAAATTTAAGCAGAAATGTCTGAGATATCTGGGATTATAGGTTCAGCCAATGACATTCTTGTTTTCATCCCGTCCCCCAAACAGCTCAGCATAGTGGGACAGGATTGCTGGTCCCTGCTTCCGCCTCCTTCTGCACCTCCAGATTCATCAGATTATTATGCAGCATCACAGATCCAGAAAGAGAAATCATGAGGAGAAAGTGTAAACCTCGATATCTCTGCCATTTCTTCTTCAATTTAATAACGGTGGCAAATGTAAGAATGTAAAATGTAACAATGGTGTAACAATTAACTTTGCCTGCAGTAGCACTTTAAGTACATACCGGTAAATCAAAACTGATATTTTGTATCCATCACTTACCTACGTCCCATATATATATATATATATATATATTATTCTTCCAAGTGATGAGTGGTCCAAATTTTAAATTTTAGGAGATGTGGAGAGGAGGGTTGCATTTTTCCCCAATAGTGGAGAATCTTTGTGGCCAGGTCTATGACCTGTATGGTCTAACATTAACCCATGACCCATGGGAGGCGCTGCTGGGTAGGAAAATATAAAAAAAATTCTAAGAGGCCGATTCATTAATAGCGCCAGGTAGCGACAGATGAGCGCCAGTAGCGTGATTTTCACAGCGCCCGCTAGTATTCGCTGTGCTTGGCCGGGGTTTGCTTGTTGACAGCGACTCAGTCGGTGTGCGGTAATGTTGAATACGGGCTGGGGGGTCGCTGTTTCACAGGTTCTGCGTTGTATGGGTGCGCCTGACAACGAATGGCCAGAGCGAACGGCTTGCTGCAGATTCATTAACAAATCACGCTCCGAATTTTTTCGCGCTGTGAATTCCTTGTTTAAACCCCAGAGCGCTGGCGGCGATGGATTTAAAATAGTTTTTACCCCCAAACAACCATATTTTTTGATTGTAAAATTATACAAGTTTTTATAAACATTTTGTAATATGAATACATTAATTTCAGACCTGTAATATCAATTCTGCACAAAATCTTTTTTTTTTTTTTTTTACCTTAAAAAAAAATCCTAACATTGCAGAAGTGGTCACAGAATTTTTGACATTTAAAAAAAAAAAAAAAAAAACATTAATAGCAAGTAATTATGAATAATTAAAGATTGCTCCATTGAAATGCATTGAACATCGCCAGGGAGCGACAGGTCATACCTGGCGCTGTGATGGAATTAGCAGCGACGCTGTTCGTTGCAGTCGGCTACATGATGAATCCCGTGGTAGCTGTCGCTCTTGCCGGTGCTAGCCTCATTTAGCTTGATAAATGCGTCATTGTGGCCGACGCCGGGCGTACTTGAGTCGGTAGCCGCCGTTAGCTGGCGGGACCTGGCGCTCGTCAGACACTACCTGGCGCTATCGCTTGATGAATAAGGGCATAAATCTAATTGTGCCCTACTGCTATAAGCTGACCATGTTTTGAGGGCCTCAAAGTGGGACAGCTGAAACCAGGTTGTGGGTGATGGGCATGGTGGGGGTGTGATATACGGTTATGGCTTATTTTATTTTGAGGAACAAGAACCATTGCATGCTACTCAAATGTGTAAGTAGATGTAGCCCCATCACCAGTCACACTCTCCGGGGATCTTCAGTCTATAAAAGATGTTGGTAATTGAGCCACTGCTCAGCCATGTCAGAGCAGTCAAGTCAGAGCAGTTGCAAACTGACCAGACATCCTACATTCGGAGGGGCAGTTTTCCCCATAATGACAGCAAAATGGGACATTTATTTGTCCCCAGAGTTTTGGGGGGGGGGGGGGCAGTGGGACAAAGTGTCTCAAAATGGTACTGTCTCACTGAAGGTGGGACATCTGGACAATTTACCTAAATAGACATTTTACTGTAGCAACAACACAACCGTCTTGGATCAAAACACACCCTGCAGTATATGAGACTCTAGGGCAGTCATACTCGCTCTCCCTCGGGCATCCAGATTCAGGATGCCCCGCTGTGTCAAACCTCCCAGGTCGCCCGGAAACTCACCTTCTTGCATCCCCGCTGCCCCTTTTAGCAAGACGCGTTCCCGCGCCATGCATTTGTGGATGGCTGCCTGTTAAAGGGTGGCGGGGGGTTCGGGCGCCAGCGCTCGGACCCGTTTGCTTTAGACAAAGTCTTGGACAAGGGGGTCGAGCTGATCCGAGCACTTTGACTGGATGAGAGGCTGCGCATGCGCCGTAGGACCAAGGAAGGGTGAGTGAGATCGGGCAACCTGGGGGGTTTCACACAGAGGGACATCCCCAATCGCGGTGCCCGGAGGGCAAGTACCAAAACTTAGGATAGTCAAAATTTAAATCCACTTTAAATCCAGAATACAAATTCGTGAAATAACACATTGAATCTCTGTAACAATGGTAAATGCAAAATTAACATCTATTTTTCAATCACTTATATACAGAGTAAAAACCTTTGGCAAATACTGTATTAGTTCTGCTATAATTTTGTTATTTTTTTGTGATTTTTGTTATCTATTATTATTATCAATAACTATTGGAAAAAATATATATATAAACGACCAGGTCATGGGTGGTCGACCTAAAGCTAGTAACTTCCTCTGCTATGTTTTGAATCACTGGCCAGGTACGATGCTTCTTCATGCCCTGGCAGCTAGAAGGTGTCAAGGGATAAACCCAAAATTTGCTGCAACAGCCAGGGTTCAGCGAAGCATAACTTGGAAATGGGAGTTGACAGTGCAAAGGGTCGATAAGATCTATGGCTTGGGTAGGTCCCTGATTAAAAGGCCAAGGGGCTTGTAGAATGACTCACAGACACATGACTATTTATTTACACAGAAAGGGAAAGGAGCCAGCATGATATAAAGTCTACAACCTCTCCAGGTTGTCTGCATCTTGTAACAGTCTGGAGACCGTTACAGGAACACCTCCTTCACTTAAACCATTGCTCCTGTCAAATGCCATCAACTCATGCCCTAAAAAAAATATGTCAACCTCTCTCCTGAAATTATTGTCATGCCCCGATTTACTAAGCAGTCTGAATTTCCATAAAACAATTAAAGTACATCAAAAGCCAGTACCTATGGCCCACTTAGTAAAGATCCCATACTGCTTTATGCTCGCTATGCTGAATGTCATGTTAACCCGGCTGCACACTACCATACAATTATATGGTCATTCTGGCTGCCAGTCTCAGGAAGTCCAGAATATCAAATAAGGCAATTACAGATAGCGATTACGCATGAGTGGCTTGTCAGTGGAGAATGCCATGCATGGCTTAATGCACAGAGATGTCATCCATTCATCAAACTAAAGCGTAGAAAATGTTGCATTTAGCTAAGTAGAAGCTCAGACGTCTATTTATTTCCAGATGCAGAAAAAGGGCTCTCACACCGGCTGACCAAATGAACAGAATAATTAGGGGGAGCTATTCAAATCTACAGGCAGCAGGACATCACTGGCTACTCAAAAGCAAAAATGGAGTGAATATAGCCTTCAAAGTTTGTAAAAATAAGGTTTCCCACCCAACAAATTTGCCATCATTAATCCACATCTAATGTTCTCTAATGCAGAGCAGTGCCCTTCACCTATAAACTCAGGGGTGCCAGGAGGAAAACTTGTACTTAGCTTACATACAAATGAGAGTTTCTTTTTGGTAGGCTAGGGGAAAATAAAAGTAACAAGGACAAGTGAGGGATTAGGGGAAGTATATTAGTTTGGCCACTCAGGTTATGGAGAGTAAGGAAATCGGAGGCTCTCCTAGATCCAGGAGTTACCTTACCTATCCTGCTGCCAGAGGTTCAAAAGCCACTAGGAGGAACCCTGTTTCTGGGAAGAAATAGTAGAGATCGGAGGGGGTGCTGCCCACTGCAGGGTGTTCTACAGTTTTCATTCTCCAGCCCGTTGAAACCTCAGTTGGAAAAGGTGACTGTCTACTGCTGTTTTGGGCTTGGGTTTGGGAGTGTGCTGGTTGAATAATTATAAACGTGTGCATATATTATAAAAGTAATACAAATATATATATAACATGTAAAATAATGTAATAAAATATAAATTTAATATATTGATACAATATGTGTAGATATAAATATGTAATAATATAATAATTAATAAAATAACATGTAATAAAATAATATAAATGTAATATATTGCTACAATATCTGTATATATAAAAATATGTAATAAATAGTTTTGTTGTATACTAATAATAATAAAAATAATAATACAATTAAAAGAGATATTCAAATTTAAAAATGATTTTAAACCAGATTAAAATAATACTTCCTCAAATAAGCTAACCACAACATTTTACAGAGGTGAATTTTATGACAATGATTTAAGATTTAGAAGAAAAAGAGAGAAGATGACTGAGATGACTTGCTAAAGCTACAACCTATGCCAGAGCAACCCAGTCATGCAAGCATGGCAATAGATTTATTCAGTATTGACTATTCTCTTTTCCTCTCTGAACACTTATTCACTGAATGAAAGGCCATAAATTCCACTAAGAGGCTTGGGCGTGGCCACCAGGGAACCAAAGAATGCCTGGAGGGCTCCTGAACTCAGGAGTCATTTTGGCCCACATCCTTAAAGGGGGTCCTGAGCTCCCCACATTGTGCTCAAGCACTCTGTATATTGAGCGTTGGGAAACAACGTGGTTAGCTGTGGCTTAGTTTTAGCCCTGTGTATATATAGCACAGATAGATAGTAATGAATACACTGGATATTTTTCTATTTAATATTTATAAGGTAATGCTGGATGTAAATCAGTTCTAATGGTGGGTCCACTTATATCAACAATCTGTGAACCCCATATGTGCAAACCCAGTGAGGTCATTTCAATAAGGTTTCTAAAGTTCGCCATGAAAACGTGTACCTTGTGGCTCTGGCTGAAGTCACTGAAATAACACGGTATGTTTTTGTTGATTCAGGTCCAAGGTCCAGCCTGACATTGTGTAATATAACCAAGAAAACACGGACAAATGGATTTGTGGATCAAGATACAAGAGCAGTCCAAGCTATAAGAGCACACTAGACAAACTATATACATACAATGAGTAGATGCAACATAGGTCAAAAGGGCAGTTACAAGTGAGTATTTACAATTAGAAATGAGCAGATATAATGTCAATTACATTAGTGCAGACAAATGATAAGCATTGATGCAGGCAGCCACAGGGGGGCGTGTTGAGCCTGCTGGATTCCTCGTCCTCCTCCACACGTCACACGTGACCCAGCAAAGACAGGAAAACCAGAGGGGCTAAACCCTCAGTCCTATATTCACAGACCTCCCCCACCTCTAGGAGGGGATGCACACCCTTCCCCATTTGCAGTATTAGCTAAAGCTCCTAAAAATGACAGGGCATAACTTTTTGCTTCAAAGTAGTAGGAGGCTCCTAGCCTTTCTGCATAACTGCATAATCTTGACTATCCTGGTGATTGGTCCTTGCCCCAGGGGCATGTCCTGCTGTGTGAAACCCCCCAGATCGCCGACTGTACTGTGACCTTTCTGCTGTTCCCACGGCATATGTGTGAGCACCACTTTATCACTGCTTTAAAACCGTTATTTTGGACAGCATAGGGAGCATTGGTGTGTTCATCCCTGGCTCCTCTGTGGAGTGACTATCTGAATGACTGGGAGCGGGAAGCAGCGGTCAGCAATCGCAGCGAGGGTCTAGGGAAATGTAAGGCTCTTGCAGGAAAACTGGGGGGAGGGCTCATACTGTGGGGCATGCTGAATCGGCCAGCCCTGGAGTCTAAAAGACATGCATCTGGGGTGATTGGTCCACTTTAATACTGACTACAGTATGTGTAAAGAGCAGAACACCTATAGCTAGAATAGGACTGATGTAAAGAAAGAGGTGATCAGCTACAGAATTGAGCTACATGTGAGCTAAACAAAAACTAGATACACAGGCTGGGAATGGGTCAACCACACATGCCGAGTGTGGCCTGCCATGTGAGACGTGCATGGATGTAGACTAGCTTGATACAATGTTGGTGCTGGGTGAAACCAGAGGATCTTTGAGAAAGAACCCTACTGTACAGGGTGGCAGAGAAGCTGTACCACAGGCGAACCTCAAGAAGTATAGTAGCTGAGAGAGAATGCAGCCCTAGAGCAAGTTAGTCCCGGGGTGTCCAGGGAAGAGGGTATACACCTGTGATTGGGAGTCTGCACCAGATTCAAGTGATAGAAGTCGTTGTATTCTGCTGCAACTTTATTCTAATTTTAAATGAAAACTACATGTTATAAGTGGAGTCTTGTCTTGAATTGGTGCAAAAGAACTTTGGGAACTTTGTAACACATCACCCTGAGCCCCATACACCAACACAAAGCACTCTGGGTCCAAAGAACATATGCTTTTTGCTCTGGGTTATTAACCTGGCAGTAGGTGGGTTGCAATTATATAGTCCTGGGTGCCCAGACAGTTCATTTAGACATTTTACATGCCCAACATCACAATGTAGTGACACATACAATGTAAGGGGGTCCCACATTTTTAGTTTAATTAACTCTACCAAGATACAAACTATCAAGAGACAAACAATTCCCTCATAGGTTTGGATTCCATATGTGGGTGTTGGTGGTTATTCTCTTCTCTCCTCCCTTTGTAACAGTTGGAGACCATTGAAAACTTGGAGATGCATTCACCCTATTTTGCAATTGTGATAGGAGCTAAGCTTTATGAGTCATGGGGAAGGCACATATGCATTTCTCTGTAACTTGAGGTTGGATGTGTTTGCCGTTGAAATGTTTGAAGCAGTTATGAAGTGGAAGTGGATGGTAATCTAGTTCACATTTTGGCCAAGTCTGAGCGTGTTGATTCATAGTAAAAAAAATAGTACATCACAGAGCCACAGAAGAACTTCACTATACCTGAGGTTGCTCCTCTCAATTTGGGTAATTTACCCTGTCCAGATCAGACAGTTTTTTATTAAATTGGACCAAAACCCAGGATTTTTACTATGCTGGGTGTTGGTCCATCCACCTGGGGCATCCTGATTCGGTGTGAAGCCGTTCGCCTCATCTTCCTTACCTTTCCACGAGCCCAGAGCGCAGACGCGACTCTCCTCCAATCCATATTAATGTGCGGCTGGACAAGCTGAATAGAATCCCAGACGCACACACTCGCTTCCATCAGCTGTGCGTAGTCCCAGCCAGACTGTTATGCAAGTGATATTGCCATTGGCTGTGCATGCGCTGTGGGCTCCTTGGAGAGGTAAGCTTATCAGGCGAATGGGGGGGGGGGGGGGTTCACAGAGCAGGGCAGCCCAGTTTAATAAGATGGAGAGAGAGGAGGAACATTTTATAGGCAGTAATCATGTATATCCCCCCACCCCACCATTACATGTAAGCCAGAGGAAAATGTTCCCACAGGTCCATAAAATCATAAAACCCAAAAACATATTCAAGTTGGACTTTAAATAATTGCTTAGAATGCTCCATTTTGCAAACTACTTTTTATTACGGTACATCATTTTGCCAACCGTATTTTCATTTTTAGAACTCTGGAATTCCAAGGTGCTCCTTTACTCTTCAGCAGATGACACATAAAGATGTTATTTTATGTGCAGACTGCAACAATCCAGCTTTCCAACCTTCCATTTTGCCCCTTCCTATAATGTTGTATATTGGCTTTGTATTTATTTAGTTAGTTTGCATGCATTATGCGGCTCTGCCCTGTCATCCTGAGATTGCGGCTCCGTCACAGATGGCAAATAATTCGAATAGCTCATCCTCTTATTGTGCTGCTGTCCAGTACAGGGAAAATCACCCAGGACTTAAGCAGATGTGTCAGTGCTGGCAGAGCCATGCATCATCATCAAAACCCTGCTTAAAATGAAATTGGATTCCCAGTGACAGTTCATGCAGCGATTTGCTGTAATTCCATTAGGATAGATAAACTTCAGCCTAGCCCGGGATGGCTGCTAGGACTTACAAATGCCGCCTAAGCTTGCCAATATACCTACGGTAATTCTTGCATGGCTGGGCTGCTCCGACACTGTTATTCTGTGCTCACTGATATGCAGGAAAGTAGGAATCAGACAAGGGGATTTGTGTATGCCAAGGTTTGTTGAAAGGAACTACGCTGGTATTTTATGTTCTTACTTAAAGGAGCACTATCTCGAAAAAATGGTCTATAATAATAAAATCCACATAAATGTGTTAGATAGCAAGAGGAGGAGTGGTTTATACGACCTGCATCAAAGAAAATCCAACCAAGCTTGTTTCTTTTTTAACTGGAAAGAAGAGGAATCAAGGGTGACAGGTTTTGAATGTACCATTCTGCTTTTACAGGGGTAAACCATGGTACTTTAACTTTGTCCTGAGTTAGGCCGTGCCGAAATAACAGTTTATTGCTATTACAATTTTTCTGATGGTGTAAATGGTTGTAAATGATGGGTAAATGCTTTTACCCATCATACAATGTGTTGGTCAGATGTTAAAGTGGATAATGCACCTGTTTTCCACAGGCTCGCTCAGGAGGTATTGGAATGACAGTCAAATATTATGCTAAAAAAACTGTCATTCTTGAAATGTAAGAGAGCTACACAGGAATTCTTAAAGTGGACCAACACCCAGGATTTTGACTATCCTGGGTGTTGGTCCACTTAGGTGGGGCACCCCGATCGGGGGTGCCCCGCTGTCTGAAACCCCCCCAATCGCCGCAAAAACTCACCTCTCCCCGCTCCCACGTGACCTCGTCCGGCCAATGACAGCGCTCAGAGCAGCTCTGGTATGCGCGTCCAAAGCTGCTTGGACGCGCATACCAGAGCGCTGTCATTGGCTGCGTCTCTCGCTTCCCTCTAACAGGGAGCGCTCCTGCGCCGGCCATTCACAAAACGGCCGGCGCGGGAGCGCGCCCTGCTAGAGGGAAGCGAGAGACGCGGCCGCGTCTCGCGCATGCGCCGTTGGATCGCCGGTAAGGTGAGGATTGTGGGCCTCCTGGGGGGTTTCTCCCCGCGGGACATCCCGATTTCGGATGCCCCGCGGGGAGGGATCTGATCGGTCCGGGAATCTTATAGATTTCCGGGCCGATCCCCCCTGGGTGTTGGTCCACTTTAAGGCTGTGTATAAGTGATCCCCTCCTCTCACTATCGCTCGCTCCACATACTACCATGGGCAGTCCAAACCCCGACCCCAGTACTCATTCTAATGCAGAATCACAGCCCTACTCTACGTGGGTACCTGTGGCAAGTGAGGTTTGAATCGATGTTGTGCATAAACAGGCCCCCAGAAGCGTTTTGGGGGTCATGATCCAGTGGCTGAAAATGAGAGATTGCAGAATTAGACGGGGTTCAGACTTCTGATGCTGGTATATCCTTCACTGGGATTCACCACTCCCACTGCCTGCTTAGTCCAGAATCTTTTTATTGACTGGAGGGTCTTTTTAAATCAGACATTATGCCAAAAATTGGTTCAGCGCTACAAGTCTTAATACGACTACTGGTCTGACCAGATTAAGTATAGTGGAGGTCCCTGGGCAGAAGCCCCAGTAAGTAACTATATTTATTACTCCTCGTGTTAACAAGTGGCCCTGGGTATCCTCACCTTTCAAAGAATGGCAGACATCCAATTGCATTCTCCAGGATTGAGTCCCCATGTGACCACCGGGCCACAATGGGAATTCAAGGTGGGCAGACATAAAGTGATTGACACGTATCGTGTTGGAGATCATGCCATTGTAGAAACAGACATTGTAGTACCTGCAGCTTCCCCATATGATGGGTACCAGGGAAACACAACAGGAGACAAGGCTGGAGTGTCAAGTATAAATGTGTTGGAGGATCTGGTAAGCAAAGCGGGTATTCAAGCCCTGGAAGACATGAAGGGGTTAGCAAAGCCTGTACCTTGGGAGAGCCAGAAATGAGCAGCTGGCAGAGTGCTACACCATGCACTAGTTCCAGAATGGGACAGGTGAGCCCAAGTTCAGTATCGAGCAAGGAATTTCAATAATAGGGAAGACTGCTTAGACGGAGCCAGGAAGTCCAGAACTGGTGTAGTTTGTTCAAAGATCTGGGGGTCAGGAACCAGAGCAGGTGTGTCACCTAAAGCCAATGGGTCAGATCCAGAGTGGGTAAACATCAAAAGCCAGAAGACCAAAGCCAGAAGTCAGCAGAGCCAAGGTCAAACCAGATTTTCTCAACGCATAGCTACAGGTGGAAGGCTTGACTTCAATGAAGATCTGCAGGCATCTTCCTTGTGCCCTGGGCCTTCTTTAAAAGGCTGTTTGGTGCCAGGAAGAGTTCCCTTACGCAAGCACAGAGACGCACATGCGTACGCATGTGTGCACCCTGACGTATGTGCACCCTGGATGGCAGTTCATGTCTACATATAGGCATACAAAGGCAACCGAGATCACTGGCACCAGGCTGTGCATGAGCAGCCCAGGGTACCGATCATCTTATCTCAATATCTTACCTTCCACCTTGTTGCCCTGGACAAATCCAATGCTGTTTTCTGCTGTTTGCGGCAGTTAATCTGCAGAAGGACATCCTCAATCGGGATGCCTGCCTGCTCCCAGAACAACACCTTTTTTGTGAAAAATGGGTGTTGTTCTGGTTTAATACTCACAAAACCGATCCTGCAAATAGTGTGTAACTTTATAATGTTTAGGAAAGAGGGAGAGAAAATTGTTAATTTTGTTCCACCACTGTTGGTTGTGCTCACCAGATACTTCTCCCTAGAGAAGTAGCCGTATACAATCTTTTTGCAGTTTCAGATAGAGCTCTTGATGCAGCTAGCTGTGAACCTGGCTGTGGAGCCAGATATACACATTCCTGACTACAAAGGAGTAGCTATGCTTTCTGGCACCCGGGGCAAAGATTTGAAACGGCGCCCCCCACCTGTGTTCAGGCCCCCCTTTGGCGCCCCCCCAACCTGCTGCACTCGAGGCACGTGTCCCCCCTGCTCCCCCTAGCTACACCCCTGCCTAAGTACTTTTTACATGGCTGTTTGAAGGTGCTCTCTCAGCCAAGAAATCAGTGAGCATGGAGGGAATGTTGATAAATTTAAGCTCTTTGTGATGAATATATATATATATATATATATATATATATATATATATGTAAATTAATCAATGTATTAATTGTATAATTGGTTAATTAGGTGCCTAGTGATTTAGTCCTTAGATTAATTGTATTGCCTAATATTTTAATACAACCAAATATATATACTATATGAGGTGGTATTGGTTTATATTGTATATGGCTTAAACTGCAATACAGCACACTGAGGATATAAGACTGATATTTCCATGCCTCCGAAGTTATGTGTCAAGTTGTGGGTTGAGTTCTGACTGTGGGGCAACAAGGTTACACTGTGAGGCACCGGAAACTGCTTCCTAGAACCCATAACTTGAACAGTCAAGGGCAACCCTGGTATTCACTAGAGCCTAGGGAGGATAGGCTAAGCTGCGTGGGAAGCCAGAGGTCATTCTGCCGTGGTATGGAAGGTATGGACAGGCATGCAGTGATTACCTGGCTCCAATGGACTGGCAGTAGCTGGATGAGACAACGTTATGGCAACATGGGTCTTATGAAAATATTCAGGCACCATTTTCGACACTTTGGCTTCTATTTTCAAGGCATTTGCTCAAGCTGTCTGCACAATATGCTCATAAGGTTGACCATGCTCACTGTGCTCTTTCCTGCATGTGCACAGAAATTTTAAACTGCTCTTTGACACTATGGTTATACCAACCTGTATGCCCAGCGTAGGTCCAGTGGTCTATAAGGGGTATCCCTAAAAATGGGCACCCCTGGAAGACCACTGGGTTGACTGCCATTAGGGTATTAGGGCCCCAACTATCCCCCAAGGGTGGGCAGGCTGTTTGCAACCCCCGTATTTAGACCACTTGCCAACTCAAAGTTAAACTAAAGGCAAGCCCGACTGTTGTCCCATTGTCTTGGCTACGTGTTGCACTGCCCCAAACTTCAATCTGTTTTTAAAAAGAGCCTGTAGTTCCTGAGTTATTTGTAAAAGTATTAGAGCATTGAAGATGCAGAGAAAAACGAGGAGAAACAGTGGGTGTGGCAGCTAATCAGTGACAGCTAATCAGGATATCTGGGGAGGGGGGGTTCCATTCTCGGTCCACTGAAGGTTGATTGAAGGACCAGGTCAGCAGGATGGAGACTGAAAGCTGAATGAAGAAGTGATTTCCTCACTAGGTAGACCGACATAGCAGGAAGGAGAGTGCTGGACAGACTCAATGTAAGGTAAGTTACTGATATTTATTTGTTACTGTTTTGACTTGTCAGCCACTTTAAGGAATGACTACTCCCCCTTTGCTCGCCAGTTTAATAGGTAATAAAAAAAAGCCGCAGACTAAGGATTTGGTGCCGGGGAGGTATCATGCTGGCTTCAAGCCATAAAATATAGATTTGGTGTTGGGGATTCATCATTTCATCATTATGGCCCCCAGCGGGAGAGTGAGAATTTGATGTAGTGAGTATTATCTTGGCTTCCAATCAGAGACTGAGGATTTGGTGTAGGGAGTATCATCCTGACTTCCAGCCAAAGACTGTGAATTTAGTGTAGGGTGGTATCATTCTGGCTTCCAGCCAGTGTCAGAGGATTTGGTGCTATGGAGAGATCATCCTAGCTTCCAGCAAGACTGAGTATTTGGTGTTTTGTAGGTACCACCCTGGCTTCCAGCAAAGGCTACATTCACACTAGTCTGGCTGCATCTGCAGCATACTTTTTGCATTAATGGCTTGCTGTAGAAATTTGTGTTTTTGCAGCTGTGCTTGACATTTTTCCATGCATTTGTCATTAAAACAAGAAGAAAATTACTTGAGGTCTCCCCTCTCCAAGCCTACCAGCTGGCACACCAGGAAAAGTTGCACTTTAAGGGGTCATTCGTGACCTAGAGATAAGGAAGCGGCTGTATGAGCGACAGGTTCGATTACTGGCCATGGTACATAACTGAAGTGGTCTTGAGCAAAGCAGCCAACCCCCAACTGCTTCCTGACTGCTGCAATCAGGAGACCCCACTGCTCCGGGCATTTGTACACTAACTGCACAGATGGGTTAAATGTGGAGGAAGAATTCCTATGTGTGAGCAAGCATAAAATGGCCATCTATGCCCCAAAAATCCAAATTACCCATGGCTTGGCTGCCCATGGCTTGGATGTCATATGGTAGGCCTCTGGCCATGCCAGTATACCAGTCTCTGTGACCCTTGGTACAGATCTGGTGCTCCCTCGGGGTAAACACTGGGCCTTCTGTACCCCCCCTGGCCTTTAAGGATTTAGGTAATGGGATGGAGGACTATCAGCAATTCACCCACCATGCAGCAGGTGACATGCCACCCCCTCTACCCTTTGAACTAGTATTGGGGTGCCCTTTCAGCCAGAGACTGAGAATTTGGTGCTGGGGAGCTATAAGCATGACTTCAAGCCAGAAATTGAGTACTAGTGAGGTATCTTTCTGGCTTCCAGAGGCTGAGGTTTTGTTACCAAGGGATTATCCTGGCTTCCTGCCAGAGTCAGGGGATTTGGTACTGAGGGGATACAATTATAGCTTCTATCAAGAGACTGAGGATTTGATGTGGGGGAGGTATTAACCTGGCTTCCAGCAAGAGACTAAGGATTTGGTGCCGGGGGGGGGGGGGGGGTATCAACCTGGCCTCCAGCCAGAGACTGAGGATTTGGTGTTGAGGAGCTATCATCCTTGCTTCCAGTCAGAGGCTGAGGATTTGGTTTGGTGGAGGTATCACCCTAGCTGCCACTGAGGAAATTGTTATTTTAGGATTCATCCTAGCATACAGCCAGAAATTGAGAATTTAGTGGCTGGGAGGTAGAGGGGGCACTGCGGCATTTTGTATATCTCGACACTGATGCACAGGTGAGGTAATTAGTGCTTAGACATAGCTATAGAGCTACTATGTAGAGATCCACAAAACATGACCTGTTGAAGGCTCTCGAGGAGAGGGTTGTGGAACACCAACCTAAGAGATTAGTGTAAACATGCCCCCTAGATTATTGTGGACACTGGCCCTGCTTCCATAAACAGCACGGCTTATGTGCAATATGGGTGGTGAAACCTACATTCATAGTTGGCCCGGTCTGTCTAGGGCTGCTGACACTGGAAAACATCTTTGCGCCTGTGTGTGGGACTTCTGGTAGATGGGGACCCATAGTAGGCACCTGTTTGGTAAGAGACCCCTGATAGGTAGGTATCCCTGATAGATTGGAGAATCCTCGGTTCGTCAAACCACCTCAAGTGGAGCCCTGATAGTGAGAACAGACTGACTTATCTCTCGACCAGGACACCTGAAGGACTAAACTTGTCTTCCCTAGGGCCACAGGGCTGCAGGAAATTCCCAGGTCAGGCAACCAAGGACTGAGTTTTGCCGAATCTGTGGGCAACGGACAGACCGGGACTGGAGATCATCAAAAAAGGAGTAGCCAGTAGAATCCAGGGTCGTGGCCTCGAGGAATTGGATTATACATGATAAACAGGACAAGGTCATGAGCAAGAAGCTTTGGATCAGAAAGGAGGACAGTGAGAGGCAGGCAGTAAAGGAGCAGAGTCAATAAACAAGTCAGGGTAGAAGAGGAGATCAGTATCGTAGTCAGAATCCAAGTCAGGTCGTACAAAGGAGAAGACAGAAACTCAGGAACACAACAGGAGAAATGATCAACTGGTACCAAAGGCCAGAGCTAGCTGGGCTTTATAAGCCCCTGCACCTGCGCACAAGTGAACGTGGTTTCGTAGACACACACTGAGCATGAGGAGCTGCCACTTGGTGCCCTCCGCTGGCGAGTAGACAGAACTGCCCTCTGCTGGAACATGGGCGGAACTGCTCTGCTTCTGTGACAGGGGACTCCTGGTAGGTTGGAGACTCCTGGTAGGTTTTGGACCCCTGGTAGGTTTCAGAACTCTTGTTTTGAACAAAGCAACACGTTTTAATGAGCTTCCTCGCAATTGTTGCATTTTAAATTTCTTACATTGCAGCTCAATAGTAAGTACTTATTGGCGACTTTATTAATGTTTTCCTTTGTAAGGCAACTTTTGTTTTAGGTGAGACTATACATCTGGGCAATTGCATAGCGTGCAACTTATTTCTTCCCAGTCATCATGTTCGAGCGGTGACACCAGTGTTTGTTCTTGTGTTTTTTTTTTTGCTGATTATTACTGCAATATACGATTCTCGCCTTCAGCAACATTTTAGTTTGTAGCCTCATTTGCAAAAGTAATTTACAACTGTACTGCCCGGGCCTCATGTTCTGGGATCACAATATATCAGACACTGTGAGATGGAACGGCTTTCTTGCTCCGGGTATAATATTTATACTTTTTTTTTTTCCTTTTTTGTTAGTTCTGTGCTACTCTTAGCTATAAAACATCCTGGCATAAAATATACTGGAGCAAATATGGAAATGTTGTCAGCCTCTATTTCCCTCTAGCTTGTCCCATTGTATCTACATCAATAGGCTTATTGCAGCTATGTAAATCTAACCAGTATGTAATGGAGTTGTTAATCCTATCAGGGCTCTACCGTGGGATTGAGGAGGAAATGCTGTGCGAAGCTAGAAAAAGAGAACAAAAAGGAGAACACTGTACTCAGGGCCATCTCATTGTTACAGACGTCCTCCAGAGATGTCATTGTAATGCCGAGAGGTCTATTTATAGTTATCAGCTTCTCTTCATTACTTGGGAAATGGGTTAGGGGTTGTTAATAGATATAATTCATTACATTTGTTCTGGTTTACGTTCCTCCAGTGGAGCGCCACATTTCTATCAGTCCTTAGGATGAGGATCCACCTTCCTTAAAACTGTCTTTCTGGTGACCAGCCTTAGACTGGGACTGGCCCACCAGGGAACAGGTGAATCCCCCTCTGGGCTTCTGCCCTGAGTGCTCTGCTTCACATAGCCTAACATTTCTCGCTTTATGGAAAATTGGTTACATGTTGTTGATATCTGTAACAGGTAAGCACTGGAACATGGCTGGGGATAGATTTGCTTTACCACCTCATGCTGGCTCCTGAGTGGGAAAAATACTGGTCCTTGGAGGTGAGACTGGGCTGAAGGCAAAGCCACCTAATCATTGCCAAATGCAGGCAGCAGCAGGCCAGTTGGTAGTCAGACATAGTGGTGTCCAATACGGGTTAGAGCGGGTTAGTCGTCATGCCGCTGCTGTGACTGAGCAGAAAAGAATCAATAATACATGCATCAATCAATTATGAAGACATTTTAGACTATCTAACACTATTAGTGCATGTAATGAAGCTCTTCTGTGCCATTTTCAATATTCAAAATTTCAAAGCAAGCTCCATCTATCATTAACAATAATTTGGTTTAATTATTTGTTTTAATTTAAAGGTATCTTATTTAAATTAATTCATTTGTGTCCACACATTATTAGAAGTAGAAGAAAAAGAGCAAAAAATTGGTGATTAATATATTGTATCTATAGATGAATATCACTACCTCAGAGTTAATTAATTCCAGATTAAGTTACGGGGAGGCCGATTCATTAATAGCGCCAGGTAGCGACAGATGAGCGCCAGTAGCGTGATTTTCACAGCGCCCGCTAGTATTCGCTGTGCTTGGCCGTTGTTCGCTTGTTGACAGCGACTCAGTCGGTGTGCGGTAATGTTGAATACGGGGTTAAGAGTCGCTGTTTCACAGGTTCCGCGTTGTATGGGTGCGCCTGACAGCGAATGGCCAGAGCGAACGGCTCCCAGCATATTCATTAACAAATCACGCTCAAAAAATTCTCGCGCTGTGAAATGCTTGTTTAAACCCCAGAGCGCTGGCGGCGATGGCTTAAAAGTAGTTTTTAACCCCCAAACAACCATATTTTTTGATTAAAAAATTAAACAAGTTTTTCTAAACATTTTGTAATATGAATACATTAATATCAGACCT
Organism: Gastrophryne carolinensis; assembly: GCA_027917425.1. NCBI lineage: Eukaryota > Metazoa > Chordata > Amphibia > Anura > Microhylidae > Gastrophryne > Gastrophryne carolinensis. The sequence continues at coordinate 126,067,218 of CM051244.1, read as the reverse complement.
GTTATATCAATTCTGCACAATTTTTTTTTTTTTTTTTTTTTACCTTAAAAAAAATATCTAACATTGCCGTAGTGGTCACAGAATTTTTGACAGTTAAAAAAAAAATAAATAAATAAAAAATCAATTAATTATGCATATTTAAAGATTGCTCCATTGAAATGCATTGGAGAGCGCCAGGGAGCGACAGGTCATACCTGGCGCTGTGATGGGATTAGTAGCGGCGCTGTTCGTTGCAGTCGGCTACATGATGAATCCCGCGCTAGCTGACGCTCTCGCCGGCGCTATCCTCATTTAGCGTGATAAATGCGTGATTGTGTCCGCCGCCTGGCGTTCTGGAGTCGGTAGCCGCCGATAGCTGGCGCTACCTGGCGCTAGTCAGACACTACCTGGCGCTAGCCCTTGATAAATAAGGCCCTAGAACTAATCTATCATTTAAACCCTGAGAATATCTTGTCCCCATCAAGAAAATCCACTTGGATTCCTGATATAAGAATCACCTTTTAAAATCACCTTCCTTGGTAAAAGGCCTATTTATATCGGCAGGGTGTTCAGAAAACCGTCTTTTTATCTTTCTTGTGGTACAACCCACATACTGTAATTTACAGCTGATACATGAAATCACATGTATGGCAACTTTTGTTTCACAATTACAAAAGCTTCGACATTAAAAAAAAATGGGAGTCATATGTTGGTTCACGCGGTGTCCTAGGTTTGGATACGCACAGCCTAACTTTCCATCAGTGTCGGGCTGTGTATGGGGCATGGGAGGTGATTGTCAGTTAGTGCTCGAGGCAGTTTTTTTTCTCACCTGAGGATGGTGGGGTGGGAGGGATTGGTGCGCACATTTGCCTGCGTTAGAGGTATTAAGGTAAGCTATTTTGTGTATCTAGACCAAGCATGATTAAGGGAGTAGTGAATGCCTGAAACGCATAGCCTTCCTTTCCTAATTTATGTCATGAAGGAATTTCAAATCTTTGTGGATGCTAGCATCAGTTGTTTTACCAAGAATCTTCAAATAAAGGATTGGATTTTAACCACATAAGGTGAGCCGGCACTATCTCTTTTTCTCATGTATATATTGGTGGAAGCAAGCCAGCCAGGATCCCTCATTCACTTGCCACTTCCAGGTGGAGTAAGACTAAGGGGCCTACAACCCCGAAACACGTCACCCAAATCAGCCAGGGGACAAGTAGCCTTTCACATATATCTTGCACTGGGTATACAATCTTTTTAATGCATTAGTAAAAGTTATGTTTTAAAGGGCATTGGTGAGCTGGATACATGTTCATAGCATACTTCAGATTTGCAGATATTCCTCCTTGCTCCCAATGGCCCCATTATGGGAATTTTTCTGAGCTGTTATATTTTTTTGAAGCACATGACTTCCAGGTGGAGCTCACTTGAACTTTCTTCTATTGACTTCTTATAGATCTCCCAATCTTAAAGGGCTTGGCCAAACTTTGCTCTTCCAAGCCAGACATTCAACCTTATTTATCCTCAATCTATTATTTTCCCATTCCGCTCCAGGTCAGCTGTGTGCACTGAACGACTCAACACTGCTGGGCCCCTGACAATCTGGGGCTCAGTCGCAATTGCACCGATTACAACCGCAACATTCCGGCCCTGGATCAGACTGGCCAAACATCACACGGGGAGGCTGATTCATCATTAGCGGCAGGTAGCGACAGATGAGCGTCTGTAGCAGGCATTTTCAGAGCGCCCGCTAGTAGTCGCAGTGCTCAGCCGTGGGTCACTACTTTATAACGACTCAGTCGCTGTTCAGTAATGTTGAATACATTGTGAGGAGTCGCTATTTGACCAGTACAGCGCTGTATGGGAGCGCATGTTAGCGACTGCTCATAGCGACCGACTCACACCATATTCAGCAAAAAAACAGCCTCACAAATCTCTGGCGCTGAAAAATACTTGTTTGAAGCCCAGAGCGCAGGAGGCGGTGTGTTTAAAGTCTGTTTTCAAGCATCTATCAACTAGTAACAAAGCGAAAAAACATATGGAATTACATTGTAACAACATTGTAACATGAACACTTTAATGCCAGACCTGTAATGTCATTTTTGAAGAAATATTTAAAAAATGTAAAAAATTGGAAAAAAATGCTATTTCAATGCCAGAAGAGGTCACAGAATTATTTGTGATTTTTGGGAAAAATAAAAAAAAAATTTAAAAAACCTGTTTAAAGTGAAGAAAAGGTTCGTCCATTGAAATGTATGGGGGAGCGACAGGTAGCGAGAGGTCATACCTGGCGCTGTGCAAGGCTGAACGCTGGCGCTGTGCGCAGAGGCTTTGAAAATGATGAATCAGACGCTACATGCCACTATCCCAGTCAATAAACAGATTCTGCTTGATAAATGTGTAATTGCGTGCCGTGTCCGGCATTGACCAGTCGCTATCTGTCGCTACCTCTCATTAACCAGGCGCTACCTGACGCTATCCCTTCTTAAATAACCCCCTATGTTTAGCTTATTTGTCTGTTGTTTGTATGACACTGACCAGCCTGCTTCTGTCAGGAAGGTAGGTCACTTAACAGTGAGTTTAACCTGGCCACCAAAAGGCATTTGTATAGACAATATTACTTTTGTGTTATCACCCACCATATTTTATAAGTGTACTGTGTTTGAAGATGGACATTCAACTACGGATTAATATGCCCTGCTAATCCTGACAGCTGTCATAGGGAAAAACATTTTGTCTGCTAGTTCTTGTATTGTCCATATTGATTAGACACCCTCTAAGATGCTTCTTTTTTAAGTACACATTTACTCTTAGCTTCTGATTCAAGCCAATAAAGACTGAAGAAGGGAACTCAAAGTACTGAATATTTAAAAAAAGAAAAGCCCAGTAATAAAATGTGAACATCCGAGCCAACAATGTGAAACTGTGAAATACAAAAGGTTGATGGCAGAAGTAAACTACAAGGTTCATATAGTCGACCCTTATATGAATATGTCCTCTTTAGCCATGTTTAAATTCACATACTGGTAATTTTCCAACCACATTTGCTGAAAGTTTGCATCTACCACACTACCACCAATTATATTACTGACATTGCTTATGTTTTTCCTTTCAATTGCCTCCAGGCTGTGCCTCTTTGCTCTAGCACTATTTCCCAAAAACACTTACCTTATTTACATATTTAAAGGTTATTTCTTGTCTTAGGCTCGGACTGGCCCACAGGGTTACCATGAAAAAAACCTGTTATGACCCCTGGTCCCAGGGGCCATAGGGAGACCTGGGCAAATGCCCGGTGGGCTATACTGCTTCGGGCATCGAGAGAGGGGTTATTTGTTTTACTATGTATATAATGGTACCAGACAATGATTCTGACCAGGTTCTTCCAAGGTGTGTGGCTGCAGTTGCATGTACTCATCATAGCAGGAGCTATTGATTTCGAAAGATCTCCTACCCTTTCCCTACAAGTGTGAACTTATGGGGGTCCATCTATTGGCCACAAAATGGTCATCAAATGCAAAACTCCCTTGTGTGTAAGAGAAGGTCATGCAAGTTTAAGGAAGACAACAGGATGATTATACAGAGGTGCTTCACCAGTCCCTCTCAGGTAGTGCACACCCAAGGGGATAGGGCGAGAAAAGGATAGACCAGAGGCACAGTACTGGCACTAATTCTTTACCAAGAGGTGAACAAATGGTTCAGAGCTGGATATTTTTATGTTTGTAGTGATAGGTCTGCAAAGTTTCCTCCTGACCAGATTCCTGCAGGTCCTGTTGATCAAGTATGTAATTTTGATTGTACCTTAACCTCCTTTGATTCAATCTTGGTCACTAGAGCCTTAAGGTCTGTGGGAAGCATTTTTAAATGTTTCCTCCTCTGTAGAGTGAGTCTACAAGGCTGATGAATGTGTTTTCATATCCAGACACAGCATATAGGACTAGCCAGACATAACATATTGGACAACATCCGTGATGTGCTAAAAAAAACATGAAACAGGTTGAAGGTCCAAAAATAGCCAGCACAGTCATGTAAGTGTAATGTGTCCCCAATTGGGGACCAGAAACTCTCCATCACGGCACACTGCCTCTGTCACTACCATAGGAGGCCTGGTTCCCCAACTCAAGTTGCACACGGTGGCGCCAAGACTTCTCAGGGTACCTGTCAGCCGAAGACCACCCAGCTGCAAAGTCATTATTGTCCAGGTCTCCTTGACTATGATGATTACGCTCCTCATGTCTCAGTGATCAGCACAGTAACTTTTCTCTCCCTCTCTCTCACCTCTCAAGCACTAAGCCGGCCAGCTAGATCCTCCTTGGGTACACTCAAGTATATGGGCGTGCTGGGGCCTACTTTCTCTGGCCAAGATGGCAACCTCTTGTGATCTCTGCTTCTGGGTGGACTCTCTCTTCCTGCTCTAGACTCCCGCCCAGGCTTGCATAGGACCCTACAGCTCTCTCGTCACCTGAGTACTGAGCAATCTCGTGGGCCCACAATGAGATACTCCTGCGCCCTCCACTGAAATGACAACGAAGGAGTCCAGGTAGGGTGTCGCTCACCAGTAACATTTAAAACATTAAAAACACTCTTATACCTGTTACAAATGTTGTGTCTGTGGACCCTAATCAAAGATATGTTTTGTATAGATGTCCAGTCTCTTCATAACCACCCCCTTCCTCTTTTGGTCCTAAGGTTGGGGGTAAATAAATAAAAAAAACACCTTACTAGGTGGTGAATGGGCTGATGGGCTGTGGGGGATGCCATTCTGTGCAGTCTCTCTGAGGTGGCCAAGCCCAGGAACCTGAAGAACTGGGGGAATGGCACTGGATCTCAGGGGCGAGGTAAGAAGTTTTTTCTGTTGTAACACCCCATCCTGACTCAGCACCACAATTGAAATGAGTCATACTTCTCTTGAGACACAGCAACTCAAAATATTGAACTACTTACCTACTACAGCAGCAGCAGCAGCACACATGTCTGAGTCGATGGACCCTGGCAAGCCTTGGAGTATAGCTGGGTTCAACAGGTCATACACCATTTCTTCAGTTGCATTGAATAGCAGATTTTGTGGTATTCCATCTCCGGTTTGCAACCTTAAACAAATAAGTGTTGTCATGCAAAGGTCCCGCCTAACATCAACATCATCATCTACAACAGCACAAAGCATTGTTACCTTTGTTGCTTGCACTTGTTTATTTTTTGCCTAACAGCATATTTTATGTCAGCAAACTTCCTTTGCAATTGATCCACATTCTTTCGCTCTGGTCCGGTACTATTAACCTGTCTGGTGATAGCCTGCCAAAAGTGGTATTTTACAGATTTTGGTGTAGCTCTCAAACTGCGTCCATACAGCTGATCAAAATGGTCAGACACACCAGTTGCTAAAGCCATACATCGGGCATCATTAAACCTCAGGGTGCCCCGCTGCAAGTGTCAGCTCACATAGGATTGGTCATCATCTCCCTGTGTACTTGGTGAAATAGGGGACATCCTGAGGGGGTGGATTGATCATCACTGGCTGGTGAATGGACAGGGCTGGCTGGGGGGGGGGGGCTGGGTGTCTGGCCCAGGGTTGGCCATGATGATGCTGGAGTGGATGCTGATGGGGAGAGGGGGATATCCAGATTGGAGCTATCCTGCTGCTGCCCTAGACCCCTGCTATGTCTGACACAGTAAGAAGTAGGGGTGCAAGCTCCATTTGGGAGTGGGGGTTGTTGGGGGACTGCTATATCTTGCCCTAGTACTTTCCCTGCTTAGCCTTAGCACTTTTGCTGGAAGAGCACTTGCTTGGCCTAGCACTATGCCTGGGACCGTTTTGGCTTGCCCAAGCACTTTGCCTGTCACTGCTCCGCTTAGCATTATCACTTTTGCAGGAAGAGCTCTTGCTTGAACTAGCACTATGGCTGGGACTACTTTGGCTTGCCCTAGCACTTTGCCTGCCACTGCTCTGACTTTGCCTGAGGTGGTGCTGGCGTAGGCTTGCAGACGAGCTGTTGCACTGTGATCCTTGGCAATCATCCAGCAGGGCATGGCTTGGTTCAGCTGTCCGGCTTTTGTGTGTGCATTTTATTCCAGCCATCCTGACCTATCTCCTAATGGAAACTGCAGTGGTGGAGAGTTGCCTTCTCCACATGTAAGTGTGTGTCTTGAACAGTTTATACTTCCCTAATATGTAACTGCGTATGCATACGCGTCAAAGTTTCGGCGTATGCCAACTTTCGGGATCCGCTGGGGCGCATTAGATGACGCAGAGACCTGCATCAGAAATAGCATTCTCTCTGTTCACCCACAGTCAGCAGAAGATCATCATGTGCGTAGGTACACCAAATGCCTGTATTTGCATGCGCTTAGGCATAGGTTTAGTTAATCAGGATCACCAGTGTATAGGCAGTCAGGCCGATGGGGCATAGCTAGTCGGGGGCCCAAATGTCTAGGAAGGCAGGGTGGAAGGAATAACACAGGCAAAAGCTAGTGTGCACATAGGCACCATGCAGGGACTGTTTGGGGCAAGGTGGAGCTCTTGGTGCATAGCTGGGTGTGGCAGCCACATAACGGAGGGGGGGGGGGCAGCCCAGGTGTTAAGAACACCACCTAATAAGATCTGTTAAATAAGCATGGCAAAATAACAATGCTGAGCTAAAGTGTATGAGGGGTGTGGCCGGTAACAATCTGCTAGGCTTATTTTCAATATGCCTATGATGTTTTTTTAATTATATGTATTTGTTCTACATTTTAGATGATGATGACATACCGATATGACTTCCTGCCCGACATATATACCAAGAGGACGTTGGAGGAGACCAACACCACCTACACTTACACACAGATCATCCAGCATTGGTCGGACCAGAAAAGGAGGAGGAAGCCCCAGGTGCGAAACTATTCCCAAGTAAGTGACAATCCTTGCCTAAACATTCACATTCACTATCACATTCACATTAGTCAGGCCTGTTTAGTCAGGCCTGTCAGTGTGTTTAAAACAATGCTATCCTCTTCTATTGTCAGAGTTCGACCAAACAGTGCGGCTCACCCGGAGGCGACAAGTCCGGCCACACTCCTCTGCAGGTGAGCCCCAATCTCACCTGGACCAACCTGCAGTGGCGGAGACCCAGATGTTGGGCAGGGAGTCTCAAGATAGTGGCCATGATGAGTCAGGTATGAGCAACACATGCAGGAGACACAGACTAAACACTCACACATATGTGTAATATTGTTGTCTTTGGTGATATTTGATTCTAGATCACCAAGAGGGACATGTGGGTAAACAGCAAGGGGACTCAGAAGTTGGGATGCCCCAGCAAGAGGATGAAGAAGGTGGGTGATGTCCCACACACAACACAAGCCAATTAACACTTCTAACACATTCACTAACAATTGTTTTTGTTTTCTTCTAAGACAAGTGACTATTTATTAACATGCCTTCTTCAACAGCTTTGCAGGAAGCAGAGGCTAGACACCAATTGTTTGATTTTTGTATTTTAGAGTCCACAGAGAAGATGCACAGCAGCGCCTACAGAAGCTCTCATCTGTTATGCATAGGTTGGTGGGGGAGATGAGCTGGCCACAGCCATGGGGAGCCACCCACCTTTAAGCACTGGGAGCCTGCCACCTTATTTTACCCACCCCCACCAACAACATTGTATAAAGGTTTTTATAATATTTAAAAAAAATGTTATATGTTATTATTAAAAAAGTTACATTTTAAATAAAACAAATGAATACAACATTTTACAAATAAAAAAATATAATTAAAAATAATTACAATAATTAAAACAAATAAATGAACCATTACAAATAAAAAAGATGAAATTAAGAATTATGTTTAATCTTATTTTATTGAGTTTTAAGCATATCACAACATTACAAATATTAATGACATAAAACACAGTACAATAGACATGTCAATACAATACAACACCCGTATCGCCGCAAGTCTCCCTTCTCAGCTGTCCCAGCCTCGTTCCTCCCAACCAGCCCGTGGGCCTGCTGGCATCAGCCACCTGGCCAGACATTCCTCTTCCCGTCTTCCACCTCCCCAGGGGCATGAGACGCCGACCCGTCCATACTGCATATCAAATGATGGGAGCCGGGCCCCCAAAAAGAAAAGGCGTCCCAGCGTGATTCCCCAGGAACTCCTGGCTAGGACCTGCCGTTTGGGGCCCGCAGCCCCTCAGCCCTTGTTAAGCCGGAAATAACACAAGGACCCCCACATGAAAGGGAACACACACACATACACACCAACATGGACATTGAAACACTAAGGTTTTCAATTGAGGGAAGGGGGGGAAAAAGGGGGGCAGGGGTCCCGAACCATCCACTGTTTCCCTATACTCCCCACTACCGCTCTCTCCTCTTCCCCCTCCCACCCTACTGTAGTTCTAATATCCTCTTTAGACCGACGTCCGAACCCTTAAACATTATCCAGGCTACCCATGTCTGCATGTATGCCTCCCCCTCCCCCCTGAGATCTGCCGTTAGCTCCTCCATCCTCATAATATTATTGAGTTCTTTATACCACTCCAGTAAAGGGGGAGCCGTCACGTTCTTCCAATACCTCGGGATCACCATCCTACCCGCAGAAAATGTCTCAAAGTCCCCTTCTTCCCGGCCTCCTTACTACCAGGGAGCATGGACAGCAACGTGATTTCTGGAGTGTTCGGGATCCGAGTCCCATATGCTTCCTCGTACAAAAGCAGGACCTTGGCCCACAAGCTATATATACTTGGGCATTCCAACCAAACATGTAGCAGTGTACCCCGGCCTGCGTTGCATCTCCAACGCATGTCGGGCACCCTGGGGAAAATCTGGTGAACCCGAACTGGGCTTCTATACCACCTGGAGATCAGCTTAAAGTTTTTTTTCTGAGCTTTACAGGGTCTCGCCATTTTATGGGTGAGGTAGAACGCCTTTTCCCAGTCCTCATCCTCAAAAGTCCTCCCGATCTCCCTCTCCCACTCTGCTACAAAGTCTAACTTCCCTGACTCCTCTTCCCCCAGGATACCGTACAAGGTCGAGATTACTCTCCTGGGTCGTTCCGTAGCCTCCAGCACGTCCTCAAATTGGGTCCTATCTCTTGTTATTTCACCCAGATACCCTAAAGAGCCCAAGTAGTTACGCAGTTGGCTCACTGCCAACCATGACACCCCTAAACCCCCCCCCACACTCAGCTCCCTCTCCGTGGGTGGTCTGCCTTCCACTAGCTTGTGCCTCAATTTTGTTCGTGAGGTTCATTTCAAAAACCTCGGAACCCCCAAACCTGGTAAGAACTCCGGGTTGCCGAACAGCAATAGCAGCGGGCCCGGTCTAGTTGCGATTTTCAGGCTCCTGAGACAGTCCTCCCACGTCAGGAGGAGCTGGGCCGTCAAGAATGGCAGTTTTCCTTTTTGCAAAGCTTTCGGGTCCACCCAGGGAAGAGACGTCACGTCCCAAAACATTGTTTAGACCCCTCTCCATGGTACCAGTCTACCATCCTGGTCAGCACAGCTGCTCTATGATAATTCTCTATATCCGGTAACCCAGCCCCCCCTCCCCTTGGGCCTGGCTAGTTTACGGAGACTCAGTCTTGGCTGCCCTCCTCCCCACACAAACCTCACGATTAATGACCTCAACTGCCTGAAAAAAATGTTTGCTGCCATGTACAGGTACCGTCTGAAATACATATAACAGTTTAGACAATACGTCCATCTTCAGCACTTTATCCTCACCATCCACGAGATGCTCTTTCTCCCATATTCCTCTAGATCCGCCCTTGTCTTTACAAGTAAAGGGTCATAGTTTAGACTAAATAGCAAGGCTGGATCCTTTGGTATAAGGACCCCTAAGTAGCTTACGGCCTCCTCGCACCACTTAAAAGGAAAGTTCTTTTTCAGCCTCTGAACCAGGCACCGGTCTACCAGACTGATGTTTTCTGGAACTCCTGTATAATTGACGATAAAGAAATGTGGGTATGTAATATATAGAAGTAAGTCATCCGCATACAGAGCTAATTTATGCATCTTACCTCCTACCTCTATCTCCTTAACGTTAGGGTTCCTTCTCAGAGCGACCGCTAGATGCTCCATCACCAGCACAAACAACAAGGGCGACAGAGGGCAACCCTGTCTCGTCCCATTCCCAACCGGAAAAGCAGATGACAAAAGCCCATTTGTTCTTACTCTTGCTGTGGGACCTCTATAGAGTGCTTGTATCTTCCCTCTCAGGACCGGACCCATTCCTGCCTGTCTAAGAGTATGTTCCAGAAACCTCCAACTGACCCTATCAAACGCCTTCTCGGCATCGACCGACAAGAGACACATAGGAATTTTATTGGCTCTCGCATAAGAATTTAGAAGGATAGTCTTAATTGTGTTGTCCCGAGCTTCCCTTCCCGACACAAACCCTACCTGGTCTGTATGGGCCCAAGAAGGCAGCAATCTCTTCAGTTGGTTAGCAATCATTTTGGAGTAGAGTTTTACATCCACATTAATTAGAGAAATAGGCCTAAAACTGCTGCAGACTGTTTGCTCCTTCCCCGGTTTGGGCAAGATCGTGATGTGGGCTTCTAGGGTCTGCGTCGGGAAGCCACATTCCTCTGATACTGTGTTAAAGGTCTTAGTCATGAATGAGGACAGCTGGGCTTATAAAATTTTACCGTGAAGCCATCAGATCCTGGGCTTCTCCCAGATGGGGTCCCAGCCAATGCCTCCAATAATTTCAATTGCTCAAACGGCTCCTCCAAGGCGTCTCTGTCCAGGGCATCAAGGACTGGCAACCCCATGTCTTCTAAGTTCCTCTCTACCTCCCTCTCCAGGGCCTCCCCCACCCCCCGCCCCCCTTCAATGTTGTATAGCTGGGAATAAAACCATCTGAAAACCTCCACAATTCCTTTGGGGTCATGCACAAGTTCACCTGCCATGTCTTTTTTAGTCGGTATGTACGTTTGGCGCTGTCTGGGGTGTAAAAGTCTAGCGAGGGGACGTCCGCATTTATTGTTATGTTTGTAAAAAAATCTATTCGCCAATTCCCTCTGCCTGCTAGTCATTTTGTTTAGTAAACCCAACAACTTGTTTCTAGCTTCCATCAGCTCCATCTTAATAGCCGGGGTCGGGCTCCGCTTGTGGGAAATTTGCCTGGAAATGCTATCCAACAACCCCTTCACCTGTGTGCCCCTCTCCCTCTTCAACCTAGATGCGTGCTGAATAAGGACCCCCCTTAAAGTACACTTCAGGGCCTCCCATTGTATGGGGAGCCCAGTTGTGTCGTTCTCATGATTTCTCAGGAAATCAGCAATCCCTTCTGCAACCGCCTTGGAACACAACTCGTCTTGCAAGAGGCCCTCATTCAGCCGCCACTGCCATGGACGCTCCACCAGCCTAGGCAACTCCAACGACAGCAGCAAAGGAGCATGGTCTGACCAAACTTTGGTGTCGATGGTTGCTACCGGGGACCACTGAAGTGCATGGTGACTTTTGAAAAAATAATCCTACTATAAGAAGCATGAATGTTTGAGTAAAAAGTAAAGTCTTTGACCCCGGGTTGCAAATCCTCCAAACGTCAATCAGTTGTCTTTCATGGAGCAGTTTTTTAAAGGCTCTTAGCTTCGTGTAGGACAGAGATGACCTCCCCGTTGAGGTATCTATCGATGCTCTATTGCCATATTACAATCCCCCCCTAGTATCACCACCCCCTCTGCAAAATCCTCCAGGGCCCAGAGGATCTTCTGAGCTGCCTTTACCTGATCTGTATTTGGCAGGTAAACATTAGCCAGAGTTAACGTTCTCCCCCCCTATTTGAGCCTTAACAAATACATATCTGCCCTCCGGGTGTATCGCCTTATCCAGGGATACAAATGGTGTGCTCCTGTGGATCGCTATTGATACCCCCTTAGTTTTGGCTTCAAGGTTCGGGGCATGAAACCAAGTGGGAAAATTTTTGTCTTTACAGTTTGGTATCTTGTCTGCCCTGAAGTGAGTTTCCTGCAAGAATAGAACATGGCATCTCTTTTTGTACAAGGAATACAAGATCTGTGACCACTTGGAGGGGTTATTCAGGCCTTTCACGTTAAATAAACATAATGTAATGCATGGACCCCCCCAAAGGTCTACTCATGACTGTGGATCCGCTCAATCTTGAACGCCATCTCCGGCAGTCTTCTGAGCAGAGAATTGAAGATTGACTGCGCTGCTCTGAGCCTGTCGCCACCGATCTCTTCCCCTGTCGCCCTCATTTTGACTTTGTTTCTTCTTCCCCTGTTTTCAAGGTCATCAAGCTGTAACTGCATCTCCCTTTGCTGTCTCCGGACCCCCCGCTGTAAACCGGCCAATTCTGACAATTCTCGGGACAGCTCATCACGGTTTCTCTCCACGGCCCCCACTCTTGTGTCTAGCGTCGCCGTCTGTTGTTGTAGGTCCTCGATATCTTTTCTCACCTCCTTCTCAATACGGAGCACCATTGACTCTAGATCCGCCTTAGAGGGCAGGGCTTGCAGGTCCTCCTTGGAAGCCAAGGATTGCAGGAGATTTCTTAGGGCCGTCCCCCCGAACTCTCCGTCTGCTTGGGAAAAGCCGTCCCACCGAGGGGTAGTAGCCTGGGAAACGAACCCCTCCGCCATCCACACCATTCGGGCTCCGACTGCCGATCCCGGTCTCAGCATCTCTGGGGAGAATTGGGCAGGGCTTCCCTGGCTTGGGCTGGGGCTGGCTGTGTCCTCTGTTCCTATGCCCTGTAGGGATTCCAAGGGATCGAGCCTCATCCCTCCCATGCTGCCATCACTGCTGCTACTGCTTCTGCTAGATTCAAACTGCAGGTCTGGGCTTGGTATGGGCCAGCAGACCCTCTTTCTGGGATTTATGGAGGGGATCTGTACAGTACACTTCAGCCACCCCTCCACCTCTCCTTGGGATGGGTCTCCTGTCAGCTCCATAACGTTGGTGGGGCTCTGGGGCATTATATCTTCCTCTGTGACAGCCCCGTGTTTCCTCCCCCCCACAGTGCCTGGGACAGCCTGCTCCCTCTGGCCGCATTCACCGGCGCCTCTGCCCGGATCCAACAGCATGTGCTCTGCCTCCAGCCCCCCTCCTCTCTCCTCCTCACCTGGGGCCATTACACTGTCTGCTGCACGTGGTCGCAGCTCCTCCGGTCCTTCCTCACATGGCCCGCCGCCTCTCCCCCTCGCAGTGTGGTGATCGGGGGACAGGGCCTCTCTCCCCTCTGCCACCTCCTCCTTCGCAAGCGCCTGCCGCAGCGCTGCAGCCGGTGCCATCTTGCCCGCCTCCTCCAGCTTCTTCATTGTGGCCGGGGGAGCCAGAAATCTGCCGACCTCTGCCCGCTTTTCCTCTTCTTTTGGGACCCCATGTCAGTGGATCCCACTTGCCCAGCCTGGTGATTGTCTGCTTCACGTCTCGGGCCGCACGGAGCTCAGCAAAAACGCTCCTCACTTGGCCATACTCGGACCACGCCCCCCGAAATTAAGAATTAAATAACGTTGTGGTGTCTTTCATTTAATATAATTTACAATCGTAGTAATGTTGACATTATATCTATTTGGGTATCCCAAATATACATCTATCAAGGAGAATGAGCTTCACTGGAGAGAAGAAAGTGGTAAAGGTAAGCATTAGGAAGAGTAAATGAAGAATGCATGCTAAACATGAAAGTGATAAAGGTAAGCATTTGGAAGAAGAAAAGAAGAATACACGCCTCGCATGAAAGTGGTAAAGGTAAGCATTAGGAAGAAGAAAAGAACAACAATGTATGCCAAGGATGAAAGTGGTAAAGGTAAGCAATAGGAAGAAGGAAAGAAGAATGCATGCCAAACATGGCATGGCATGCTAAGCACTTTGGAGCAAAAGAGACTTGGCACAGCAATAAGAAAGTAATGAAATACCAGGGCCAGAGGCTGAAGAATGGCAACACATATGCCTACAAGCCTGTGTATGCGTATGCATTCTGGATAGACCTACAAAAAATGTAATTTACGGGCTAAATTAAGGGTAAAAGCAGACGCTTTTCGAAGGGAACTAGTAGGACCTCGTTGGACACTGAAACATTATGTAGCAGGGTAAGTTGAAAACGCTGGATGGTGGGTCATTCGCTTCAAACAAAACTGATGTCTATCACTTAAGCCGGGAAAGCTGTAGGCACAGTGCTTTCGATGGATCACGCAATGAGGACAGAACGAAGTTCTTCTTATGGAGGCCTTGAATCATGCGAACGCACCTACTAGCAACGAGAAATATGTGTAACGAACGCTACAAAACTATTATAGAATGCTCGAAATCAACTTTTGTATTAAGCCTAAGTTCACTCTCCCCCTAAGCGGCTTGTCCCCTTTATTACAAAGCTCCCAAGTCTAACCTCCCACGCAGCCATCACATCCACCATTGTGCTGATGAGGGTTACTAGCCTGAAACATGTGTCCACAAGTAGGAAGTAATGGCAGTGCGAATATTGAGAATATATCCTCAAGCATTTCAGATGGTTGCAGTAATCAGTCATCGCATTTTGCTTACTAAACAGGAAACTTACTTCTAGATTCGCCAGCCATGAAGTTAGCCATCAGCCTATGAACCCTGTTTCCTAATATAATGCAGCCTTGTTGATGACAGACTATTTATGGGTACCATTAAATCAAGCCAATGTTCTAGAAATTAAATTCCTGTACTGAATGCCCCAGGTGAACAGAGCAACTCCTACTGCTTTTAAATGTGTTTTACTAAAGCTTCTTTATATGCAGTTTGTGACCTAAACACGGATAATGCTGTTTATCTATCACACCTGACCCTATGGGGTAAACATTTTATGTTCATCTTAAAGTGGACCAACACCCAGGGGTGATCGGCCCGGGAATCTATAAGATTCCCAGGCCGATCACCTCCATCACCGCGGGGCATCCGAGATCGGGATGTCCCGGGGGGTAAACCCCCCCCCAAAAGACCCAAAAAACCTTACCTTATCGGCGACGGATCAGCCGCCCCTGCCTCCCGCGCGTTTATGAATGGCCGGCGCGCGCGTGCCATGTAAGAGGGACGCGCGGCAGGCGGCGGTGGTGGCGGCGGCTTGTCCGTCGCTGAAAAGGTACGTTTTTTGGGGGGGGGGTTTCACACAGCGGGGCATCCTGATCTCGGATGCCCCGCTGAAGTGGACCAACACCCAGGATAGTGAAAATCCTGGGTGTTGGTCCACTTTAAAGTCATTTTTCAGGTTAACATAATAGTGCTGGGTGCCCTACCTTATCTGCATATCCACATCTCATGCCATCTGGCCCAATTGACAGGCACCATAGGTCACAATAATGCCAAACTCCCCTTCCATTGCAGTCAATGGCAGGGGCATGCCAGGTCTTGACATGCTCCCATTATTGCAGTCAATAGAGTGCTAAGATTGCTGTAATTATTGGCAGGGACAGCACCCCGTTGAGATTTCAGATGTGGCTGATGATCGGTGGATCTGCCAATCAAGACACCCAGCAAGCATCATCTACGGAGGAAAAGGATGAGTAAAAAGCTTTATTGACCTTTAGCAATCATCTGCATTTTTTTATTCTTCAGAAAAATCACTTCCCTAAAAGGAAAGGTTATTGCTTAAAAATTTCCCCACAGCATTGATCCATTTCAGCTACTTATGCCTTCTTCACTTGGGATGACAGTACACTCCCCACCTGCTCCAGGACTACCTTCTACCTACCTACTGCTACCTTCAATCACGCATCTAGACTGGCAACTGACTGCTCTGCATTGCCAGTCTGGAGTTTGCATGAAATCTCGTTGAAGTCACCTGCACCAGGATCCTTCGACAAAACGAGGCATCGCTATTCACTGCTGGCTGTCATGTGGTCCATGTATCCACCAGTGGCTGCAAAAGTGGAATCTGCTCTGGACCATGTGACGGCTGATGTGTTGCAGGTGACTGGGGGATTGTGTAGGTGTATGTATGGGGGACTCCAGCGATCTTGTTTCCCCCCACGTCTGTCACAATGCGGTCCTTCACCAATTGGCTAGGAAATGGGCGTTGGAACTGTTTACTTTTTGTTACTACTGTACTTAAGAAGACACTGCTGCCCTCCTCCCCCCTATCAGGCTGTTCCGCCCTGTCACTTTCAGTCACTTTTTGCTGACTTTTTACAAACTTCAAATAGGATAAAACTACAGAAAGTAGTATATTAATCAAATATCTTCTTCTACATCATAACATGTACATTTCCACAGTTGTGCAATAATAGTCATTTTTAAAGGCCCATTCGACTTTTTGTAAATTTTCCTTTTGGCATGGTATCTAAAGTGCAATTCTTTGTCATGCCAGCAAGCTCTGCCAGGATCCATTTTGTTTGCTTCACAATCACACAAATACACATAAACATAGCAATAGGGGAGCTAAATGAATTGTATAAGCCCATGGACTCTGGACCAGAACATTCACACAAACAGGACATGGGTTACGGCCAGTACAATAAGGAAGCCATTGAAATGGGGGGGGGGGGGGCAGGAGACATGTGACAGCTCCAGGGACCCCCTCCCACCCTTGCGCATAGAACTTGCAAAGCAGCTGTTCCTCGGGACGCAACGATTAACAGGCTGGTAATAAGGATGCAGCAGCTTGCAGGCATCCAGCGATGGATGTGGGTAATTATAAAGATCCCCCGGGAAAATAATGACACCAGACAGGCACATTTCTGCAAACCGCAGGGGCTTAATTAAAGCAGTGGGGGCATCTTATAATGAGGGAGGGGGGTAAGGACGGGGAGAAAATGACACATATATGAAAGAGACATTAGGTCGATAAGGGATGAAGTGATGGCATCCACCTTCTTTCATCTCTAGCTCCGTACAGAAGTCAAAATTCTGTTGATGGCTTTACAGGGAATCGTCAATTAAAAATTTTTATCAAACAAGCAAAAATCATGCCGATATGGCCACAGGCCTATAAATTTGCCACATCAGCTGTTCATTATAGTTTTAAGGGTGAACCCGACCTTCTGAAATGAGTAAATAAAATTAAGGACCAGCTCTACTGTCTTATCAGGTGGTAAAATGACATTTGTCAGATCACTATTATACTAAAATGACTGAAAATGTAAATATTATAATACACGTTTATTTGTATTTGTATGTATATTGTCTATTGTGGAGCTGCATAGGGTAAGTGTTATGAAGACAGCGCTGATCTTAGGTTAAAGCGGATGAAACTTACCTGTGTTTTGGCTTTCTTTACTGGGATATCCCAATATGTGGGAGTGTGAAACCCCCAGGAAAGCGTTGAGGCCGATTCATTAACAGCGGCAGGTAGCGACAGTTGAGCGACTGTAGCGGCATTTTCAGAGCGCCCGCTAGTAGTCGCTGTGCTTGGCCATTGTTCGGTAGTTGATAGCGACTCAGTCGG
Organism: Gastrophryne carolinensis; assembly: GCA_027917425.1. Classification (NCBI taxonomy): domain Eukaryota; kingdom Metazoa; phylum Chordata; class Amphibia; order Anura; family Microhylidae; genus Gastrophryne; species Gastrophryne carolinensis. The sequence goes on along the minus strand of CM051244.1, from coordinate 126,049,896 downwards.
TTTGCTGTAATGTTGAATATTGGGTGAGGAGTCGCTATTTGACAGGTTCCGCGCTGTATGGGAGCACATGATAGCGACTGGTCAGAGCGACCGGCTTCCACCATATTCATTAACAAATCACGCTCAAAAAATTCTTGCGCTGTAAAATGCATGTTTAAACCCCAGAGCGCTGGCGGCGATGGGTTAAAAGTATTTTTTAACCCCCAAACAACCATATTTTTGGAAACCAAAAAAAACAAGTTTTTTAAAATAATTTTGTAATATGAATACATTAATATCAGACCTGTAATATCAATTCTTAAAAAAATTATTTAAAATGGCAGAAGTGGTCCCAGAATTTTTCACATTTAAAAAAAAAAAAAAAAAAAAATAATAATTAATTATGAATATTTAAAGATTGTTCCATTGAAATGCATTGGAGAGCGCCAGGTAGCGAGAGGTCATACCTGTCGCTGTTCAAGGTCGGACGCTGACGCTGTGGGCTGAGGCTGGAATAATGATGAATGAGTGGCTATATGGCGCTATCTCAGTCGCTAAGCAGGATTGGCTTGATAAATGTGTGATTGTGGTGGGGAGCCGGCGTTCTCGTGGCGTGGCCCGTCAGTACCGGCCGCTCACCAGTCGCTACCTGTCGCTATTCCTTGTTAAATAAGGGCCTATGTATTCTTAACTCACAGGGCATGTGTGGGCTCTCCTCCAATCAGAATGAATTTCCTGGTGACACCAGCCAATCAGAATAGATTGCCTCACTCTGCAACCTATTTTGAATTAGTTCAGTGCCAGATGCCGCCTACCTAGTGCATTTCAACACCAGCCATTCAGAGGGGCCAGAGGGTTTTGCTGGTAATGGTGCTGCAGCCATTGGTGAGTCCACAGCTCAAACTGAGGAATTTCATACAACAGGGCATCCCAAATTCGGATGTCCCATGTAGAGAAGATTGGCCAGCCTTGGAGTTGTTTAGACTCCAGGGCCGGATGATACAAGTTTTGGTCCACCTGAAGATGCGCCTTGTGAAAATATTTAATATGGATTCCTTAACGCAGAACAAAATACATGATTTTCACTCTCCTAATTGTTCATTTCCCCTAGGGCATTTGGGGTGCTCCACTATGTGAAACCCTGCTATGTGAAGCTCATGATTGCAACAGTCAGCATACACTTAAACCAGACCAACAGCCTGGTACAGTTGGAAAAGAAAGGTAGCGCCTATTTTTGAGCTTCCTCTCCCAACTGACATAACTGAAATGCACAGTAACAGGAAGCCCAGCATGACTTCCTGTTTGCAGGTGGCCTGCAAGCCCATGAGCGTCCATCTTGTTTTTAAAATTTATCCCAGTAGGCATTAGAAAAAGGTAAATTATTTTTTATGTGCAGCAATCTAGATTGCCGTGGGAGGGGGCATACGAGCACTGTTTGTTGCGTTAGTCTACTTTTAATTCATTTTTGACTGTTGGTCCGCACCAACACCCACAAAAACAACTAAGCTTTAATCAAACAAACATGAAAAGACACTTACCTTTTGAATATCCTTGCAGCCCTCGGGCCCTTGCAGTGCCTGTTTTCTGGAAACTCCTTGGCCGGAAGTCCCGCCCTCCAGCTCTTGGACGTGTCCTTGACAGGCGTCTGGACTCCTTAGACGTGCATACCAGTCCTCTTCTATCTTCAGGGATCGCGGGATTTCAGTTTCGTTTCTGTTCAGGGGTGACATCATCGGGGTGGGCGTGGCCTCTTTCTTGCAGTCGTCCTGGGTTTTTTTTCCCCTATCCTGTTAGAGTGCGTTCGCGTGCACAAGTAGAGATTACAAAAAAAAAAAAAAACGCGCATGCGCAGTAGCGCCGCTTTAGGTACAGTGAAGCGCCGCTGGCTCCCCAATGCAAGTGGCGCTTCACATACCTACTGCGCATGCGCAAGATTTGCTAGAGGAAGAGGTTAAACGATCTCTTCCTCATAGAAGCAAATCCAAGATGGCGGTGCGAACAAGAAAATTATGCAACGCTATCGTTAAGGGGTCCTGGGGTGTGTCGTCGTCGTCGTTTATTATTTTTTGAGGGAAAAAAAACAAGAAACGGCAGGGTGTTGGTCCACTTTAAAGATACTGTAAACCTACTGGCCATAATAAGGCAACAAGCAGCATGCCACATCACAGTAGTCCCACAGGTGTATAAATACAGCAGAGCAAGCTCATGATTTATAAAACTGCAACATCATTAGCCCTTCCCAACTCATCCAGGATCCGGAAATTGAAGCAAAGAAAGTGGCTTCACTTAGAATACATAAGATGTTTACATGGACTGGGACTTTAGGCATCCCTCTCTACATACAATCAGGGCACTGGCAGTCCAAACTAATTCTGTCAGCCACTCAGAGGTTGCTTCCCTCTGCATCATTCAGATAGTGGCTTTCATACCCATAGCAGGTATGACCATAGCAAAGCGGGTCCAGCACTGGAGTTTTTGGATGTGCTGAACTGGCACATCTAAAAGGTAAGTAAAGCAATGGGTCCAGATGGAATCCACCCCAGAGTTCTAAGGGATCTCAGATTTGTGATTGCAGCCCCTCTGACTGATTTACTAAACCATTCACTTTCAACTGGTGAGGTTCCAGATGATTGGAGAATGGCCAATATCGTACCAATCCATAAGAAGGGGAGTAGAGAAGAAGCCAGTAATTAAAGGCCAGTTAGTGTCACATCTATAGTGGTCAAACTAATGGAAATATGGAATATAAAAAAACAGATGATTTCCCATCTAAAAATTAACAACCTGTTGGAGCCAAACTTGCACGGCTTTACCGAGGGCAGATCATGTCACACTAATCTTATTTATTTGATAACACGACAATGTCACTAAAGTGTTAGATGAGGGTGGGGTTTGCCTATCTGGATTTTAGCAAAGCCTTTGACATTGTACCACAGAAGGAGCTCATAGATAAGTTATTGAAGGTAGGACTCAATCCCTGGATAGTTCAGTTGGCTGAAGGATCAGTATCAGGGTGTTGTTGTTGATAAAGCCACAAGGCTTTGTCCTGGGCCCCATTCTTTTTAATATGTTTGTAAGTGACCTAGGAGAAGGCTTGATAGGCAAAGTTTGCCTGTTTTCTGATGATACAAAGACGAGTAATAGGGTGGATATTCCTGGAGGTGTCTGCAACATAGGAAATGATTTAGCTTCACTGGATAAGTGGTCAAAACTGTGGAAACTGGAGTTTAATATCTCTAAATGTAAAATCATGCAAGTTCTGAGTACCGTATAGGGAGTACTGTGTTAGTCAGGACTTTGTAGGAGAGAGATTTAGGGATACTGATTACTGAAAACTGCAAGATGAGTGGACAGTGTAGCCAGGAATTAAGAAAAGCAAGCAGGATGCCCCGCTGCAGCTCGAGGCATCACCAATAGGAAGAGGAAGGTTGTAATGCCCTGGTGCAAAAATGGTTTAAGGACTTAAAAAATGTAAAACTCATTAGGAGAGACTTAAAGAACTTACTTTGTACAGCCTAGGGAGGGGGCATGATTGAAACCTTTCAATATGTGAGAGGATTGAATAAGGTTCAGGAGGGAAGTGTTTTAGAAAAATGATAGAACAAGGGGGCACAGCCTGAAGCTAGTCGGAGGGAAACTCAGAAGCAATGTTAGAAAATATTATTTTACAGAAAGAGTAGTAGATGCTTGAAACACACTTCCAGAGTGTATCGGAAAAATCAACAGCAAGTGAATGTAAAGCCTGGGATAAGGGTACATCTATCCTAAGGGCAGACTAGATGGACCATATGGTCTCCTTCTGTTGTCAACCTTCTATGTTTCTATTGTGTCCTAGGCACAGGCTCTCAAGTATCTAGTGGAAAATCCAGCCCAGGCAATAGCCCTAGTGTGACTGCATTAGCAGGAAGGCAAATGGCTAGCAGCTGATATGCAATGGCCTAGCAAGATTGTACAATTTAGCCAGTAGAGAAGGCAGGAGAAGGCTTTTTCTATGCAATGCTCAGTGTCTCTATCGTCACTCTCTTCCCCTAAGCCCAGATTCTGTCCATCTTATGAAAGACACGCAGCGAGAACAGTTCACATGTTTTCACGGTCAGCGGGGGCTTTCAGCACGTCTTCTGTAGTATATTTAGAACAGCTGGAGGTCAGATGATAAATTTCCTCTGGTGCCACTGTTTATGTATATCATAACGGGATATGGGACAATATCCAACATGACCTTGCAGCTTTGGAGCAGCGGAAGGTCTCATCATCAGGCGTGTGGACGGATTCAAAAAACCCAGGATTTCACTTTCTCTGAGCAGTATTAGGAAGGGTTAGCCTCAGGCAACGCTAGCTTAATTCCTATGTAATGATCAGCGACCTGTTGAGTAAAAAGCTTCAGGGTCGGGATCACAGTATGATAACTTCATTTCTATATGCTGATGTATCGACTGCACAGCATAGGCATCTTCGTCCCTTCAACATATGGATTTCATCAAAGCCATTATATATATATATGTTGTATATAACCTATAAGATAAATAATATTATGAGCAAGTGAACTGTTAACTTGTAGTTGGGACAATCAGACCATCAGAGATGTCTGAGCCCCATACAACTTCAATCTCTGGGTCCCTTTCCATGCATCTACATTAAAGCAGATTTAATCCAGAGCAACACTCAAAAATTAGTATTTTTTCGGGGGGGGGGGGGGGGGCGTGGCTGGCTGCCGAGAGAGAAGGTCGCACTGTAGATCAGCTCGGCACCCCGGGCAGGCAATAGGGCGGCTACCTAGGTTAATCCGGTGCCAGGAGACTCAGACAGTGCCTCTAGACCCTGCGGAGGCTGGCACCATCTCGATGGGCAGGAGCGGAGGTGGAGGTAGGAGGAGGACGGCGCCTACGCACCAACATAGTTCGAGGCTCAGCGCGGGTCCAGCAAAGATGGCGGAGGGAGACGGCGCATATGACTTACAAGAACAGCTGCGCCAGTCGGGTGATCGTCAGACAGAGCCCGCGAACGGGACTGCAACCAGCCAGCAAGTGCTCCCCGACAGAAGCTGCGATGAAGGAGGTGCGCCAGATCTGGAGTGGGCGGCCATGGCTAAAGGTCAGCAGTCGCGTTTGGCGGGAAACAACGGCGGGGGAGCGGGAGAGGCGAATGGCGGCGGCGACAGTAGCAGAGCTGGCAGCCCTCTCCCTACCACCGCATGTGGCCCATCCAGTGCCCCGGTGTCACCTACGGGGCTGCCTCACATGGACAACGCAGATTCCATCAGCAGCCCAACAAGCAGCAGCCCGCCGAACAGTGAGTCTTCTCTTTTTTCCGGCCCCCGCAGCCCCTGTGCCCCGCTCCCGTCCCTAGAACCGGGGAACCGTGCCCGGGCAGCCCCAGACTCGGTTGAGCTCAGAGACGCCAACCTGCTAGCAAAGTTTAAGCTGCTCTTACAGCAGGAACTGCAAGCGGTCACAGACGCATGGGCCACCCCACTGAAAGCGGAGATCCATGGCTTGGGGGAAAGAACAGAGGCCCTAGAAAGTAAAATGGAGCACACCCTAGCCACCATACAATCCCGGGACAGGGATATTGAGGCCATACAGTTAAAACTGGAGGATCTGGAGAATAGGGCCAGAAGGGGCAACCTGCGTATCAGAGGCCTGCCAGAATCCATGCTTGATGTAACTGCATCGGTGACGGCCTTGTTCCAGGAATTGGTCCCTAACCTGCCGATAGAGAGGTTGGAGCTGGACCGGGCCCACAGAGCACTGGGGCCCAAACGCAAGGATGGGCTGCCCCGGGATATTGTCCTAAAACCCACATATTTCCGCACAAGAGAGGCCTTATTACGGGCAGCAAGGGAGAAGAAGGAGCTAACTTTTCAAGGCCACAACTATCAGCTTTTTCAGGACTTGGCTCCCCAGACCATACAGAGAAGATGGGAGATGAGGCCGGCCCTGGAAGCCCTGCGGGCACATAATGTTAGCTACAGATGGGGATTCCCATTTAAAGTCCTCTTTGCGTACAAGAGGGACCAATACTCAGCCTCTTCCTTAAGCGAACTGTGCCACATTCTCAAAGATCTTGCTATACCCATGGACACAGGGGGACCGGGGAGCCGAGACTCCAGCCCTCCCTTATCAAGGAAGCGAACCGCCCTCAGACCACCCTGGGACAGGCCTTCCTTTGACAACAAGAAAAGAGCCCCTACTTTACCTCGGGTTCATTAGGAGCCCATACAAACCAATCAAAGGTGATGGGCGCAGAATTATGCTCTCCCTCTTCGTCCTCTGCTGTTTTTAGCTCCAGTGGAATGCTGTTGTCTGCCTCAGTTCCAGGACGTTGTGTGAGTCCCTTTCGGTCCAGGACTTTGATGCCAGATTCTTCTACAGTCGGCGCTGCAAGCACTTCAGGTTATGCGCTTAGTGCGCAAGTTCTTTCTTTTGGCTTTTCAACCTGTTAGCCGTTGGTTATATATTTTTTCCTGCATTTTCTATAGTGATGTATTAAGATCTCTTGGGTTTTGTCCTGACTTTCCTTCAGTCGGGAGAATCCAACCGGTCAGCATTCTCTTATGTAATATAGTCGTCCTTAGCCTGCCCTGGGGGACACACCCCCACTGCACTTTTCTATTACTGCATTACGGTAGACGGAGGAGTTGTAATAACCCTCCCTCTATTGATAGGCCCGTTGGAACGGGCGGTGAATTTCCGGCCTTGGTCCTGATGGGCCCCCTTGTATCATCCCGGATAATGATACTGATGTTTATGAATATTTTGCCGATCATAAGTTTATATTTTTATAGTTTGTCCTCATTATTGGTTTTAACACCCACCCTACCCCGGTCCTCTTGTGTGTTTGCCCCGGTGCCCCCCCCCCCTCCCTGGGTCCCTGGTCCGCCCTAGACGATAGTGACGCTTGCACTGTATGGCTATGTCTCACAATAGTTTGAAAATAATCTCACATAATGTACAGGGGTTTAATTCTCCCTCCAAACGGAACAAGGCCTTCCAATTTTATAAAGCCAGCAGAGCTGACATTCTTTGCCTGCAGGAAACCAGATTTGCCCGCCATTCACACCCTAAGTACCTAAACAGATACTTCCCCCTGCACTATCATGCTATGTTTAGAGAAAAGAAACGGGGGGTCACGATTGCTTTCAGGAAAAATTTACCCTTTATCTGCCATAAGGAGATAGTGGACCCGACAGGCCGCTATGTCCTGGTGTCTGGATCCATATATGACGTGGAAATCACGGTAGTTTCATACTATACTCCCAACGCACACCAACTCAGATTTCTGTCCCACTTATTCAAGGTAGTTAAAGAACACTCCAGAGGCGTGGTGTACCTGGCGGGCGACTCAAACCTGGTAATAGATCCCAAGGTGGACAAGTCATCCCCCACAGTGCCGGGCCGAGGAGGAGAGCCAGGGACAGGCAGACCGGGGGCGTTCAGTGCACTTTTGGGCTCCTATGCGCTGTGTGACACTTGGCGGGAGGCCCACCCCACAGGGCGAGACTTTACATTCTACTCTAATCCACACAAATCTTTCTGTAGAATAGACCATGTCTTCATGCCGCAACATTTACTTACACAACTTCAAGGAGCCGCGATCCTCTCCACGCCTTGGTCTGACCATAGCCCAATGATGGTCTCTGTGGACTTGGCGGTCCCCGGGAGATCTCTTGACTCCTGGCGCCTTAATGAATCGCTCCTGACAACTAAAGATACTTGTGACAAAATCCAGAAGCATCTAGCTGATTATTTTATGCACAATGTGGGATCGGTGGACTCTCCAGTCTCCTTATGGGAAGCCCATAAATTGGTGATGAGAGGGCACATAATACAAATAGCCACAGCAAGAAAGAGGGAAAGGGAGGCCAAAGTGAAGGAATTATCTGATCAATTTAGGAAGGCCGAGGAGGAGTGGAGGGGCAACCCATGTCAGACCACCAAAGACAGAGTTGATTTGGCCCGCTTGGAACTTAACTTGCTCCTGGACTGCCAGGCAGAAAAACAGCTGCGATGGTCCAAACAGCACTTTTACTCCAGGGGCAACAAGCCGGATTCCATGATGGCCAAACAACTCAGGCTGAGCAAACCCAAAAGCCAACCCATTCAACTGAAGTTACAAGGGCTCACAACTGCCAATCCCTTAAAGATTGTGGATGCCTTTAAAACTTTTCTGGCGGATCTCTACTCCAGCCCGGGGGGGAACAACTCACAAAAAATGGAAGACTTTTTCTCGGACATTGAGCTACCGGTTGCCCCGCGGGACTGTCTAGATAGTATGGAAGAGCCCATCACATTACAGGAATTGTTGGCTGCAATAAAGACCATTAAACCCAAAAAGGCCCCGGGCCCAGATGGTTTCTCGGGACTCTATTATAAGAAATTTGCCCCGCTGCTGGGGCCTCACCTGGTGGCACTATTCAACTCCCTTAGATTGGGCATGCATCCCAGTCCTGAGTCATCAATGGCTAATATTGTCATGATCCCCAAACCGGAGAAAGATCCCCTGCTGACCTCTAACTATCGGCCTATTTCATTACTCAACCAGGACGTTAAACTCCTGGCTAAAATCCTGGCCTCGAGACTGAATTCCTTCCTGGGCTCTTTGGTCCATAGAGATCAGTCGGGCTTTGTCCCTTCCAGAAAAGCTAGTGATAACGTTAGACGTATAGCCCACTTAATTCATTCCATTCAGACCAGGAGAATTCCCGCTTTTTTACTATCTTTAGATATCTACAAAGCCTTCGACACAATCTCATGGAAATACATGCATAAAACGTTAGAGAGGTGGGGTTTTGGTAGCAGGTTCCTACAGTGGATCTCGGCATTGTATCACCGACCGGCAGCGAGGGTTAGATACCTTGGCTTCTCTTCAGACAGGTTTGGTATACAGAGAGGTACCCGCCAGGGATGCCCCCTATCCCCCATCCTGTTCATTTTGGCCATGGAGCCCTTGGCGCTTAAAATTAGAGCTAATAAAAATATCAAGGGCATTGATATTGGAGGGGTCCACCATAAAGTTTCGCTTTTTGCGGATGATGTTGTCCTGGTTTTGTCGCAACCTATCACTACTCTACCTAATCTTCTCGGGGTGCTGGACGAGTTTGCTGAGATCTCTGGGCTTAAGATAAATAGATCCAAATCGGTTGCCATGAATGTAGGGCTCTCGGCGGGATCAGTGTTGCACCTCAAGTCCACATATGACTTCAAGTGGACCTCAAACGGCCTCCCCTATTTGGGTGTTCGCTTGGCACCCACATATGGGGGCCTCTACGCGGCCAACTACCCACCTCTGATACGAACTCTGAATTCTTTGATGGATTCCTGGGCAGACCTTCCCATATCGTGGTTGGGACGGGTGGCCGCGGTCAAAATGACAATCCTCCCCAAAATCTTGTATTACTTTAGAGTACTACCTGTCAGGATCCCGGCCTATATGCTCCGAATCCTTGAAAGACGGATATTCCAGTTTGTCTGGGGGACAACTAGACCCCGAGTGGCAAGACGCACAATGCTCATAAATCTCAGGGGGGTTTGGGGGTGCCTAATATTGCTCATTATTATAAAGCAGCACAAATAGCGCAGTTGTCTCAACTACATGCAGCGAGAGATCTACCGTTGTGGGCCCTGCTGGAGATCCCGAACCTGGGGGAGTCCCCATTGGAGGCTCTGCTATGGACAGACCCCCGATATAGACCAAAAGATCTGAGCCCCTTGATGGTACACTCCCTTAAGGTTTGGGACTCAGTAAAATATTCCTCGGGATTAATGTCATCTCACGCTCCTCTTCTGAATTTATGGGATAATCCTCTATTCCCACCGGGTCTCCGGGGAGGGGCGTCCTTCTCGCATTGGGTGTCGGTGGGTATCTGTGCGATTCATCATCTCCTGACGGACAAAGGCCTTATGTCATTTGAAGAATTGAGGGATAAATATGGGCTCCCACGGACGGAATGGTTCCACTACACACAGTTGAGCCACTGGCTTAGACCTAGGCTTGCTGGACTAGCCTCGTATAGGAAATGGACCAAATTTGAGTCCTTGTGTGTGGGGGAGCCGGATAGTCCGGGGAGGATCTCCTTGCTATACTCTTCCCTTAATGATTTTCCAAAACCTCTTGATCACAACTATGTTCGAGAATGGGGGGAGGACCTGAGATTGGAGAAGGAGGAGGTGGACTGGTCGGGGGTGTGGAGGGCGACCTGGGGCTGTTCAATTAATTCACTCACAGTGGAGTCAGCCTATAAAGTCTTGTTACGTTGGTATCTGGTCCCTGCTAGAATCCATAAAATTTATCCCGCTTACCCAGAACAATGCTTCAGGGGCTGTTCGGTAAAAGGTGATGTGCTTCATACATGGTGGACCTGTCCCTTTGTATCACGCCTTTGGCAACAGGTCTTCCGCTTGGTAGCTGAGATCATGAGTGTTTCCCCCAAAAGGGACCCATGGGTGGCGCTGCTACGCCATAAGGCCCCTGAACTTAATAGGCTGCAAAACAAGCTGTTCTCATTTATTATGCTGGCCACTAAACAGACGATTGCAAAGGCCTGGAAACAGCAGTTGGTTTCCATATCGGAGGTTAAAGCTAGACTAAATGGATTCTTGATAAATGAAAAACTTACCAGCATCTTGAATGACAAACACGAGCACTTCCTAGAGGTTTGGGAGCCTTGGATCCAGTATGCAACCCCTAACATATCGATGCTAGCATTGAATTGATGAATATGTAGAGAAGCTATTAGGAGCGGACCAGGGACTCTTATCTCCTTTCCCCTCCCCTAGTCACCCCCTTTCGTGGTTCTTCTTACCCTCCCCCTTCCTTGTTGAAACCATACCTCTGATTGATGTTGGAACCAGATTGACATGATTCTTGTATTATGTATTGTGTATTATGATATCGCTGGTCTGTGCTCGGGATAGTGGGAGGTATCTCCGGAGTCGGAGAAGAGGAGGCCCCCCTTTGTGCCTCCTGCCTCTCGGGTTGGACTAGCCTTCTTTCACATTATGTATCTGGCTTCAGATAATAGTTAGTATACTTTCTTGATGTCTTTGACACTGTTCTTTTTTACTATGAATGTAATGCTGCTGAATTCAATGTGATCTTGTAATATTGTGTTGTCAAGAAAATTCAATAAAAAGAAAAATTAGTATTTTTTCAATTTAGTCGGTAGCAACGGGGCAACCAACTGCTGCATGCACCGCATACCACCTGCAGAAGCTCAAACCCACAGCCTTACCTCTTCTAGGATCTCTTCTGCCAGCTCCCGTGTCCTCACGTGGACACCTGCATCCAGTGAGCATAGACAGAGCAAACCTCACTGGCTGCCAGTGGTCACAGGGAGTCGAGATACAGCATGGGATACAGGAAGAGTTCAGTAAGGGCACTGGGGAATGAGCTTCCATGGCCCTTATGCTATGCGGGGCATCCAGCAATAGGCCCCCCACTGCTACCCTGGCAACCTAACATACAACTAAACTGTCAAATAATGGCAGCTAGGTTGAAGTGCTCCCAATTGCTGAGCTTTGTGTACTGTAACATCATCGCTGTAAAGCAGCAATATGGCCGACTGCATCCAGTTCATGTTGTATGAATACTGGTCAAAGGCTTTGGTAAAAAAAAAGAAACAGGCTGTTTTGGGGCACTGGGCTGGGGATAGAAGGTGAAGGCATAAACTTCCTGGGTATTGGATCACTTTAAGTAAGCTTCCTCCTATTTTATTAAAGAATATCTTCACACCAAGATGTTCCAGCAGTATACTTCAGTATAGTAATAGTTCCAACACAGTCACACTTGATTTTCATAGTAATACAGGGCTTTGACCCCCCCCCCCCTAAGTATCTGCAGCTGACACAGTACAATCCACTGGTTTTTGTCCACTTTAAGGACGAGCTAGCCAGGGGTGAGTCACCTAAGACCCTAGAAGATCTGATTCATCTGGTCATTCGGATCATGAAGCAAAAATCTATAAAGAGTTTTTTGGAGACTGGATGTGGAGCAATATAATCTGTGGAAAATCCAATTATTGGAAAATAAACCATTCACTACTCTTCATATGGTTGCAATATCCAATCACCAGTCACCCAGCAGGCTTACCAGAAAATTATGTAAAATCTGGCATCAATAATAAAGGGGCAGCACCTTCGAACGATCTAAGTCAATCTTATGGGGTGAAAAATTCTCTTCCACTGCTCCTCACACCACTATTTTTTTAGTCATATAAAAAGGAAATATATATAAAGAAATACATAGGGTAATACCGTCATGTGGAAGTAAAAAGATTCTTTATTATTCCAAGACAAGGACTCGCATGGAGTAAAAAGATCTGCGTATATCAAAACAGGAGAGCCCCATAAGGTCTCCCTCACAATCCCCACTTGTAGCCGTCAAGTTTGTAACCAATGGAACAAGTGAAAAGAAGGAAGATCCTGGATCCCGTATTGCACTCCCAGCTGCCACTGCCAATGTGTTTCGTCCACTTTCAGCCTCAGCCTCATTTCTATATATTGTTTGTATTCTTGTCTAGCTTCTATCTTGGTCATTTGGATCAACTGACACGTAAGGGAGAGATGTCAAGAGGGAGGTTCTTCTGTACCAGTCTCTACCCCGTTTGACACCTCTGCTGTGTTAGCATCCATTGAGAAACTGGTTGAACCCATGCAGTTGGCGGTGGTCTGACCTTCCATCTCCGCTAAAGAGAGAACCCATTGTTGCACTCAGAACTTATGCCTGTATTGCTGTGATCCTGAAAACTTCCAGTCTGCCTGGCCTGTGCACCATCAGGGTAAGCACACTCCCAGGCCTACGTATGTTCCTCCTCTGTTGGCATTGCATGCTTCTTACCCTGCCTTTGCCAACAACAGCAGTCGGGGTAGCCTTTCACAGAGATTTAAAGTGGACCAACACCCTCGCATGATCGGCCCGGGAATCGCCCTGTAAGAGTGACGCGCGGGAGGCGGCGGCGGGCGCGCTCTCTTGTCCGTCGCTGCCTCCCGCTTGTCCGTCGGTGGGGATTGGCAGCGGCGGTCATGTGGGAGCGAGGAGAGGTGAGTTTTTCAGGGTTTCACACAGCGGGGTGCCCCGCCGAAGTGGCCAAAACCCAGGATAGTCAAAATCCTGGGTGTTGGTCTACTTTAAAGAGAAGAAGATATTAAATCCTGTTGCCATTTTTTCCAAGAACTTTTCCCCAGCTGAGATTAACTATGATGTAGGAGACCTGGAACTTCTATCCATTAGCCTGGCACTATTGTAATGGAGATATCTCTTGGAGGGCGCCAAGCATACCATTCTCATTCTGAATGAACTGACCACCACCACTTGGAAAATCTGTGGCTGAAACCTATACAAGCTTACTAGTCACAGTTCTTTTCTTAGTTTATTTTCCATATCGCATTTAGACCAGACAGTAAGAACAGCAAGCCCCATGCTCTCATCCAGAAGACCCAACCACCATTCATTCGCAAGAACCGATCTTGGGAGAGTCTAACCTGATTGCCAAGATCAGAATGGAGTCACCAGCCTTGGTAGGAAGGATTGCATTGTGTATGAGGGTTTGGCCATCCACAAGGGGAAGACCTTGGTTCCTGAAAATGTCTAGGCCGAGGTTTTTGTCCTGAACCAAGACCATCCCCTGGCAGACACTTCTGGTGGCCTAGAATCAAGGAGGATTGTATTCCTTTGGCAGGGACTGTGAAATGTGTGCTTAGAGTAAGTCTTCCCATTCTTGATTAGGCTGGTTTGCTCATGTCCTTGCCTGTACCTGAATTACCTTGGAGAGCATTTAATTTCCCCCCAACAGCCACAACACCAACCTAGAGGTTGTTGAGCACTTCACCTTGATGAGACGCTTTATTCCTCTCAAGTTTTTACCCTCAACCTCCAAACTACCTGCCATTATTACATGGGAAATCATTCAGCTCCACGCTCTTGGTTCTGTACCCATCTATGCCAAGCCCTTAACATTAAATTAGCCCTGTTATCTGCTTATCACACACAGTCCAACGGGAAGATGAGCATATTAACCGGACAATGGAACTGCTGCAGATTGTGAGTGCTGGGTGCAGCAGTCACATCCAGATAGACACTTGTGGTGTAACAGGAACTGGCATTATTGGAACATGAATGCAGTAAGAGAAGGTCATCTTACATGGTGGATAACATCGACAGGAAAAAGAATTCATAGAGATCACCTCAATGTACAGGAAACAACACATGCAGCAGAGAATTTACAACAGAGAATACACATAGATATATGTAACAGCGTCATATACTGTCATAAATGTAAACTGCATTAACCTAGCAATTTAAATGCAGATCGCATACAGTGACAAGCTATAAGCTGTTGCACATTATCTCCCATTCTTAACAGCTGAGGCTTAGTCTATTAAATCTATCTTCTATATATGCCTCAAGTGTCTTTCAATGGTCAGGGCATTGGTAAAGATAACTGCTGTCATATCCCCAGTAGGGAAATAAATAACTTAAAAAGTCCCTGCTATTAAAGATCGCTCAGAAAGTGGAACTTCACATCAATGTGCTTAGTTCTCGAGCTAACCCTTTCTATCTCTGCAAGTGCAAGGCATCCTTGATTGTCCTCTTGGCTTGCCTGCACTGGTGCAACGTACTCTGCTTCAGTAGATGATAATGTAATAGAGAGCTGCTTTCTGCTAGTACCTCCTGACAAAAGAAACAAGTAACCACTGGTAAATTTTCTGTCACTGGCGTCTCTGGCCCAGTCGGTATCCACATATCCTGTCAGGATGCTTTCATCATTCAAAGTTTGCAGTATTTCTGCTTCATCCCCTTCTTGCTCAAAACAAACGAATCACTATATCGTCCACATAAATAAGCACATAGATCCATCTGTCCATCTGAAAGTCCTCATGTGTAAGCACTTCATTTATTTCCATATCCCATGCTCTGGCTTTAGACTATATATACTCCCTTGAAGCTTGCATACTAGGTCTTCAGAGTAATTACAGTTACGGTAAAATATAGCACACCCTCTCTATTCATTTTAAAGCAGAGAGTGTGTAGAGGCCTGAAACACCCCCTTCATTGCAGTGCATGGAGTGAGTGTAGCAGAGGAGGTGGCCATTCACCCTAGAGGTCACCAGTAAGCATGAATGCTGCAGGATTCAATCTTCTGAGACTACTGGACTAGGATGGAATTACTGCAGTACGCCTCAATAAATGAACATACCCTACAAGTTAAATGTACAACTGTAAGCCTTTTGGCACCCCACGTGATTCATCCACTCCCATCATTTAGAGCTGATTGGTTCTCCAAGGCTCGGTGGCACCATCTCATCCGCTCTATTTATCGGTGACAATTCAACTGGAATACATAAATTGTTTCCCCTTTCCCATTCCTTTTTCTTTCTGATATTTAACATAACATACCATCCTATTAAATCTTGTCTATAGCTTGTCTTGGTTGCACATTGCTTTGTATGGGTTGATGCAGTGTTTGTTCATTCACACTGTTAATGGTTAGCTCTCATGTTTAGTAAATGAGCAAAATAAACATGAGAGCTGAAATCTAACCCACAACCCTATTCCTCCATAAATGATAAGTTATTATTTCCATCCAGTCTACCTCTCTGAGCTCTAGTGATGGTATCTCCTCTCTGTATCCTGCATTCAGATCCCCAGTGTAGACACTTAGGCGATCAGTGGTTTCTTATCAGAGTTATCAATTCTAGGCTAATTTGGGGACAGCTTTATACCATGTGTATTTGATCAATAAAGAAATTGTGAGCACTCTACCAATCAGTCTCCATCTAGAACACCCAACACCACATCAATACTTGCATTTTTCCCATCAGTTCTATGATTACCGTCATGGCTTTGAAGGGCTGGTGCTGCGGTCACTAGTAGCATGATGGATGTTTTATGTGATATCAGCAATAAGCACAGCTATAGTTATCTTTATACTCATAGCACACACTTAAGACTTTTTAAAGTGGACCAACACCCAGGCTGATCGCCCCCTGGGCATCTATAAGATTCCTGGACCGATCAGGTCCCTCCCTGCGGGGCATCCGAAATTGGGATGCCCCACTGTGTGAAACCCCCCAGGATGCCCCATTCACCTTACCTTACTCCCGTTCAAACGGCGCATGCACGGGCCGCGGCCGCATCTCGTGCTTATCTCTAGCAGGGCGCGTTTGTGAGTGGCCAGCGCCGGCGCGCTCCCTGTTAAGAGGGAAGCGCGAGATGCGGCCGCCAGCGTGCTCCGAGCCGCTGTGGTTGTCCGTCCCTTGTACGTGCATACCACAGCAGCTCTGTGCGCGCTGATTGGACGAGGCCCACGCATGCGCCGTAGGAACGGTGAGGTGAGTTTTTTCTGCCATTCTGGGGGGTTTCACGCAGCGGGCCCGATCGGAGTGCCCCGCGGAAGTGGACCAAAACCCAGGATAGAGAAAATCCTGGGTGTTGGTCCACTTTAACCACTTTTGCGCATATGGTATGGCCCTTCCTGAGGAAGCTATTTGGTCTGCACGTGTCAATGTGAGGAGCTTTTTAAAGCCTATACAATACAAAGCCTAATGGCTTCCACCCAAACTGGCTCACGTGTGTTTAACTTGTAAACCTTCTTAAAATGAGCCTATTCTTAAAATGAGCCTATTCTTAAAATGAGCCTATTCTTAAAATGAGCCTATTCTTAAAATGAGCCTATTCTTAAAATGTAAAATAGTTAAAACATACCAAATTTGGAATGCCCATCCATCAATGTGCACCTAATGTCAAAAAGAATTCAATTTTAACAATTGCCTAGGGAGGCATGCCAGTTTTTGGTTTTAAAGCAGACCAAAAGTAAAAAGCAAGTTTAGTAAATTGCACCCATAAAGCCCCACTCTGGTAATAGGTGACATAAACCTGTTGAGAGTTCTTAACTCCATGCAGATGTTATGGAAAAGCAGGCAGATTCTATGTTGAATAACTGCATGGGCACGGCCATCTTGCCACATACATGAGTTCAGTTTATATAAAAACCCAATCCCACAGTCAAAATTGCCGCACATATCAGCGCAATCCTCCTTTATTTCTAGTAGAAAGCCATCAAATGTGATGACTCATTGCTCTGCTGCACTACTGAAAGAATTGTATCATTAAGATACACTGACTGAATAGTGTGCGGTAAATCCAGTCTGCAGTGAACAGTAATAAAGAAACATTGTTGCAGGTTTCCCTTCACACACACAATCTCTCTAGCAGCTGGTTATTCAGTGTGTGTGCTTACATAACATAATACACAAAACTTTTTTTTACTTTTGGTCCGCTTTAAAAATCCTTAAACTAGGACAGCAATCTGTTTTGATTTAAGGCATTAGGCTCTGTATGACAACAACCACAGCTGAACAACAGTGGAGTATCTTTTTTTCTTCTCCAACCCCCCCCTCCCCGATTTCCCAATCCAGTGATCTCATGGCACATGTGTAGGCCACTGCAGCATGCCCCCACCAGGGATTTCAGAATGGCCGATATGTTATTGCATCACCTGGGGGGAAGCAGCTAGCGGAAAGTGTCGGGTATTCAAATTATCCAGAATAGATGAAGCCATGATGGCAGGTGATGCAAGCCATTCTGATTGGATGAGAGCCCAAGCATGTGCCATACTTGGCTTTCCCTAAATGGAAAGCTCCAGTAAGGCAAAGGAAAACCCAGGTGAATCAAATGTGCGCATAAATATAAGCAAGATTTGAAGGGAAAAAAACTTTACATACAATATGACTTTGATATACAAGCTGAAAAAGCACAATAAAAATAAAAAATAAATAGGTAAGATTTGTTTCCGTCCCCCCGGGGCATCCAAAATCGGGCAAAGGAACAAAACCCAGGGTAGTCAAAATCCTGGGTTTTGGTCCACTTTAAGGGGGGGGGGGTAAAATAAGGATTTTCATTTTACAGGTGTTTATTATCCACAATATGACCCAACAGCATATCATTAACATACCCTCCATCAACATACCATTAAAGGAAGTACAACGCAAAATTGTATAATATTAAAAATCCATAAAAACTTGTGGTTTTATTCTCGCCAACTTGTGGTTTGATTCTCTTGGCAGAAATAAAATCTAGGGATGGCAGGTGTGAGTGTATTGGGGGGGACAGAACCTGTCACCCCTGATTTGCTCTTTCGTCTATTAAAATAAAGAAAGGCAGGCCGGATATTTCTTGATGCCAGCTGTATGAGTGACCCCTCCTCCCGGCCATAGTTTGCTGTTTCAGAGCGTCTCAGTGGCTGGCCGGCATTGATGAATATATTGTGTGATTCGCTCTAACACCAGTACAGCGCTGTATGGGAGCGAACGGTAGCGCCAGCTCAGTGCGACCGACTCACGCCATATTCATAAAAAAAATAGCCTCACACAGCGCCGGTGCTCAAACTCGGGTGGTTGTAGCCCAGATCGCCAGAGGCTGTGTGATTAAAGTCTGTTTTTGAACATGTATCCACTAGTAACAAAGCAAAAACATAAGGAATGATATTGTTATTACATTGTAACATGAACACTTTAATACCAGACCTGTAATGACAATTCTGCATAAAAATATTATAAATATAAACAAAAATTACTTTACATAGGCCAGGTGAGGTCACACAATTATTTGATAAGTAAAAAAAAAATAAAATAAAACCCTGTTTAAAGTGGACCAACACCCAGGATTTTGACTATCCTGGGTTTTGGTCCACTTCGGCTGGGCACCCCGATCGGGGGTGAGTGAAACCTCCCAGAAACCCCGAAAAACTCACCTCTCCTCACTCCCACGTGACCACCGCTGCCAATCCCCGCCGATGGACAAGCGGGAGGCAGCGACGGACAAGAGAGCGCGCCTGCCGCCGCCTCCCGCGCGTCACTCTTACAGGGCGCGCGCGCGCGCGCCGGCCATTCACAAACGCCCGGCGCGGGTGCGCGTCCTGCTAGAGGGACGCGCGGGAGGCGGCGGCGGGCACCGCTGGATCGAGGATCAGGTAGGGATTTAGGCGTTTCTGGGGGGTTTCACACAGCGGGGCACCCCCGATCGGGGTACCCCGCAGTCAGGGGGCTGATCGGTCCGGGAATCTTATAGATTCCCGGGCCGATCGCTGGAGGATGTTGGTCCACTTTAAAGTGAAGAAAAGTATTGTCTATTGAAATGTATGGGAGCCACAGGTAATACATGGCGCTCTGCAAGCCTGAATGCCGGTGCTCTACGCTGAGCCTTTGGAAATGATGAATCGGACGCTACATTGCGTTGTTCCAGTCACTGACCATAATCGGTTTCATAAATGTGGAATTGCGTGCTGTGGCCAGCGTTCACCTGCCGCTACCTGTCGCTTACAAGGCACTACCTGGCGCTATCCCTTCATGAATAAAGACCTTACCTTACCTTACCTCACAGTCGGGAAATATCATGGTAACAGAACGATCCCAAGCAATAACTTCTTCTTAAAACAATCCTACTGCAAGGCCCATGCTTTCACACAGAGGCTAAATACATTGCTCATCTAAGAGGCGGATTCATTAATAGCGGCAGGTAGCGACAGTTGAGCGACTGTAGCGGCATTTTCAGAGCGCCCGCTAGTAGTCGCTGTGCTTGGCCGTTGTTCGGTAGTTGATAGCGACTCAGTCGGTTTGCCAAAATGTTGAATATTGGGTGAGGAGTCGCTATTTGACAGGTTCCGCGCTGTATGGGAGCGCATGATAGCGACTGGTCAGAGCGACTGGCTTCCACCATATTCATTAACAAATCACGCTCAAAAAATTCTCGCGCTGTAAAATGCATGTTTAAACCCCAGAGCGCTGGCGGCGATGGGTTAAAAGTAGTTTTTTAACCCCCAAACAACCATATTTTTGGAAACCAAAAAAAAAAAGTTTTTAAAATAATTTTGTAATATGAATACATTAATATCAGACCTGTAATATCAATTCTGTACATTTTTTTTTTACCTTAAAAAACTAAACTAACTAAAATGGCAGAAGTGGTCACAGAATTTTTCACATTAAAAAAAAAAATAAATTAATAACAATTAATTATGAATATTTAAAGATTGTTCCATTGAAATGCATTGGAGAGCGCCAGGTAGCGAGAGGTCATACCTGTCGCTGTTCAAGGTCGGACGCTGGTGCTGTGGGCTGAGGCTGGAATAATGATGAATGAGTGTCTATATGGCGCTATCTCAGTCGCTAAGCAGGATTGCCTTGATAAATGTGTGATTGTGGTGGGGAGTCGGCGTTCTCGTGGCGGGGCCCGTCATTACCGGCTGCTCACCAGTCGCTACCTGTCGCTATCCCTTGTTAAATAAGGGCCTAAGCTTTTATCAAGCCTTTTGACATTTCTGATCCAGCACATGACTTTCTGCAATTCATTGTGAGTTGATCTGACACTTCGAATGTTAATTAATAATAGCTGCATCTAATGCATTGAAAGCAAATGCAGAAACGATCCCACCTTTTTGTTATAAGAGCCGGCCATTGTATAGGAAATAGTGGGGTGGGAAAGCTAGTGGGGTGTAGGACAGGGTGCCAGCCAGGCTGAAGTGTAGAGTTACTTGTGAAATGATTTGTAATTCTGAGTAATCACTTAGGACAAGCCATCTTCATTTCATCTATACATGACTGCAGGCCAAAGTCAATACTTGTAGTAGAGTAATGAGATGAGGCTAACAGAGGGCTTTTATTAAAGCTCAGAGGAGCACATCGGATGCTGCCCGCCCCTCCCGCAGGGGGGATAGTCTTCTTCCGAAGCTGGACTGCCAGGTCACACGGGGAAGAGAGAGAGGGGGGGTGCCGAAAAGATACTGGGTACCAACAGGATGAAATAAAGAATATAGTATTGTGTTGTTTTCTCAAAAGCATACAGAATTTATTGGAGATCATTAAACAAAATCTATTTTTATTCTTCTCTTGAAAAAAAAAATACCCAGAGATAGAAAGACAAACCATTAAAAAGTAATAAATAGGAAATGTTGGAATAAAATACTCTGTAGACAAGAATAATTCTGCAATTGTAATTGCAAAAGGATACAATCAATTAAAGTAATAAAATAAGATGTATATAAAGCATCCAGAATAGTTATAAAATATACGTATATATATATATATATATATATATCGGTATATATTTATGATAGATATTCTTACAGTGGACCAAAACCCACCCTGGCATATACTCTCTCCCTGGGGCATCCAGATTCAGGATGCCCCGCTGTGTCAAACCCCCCAGGTCGCCCAAAAACTCACCTTCTTTCCCAGTCCAACAACACATGTGCAAGCAGCCACCGCATCCCTATCCCTTTAGCAGGGCTCTCTGTTACAGGGTAGTAGGGGATGCGTCCGCCAGCGCGCTGGGATCCGCTCGCTTTGGACAAGCTTTTGGACGAAGGGGGCGGGAGCAGATCAGAGCGCTTACATGATGAGCGGCCACAAATGCGCCGTAGGACCAAGGAAGAGTGAGTGAGATTGGGTGACCTGGAGGGTTTCACACAGCGGGCACCACCGATAGGGGTGCAAAGACCAAAACCCAGGATAGTCAAACTCCAGGGTTTTGGTCCACTTTAACCACATGAGAAAAGCATAGTGAGTTACCCAGAAGGGATCTTGAATTGGAAACTCTCCTATGCAAGTAGACACATTGGGGTCGATTCAGAGCCAGGTGAGTATTCTCACTTTCAGGAGAGAAAACTGACATTTACTTTCATTGAGGGCTGAATCAGAGCCAGGTGCAAATTTACACTAGGTAGAAAATGAAAGTTAATGTCAGTTTTCTCTCTTAAAAAGGAGCGAGAATTCTCACGTGGCTCGGAATTGACCCCCCCAAGTGTCACAAAGATATTACTTTCAATACCAGTCATACAAATGTTTTCTCAGAATAATGAAATGTAGGGTGACCCGCAAAAAGGGTTTTACAGACCTGCCGACCTGAAGTCCTGCCTCTGAAATTCTCCCATGCGAGATACCAAATGTTACACTTATATCACTTCCGTTGTGAATGTCCCTATATGTTGAGTCATGTTGAGTCAGACTAATGTGTTTTGAGCCCAAACACATTATACACAAGGTCCTAAACCTTGTGTATGAATTAGGGTGCTATACTGAAAGGGATACGACAGGATCTAACCACTAAATAGATAGTGAGAATTCCTGCCTGCCCCCCATTTCCTCCCCTAAACTAATGTGTTTTGAACCAGACTCATTGGTTTTAAATGTATTGCTACCCCACAAAGGGGTCTTACCCGCAGATGAAGCCTGCCTCTCAAATTCCTTCATGCTGGCAGGACATATAGAGACACAGATACTACTTCTGATCATAATGTTACCACCTGTTGAATCCGGCTAATGGGTTTTGTTCTCTGAACAAGTCTCACTAGTATGAAATGTACAGTTACCCCACAAGGGGTCTTACAGACATCTGTGTTTTACCTTTGCAACGCACCTTTGTTGGCCAGCCACAAGAAGACACAGAGTTTCACAAAGATGTCACTTCCTGTCCTGTCCCAACCACCTGTTGAGTCAGACTATCGCATGTTGTCCTATGTAGTCTCAGTAGTACGAAACAAATGGTTACTATTGTGTGCAAATCAACCTGCACATAAATTGATGAGTGCACCTACTGAGCATGCTCAGGACCCTTCCTGGTGGCAAAATGGCATGAGAACATCAGTAGGATTTATTTCCTGTTCCCCTGTTTCTGTGAAGTTCAGATCGCAACTCCTTGACCATTGGACTGCCTTCTTGTTATCAACCATTGCTTGTACCCTCATTTTGCTTATTTGCTGCCAGCCCTTTGATCTAGAAATGACTCTTTCTTGCTGTTGACACATGACCTTTGGCTTTGGACTTTGACAACCCTGATTTCTCCACTCCTAGATGATGGCTATGTTTTGACTATGCTCCTGCATTTGAGCTGAATGTGACAGTGTCGCAATGATATCACAAATGAGTCTTAGAATGAATGCATTGAATTCTCAGAATGAAGAAATGCCTGATCCAGGGGATCTTACACACAGCTGTGTACTGCCTCCGAAACTCTCCTGTGCGAGCACAGTAAACACCATGTGTCACAATTATATCAATTATGGTCTTAAAGTGGACCAAAACACAGGATTTTGACTATCTTGGGTTTTGGTCCTTTCCCCTGGGGCACCCCGATGGGGGGGTGCCCCGCTGCGTGAAATCCCCCAGATCGCCGAAGCCAACTCACCTCTTCCCGGTCCTATGGCGCATGCGCAGTTGCTCATCCTATCAGCGCGATCAGAGACGCTGACATCACACCGTCGAAGACTTTGTCTAAGGCCAGCGGCTCCACGCGTGCTGGCGGCCGCATCTCCAATACCCCCTAACAGGAGGCAGCCGGCCACTCCCGTGCCCTGCTAGAGGGATAGCAGGGATGCGGGCGCGGCTCGTGCATGCGCCTTTGGACCGGGAAACAAGGTAAGTGTATGGGGCGTCTCGATTTTGGATGACCCGGGGGGGGGGGGGGGGAATCGATCGGCCCAGGAATCTTATAGATTCCTGGGCTGATCGCCGTGGGTTTTGACTTTCCCGAGTTTTGTTCTGCGCCCCAGGGACATCCCTGAGTGTGAAACCCAATAGATTGCCCTTTCAAAGTCTCCTCTTCCCGGTCCAACGATGAATGCACAGACTTGTCCAATCAGAGCCATTCGCCATGCATATTAATTGCTTGTTTATTAATTGCTGTTTACAAACAGCTCGGCACTGAGAGCAAGAGCTCCCTTGTTTACATCGGCAAGGGAGAGCCAGGAAGAGTTGAATGCTGCGGCACCCCTGGGTGGTTTCACACAGTGGGGGAACCCGATCTGGCCAGTCTAAAAGATTCCATGGCCGGCCCAGCTAGGTTTTGTTCTGCTTTAATATCTCTACCTCTTTAGTCAGACTAACACATTTTGTCCTGAGTACAAGTCCCAGAAGTATAAAAAACATGGTGACCCCCACAAGTGGTCTTACAGACAGCTGCGTCCTGCCACCTGGCAGCAAGGAGGATGCAGTATATTCTTATGGAAGTTAATCACAGGGCAATGGTCTCAAGGAATTGTGAAACAGGTAGAAACATATAGAGAAAAAATCAGCTCAGTCACAATGCTGTGGACCATACAAGGATGCAGTACAGGACTTCCTAGTTGGAGCTGCTACTGGGCAGTAGCTGCACATAAGTCATGAAGTTATTACTACTGCCATTGCACTTTGAAGCACTTTCTCTGGAATTTGGAAGTCTTAAAAATGAATGTGGCTTGGGAACAATGGGCACCTATGTATGAAGGTGCCTACTATTCTCAATAGAAGCCTCAATACACAGGACATGCCTTATGCTGGCCCAGCTATTAATTGGGGGGCTGCAGGGGAGAGATCATCAGGGGAGTCTTGTGTCTTCTGGTAACACCTGAGTTGAGGTCTGTGGGAAAGTCCATGACAGTGAACTTTCCCTTTAAGGGACAGGTTGGGATAAACTAGGTTAGGGCCCTTAATTCAACATAAGGGAAATCTTAAGACTACAGCATACAATTCTTAAAGGGGCCACAGCACTTAACCCTGTTAGCTCACAACCATCTTATAATCTGTTTAAAAACTTGAGTTGCTACATATCTGCAGAAGTATGATAAAGCTGCACCACCAAACGCCAAGGAGGTGTCTCTGAGATACAGTCCTAACTCTAATCTATGAGAGCCCCATTGGGATATACAATGCGATGGATACATTGGGAGCAGCTTACCTGAGGTTGGTCTACCTCGATTGCAGCACATGGGGGGAGGGTTGAAAGCCACCCCATAAAGCTCAAGACCCACCACCCCATGTGCTTTCACAAAATCAACAGATACAAAGAAGGGGTGGTAGACCCCACCAATTTATAACTAACCTGGGAGGTGCACATGAGCAGGGCAGTCTTAAAGGTGCTTTCCAGAATAAACTGAAGCTTACATCTGAGTGAACCTTTTACTTGAGTACACAGAAAAAAATCAGTAAAGCATTTTTTTCTAATATTTCCCCAAACAAGTCTACCTGGAGGTACGTTATCATCTGGCCAAAGCACTGATTGGTCGACTTTAAAGTGATTGGCAAGTCAAAGGTTAAAATAGAAATATCAGTAGCTTACCTTTCATTCAGTGGCTTTAGTGCTGTGATTTTTTCTCTGTCTGTCTCCTTAGTGAGTAAAATCACTTCCTCATTCAGCTTTCAGTCCCCACCCCGCTGATCTGGACCATCAATCAACCTTCAGTGGACCAAGAATGTAAACACTCCCCACTCCCTGCCTAGACGTCCTGATTGGCTGCCTCTCTCTGCAGCTCTGAACCCCACCCTCCTCTCTCATCTCTCCTCTCACACTCATCACACTGTGCTTACATCACATCACTGTTGCCACATCCACTGTTTCTTTTCATTTTTATCTGCATCTCCAATGCTCTAATACATTTAAAGATAACTTAGGAACTACAGGCTCTTTTTGAAAACAGATTGAAGTTTAGGACAGTGCAACATGTAGCCAGAGACAATAGGGCTTGCCTTTAGTATAACTTTAAGGTAAATGTCCATGAGCTTGTTCTAGTCACAGCTTTGTGGCACACAGCTATTTACATTAGGAAGAAATAAGTGAAAACCATCTTGATAGTATGGGTGAGTATTTATAGCCGCCTTGATGCATTTAACCTTGCTGTAGACTGGGTAAGAAATTTTCACTGCTGTTTAATGATAGTTGTCCTTAATGGGCCACCAAGCAAATCTTGGTATGTTAAAATACAGACCATAATGTTTTAATTGTAATATGTAATCTAAAAGGCTTTTGCTTTGTTTTATGTTCTAATATGATTATTGTATACTGTATACATACCGTATTTACTATCTAGATAAATAAAGTGGACAAAAACTCAGGAATTTTCTATTCTGGGTTTTGGTTCCTGCCCCCGGGGCAGCCTGATCGGGGGTGTCCTGCTGTGTGAAACCCCCAGGTCGCCCGAACAAACTCACCTCTTCCTGATCCTACAACGCAAACGTGGCCGCTCGTCCAGTCAGCAAGCTCAAATTCCCTTCGAGTTGAGTCCCTTCGTCGAGTCCCTTCGTCCAGGAGCTCATCTAATGCGAGCGGATCTGAGCACGCTGGCCGCATCTCCTGCTACCCTCTAACAGGGAGCGCGCCTGCACTGGCCATTCACAAATTAAAGGGATGGTGGGGATGCGGCCACTGTTCGTGCATGCGCCGTTGGACCGGAATGAAGGTGAGTTTTCAGGCATCTTGGGGGGTTTAACACAGCGGGGGGGTTCACTGTGTAAAATGATGAAGCTGAGATTTTTTTTTTAAGAAATACAAAGATAAGTCTTCTCAGGCTCTTACTATTTTTAATCATTACAAAGATGTAACATGGGTGTAATGCGCTGTCATTCTTCTGTTCACAAGTCTTTATTTTACTCTAAACGTATGATTTCCAGGAATTAGGCTCTAGTCATTTCTCCTGTCCGCACAGTGGGCAACGTTTTTAATGTTCTAGCCTGAATGGTGGTGGTCAAACCTATGTAAATACACTTTGTGATGTAAAAGGTGTACCCGGGCAAGCTCTGTGGCTCACTCTGGCTTAGAGTGAGATTCCAGATGATTTTCCTGGAAAGGTCCACCCACTAGTGTCCCACTTGCAGCCCTGCTCACAGAAGGCAACAGAGAAGGCAGTGAGGCTCATATGGCAATCAGCAGCAGAGGAGGGTCTAGTGAAGGCGGAGCTGAATAGTGACATAATGGGATGTGACATACCTGCGAGTGGGGCCTACTGAGACCCTCTCCTCCAAGGGAAAACACACTCTTCGCTGTTACACACTGGCTCACTGAGACACCTCCTCCAAGAGAAAACACTCTACTGTTCACACTTTAGCAGCCAAGGGGTTGCAGACTTTACCTGATAAAGCTAGAGAAAGATGAATAAATTCAGCAGGACAGAACTACTACTTGGGATGAGGGAAAAAAATGATCCCACCACCTTAGTAGCCAGCGCCACACCACAAACACGAAAAGTACTAAGAACAGTACAATGCAGGGGGTACTGTGCTCAGAGCCATAGGGCAAGATACAAAGGAGGTGGCAGGTGTTCAGGACAATTTATAACTAATCTTAAAGGAAAACTCCCTTTTTGTCAGGTTTTTGTTGCTCTGCCTTACTGTATTTCTCTTCTGGAATGTAAAATAACATTTGTGTTAGGCTTGTGTCTGTATACCTGTGAATAACCTGTGAATAAAAGATGGTATATATTGGAAGCCAAGGCAAAGATATCACCCATAACTAGTGTTGCTTGAATATGGCTTTGTTCTTGATCGGAAGAAGCGTTCACTGCATACTCTCTTGATGCTCAACCCTTTCCCATTATTCTCTGAATAAAAGATACCACTACCGTTTTTATTCTTTGGAATGATATTTAACATACTGGCCACAACATTACAATCCAAATATAAAAAGCAAAAACAAAGTGAATTTCTCAGGCCCCCATGTGAATTAGAAGGAAACAATTTGCTCCCTGGCTGCACCCCCTGACCCAGGGTGCTAGACCACACCAAAATATCTAACCTATTCCTTCAGCAAGCCTCTGACCAACTCCCAGGTCTCAGATTGGCCCATCAAATGGTTGCTGTTAACTTGAAACCAACTATCCAATCACCAACCACCTCAAACAGACAATGGCAGCTGTTCTAAAAGGATGGGGAAAATGTAACTAGCTAATATGCCAGAGAAATATACACCCCCCACTACTCATAACTAAAACAAATACTTACCACACCTAAAACAATAACCCACAATTTATGAATGTCCTTCCAACCTCTCCGCACCCCCAGGTGTGGGACTGAAGCTCTCCTTTTCTAATGCAGTTTCGACAAACTTTGTTAAATATTTTTTTCTGATCAGATGTATTGATGAGCCAATCTGCCTCTATTCTGTTCTGGTGCAGTTCAGCTGAATGGTTCATTAGGGGACAAATGTATGTACTTGGGGTTCCTGGAATGCAGCTAAAGCAACCAAATGCCTCTAGACTGCATGATGGAAAGACTACACAATCTGGGGTACATTGTGCCACCCATCCACCTTCTCCACCTAAGTACCTGCGGTGATGTAGCCGGGTATGAGGTGGCCTGGTATTAAGATAAAAACTGATTTCCACCACTAAGGTCATGCCTACACAATAGCCTGGCTAGCCGCATCCCCAACTCCCTGTTTGGAGAACTTTGGAGTGCTACCACCCACAGCCTTTCTGAATGGTTGAACACGGGAACATGCTACAAGGTCACTGGGGATGCAACCACTGGTGAACACAGCGTTGTAGGAGCCACTGGTAAAGGTGAGTTTACCAGTGACCACTGGAGTGGGTTTCACACAGCAAGGCATCCCAATTTAGGATTCCCCATCGGGGGAAGGCTAGCAGCTGACCCTAGAGTCTTTTAGATTCTAGGGCCAGCTGTAGCGGGTTTTGAGTCACTTTAAATGTTAAACAAGGGATTTTTTATCTTCCACTTTTAAATACATAAGCTAATGGTGACCTCTGCTATTATCTACAGATCACACGGCAGTTTTTAGGCTAAAAAGCTCTCAGTGTGGGAAGGAAAAAGAAATTGCCTCTCCTCACCCATCCTGTGGTGCTGCTGCTGGGGCCTGGCCTACTGCCAGCACCATGAACAATGGCCCTGACCAATGTGTTAAAAACAGAATGGCTGGGATAAAGGTGCCCCCCTTGCATGCACAATGGCCTTGGCACCCAGCGCAATTGCTTTGCTTGCCCGCCTCTAGAAACAGTCCTGACTAGTCAGACAAAACCAAATCAGCCAATTTCTAGTCAAATTTAGCTTTACCCTGAATCCAAACAGCAACACTAATTGTAGTTTTTAATTAATGGACTCAGGTCTCCCTGTGGTGCATAGGCACTATAGACTTCAAAGCTGATAGAGCTGCACACAAAATGGCCGGTATGTACCTGCTGACATACTTACCTAGCCTCTGGGACACTGGTGCTCAGCGCTGCCCTGCCACTATGCCAGCACGACACGCTCACCCTTCTCCTCCGCTGGTGCCGTGTGCACCCTTCTCCTGTGTCGGCGCCACATGCACCCTTCCCCTCCAGCACGGCACCTCGGTGGCACGCTGCACGCTTTTTCCTCCTCTGATCAACCAGCCGGCTGGTCTGATGTGATGGGGGCCCATGGTTGGAGGCCCTGCTATGAGGCCTCATCAGGGCTATGTACACCCCTGATTGAAAGCCTAGGGAAGGTATAAGTGTGCCAAGACTGTAGGTGTAGACTGTGGAAAGTAGGGGGCCTAGGGCAGAACCTTGCAGCACACCAACATAAAGAGAATGGGAAGAAGAAACTGTGCTAGAGTAGGATACACTGAAAGATCTGTCAGCCTGACTGGCCAGGGCGGTCCAGTCCCTGGGGCTGATCCTATAGGGAGCCAGTTCCTAGTTACACCAATAACCCTCACTGTTGCACCAATCACCACATTCCCCTTCCCATTGGTCAGCTCTCCTTTAAATATGTTCCTGCCCAATCCACCAGTGCCCGTTATAGCCATTATTAGCTTGGGTGTGCTGTTGGATTTGCGTTTAGTGTGTTTTGATCCGGCTCCATCTTTGACCATTCCTGCCCGCTGCCCGCACCGACCATCTGCCTGTCTGACCTCGTCTCTGCCTTACCCCTTTGATACCGCGCTTTGGTGACCACCCGGCTTTTGACCCCTGCCTGTCTTGACCATTTTCCGTCTAACCCCTTGGATACCGTGCCGTGTGACCACCCGGCTTTGACCCCTGCTCGTCTCGACCATTCTTGCCTAACTTGCTGGACTCAACGTTTCGGACTCAACCTGCTTGAACTTCCGTTTTGGGATACCCTGCCGTTCACCTATCTTCACCATAAGCCAGCAATCTTTGCGCTAGTAAGTCCTGGGGGCAACTGAGTCTGGAGAGGCATAACCCGTGTCTCCAGCAAGCGGGGGCTTGTCTATAGGCACAAGAGGCGGTGGAGATTGGGGATTGCAAGAAGGGTTATGAAAGAAGGGTGTCCGGCAATCCCTGACAGGTAGGAGGTGAGGCAAGATAGTACAAGACCTTGAACCCCAAGAGAGGAGAGAATGTCAAGAGAATATCAAGAAGTAGGGAGTGGTCAACAATGTCAAAGGCTGAGGATAGGTCAAGAAGGATGAGGACGGACTAGTGACCTTTGGTTTTAGCAGTGAGCAGGTCATTAGAGAGCTGTTTAAATGGAATAGATAGGATGGAATCCAGATTGTAGGGGATCAAGTAAGTTGTTGGTAGATATATAGTATGCCAGCTCTGAGTGGGTACGTTGCTTAAGAAGTTTGGAGGAGAAGGGGAGTAGTGAGATAACTAGAGAGGGCAGAGGGGTTGAGAGAAGGTTTCTTGATTATCAGAGTACTAACTGCATGTTTGTAGGAGGAAGGAAAGGTACCAGTGAAGAGGGAACGGTTGAATATAGTAGTTAGGGCTGGAGTGAGGGATGGAGACATTTGAGGAATAAGGTGGGATGGAATAGGATTGAGGGAGCAAGTAGACAGATGGGCCCTAGAGATGAGAGAGGTTAGTCCAAGTTCAGTTATTGTAGTGAAGAAATTAAGAGATTAAGGCAAGGGGGTGTTTGGAGTGTTGATGGATTCTGAGGGGCAAAACCAAGTTGGATGTTGTTATTTTTTTTCCTTTAAGGAATGTAGAAAATGCTTCTGCTGTTATTTGGGAGGTTGGAGGAGGAGGTGTTGGGTGGAGTAGGGAGTTGAAAGTGTTGAATTGTTTGGGATTCCAGGTTAGTGCAGAAATAAGTAAAGAGAAATATGCTTGCTTAGCAGATGAAAGGGCAGTCCTGAGTTACTGAAGGGCTTGTTTAAGGAACAGAAGGTCATGACTGACTTGGGTTTTCTGCCATTGCCGTTCAGCATCTCGAGATAGCCGTTTCAGTCTGGTCGTTCTTGCATTTGGCCAGGGTTGACAGTTTTTGGGGCAGCAATGTCTAGAGCTGAAGTGAGTATATTGTGGTAGTGTGATGAAGCAGCATTTATGTCAGTGACTGAGTTCAAGGTCTGAAGAGGTTGAAGCGAGAGGGACAAAGACTGAAGCTGTAGGTTTTATAAGTCCCTGCATTGAAATCCAGGTTTGTGAGCAGGGGGTGCTGGCAGGAAACAGAGAGAAGGTCAATGTTAGCAGATTATGGTCAGAGAGGGGAAGCAAAGAGGAGGAGATGTTTGATACTGAGCAGAGGTTAGTGATGTGGAGGTCAATTGTATGGCTGTGAGCAGGGACGGCAGACCATTGTTTGAGTCTGCAAGAGGAGGTTAGTGAGAGTAATCTGGTGGCAGCAGGGTTACTAGTGTTGATAGGTATGTTGAAGTCACCCATGATATTTGCAGGGATGTTTGTAGATAGAAACCGAAGGAGCCAGTCAGAAAAGGGTACACAGCACTAAATTTGAATTATAAAGGCATAAAAAAAGTTCACTACTGATAGTGAACAGAGCCTTGCCAGCTCGTATTAAAGCCACTAGCTCTCAATTAAGACAGATCAAGTCTATTAGCCGGTCTGTCTAAGGCCAGAAGCCAGCCCCATAGCGAATAATATAACCAAGTGAGAGTTTGTGGATCATGATAATACAACAGCCCAATATTAATGTATATATTTCATTGCTTTACGAGCACACTAGCCAAACTATATTTGTACAATAAATAGATGCAATACCGGTCAAAATGGCAAATCCAAGTAAGTTAAAATCAGAATGAGCTGATCAAATAAATGTAAGTTACCAATAGCGGCACAAGGAAGTCACAGAGAGGAGTGCAGGAGTTCCTGAACCTGTTCTTGTGGTTTGTTCCCAACCTGACCTCGCTCCAGAACATAAAGCTTACCTCTGTCTCCCGTCTACATTTAATCACCTGCCCAGTCACCTCCTCCCCTCTGGGATGAACCTCATCTCTCCCACTAGCAGTTGCCAGCTAAAATTCCTAATATATTGGTGTTAGGGGCAGTGTGTCCAACAGAGTTCTGGGCGTGCTTTGCGTCCAAACACTGCTGTTATATATGGCTCCAAACCTAAGTTCTGAAGAACTTGGTCCCTGTACATCTGGGAAACCCATGGATGCAGACATTAAAAATTGCAGCTTCCAAAGATGTGATTGGGTTCTGACTAATGTGCACAGGTACTTCAAAGTTCTTTATGAAGTACAGGCACCAGTGTGTCTGGAATTACTCTTTGAATCCTGCCTGTCAGCCCAGCTTCACTGCAGGAGTTACCTGTCGGCTAAGGCTCGTGGCCGACAAGGTTAGCAAGGTCTTTTGAAGTGGGGCACTATGTTTACCGACCTGCTTATGAGCAGGGCCTCTGCAAGATAGGTGACAGATTCCTTACAGCTATATAAGCAAATGACATGAGATGAGGTATTTGTTTACAAATGAGCAGGTCAGAGAAGTAATATAATATTTCCTTTATATTCTTCACACTAACTATCCTGGCTTCCTCAGAAACATTGTCAAATCCCACCCTAACTTGTTTTTTTTACAGGGGTCTTATAATCCCAGTTAACAGGACCTTTTAGGTCTATTTTTATTTACCGTTTCGACCCTCAAAGGATTCGGTCCGGAAACCTTAATTGCCATTTCATGCAAGATTCTTACCATGTTATGGGGTCCTTCTACAAAATGCGGCCATGTTATAAACTACTTAAACTAGCTTTACACAAACCTGGCTTTCCAGCTTTACCAAACCTGCCCCAAATTACAAACACCCAAAGCTCTGCAGACATCTCCCCAGTCATCCAGCTGTAGTGTTGGGACTGTTATTTACCTTCTCAGCCTCCAGCCTGGGTCATACAGTATTTATGACTCCTCTGTACTAAGTGGTTAAAGGAGGCAGCCTGCAGCTCGGCAAACAGTTTGAAAGCTGCATCTGCATCCCTACCCAAACTCTCTGTCTGCTTTCATACATATTTCAAACCGCTCCTTGCCTCCGGCTATGATTCTTTCTCCTTCCCCTTTCACTTTTCCCCCCTGCTTGTTTGTTTTTATTATTTTAACACCTTTGTTTCGGAAATAGCTGCAACAATGTCATATGAAGTATTTAACAGGTTTGGATGAAATTTACAATTCAGTATACAGCCTGAAACAAGATTTCCTATTCGTGTGTTTCCTGAAATACGGATTACATATTATGATTACTTTATACTACAGTGATAGTCGCCCATGTACAGGCAGATCAATATGTAGGAAGACAATAAAAATACAAGAGCTCTGTGCCACTGATAGGTGGGAAATGGTCAAGGATATGAGAAAAAAAACTGCAATTGGAATTTAGAAGACACCATCGCTAAGAAAAACATCTTATGGGGTCGATTCAGCAGTATTTGTAAAAAGTTCACTTTAGGTCAAGAATAAAATAGAGCTGATTTAACACCTGGTGCAGAATCAATCCCTATGTAGACAATTGAAAGAGCAACCTACTGTCTAGAGCAGTGTTCCCCAACCCTCTTCTTGTGAGCCACCAACAAGCTGCGTTTTGCAGATCTCCACACAGATGCAGAAGCAGTGCTCAGACACAGCTATAGAGTCAGCAATTTGGATTTCTGGCCTGTTGGTGGCTTGAGGAGAGGGCTGGGGAACTTTGGTCTAGAGCAGGGGTTCCCAACCATTTTTTTATTAAGTACTTTCTATTTTATGATTATAACAATGCGTATTATAACAAGTGAGAGGTGGCAGTCACCTAAAAACTGTGATCAAAACATGCAAAACCATTTGAAGCTAATTAATCCCCAAAAAATGGGGCAGTTCTTATGGTACACATTACACTTGAATGAAGTATAGATGGCAGTAGATCAGGTTGGGGTACAGGTCAGTCTGCAGCCTTGTTGAGTACCACCTGAGAAGATCCCGAGTACCACCACTGGTACTAGTACCACCTGCTGGGAACCCCTTGGTCTAGAGTCTATTAGACTATAGGGCGATTAGGCACCAGGTGTAAAAAGTTTTAGGTACAGTAAAATAAAAATAGTATTCTATTTCCTTATGGTGCTGAATCACCACTAAGGTAAAAACATGGGACTCATGCTAATTATTTTGTAAAGCAAGTATAACTCTGCGTGCACATTTGGATGTGAATTGCAACCTGCATATCACTGAGCTTTTAACACACAAAAAAAAATCACCTGTACCTGCAATGGCGAGGTACAATTTTTGATATCGGATCATTTTCTGAGAGTTTGGAAGCAAGAGCACCCTAGGGGGAAGGTTAAAGTGGACCAACACCCAGGGGGGATTGGCCCGGGAATCTATAAGATTCCCGAGCCGATCAGATCCCTCCCCGCGGGGCATCCAAAATCGGGATGTCCCGCGGGGTGAAACCCCCCCAGGACGCCCAGAAACCTTACCTTATCCTCGTACCGACGGCGCATGCGCGGGCCGCGGCCGCATCTCACGCTTCCCTCTAGCAGGGCGCGCACCCGGGCCGGCCGTTTGTGAATGGCCGGCGCGGGCGCGCTCCCTGTTAGAAGCAAGCGCGAGACGCGGCCTCCAGCTCGCTCAGAGCCACTGTGGTTATCCGTCGCTTGTCCGTACATACCACAGCGGCTCTGAGCGCTCTGATTGGACGAGCGCTCACGTAGGAGCGGGATGAGGTGAGTTATTTAGGGCGATCGGGGGGTTTCAAGCAGCGGGCACTCGATCGGGGTGCCCGTGGAAGTGGACCAAAACCCAGGATAGTGAAAATCCTGGGTGTTGGTCCACTTTAAGAATTGAATAAGTTATTCTGCTGTTGTTTCCTAACTTTCAAAAAGACCCCTACTTCAATGCAAAAATGACGTTCCTCACCTGCGAACAACGCAGTCATTTTTTGTGGAAAAATTAGAACAAATATTTTTTATTGCACATTTTAGCACATTAAAGTTAAAAATCTCACTCAGGTACAGGTTGCAATCCACACCCATATATGCACCCAGAGTTAAACTTGCTTCACCAAATAATTAGCATGAACCCCAATAAAAGGGAATGGTGATTTTTTCTTTTTAAAAAAAGTAGCACACTTTTTTCACCTGGTGCTCAATCACCTTTTAGCACCAGTTGCAAACAATGCACTACTTTGTGTTTGCAAAAAATTAACATTCATTGTATACCTTGTGGTGATTCATCACCTGGAGGAAACAGAACACTTGTTTTTTTCACCTAAAGCTTTATTTTACCTAGGCCCTTATTTATGAAGGAATAGCGACAGGTAGCGACTGGTGAGCGGCCGGTAATGACGGGCCCCGCCACGAGAACGCCGGCTCCCCACCACAATCACACATTTATCAAGCCAATCCTGCTTAGCGACGGGGAGGCCGATTCATTAATAGCGGCAGGTAGCGACAGATGAGCGACTGAAGTATGGCGCTATGAGCGCCGCTAGCGTAGGCCGCGGGCGGTAGCGATTCGCTATAGCAGGCCTCCTCAGTCGCTACCTGGCGTTGTTGGGAACAACGCCTACATTGCTGAATATGATGTTGGAGCTCAGCTTTGTAGGCGCTGTCAGTCAGTTTGACCACGCTATTCAACACAGCGCCTGCGCTTTGCTTTGCTGTGGGCTTGAAATCAAGTACCTTCAGAATTAAACACATTGCAACATGTTTCTTTAGTTTTTTTTTATTTTGTGGTGAAAAGGAAATAAATTAAACAGAAATTTGAAGGAAAATGAAAATGGCCGTCATGGTGCATCTCGGGGTGCCTGAAAAAGATTAAAAAGTGCAGTTAGTATATATATTTAAATTGGCTTTTTCGCTGTAAAAAAATATTGCATTAATTGGTAACCAACATTTGGGTCAAACTTGCACACCAACCCTAATTTTTATGTTGTTCAGCTTCCACCCCCCCCCTTAGAGTGGTTTTGGTCATCTTACACCCCCCTTAGAGTGGTTTGGGTCATCTTACACCCCCCTTAGAGTGGTTTGGGTCATCTTACACCCCCCTTAGAGTGGTTTGGGTCATCTTACACCCCCCTTAGAGTGGTTTTGGTCATCTTACACCCCCCTTAGAGTGGTTTTGGTCATCTTACACCCCCCTTAGAGTGGTTTGGGTCATCTTACACCCCCCTTAGAGTGGTTTGGGTCATCTTACACCCCCCTTAGAGTGGTTTGGGTCATCTTACACCCCCCTTAGAGTGGTTTGGGTCATCTTACACCCCCCTTAGAGTGGTTTGGGTCATCTTACACCCCCCTTAGAGTGGTTTGGGTCATCTTACACACCCCTTAGAGTGGTTTGGGTCATCTTACACCCCCCTTAGAGTGGTTTGGGTCATCTTACACCCCCCTTAGAGTGGTTTGTGTCATGTTACACCCCCCTTAGAGTGGTTTTGGTCATCTTACACCCCCCTTAGAGTGGTTTTGGTCATGTTACACCCCCCTTAGAGTGGTTTGGGTCATCTTACACACCCCCTTAGAGTGGTTTGGGTCATCTTACACCCCCCTTAGAGTGGTTTGGGTCATCTTACACCCCCCTTAGAGTGGTTTTGGTCATCTTACACCCCCCTTAGAGTGGTTTTGGTCATGTTACACCCCCCTTAGAGTGGTTTTGGTCATCTTACACCCCCCTTAGAGTGGTTTGGGTCATCTTACACCCCCCTTAGAGTGGTTTGGGTCATCTTACACACCCCCTTAGAGTGGTTTGGGTCATCTTACACACCCCTTAGAGTGGTTTTGGTCATCTTACACCCCCCTTAGAGTGGTTTGGGTCATCTTACACCCCCCTTAGAGTGGTTTGGGTCATCTTACACCCCCCTTAGAGTGGTTTTTGCAAAATTATGATGGGAGGTCAAATAAATTTACCCGGTAGTGCAGTACTTGGATTAGAGTGAAGGGTAGTTAGCTTACCGCAAAAAAGGAAGTGATCATCCTTTCCCTTAGCTCATCGCCAGTCTGGGTGTCCTCACTTCTTTCTGCGGGCAAGTTGGGGATTTCGGGCACCAGTGCTGTCTCCTCAGGGGATTGAATTCGGTGGCATATACAGATATTGTGGAGCACACAGCAGGCGAGGATGATCTTGGAAACCTTCTGTGGGCTGTACAGCATCTCTCCTCCTGGGCGTGCCAAACATAGAAAGCGTGCTTTCAGCAGGCCGATGGTTCTTTCCACAATGCTTCTGGTCTTGCGGTGTGCTGCATTGTAGCGTTCATGGGCAGAGGTCTGTGGGCTCCTGACCGGAGTCAGCACCCACGTTCTCTGCCCATATCCCTTATCCGCTGTTGAAAAAACACAAGGAGAGAGACAGCAATTAGTACTAGTACATGTTTTGGTTTTCATTTTTTAGAATTTGGCTTACTAGGCCACATATTTGAGTCCAAATACTTTGACATGGTTAATTATTTACCCAGTAGCCAGCCAGCTGGCATTTCGTTGTTCTCAAACTTCCGGCACAGGACTGTCCGCGGCAAGACGTAAGAATCGTGGCATGAGCCGGGGAACCCCGATCTCACCGCCCGCAGCTTCATCTCATGGTCACAGACCACCATAACGTTAAAAGAATGAAATTGTTTTCGGTTTCTGTAATACAGCTCCTGTGCACGGGGAGGGCGGAAAGGGATATGTGTACCATCAACGCACCCTAGCACATTCGGGATCCCTCCCATTAGATAGAAAGCATGTTTTATTTTGGCAACCTCCTCCTCATCCTCAGGAAACTTGATGTAAATTGGGATTAAATCACAAATCGCCAGAACTACCTGGATTAATATGCGGCTCATAGTAGCCTGGCTTATCCCGCTGAGGAGGGCAGAGGTTGCCTGGAAGGTCCCTCGTGCCAAAATATTAAGAGTGGCACACAGGCGTACTATGCCTGGAATGGATTGAGTGCGTTTGGTGGATGGCTCGATTTTGTGCTTAATCTGATCATATAGGGACTGTAGTGCAGCACGATTCAGACGGAAGCGGCTCCTGATCTGCTCGTCACTTAAGTCCCATACTGAAAGGCGGATTCCAAAGGAGCGGGGTGCCCTAAGCCTCACAACACCCCGCTCCCTGGCCTCCTGCTCTTCCAGCATACGCATACATCCATCCACCCAGACACCATACATCACCCTCTTATCCATCACACACACTCAACAGATATACAAAATCAAACAAACAAAAACCACAAACACACCACACACACAAACAATCACACTCCTCACACACTCACTACAATGCAGCTCACCACAAAACCAAAAGTATAGTGGTCCAAACCACCAGCCTGCTGAAAAGCAGCTTTCTAAGTTAGGCACAACCAAGAGGGGAGTTGCTGCACAGCCCACAAAAGGCCACAAAATCAAGCCTCACTTGCTGTATGCTCCACAATATTTGCATATGCCACCAAAATCAATCTCCTAAAGAAACAGCACTGATGTCAGAAATCACCCAACAAGCCACAGAGAGTGAGGACAAAACCCAGACAGAGACTCAAATGAGCTAAGGGAAACCAGCACCACACCACAGCCTTTGCCACAGTGTAACAATACCAGAAGCTTTCAAATTCCTTCCATTTATACTTCACTTTGAAAAAGGACAGGTCCGCTTTGCCACCTTTTGCGTTGCTCTGCTATTTCCGGGCGCCAATTAGCTGACCCAGGTGTGCGTGAAACGGAGTGCGCACTCGCACGCTAGTAGCGCTAGTAGCTCTACTAGCGTACGTGAGCCTGTTTATTTAAATAGCCGTTAGGATAGCCACATGTCACAAGTGTTTCATATACATGAGTCCATTGTTGTATTTGGTTGTGTGTTGTTTGGTTAATGAGGTCTGTAATTAGTTAATTGGCTAACACACATGCTTCAGTCAGTGCAGTGGAGGTGTGGCTACAAGGACCTGGGCAGTATGTGTGAATCTATTAAGTGGCCTGGTTTGTGATTGGCTGTTAGAGCACATAAAACCTGGCCAACCCAAAGAGAGTGCGATGCCATTCTGTAGTCTGCATGCGTGCTTGTTGGTTGTGTATTGGTGTGTGTGTGCAGCTACAGGATGGAGCCAAATTCAGGACATCTGCCGGCCACAGCAGGCCCAAGTAGGAGTGTGGTGGGTGCTGTGCGCAGACCTCCCTTACGGAAAAGGGCCCAGCCTGAAGGTGGTGCAGCACCCCAGGCTAAGCGCCCAGGTGCCAAGAGGGAGCCTGAATTTAATTTGGCGGAGAATAATCATCTTGTGCGCCTTACCCTTGCTAAATGGGAGCTGATCTTTGGCTCCCAAAGCAAGTCAATAGGCAAACAAGAAAGAAGCAAACTGTGGGATGCCATTGGTGTTGAGCTTAGTAGCACTGCTCAACACCCACGTAGTGGCCCATCCTGCAGGAAACGCTTCTACACTTTGAGAGGGGCCCTTATCAAAAAGATGAATCACGATCTTGATGTGGACAGTGGGACCATCCAGGCTCCAAAGAGTACCTACAGGCCGTATGAGGAGATGCTGAAGGCCAAAATTCCACTGGCTCGGCTGCAGGGTGTGGATCCTGGGGATGACACCACAGGTTGGACAGAAGGTACATATTTTCTGCATTTTTTTAAAAGCTAATGTTAATGTATGTGATTTGCATTTTCTCTTTCTGCCCAACTAACAGTAGGACCTGTGAAGTAGTACATTATACCTCATACATTTTTTACTTTCCTGTCTGTTGCTTTCTGCATAGGTGCACATGGTGCTGTCCAGGATTTGCCTCAGGACACACAAACTCCTGCCCTTCAACCAACCTCAAGCCTAACCCAGTCTGCCATTGAAGGTATTTACCACTAATTTAGGTGCTGGTTGTTTGGGGACCAAATGGGTGTGGGAGCAGCTCCAACAATCGAGTGGGGCACTGTTGAGGATTAATAATATGGACCTGCGGCCTAATTTCACGCCCACTTTAACCCTCACAGCAACTAACTAACAAGGCCCTAACATGTGTAGCTATGTTGGAAGGCAGAGATGTGTGGCCATATATCTGCATATACATGTGTAAGCCACACTGGGCTTGATTAGTGAATATTAGTGAATGAGCTGCTCACACACACCTTAATGCATGTTTGATTTTTGACCGCACATTACCAATGGCTCAATGTTTGCTTGGTTTTTGCCTAGCTGCCCCGCCATTGGCCCCAGCATCTCCTCAGGAGCCAAGCTACTCTTTGGATGTCGGTAAGTGCATGTGTCAACCTTGCTTTATCCGCTTTAACCCAAGTGCATGTGTCTCATTCCTCTTTTTTATTTGTAGGCCAAGTGACTGGTTCATCTTTGGACCCCACTTCCGATGTTGCAGGTCAACAGGACCCTGTTGGTGTGTATAGCAATACATAATGTATCCTTTATGCTGTTTATGTTACACTGGTTCTATTTGGTTAGTCTAATAATCTACATGTTTGCTCTGTCAACTTGAAGTTGCCTCTTTTGAGTGCTTATTCCCTCCCCAGGGTCAGTCTAATAGTTTTTGGAGTGATTGCAATGCATTTTGTTTGAAATATTTTTAGACAAACATTCACCCTAGTAGTTTGAGGAATATTTTGAGCCATTCATTGTGTTTTTTAGTTGGCCAGAATATCGGAAGTGGCTGTCCGGAAAGGGCCCTTCACGTTCAGGCTGCCAGAGATGAGGGTAAGTTGTTTTGGCTTGATCTAGTATGTATTTTGGCTCTACTTTTGTGGCACTTTCTTCAGGCAACTTGTGTTTCCACATGTATTTTCAAGGTCCAAGCTCGAGTGAGGGCCCCACTCCAGACATCTGGGAGATTGCGGGTATGTGTAATTTTAGCAATGTGTCTGATCTTATTTGGCCCAATTATTGCCTCTTATTCCTCTAACATACATGTTATCAATCTGAGTTTAACAGATACCTTTTGGCTAGTGTGTAATTTGGCACTTTGTGGAGGTATGGCCTCGATAGGCTATCCATGTTACATTTGAGTTTTGTCCACTGACCTACTAACCTGACTTTCCTGATTAGCATATGCCAACTTGCCGGAGATCTCGGATGTGGATTTGCCCCTCTCTGGCAGCGATACCCGCTCCTACCTGTGCCGGACGACACGGAGGTAACATGGCTGATTTAGAGGACCAATAACCACATTGCCATGTTCGTGGGTAGTGGATGAAGCAACATGTCACATTTCCTTTCTTGGTTGTTTTTGCAGGAGGCGGAACCAGAACCCCAAGCTGAGACCTCTTCCCAAGTCCCATGTGGCCAAGCTTCCGAGGCTCAAACAAGGGTAAGTTGTATTGTGACAGTTTTGGCAAATGATTTGGAGGGGCATACCTGCATTGGTTCGGTTTGACTAAAATGTTGTTTTCTATTTTGTTAGCCTCAAACCACAGCAAGAGGAGGTGTGGCACCAACCAGTGCGGATTTTTATGAGCTAGGGGTCCGGATGCTGGAGGACTACAGTCGCCAACAGCCGCGTGATGGAACTAATGAGCGCATTGCGGCGTTGGAACATCAGGTGCTGATGTGTCAGCAACAAAATGAGGCCCAGCAGCGCCAGATCTACCAGTTGCTCCTAAACCAACAGCAGAACCAGGAACTTGGTCGCCTGGGCAATCTAATGGAGCAATCTCTCCAGCGCCAGGAACAATCTCTACAGCGCCAGGAAGAATGTCTCCAGCGGCAGGACCAAACTTTGTTGTTGATACAACAGCTCATACAACAGCAGTCTATATTTTTTACTGCACTGTTGTCCCCCAACACCGCCCCTAGCAATGACTCCCAACCTCCCCGGCCACCCAGCCAAGAATATTAATTTGTTTGTGGTTTTTTTTTTTCTGTAAATATATTTGATTAACCCACCTCTAAATTGTGTTTTTCCTAAGACATAGCTAATAACACAGTCAGGGATGAGTATCTTGATCTACATATGTAAATGTATTTCTAAATTGATGCCACACATTTGTGACCATAGCTTACTATGGTTTACACATTAAATGGCTCCAAAGGTATGGCAAAATTTACACACAAATGGGTTTGGAGACAGTTAAACTATGCTTGACAAGGCACAACACTGTAATTATGAAAATATAAAATGTTTTATTCTAAAGGTGGGCAACAGGGCCAACATTGCCCCACAAAGGGCCTCAAACAAGGGGCCAGTCATCCCCCCACCCTAACGACGCCGCCGCCGCCGCCTCTTCTTGGCCAGCAGCATAAGCTTCAGACGCCTGATCTCCCGCCACAGTCTGCGATGCTGGTTTTCACAAGCTGTAGAGATGTAGAAAAAAAAAAGATTTAATAAATGGAATGTGACCTCAACAGACACAGATGTAGCAATGTAATGTCAGTGTGTCCAATTAGCTGACACTCACATTAACATTGTTGTCCACTGTGCCCTTAGTTGTTAACATTATATGAGTACTATTGGCTGGCTGAAATTTGGCCACCACATCCAAAGCATACATTTACTCTTAACTCTTGGGAATCAAAGAAGGTATAAGTCCCAGTGTGGACATTTATGTGTTTAGTCACAGCCAAACATCAGGGCCTAAGTCCTAACGAGTAAACTAGTTTTGACAAGAATCTTAGAGGTCACGACCTAAGCAGCCCCATTTGGTTGTGTCGAAACCACAAATTGTCTCTATGTGGCAAACTCAAGAATGTGAGGCAACAATCAAGCATGCAGACAGGCATGTAGGATTGTTGACCAAACACATGTAACCTAGATGTGTGTTAAATTAACACATAGGTACATTGTAAATGTCTGCAGATTTGACTAGAAGACATAGGGTTCACAAGTGCATATGAAGTGGGATGTACTCACCATCGCAGCTGTGGCGGGGGCCCATGCTGCTGGCCGTCCCTGGAGCTGGGGTGGGGAGGATGGTCACTGGCTCTGTCTGCGTAGCAACATCTGTCAGGAGAAAGCAAAAGAGAAAAGCAAAATTAGTGGGCCAATGACACCTGACTATTTGACATCCATCTGGTTAGGGAGTCTGAAAAATCAAATGCTTGCATGGTTACATACATGTTGTCCAACATTAGCATATTTCCTGGACCATGAGTTCATGTAAATTATTTATGGTTGCAACATGGACCCCTAAAGATAATGTGCCAATAACCTTGACAGTGCAATGTTAAGGACTAATTTGCAGTTGATTGTCGAATGTTACTAGTGTGCAACATGTGTTAGCCGGAACAACTTAACCAAATAACACATTTGCTAGCCCCCATCATGGTGTGGGCAGAAACATAGGGGTGGTTGCCAGTTGGCTAGCACTGTAGTGGGGTTTGTGATGTTAATGTACATTATCAAACCACCTTGTACTATGGACCAGGAAACATGTGTCTCTTAAAAGTGGGCCAAGACCCAGGATTGATACTATTCTGTGTTTTGGTCCACTTTGGCAGAGCACCACCATTTGAGTGAGACACCGTCAACAATGGGTGTTGGTCCACTTTAAGGAATGTCATAACATAGGGAATGTGATGGATAACAGCAAACACTTACCATGACTATACCCGTGGAGAAGGCGTTGCCAAAAGGCCATGGAGGTGCCACCTATATGATGCCCTGCAAATTAGAGATGAATGGCAAGGGCTAAGTACAAATGGGCAGATGAAACCTGTCACAGACTAACAATGACAAAATGTGCACTCACCAGGGGATGATCCGCCACTTGAAGCCCAGGGAGGGCTCTGAGGAGGAGGCGGGGAGCCTCGGCTCCTCACACTCTGCTCGGAAGATCCCCCAGCCAAAGGGCCACCCTCCTCCCTCTCACTCCCTGCTCCTTCAGGGAGTGTGGGAGAGTCCATTCCTTCCACCCCACTTGGACTCCCCACTTGAGAGTGGCCCCTTGGCTGGTGAGACTCCTCAGAGTCAGAGTGTGAGGAGCTGAGGCTTGATCCTGCCAGCCCCCCAGCAGCACACTCCTCTGGGGCGTCATCCCCTTCCTCCCCTGGGTCCTCCAAATAGGATCCGTGAGAGGGACCCTCCCCCGATGACTCCCCCGAGTCCGCCTGCCTGGTTCGGGGGAGGAATCCCTTCCCACATTTACCCAGGGGAGGACGCTTATCTGTGTTGAGGGGGTGAAAGAAAATAATTAATATTACGACCACAAATGGACACAGCTTAGCAGATGATTTAAACTAAAGTATAAACATAGCATAAGCTTAAACTTACCTGATGCGTAGGCATCATATAGGCGGTACACGCCTTCAGGGTCCCGGCGCTTGAAGTCAGACCATTTCTGTTGTATTGCTCGGATGGAGAGCTGGGTGTTGAAGCGCCGGGACACTGTGGCCTTCACCTCCATGGCTATTTGTTTTTTGCCCCCACGGGCATAGTCATATTGCATCACGCAGAAGTCCTATGAGAAATGAAAAACAAACACAAATCAATACATGACATCAGAACAATGGCATAAACAGTTATACTGAGACCAGAGTAAAGTGGACCCACACCCCGGATTATCACTATTCTGGGTTTGGGTCCACTTTGGTGGGGCACACCAATCGGGGGTGGGCCGCTGTCTGAAACCCCCTTGGAAGGCCAGAAAAACACCACTGACCACACTCCCACGTGACTGCGCCAGGCTAGCACAGCGCTCTGCGCCACTGTGGTATGCGCATCCAAGGCCATTTGGACGTGC
The DNA here is from genome assembly GCA_027917425.1 of Gastrophryne carolinensis. Lineage (NCBI taxonomy): Eukaryota > Metazoa > Chordata > Amphibia > Anura > Microhylidae > Gastrophryne > Gastrophryne carolinensis. Next base: position 126,005,382 of record CM051244.1, on the reverse strand, counting down.
ATACCAGCTCAGCTGCCTCTGAGCGCCAAAGGACGCGTGTGGCGTTTGACTCTAACAGGGAGTGCGCCTGCGCAGGCCATGAACAAATGTCTGGCGCAGGGGACCACCCTGCTAGAGGGAAGCGCAAGACGCATCCGCAGCTCATGCATGCACAGATGGGACGGGGCTGAGGTAAGGTTTATGGCCCTCCAGGGGGGTTCATCCCCGCAGGACATCCAGGATGCCCCGCGGGGAGTGATCAGATTGGTCCTGAAAACTAATAGATTTCAGGGCCAATCCCCCCTGGGTGTTGGTCCACTTTAAACATAAAATGCAAGAAAAACATACTCACTTTGACCACCTGGCCATTAACGCGGCTATCCACTCTAAATCTTTTTTTTTTTGCATGCCCAGGAGGGGAAGGGGTGGGAGGGGTGCTAGGTGGGGGAGGTGAGGTAGGTGGGGGAGGTGGGGGAGGGGTGGTGGGGTCTGATTCGGAGGAGGAGCTGGGGAGGCGCTGGATCCGTCTCCTGGGCAGCATGGTGGAAACGCTAAGGAGGAAACAGGAACCGGATATGACCCAAGCGACAGGGACCCCAAAAAAAAAATTGAAAAAAAATAAAACGCTCCGCGCACCAGGAACAAGCTAATATCAGCTATGTGCAAGCTAAGTGGCGGAAAAAGTAAATTGACGCATTACAACAAGCTATTGGCCTAAGCGCTAGTCATTTTTTTGCTTTAGGTGGCTTTGAAACGCAAAGGAGGGAACCGGAACCGGATATGACCGTAGCAACTGTGAAATAAATTAAAAAAAAAAAACGCTCCGCGCACCAGGCACAAGCTAATATCAGCTATGTGCAAGCTAAGTGGCAAAAAAAGTAAATTGACGCATTACAACAAGCTATTGGCCTAAGCGCTAGACATTTTTTTGCTTTAGGTGGCTTTGAAACGCAAAGGAGGAAACCGGAACCGGATATGACCAAAGCAACTGTGAAATAAATTAAAAAAAAAAAACGCTCCGTGCACCAGGCACAAGCTAATATCAGCTATGTGCAAGCTAAGTGGCGGAAACAGTTAATTGACGCATTACAACTAGCTGTTGGCAAAGACGCCATTATTTATTAGCTTGATTTAGCTGGGGGTTCAAGATACTGTAATGCATAGGTCCTTGAAAACCAAAAAACTTGGTGCTGAAAAAGACAAATCTTATTCCTTCATAAAATCATCACACAATAAAACTATACAACTACATGATAATGTGGCACACATGAGAATGCATAACGGGTTGTTATGAGCTTGTACGCCTGAATAAATCCTGCATAATGTGGACATGCACGCTCACAACTACAGTGTATTCATTAAGAACGACTGGGGTCGCGGGAAGTGAATTCCTTGCAAATGGCAGAAGGGCACATGTATGAACAGCACAGCGCCGCACAACGCAGCACAGCGAAGCACAGCGACGCTCGCGCCGCCACATAGCGAATCAAAACAGCGACTGCACAAACTCTGACCACCACAGATTCATCAAGGACAGGGCTGCCGAATAGCTTGGGCGCTGACAATTTCGCAGAGCGAACGTGACCGCCAAACAGGACTGGCTAAAAAGTAGCTTTACAAGCCCCGTGTGTGGTGAAAACAAGCGATTTAGAGCCCAATGAGTTTGGTGGGAGGAGATGCATTTTAGATGTCACTCACAACATTACAGTGTAAAAATTACAACTTTCATATAAAAAATAAAAATAACAAGCCAGATTAATAAAACATATCCCAATAAACATGTGTTGAATTTTGTGACAAAGACAAGAACACAAAAACCACTTAAAACAATCATTGCAGCGTCTGCCATTGAAATGTATGGGAGAGCGGCAGGTAGCGCCAGGTCATACCTGTGATGGGATTAGCAGCGGCGCTGTTCGTTGCAGTCGGCTACATGATGAATCCCGCGCTAGCCGTCGCTCTCGCTGGCACTAGCCTCATTTAGCTTGATAAATGCGTCATTGTGGCCGACGCCGGGCGTACTTGAGTCGGTAGCCGCCGTTAGCTGGCGGTACATGGCGCTCGTCAGACACTACCTGGCGCTAGCCCGTGATAAATAAGGCCCTGAGATAGCGCCATATAGCGACTCATTCATCATTATTCCAGCCTGAGCCCACAGCGCCAGCGTCCGACCTTGAACAGCGACAGGTATGACCTCTCGCTACCTGGCGCTCTCCAATGCATTTCAATGGAACAATCTTTAAATATTCATAATTAATTGTTATTAATTTTTTTTTTAATGTGAAAAATTCTGTGATCACTTTTGCCATTTTAGATTATTTTTTTAGGGGAAAAAAAATTAAAAAAATAAATTGTACAGAATTGATATTACAGGTCTGATATTAATGTATTCATATTACTAAATTATTTAAAAAACTAGTTTTTTTTGGTTTCCAAAAATATGGTTGTTTGGGGGTTAAAAAACTACTTTTAACCCATCGCCGCCAGCGCTCTGGGGTTTAAACAAGCATTTCACAGAGCGTGATTTGTTAATGAATATGGTGGGAGCCAGTTGCTATGGCCGTTCGCTGTCATGCGCTCCCATACAGCGCTGAACCTGTCAAATAGCGACTCCTCACCCAATATTCAACATTACGGCAAACCGACTGAGTCACTATCAACTACAGGTGCAGGTGCAGGTATGCACAGGCGTAGGGAAGCGTCTGTGGGGATGCCTTCCACTCCTCCCAATTCAGCTTTTTATGATGCTTAGAAATATGCACAGCTTATGCAAGTTTATGCTGCTTTTTTGGGAGAAAAAGTGCCATTCACCTTAATTGTCTACATACTGTAGGAGTGATTCAACAGGTGTAAAAATATTTTTTCTCAGGAAGGGGCTGGAGTGGCTCTTTAAACTGGATATGTATGTATCTCTATGGAGGACCGTGAATTCAAACAGGGGACCCTGAAAATGAAGTCAGCATAAAGGCTCAAATTTTATAGGTAATGCAAAGTGCTGGAGTATAAAAAGCATGGGGCAAGCTGTAAGCAGCTGTGTTGATTGCTTGTATCTGCAGAAGAGATGTGTCACTAGAAAGCTCTAAGAACATGATGTCTAAGTCACTGATTCATCATTAGCGGCAGGTAGCGACAGATGAGCGTCTGTAGCAGGCATTTTCAGAGCGCCCGCTAGTAGTCACAGTGCTCGGTCGTGGGTCGCTACTTTATAGCAACTCAGTCGCTGTTCAGTAATGTTGAATACATTGTGAGGAGTCGCTATTTGACCAGTACAGCGCTGTATGGGAGCGCATGTTAGCGACTGCTCATAGCGACCGACTCACACCATATTCAGGAAAAAAACAGCCTCACAAATCTCTGGCGCTGAAAAATACTTGTTTGAAGCCCAGAGCGCAGGAGACGGTGTGTTTAAAGTCTGTTTTCCAGCATCTATCAACTAGTAACAAAGCAAAAACATATGGAATTACATTGTAACAACATTGTAACATGAACACTTTAATGCCAGACCTGTAATGTCATTTTTGAGGAAATATTTAAAAAATGAAAAAATTAAGAAAAAACTGCTATTTCAATGTCAGAAGAGGTCAAAGAATTATTTGTGATTTTTAAAAAAAAAAAAAAAAACCTGTTTAAAGAGAAGAAAAGGATCGTCCATTGAAATGTATGGGAGAGCGCCAGGTAGCGAGAGGTCATACCTGGCGCTGTGCAAGGCTGAACGCTGGCGCTATTCGCTGAGGCTGTGAAAATGATGAATCAGACGCTACATGGCGCTATCCCAGTCGCTAAACAGATTCTGCTTGATAAATGTGTAATTGCGTGCCGTGTCCGGCGTTGACCAGTCGCTACCTGTCGCTACCTCTCATTAACCAGCCGCTACCTGACGCTATCCCTTCTTAAATAAGGGCCTGAGTCTGACTATATAGAGAGATAGACATATACAGTATAAGACTATCTCTATATAGTCAGACATGTTCTTAGTGCTTTCCAGCAACACACCTCTTCCGCATATAAAAACCCTGAGCACAGAGATATAGAGCCTTTATTTAAAGTGGATTCCCGGGCCGATTGATTTCCTCCCCCCGGGGCATCTAAAATCGGGATGCCCCGCTGTGTGAAACCCCCCAGGTCGCCCATAAACTCACCTTCTTTTTTGGTTCAGTGGCGCATGCTCGAGCCACATCCCCGCTATCCCTCTAGCAGGGCGCATGCCCGTGCCAGGCATTTGTGAATGGCCGGCGTGGTCAAAGGTTAGTTTGTTTGGGGGACCTGGGGGGTTTCACACAGCGATCGATCAGGGTGCCCCGGGGCCAAGGACCAAAACCCAGGATAGTCAAAATCCTGGGTTTTGGCCCACTTTAATAGGCTGAATAAGTATATATATATATATATATATATATATATATATATACAGGTATGTCATATAAAGCTTTCCAGCGAAAGCTCAAAATAAAGGCTCCGTGTAGACAGCTTGTATCTGTAGAAGAGGAGTATCACTGGACAATTTTGTAGGTTATACCTGACTATTTATATAGACTTCAACAGCTTATTGAAAAGGCTTTGTATCTTTGTGCTCACAGTTTGTATATGCAGAAGAGGGGTGTTTCTGGAAAGCTCAAAGAACATGATGTCTACTGTACTGTATAAGACTCTGTATATCTCTATATAGTCAGAAACCATCTTCTTAGAGCTTACCAGTTACACATTGCCTATATAAGCTGTCTACAAAAAGATACAGTCCCCTTGTCTACAGTCAGAGTTTAACTGCCGATTGATTCCCTCCCCCCGGGGATGCTCGGCTGTGTGAAACCTCCCAGGTCGCCCCATACACTTACCTTGTTTCCTGGTCCAATGGCTCATGTGCATGCGCGAGCCGCTGCCGCATCCCCGCTATCCCTGTAGCAGGGCGCGTGCCTGTGCCAGGCATTTGTTAATGGCCGACGAGGGCACGCTTCCTGTTAGAGGGAAGCGGGGAATGCGGCCGCCACCGGGAAGATCGGCGATCGGGGGGTTTCACACAGCGGAGCACTCGGGGAAAGGAACAGAACCCAGGATAGTCAAAATCCTGAGTTTTGGTCCACTTTAAAGATATGTATGGTATATTCTCTGCCACAAGTGACTTTCTCCCTCTCCAGGAATTGTAACAAAGAATGTTACCACGAATGTTACATGGTATGAGTTTGTTTACTTTAGCCCAGAAGAAATGATTACATATTATGCTCTGCGAGAGAAGCTGATACATCCGAGGAGAAGCCCTACGCATTGAGGACTTTAGGATGTGCCTTAGGCCCTTATTTAAAGTGGACCAACACCGAGAGGTGATCGGCCCGGAAATCTATAAGATTCCTGGGCCGATCACCTCCCACCCCGCGGGACATCCGAGATCGGGATGTCCCGCGAGGTGAAACCCCCCCAAACACCCCAAATCACCTACCTTATCTTCCGCCGCCGCCGCCTCCCTCGCGCCCCTCTAGGCGTGCGTGCCCCCGCGCCGGCCGTCTGTGAATGGCCGGCACGGGCGCGCGCGCGCTGAAAGTGATGCGAGGGAGGCGGCGGCGGCGGAAGCCGCTTGGACGTTCCTGTTCCCCGCCTGGACGTTGGCGGGGATTGGACCGGGCAGTCACGTGGGAGCGGGGAGAGGTGAGTTTATTGGGGTTTCTGGGGGGTTTCACACAGCGATCGGGGTGCCCCGCCGAAGTGGACCAAAACCCAGAATAGTCAAAATCCTGGGTGTTGGTCCACTTTAAGAAAGGATAGCGTCAGGTAGTGGCTGGTTAATGACAGGTAGCGACAGGTAGCGACTGGTGAACGCCGGACACGGCACGCAATTACACATTTATCAAGCAGAATCTGTTTAGCGACTGGGATAGCGCCATGTAGCGTCTGATTCATCATTTTCCCAGCCTCAGTGAACAGCGCCAGCGTTCAGCCTTGCACAGCGCCAGGTATGACCTCTCGCTACCTGGCGCTCTCCCATCCATTTCAATGGACGATCCTTTTCTTCTCTTTAAACTGTTTTTTTTTTTTTTTTTCAAAAAAATCACAAATAATTCTGTGACCTCTTCTGGCATTGAAATAGCAGTTTTTTTCATAATTTTTTCATTTTTTATATATTTCCTCAGAAATGACATTACAGGTCTGGCATTAAAGTGTTCATGTTACAATGTTGTTACAATGTAATTCCATATGTTTTCGCTTTGTTACTAGTGGATAGATGCTTGAAAACAGACTTTAAACACACGGCCTCCTGCGCTCTGGGCTTCAAACAACTATTTTTCAGCGCCAGAGATTTGTGAGGCTGTTTTTTTGCTGAATATGGTGTGAGTCGGTCGCTATGAGCAGTCGCTAACATGCGCTCCCATACAGCGCTGTACTGGTCAAATAGCGACTCCTCACAATGTATTCAACATTACTGAACAGCGACTGAGTCGCTATAAAGTAGCGACTCACGGCCGAGCACTGCGACTACTAGCGGGCGCTCTGAAAATGCCTGCTACAGACGCTCATCTGTCGCTACCTGCCGCTAATGATGAATCAGCCTCTTTGAGCATATTTAAAGTGGACCAAAACCCATCTCAGTTGGCCCTGGAGTCTATAAGAGTCTATATATTTGTAAAACCCCTGGATCCCCAATAAAACTCCCCTATTTATCGATCCAATGCCGCATGAGCGGGCTGTGGCAGAGCTTCTCTATACATTTTGATGGGTGTGTGCTGGCCCAGGCATTTATAATTGACCAATGTGTTCACACCCCCTGCTAAAAGCTAGCGGGGATGTGGCCGTGGGTACACTCAGGGCCTTATTCATGAAGGGATAGCGACAGGTAGTGCCTTGTAAGCGGTAGGCAGCGGCAGGTGAACACTGGACACGGCAGCAATTCCATATTTATGAAGTCGAATCTGGTGAGCGACTGGAACAACGCCATGTAGCGTCCGATTCATCATTATCCCAGGCTCAGCATACAGCGCCGGCATTCAGCCTTGCAGAGCGCCACGTATTACCTCTCGCTACCTAGCGCTCTCCCATACATTTCTATGGACGATCCTTAAATCCCTTTCCTGATCCCATTTTTTTTTCCTAAAAGAAAACACAAACCTTCTGACATGTATTCTGACCAAGAAAATGACATTTTTGAAAACTTTTTGTATTTATAATATTTTATAATAATAATTGTACTTACAGGTCTGGTATTAAAGTGTTCATGTTACAATGTGATAACATTGTAATTCCATGTGTTTTCGCTACTAGTGGATAGATGTTCAAAAACAGCCTTTAATCACACAGCCTCTGGCGCTATGGGCTACAATTACATGATTTTGAGCGCCGGCGATGTTTGTGGCTGTTTTTTTTGATGAATGTGGTGTTAGTCAGTCGCACTGAGCTGGCGTTACAGTGCGCTCACATACAGCGTAGTACAGCGACTCACATATCATATTCATCAATGCCGACCAGCAACTGAGGCGCCCTACAGACGCTCATCTGACTCTACCTGGCGTTAGTAATGAATCAGCCTGCCCGTCTTGCTGTGGTAAATCTTAAAAACAAAATAGCGGCTCATGCATTTGCAGGCCACCTGCAAACAGGAAGTGCTGCTGGGCTTCCTGTTACTGTGCATTGTCAGTTATGGGGGTTATTCAAGAATGGATAACAGCAAGTAGCGCCTCGTAGCGGGAGGCAGAGTCTGGTGAACGCCGGGCGCTGTACGCAATACCACATTTATGAAAGCGAATCTGGTGAGCTACTCTAACAGCGCCATGTAGCGTCCAATGTATTATTACAGGCGGCTCAGCGTATGGCACCGGCGCTCTAGCTTCCAGAGCGCCAGGTATTACCTTTCGCTCAGTGACACTCTCCCATACATTTCAATGGCCGTTCATTTGCTTGTGTTTAAACAGCGCGTTTGACCATTTTTTTGTTTTTTTTGCTCAGATCATTGTGTGACGTCTTCTGGCTGCAAACAAACACTTTTATACATTTTTGGACTTTTAATATTTCTATGCAGAATTGTCATTACAGGTCTGGCACTAAAGTGTTATTGTCACAGTGTTAAAACAATGTCATTCCATGTGTTTTCGCTTTGTTACTGGTGGATATGTGTTCAAAAACAGACCTCAATCACACAGCGTTTGGCGCTCTATGCTACAGTGCCCAGATTTAGAGCGCTGGCGCTGTGTGTGTCCTTTTTTGATAAGTATGGTGTGGAGCGCTGAGAGTCGGTCGCACTGAGCTGGCGCTACCTCTCGCTCTCTGCAGCGCTGTACTAGTGTCCCACCACACGCACATCGCCCAACGCACATCACATTCATCAATGCGGCCCAGGTTACTACAGCAACTGAGGCGCTCTGTTACAGCCCAATACCCACTTACTGCGTCTACTAGCGGTCGCTCTAAGCGCCGCTATATAGACGCTCATCTGCCGATACCTGGCATTAGTAGTGAATCAGCCTTCAGGCTGATGTGCCAGGCCAGGTCCGGTTTAATGAGAGACGTAAAGGGCCACTCCAGTCAAACTTCCTACTTTTTAAATTCCCCTCGCCCTGCCACCCTTCCCTAGCAGAGCCTTACACAAATAAAAAAACTTAGGCCCTTATTTGAGAAAGGATAGCGTCAGGTAGCGCCTGGTTAATGAGAGGTAGCGACAGGTAGCGACTGGTGAACGCCGGACACGGCACGCAATTACACATTTATCAAGCAGAATCTGTTTAGCGACTGGGATAGCGCCATGTAGCGTCTGATTCATCATTTTCACAGCCTCAGCGAACAGCGCCGGCGTTCAGCCTTGCACAGCGCCAGGTATGACCTCTCGCTACCTGGCGCTCTCCCATACATTTCAATGGACGATCCTTTTCTTCTCTTTAAACGGGGTTTTTTTTTGTTCAAAAAAATCACAAATAATTCTGTGAGCTCTTCTGGCATTGAATAGCAGTTTTTTCACATTTTTTTAATTTTTTAAATATTTCCTCAGAAATGACATTACAGCTCTGGCATTAAAGTGATCATGTTACAATGTTGCTACAATGTAATTCCATATGTTTTCGCTTTGTTACTAGTTGATAGATGCTGGAAAACAGAATTTAAACACACCGCCTCCTGCGCTCTGGACTTCAAACAAGTATTTTTCAGGGCCAGAGATTTGTGAGGCTGTTTTTTTCCTGAATATGGTGTGAGTCGGTCGCTATGAGCAGTCGCTAACATGCGCTCCCATACAGCGCTGTACTGGTCAAATAGCGACTCCTCACAATGTATTCAACATTACTGAACAGCGACTGAGTCGTTATAAAGTAGCGACCCACGGCTGAGCACTGCGACTACTAGCGGGCACTCTGAAAATGCCTGCTACAGACGCTCATCTGTCGCTACCTGCCGCTAATGATGAATCAGCCTGTTACTTTTCCTTCTATCTCCAGGCATTTGAAGCGTTAGTTCGTTTTTTCCTGGCCAGCCACTTAATGCCGCCGAAAGCGCGCCAACCCTGCGCGCGCCCGCTCCGCATTTGAATAGATGTGCGGGAGAGGAGATGGGCAGTCTGGCCCTATAATTCTAATCAAAATGCAGCTACTAAAGAGGGTTGCACTAGCGAACAGCTAAATAAATAGATACACAAATGTAAATACCTTTTATTATTGAGCTATAATGGAGAAATGACGTGAAGAGGGCTTATTAAATGCGACATTTTTTGGCCTTCCAATGTACTTTCCTTTTCCCTCTCCTGTGCCATGTTATGGGTATATCCGCCTGGCTTCTGCCACCATTCCATCTGGTTGCACACCCGACTGATCCTGGCAATTAGCTGCCCGTGTAGTACACAGAGATCAATAGCAATGAGCAGCGCGGTCGCCATCCTTTCCCGTACTCCTCTTTGGCCCCCCCACCGGCCTTTGCTTCCATCCCCCAAGCCAATGTGCAAGAAAAGCAGCTCAGGATGTCATCAATCACCGCTGCCAGTGACAGGGAGCCTGGGCTCACCAGTGCCGGGATGTTTTAATAAGGCATCCATTAAAGCCCTCAAATAAATTGCAATTTGAAAACAGAAGAGGATCCGGGCCAAGTTTTTCTCATCCATCTTCCTGCATGTCGTGTAATGTAATTGCGTTGTTAATTTAGCCAGGAACTTTCTCAGTGTGCTGGTCCAGTGTCACCGCGTTATTTCCCTGAGGACGGCGCGTGTCGCTGACAGTGTTTGTATATAAGTGGCAATGAATATGTGTGCATGAGTGTATGCCATCCCATGTGTGGAAAAAGATGTGCAAATGTCAATAGGCCAATGCTGTAAACAGAGCCGGGGCTTAGTATGATTAAGGCCGACAGTTACATTCACCTTAAAGGACCAGAATCGCAAATTTTTCTTGGTGACTTATATTTAAATGGTACTTTGAATGTAGGTAAGTGTTGGAGTAAGAATTACAAATGTAGAAAAAAATGATGTGTGTGTTGAGCAGCTGGAGACTAATAGCTCATGTCAGTGTCGGGAGCCGACACTCTGGCCTGTTCCATGCTGAGGAGAGGGGTGAAACAATGTATCAAAGTATCAGCTGTTCAGTGCTGGCAGCCGTCCAGCATAAGATAACAACATTGCCTGGCCAGAACTTATATATCTAAAACAGAGAGAAACGCTCTAGAAGTCATTTAGCTGATTTTGACAGTTTTCCCTTCATGTTGGCTCTGCTGCAGAATCTTTCAATCAGTTTACCATTTTCTCTTTCATATTCTTATTTTTCATTTTTCCATATGATCTTTCTTTCAGCTTTGTGTGTTTTGAGCAAAGCCCAACCCAGGATTTTCACTATCTGGAATTCTGTTTTGTGCCCCTAGGGGCATCCTGACTTAGGATGCCCTGATATGTGAAATCCCCAAGTTCGCCTGTGAAAACGTACCTTTCCCTGTTCCACAGCGCATGCGCGGGCTCTCATCCAATCAGCTCTGTTTGCACGCAGATGGGGAGCCTGAGCAGTAACCTTCCTGGCCGCCCGGCCTGTCTAAATGACTATCTGCGTGAGCGCGCCAGAAAAATGGGGGGATCTGTGGTTATCCAGGGGTCGTTTCACACAGTGGGGCATCCCGATTTAGAATGCCCAAGGGGGAAGGTCAATGGCCGGGTCTTATAGACTTCAGGGTCGGCCACTCAGGGTTTTGTTCCACTTTAATACCTTTAGATTTTCCTGCATAGTTATTCAAAGAAGAATTTCAGTTATTTTCAGTCAGTTTAGTTTATTTTGTATAGATTTTACACATTTGAGTCACCTGGTCTCATAACAAAAGCAGCACCTCACACACACACAGCCGTTACCACTGATTACAGTGTCAGCCTCTGAGGTAAAGTGTTGCTAGGAGACCAGTGGGCTAAATGAAGCAGCTCACTAAACACAACCCAGCAGATCCCCCTATTCAGCAAATGGACTGAGCCATTGTCATTATACAATTTAAAAGAAAGGCAGATATTTTTTCCTTTTTCTATCGCCAGATTATTTATACACATGTTAGAAGCTATTGTGTGGCAATTTAATTACGGTATTTATCTTTTTTAATGCAAATTTCGCGATACTGCTCCTTTAAATGTGGAGATGGAGTTCTGCATATTTTGCCACCGACATGTCCAACTATCGCTATCGCAGAAGGCCTAAAATATGATGAGGTTATTTACATGTCACATGGAGAGGGACTGTATGTAATGACATTTGTTTGATTTTATGCAAACATAAAGTTGCTGGTTGTACAGTATAAGATGGCATTGTCAGGTTTTTGTGTAACTGAAAAAAAAAGGTTACTCTATAGCAGAAATTCCCAACCGGTGATATCACATTACCAAGCAGTTAGTTAAAAACCCCCAGAAAATGTTTGCAAATTGCCTAGGTAAGTAAACTCAAAGAACTTTATTGACATAGATAATACAATACTCAAGGAACAATATATATATATATATATATATATATATATATATATATATATATATACATGTGGAGGCTTATTCATTACTAACGCCAGGTATCGGCAGATGAGCACCTGTATAGCGGCGCTTAGAACGACCGTGAGTAGGCACTCATGTGCGGGTACCGGGCGCTGTAACAGAGCGTTTCGGTCACTGTAATAACCTGCCCCACATTGATGAATGTGATGTATGTTGGGCGCTGTAACACCAGTACAGCATTGCAGGGAGAGAGAGGTAGCGCCAGCTCAGTGAGACCGACTCTCAGCGGCTCACACCATACTTATCAAAAAACTACACACACACACAGCATCGGCGTTCTGGATCTGGGTGCTGTAGCACAGAGCGCCAGATGCTGTGTGATTAAAGTCTGTTTTTGATCACATATACACCAGTAACAAAGCGAAAACACATGGAATGACATGTGAAAACACTTTGACATTAACACTTTAGCGCCAGACCTGTAAATGACAATTTTGCATAAAAAACTAAAAAATCGAAAAAAGTTTTCAAAAATGACTTTTTCTAGGCCAGGAGAGGTCACACAATTATTTGGGAGAAAAAAAAACCCTGTTTAAACAGAAGAAAGGGAACGTCCATTGAAATGTCTGGGAGAGCGACAGGTAATACCTGGCGCTATACGATGAGCCACCTGTAATAATACATCGGATGCTACATGGCGCTGTTATAGTCGCTCACCAGATTCGCTTTCATAAATGTGGTATTGCGTACAGCGCCCAGCATTCACCAGACGCTGCCTGCCGCTACGAGGCGCTACCTGGCGCTATCCCATGATGAATAAACCCCATAGACAATACAATACTCAAGGACAGTTAATAACAACTCTTAATAAAAAGGAGAACTGGACACATCTGTATGCTACAGTATTAAGTAGTACAAAAGAGCATTACATTGATAATAAATATACTAATAAATACAATATATATATATTGTAAGCGGGCAAACAATCAGCAGTGACGACAACAGATTTGAACGGCAAAACGGCTTTTATTCAGCAAAGTTCAGTAGATAGTCCAAAAGATTGCAGCATAAATGCAGTAAGGAAAAAGGGTTACTTCACCAACCAAATAGTCCTGGGCTGGGTACTCCAGCAAGCTGATCAATTCCAGTCCACTTTACAGGGCGTATCAGCCCTCTGCTCAATGTCCAGTGCTATCCTTCACCACGGTGCAGCTCAGCCTGGGCTCACTCCAACAGGCTGGTCATCAACCAAGGAAAGGCCGTGTGCTCTCTTCTCATACAGGCTTCCCCTGTAATCAGCATGCACACTTGTGGAGGCCTTAGAACATGTAACAACCCATTATGGAATTGGGGAAGTGACCCGGGTCCTGAAAACCCGGCCCGGATTGTGCTTTATACAGCCAAGCAGGGGAGAAATAGACATTTTGATACAATTTACCACAATATATAGACAAATAGATCACAGCCAGATATTCTTAGGTAAGGCTAACGCTTCGTTAACTCCTAAATAATAAGCAATTGAATAAAGATGTCTCAAGCTACACATACACGATTGCCATATACTCAAATGAATGTGAACAAAGGTGCTATGCTAATAAATACAGTGCCAATTGGGGTTCCACTCTAACTTTATTGAATAACAACCAGTAATTCACAGGACAGTTCCAGTTTAGCAATGCTACAAAATTTTCCTAGAGTTATGCATCAATGTCCAGGTGACCTAGAGCAGAAGGCCACCCCACTTTGTCGTCTCTCAGATGGGATATGTGTTGGTGGAATATATTTCCCACCAGATTACTCCCTAGGATTTGGGGTCACTGTAGCCTCTTAGAGACGGTCATGTTGGATGGGGTAAAAGGGACACAGCTGCCTGGCTTCCTATCCCTTTGGAAAGCAAGATTGATAGAAGAGGTCACTAAGATGCTCCTAGGTCCCCAGAGCATAACTATTTGACCAGACATTGCGTTCTGGGGGGCAACTGTGATGCAGAATGCCATCTCACACCGACCTTTCTCTGGCATTGACTTGTCGCTCTCCTCTGCAATTTCTGCTCTGATTGTTTTTTCCCCTCTCCCATTTCATACCCCCCCCAGTGGAAAGCCCCTTTCACTTGAGGCCTGCTAGTCCTGGTATGTTGGGGCCTATAGACCTATAAACCTGCCAAAACCCAAGATGGTTGCTCCTGCACATTAGACAGGGACCGTAAAAATCGCTGGTCAGTCTGGTGCACTATATCCATTGCATGAAGTGACCAATCATCCACTAATCTGTGACCACCAGGACCTGATCAAGGTGACGTCCTACCCAAGACCTCACGAGAGACATAAGTCCTGTTCTCCCCAGCCCTGTCCTTGCTATACCCTCCCCAAAAGTCTAACCCTATCCTTTTTCTACCTACAGAGAGTCCACCAGCCCTGAGGGGCCACCCCATCCCCTGAACACTCCTTTACCCTCTGACAAGCCTCCTGACCAGACTAACTCCCCCTACCTACCAAAATGAAGTTCTCAAGCAAAATCCTGTGCCAAAATAAACAAAAAAGCCAAAGGATGGGTGGATAGATCTTTGGAAGCTAAAGCAGGGTCCCCGTATTTATTACTATTTGTATTTATTTATCAATATCTTTTGTACTACTTAATACTGTAGCATACAGCAGTCTCCAGCCCCCTTCTTTTCATTAAACCTGACTAACAGCCTGGCACAGTTGGAAAAGAAAGGTAACGGCCATTTTGGCACTTCCACTCCCAACTGACCTAACTGAAATGCACAGTAACAGGAAGCCCAGCACAACTTCCTGTTTGCAGGTGGCCTTCAAGCCCATGAGGAGCCATCGTGTTTTTTAAATTTACCCCAGTAGAGCATCAATCTAAATTGCCCTGGATAGGGATACATATGAGCATTGTCTGTTGTGTTGGTCTGATTTTATTTATTTTTGACTGTTGGTCCGCTTTAAGTGTTTTTCTCTGCACTAGTGTATTGTATTGTGTATGCTCTTTGAGTTTACTTACCTAGGCATGTGTAACAATTTTGTGAGCATTTTTAGCTTTGTGCCCTTAGCTTATTATTTTGTTGTATCTGTGAGTTTTCCCCACTGGTCTGCACTGTAAAAAAATGTGCACCATAGTTTTTTGTTTGTACCACTGGAGGTACATGAGATCCTATCAGATGGTACATGATGAGACTGCAGACTGACCCGTACCCCAACCTGATCTCCTGCCATACTTTATCCACGTCTGAAAACTGCTGCATGTGTTCATGCACTTTAAATGGCTGTTTTGTGCATTTATATATGGTTTTAGGTGACTCACAAGCCACATATACAACCCAGGGGGTAGTTAAAATAATTGGAAAATGCAAAGTGATACTTGATAAAAATTAGGTTGGTAACCCCTGCTCTAAACTAATCTATACTAAAGTTTGTCATTAAGTCATAGAGGCTGATTCATTACTAACCCCAGGTTGGCAGATGAGCGTCTGTATAGCGGCGCTTAGAGCGACCGCTAGTAGACACTATAACTGGGTATCGGGCGCTGTAACAGTGCGCCTCAGTCGCTCTAGTAACGTGGCCCACATTGATGTACATTGGGAGCTGTCACACTACTTCAGCGCTGCAGGGAGCGAAAGGTAGCGCCAGCTCAGTGCGACCGACTCTCAGCGCTCCACACCATACTTATCAAAAAAGGACACACAAAGAGCATTGGCGCTCTAAATCTGGTCTCTATAGCATAGAGCGCCAGACGCTGTGTGATTAAAGTCCGTTTTTGAACATGTATCCACCAGTAACAAAGCGAAAACACATGGAATGTCATTGTTGTAACATTCTGACATTAACACTTTAGTGCCAGACCTGTAACGACAATTCTGCATAAAACAATAAAAAGTCAAAAAAGTTTCTAAAAGTGATTGAGGTCAATGATTTGAGCAAAAAAAATAAAAAAAAATGTCAAACACGCTGTTTAAACACAAACATATGAACGTCCAATGAAATGTATGGGGGAGCGACAGTGAGCAAAAGGTAATACCTGGCGCTCTGGAAGCTAGAGCGCCGGCCATATACGCTGAGCCGTCTGTAATAATACATCAGACGCTACATGGCGCTGTTAGAGTCGCTCAACAGATGCGCTTTCATAAATGTGGTTTTGCGTACAGCGCCTGGCGTTCACCAGACACTGCCTGCCGCTACGAGGCGCTACCTGCCGCTATCCCTTCATGAATAACCCCCATAGCAAAGATGAATTGAGCATGAGCCGCTCTACGCTATCCCGCTTCCCCAAATACCTGTGCCAGCCACTCAGAAATGCCTGCCACAAGTCTGCACCTCAGATGGGGGATGAGATGGTGGGTCTCGCATGCACCAGGGGATTACCAAGGAGGTCATTATAGTGGGCGATCCCACACCGCCAGATGTCTACAAAGAGGGAGGCCACCTGCCCTTGAATTTTATAGACTCTACCCTAATGGTTGCTTTACATTAAAGAGGTCCCATGCTTTTTAGCACTTTTTTACAGACTGGGGGCCCTCCCACTCATACTTTCTGTCAGAGCACAGATACACACCTTTTCTTGGATCCCACTGAATGGGCGCTGGTTACAGGCCCCTCATAAACAGCAGCAGCTAAAAAGATTCCCCGCAGAATGGCGCATATTGATGTGCTATCCTGACCGATTACCCAATGCCAAGTCCTGAATTGGGATGCCCATGGGACTGGAAACTGCTTAGATATACTGTGGTTTGGTCCTGAAGATTACAAGGTAAAGGTTTTCTATGTGCAAAGTTCCTTTCTCTAATTATGTGGCTTGAACAGAGAGCCTCCCCATGCCAGGAACATGCTGCCCCTTAGGGGAGTTCTGGTTTAGAAAGAAAGAATAATAAGTCCAGAGGGGAGTGGACGAGGAGCTTCAAGAAGCTGATCAGGGGTAGGGGGTGATGTAATGACCAAAAGACCATTACATGGGGGAGGAGCTGCAGAGAGTCAACCGACCATATCTGGCGGTGGGGGTAGGTAAACACAGCTTAACCACTGAAGTCACAAATGCCACCAGTAACCTATGGTGCCTATCGGAGGGGGTCGATGTGGGGAAGTGAAAGAGCAAAGGCCATGATGTCGGAAATTATTATAAAGGACCTCTCATAGACTACAGGGCAGACATACTCGCTCCCCCCCGGGGCATTCAGATAAGGGGGGCCCCGCTGTGTGAAACCCCCAGGACGCCTGAAAACTCACCTTCGCTCCTGGTCCAACAGCACATGCGCAAGCAGCAGCCACATGCCCGCCATCCCTTTAACAGGGCGCGTGCCCACACCAGGAATCTGTGAATGCCAGTGCAGGCATGCTACCTGTTAGAGGGTTGTGGAGGATGCGGCCGTCAGTGCGCTTAGATCCGCACACATTAGATGAGTTCCTGGACGAAGGGGCTCGAGTGGATCCAAGTGCGCAAATTTGACGAGCGGCCGCGCATGCGTCGTAGGACCAGGAAGAGGTGACTTTCTTCAGGCGACCTGGGGGGGTTTCACACAGCGGGTCCCTGCTGTGTGAAACAGAGGGGCACCCCCCCGGGATGGGGGGTGCCCGGGGGGGGGGGGGGGAAGGACCAAACCCAGAATAGTCGAAATCCTGGGTTTTGGTCCACTTTAAAATTTGAAGAGCTCTCTACCCCAGTTGGCTGGCATTTCCACAGCACATTGCATCAGGTGCTGTGTCCCAAAAATAATAGAGTCAGAGATGTTAATGGCATCCCGAAGCTATGTGCCAATGTGGGGGGGGAGGGGGTTGCACTGTAGGCGTGGAGCTGCGTTTTCATACACTCTGGTGTTTGCCAGTCAATGAGCCAGAAATGCCAGGAGAAACATGGCTTCAGATTGCCGCCTTCATTCCTTCACTTCTGTGATTCTGACCTAGAAACCTTTTTGAAATGCTCTAAATGGATAAATTAAACTCACCCTTCCATGTTTCCTTGGCACAATGGCAACCATTGGAGTTTGCTTACAATATAATTTGTATATGGCCTGGGCCATACTGGGGCATAAATTCACTGGTACAATATACAGTACAGGAGCTGCTGACCCGTCTCCATGGTGCTTAGACTATGCTCGAGGCTCGATAGCATTGCAGGGACTGAACATAGGCAAGGGTGTCTTGGCTGGTGGGTACATCAGGGCCAGGTATGGGGGTGGAATTCATAGAAACCAGGGAGCCAGATGCCCTAGCCCTAACCCAATTGTTAGAAAATGGAGTGAATTACACCACAGACTCTGGCTCTGGTACCAAAGCAGGAAGGCCCAAGGGAAATTTTCCCTGTACTCCCTATGGCTGGTCCACCCCTGTATACAGTATGTGCTGCAAGACCTTCACCCACACCATAAAGAATAGATCTCGGCTTCACTATCTTTTCTGACCATTTACTTTACTTATAGCAGCACTATCGTGAAAAAATGGCCCAATAAAAAAATTCCTTTAGCCTATTACCTTTCGCTCAGTGTCGCTCTCCCATACATTTCAATGGCCGTTCATTTACTTGTGTTTTAACAGCGTGTTTGACAATTTTTTTTCCTCGTTTTTTTTTTTTTGGCTTAAATCATTGTGTGACCTCTTCTGGCTGCAAACAAACACTTTTAGAGACTTTTTGACTTTTTATATTGTTATGCAGAATTGTCATTACAGGTCTGGCACTAAAGTGTTATTGTCACAGTGTTAAAACAATGTCATTCCATGTGTTTTCGCTTTGTTACAGGTGTAAATGTGTTCAAAAACAGAATTTAATCACACAGCGTCTGCCGCTCTATGCTACAGCGACCAGATTTAGAGCGCCAACGCTGTGTGTGTGTCTAGTGTTTTGTTAAATATGGTGTGAAGCGCCAAGAGTCGGTCGCACTGAGCTGGTGCAACCTTTCGCTCCCTGCAGCGCTGGTGTTAGAGTGCCCAACATACATCACATTCATCAATGCGGGCCAGGTTACTACAGCTACTGAGGCTCTCTGTTACAGCACCCGATACCCGCTTACAGCTAGCAGTCGCTCTAAGCGCTGCTATACAGACACTTATCTGGCAATACCTATCGTTAGTAGTGAATCAGCCTCTAAGGGGTTTATTCATCAAGGGATAGCGACAGGTAGTGCCTTGTAAGCGACAGGTAGCGTCAGGAGAACGCCGGCTGCGGCACGCAATACCACATTTATGAAAGCGAATCTGGTGAGCGCCTCTTACACGTAGCGCCCGATTCATCATTACAGGCGGCTCAGCGGATCCCCACGGCGCTCTGGCTTCCAGAGCTCCTAGTATTCCTCCCATACATTTCAATGGACATTTCATGTCTTCTGTCTAAACAGGGTTTTATTTTAATAATTTTATTTTGTTTTATATCAAATCGATGTGTGACCTCTCCTGACCTATTTAAATACATTTTTGAAAACTTTTTGGATTTTTTATATTTTTATGCAGAATTGTCATTACAGGTCTGGTATTAAAATATTAATGTCACAATGTTACAACAATGTCATTCCATGTGTTTTCGCTTTGTTACTAGTGGATATGTATTCAAAAACAGACTTTAATCACACAGCTTCTGGTGCTCTGGGCTACAGCGACACAATTTTGAGCGCCGGAACTGTGTGAGGCTGTCTTTTTGATGAATATGGTTTGAGTCGCTCACACTGACCAGTCGCTACTGTTCGCTCCCATATAGCTCTGTACTGGTGTTATAGCGACTCACATGTCAAATTCATCAATGCCGGCAATGTTACTATAGCGACTGAGGCGCTCTGTAATAGCGACTCATGGCCGATCAGAGCGACCACTAGCTCTTAGCGCCACTATACAGATGCTCATATGGCAATACCTGGCGTTAGTAGTGAGCCTGCCAGTCTTCACCTCCACCCATAGCAAAACAATCCCACTACACAGGTGCCAGCAGGCAGCTTTTTTTCCTTCATAAAGTGGCTTTAAGACCTACACCTTTCAGTGGCTGCTGTGTGTCCTTTCCTTAGGCCCTTATTTATGAAGGAATAGCGACAGGTAGCGACTGGTGAGCGGCCGGTAATGACGGGCCCCGCCACGAGAACGCCGGCTCCCCACCACAATCACACATTTATCAAGCCAATCCTGCTTAGCGACTGAGATAGCGCCATATAGCGACTCATTCATCATTATTCCAGCCTCAGCCCACAGCGCCAGCGTCTGACCTTGAACAGCGACAGGTATGACCTCTCGCTACCTGGCGCTCTCCAATGCATTTCAATGGAACAATCTTTAAATATTAATAATTAATTGTTATTAATTGTTTTTTTGTTTTTTTTTTGTTTTTTTTAAATGTGAAAAATTCTGTGACCACTTCTGCCATTTTAGATATTTTTTAAGGGAAAAGATTAAAAAAAAAAAAATTTACAGAATTGATATTACAGGTCTGATATTAATGTATTCATATTACTAAATTATTTAAAATACTTTTTTTTTTAGTTTCCAAAAATATGGTGGTTTGGGGGTTAAAAAACTACTTTTAACACATCGCCTCCAGCGCTCTGGGGTTTAAACATGCATTTCACAGCGCTTGAATTTTTTGAGCGTGATTTTTTGATGAATATGGTGGAAGCCGGTCGCTCTGACCAGTCGCTATCATGCGCACCCATACATCGCGGAACCTGTCAAATAGCGACTCGGAACCTTGTATTCAACATTACGCCACACCGACTGAGTCGCTGTCAACGACCGAACAACGGCCAAGCACAGCGACTACTAGTGGGCGCTGTGAAAATACCGCTACAGTCACTCAACTGTCGCTACATGTCGCTATTAATAAATCAGCCTCTTAGTATCTAGCTTAGGGATGGCCATCCTCTTATGACCTCTTAAAATGCCCTAAATTGGTTCATTTTAATGACCACATTTCCTTGGCCCTTCCTCTGTGTATTCCTACACAGTGCTGCAACCAGTTTGCCAGGGTTGATCATACATGGTCAACTCTATTTGCGAAGCCCAGAAGGTCAGTAGGTCTGCATTAGGCTTTCACAATGTAATGATATGACCATTTGCTTTTTGACATGTGAATAGGATCATATTTTACTAGATTTATTAGAACTCATGAGTTAGTATCTTCTTAATTCACTGGCATCAGAAGTAATTGGGTCAAGGTCCTTGCAGACGGGCAGGCTGATTCATCATTAGCGCCAGGTAGCGACAGATGAGCGTCTGTAGCATTTTAAGAGCGCCCGCTAGTAGTCGCAGTGCTCTGCCGTGAGTCGCTAGTTTATAGCGACTCAGTTGCTGTTCAGTAAGGTTGAATACATTGTGAGGAGTCGCTATTTGACCAGTACAGCGCTGTATGGGAGCGCATGTTAGCGACTGCTCATAGCGACCGACTCACACCATATTCAGCAAAACAACAGCCTCACAAATCTCTGGCGCTGAAAAATAGTTGTTTGAAGCCCAGAGCGCAGGAGGCGGTGTGTTTAAAGTCTGTTTTCAAGCATCTATCCACTAGTAACAAAGCGAAAACATATGGAATTACATTGTAACAACATTGTAACATGAACACTTTCATGCCAGACCTGTAATGTCATTTCTGAAGAAATATATAAAAAATAAACAAAATGTGAAAAAAATGCTATTTCAATGCCAGAAGAGGTCACAGAATTATTTGAGATTTAAAAACAAAACAAAAAAAAAAACAAAAACCCACTTTAAAGAGAAGAAAGGGATCGTCCATTGAAATGTATAGGAGAGCGTGAGGTAGCGAGAGGTCATACCTGGCGCTGTGCAAGGCTGAACACCGGCGCTGTTCGCTGAGGCTGTGAAAATGATGAATCAGATGCAACATGGCGCTATCCCAGTCACTAAACAGATTCTGCTTGATAAATGTGTAATTGCGCGCCGTGTCCGGCGCTCACCAGTCGCTACATGTCGCTACCTCTCATTAACCAGGCGCTACCTGACGCTATCCCTTCTGTAATTGCGTGCCGTGTCCGGCGCTCACCAGTCGCTACATGTCGCTACCTCTCATTAACCAGGCGCTACCTGACGCTATCCCTTCATGAATAAGGGCCATAGACTTGCCAGGGAGAGTTTATTCCTACTTTAACATGACTTTCTGCTATGCCGATTAAATGTAATTTTTATATATTGTTTTTATAGCTTGATTTTATATCTGCACATTTATTTTTAGTGCCCACTAATTTTAGCAAGTAAGTAGAAATGCCTCCATTTGGGTACACAATTTTATTTTAAAATATTTTACAAACCTGCATATTTTTGTAAAAGGGTTAAACTGCCCGCTTTATGCTCTACCTGTTGATGCCCCGTTGGCATGAAAGGGGGTTGTTGGTATCTTCTCTGTAATAAAGATGTTTTATGATAGCAATAAGGCCACTGCGGGGTGTATGGTTATCTCAGTGTAATAGAGCCCTGGGGCCAATGCTCACACTTGGCTGTGCTTCATAACACCCAGCGTGTCTGTTTTACTCCTGATAACAGTGCTCCATAATATGGCTCATTGCCTAATGACTCTCCCATCATGCGGAACACTCATTCCTGGCCCTTCAGCACAGTTTGGCTGAGCAGCAACAGCATATCACTAGCTAGCGGGCTGGCATCTGGTGGAGCTTTCATTGGAGCCTCCATTGCTAGAGAACTGGGTGGAACTATAACCCATAAAGTGCCAGACTCCAGAAAAGTCATCATGATGATGTACTGTTACAGCTTAACAACATAACATCACAGCGGAACTATATTAAATAAATTACTGTAGAACTCTCTCTCTCTCCCTATGTATATATATATATATATATATATATATATATCATTTTTTTTTAAGATAAACAAAAATCGGGGATGCAAAACACGCATCTATGGCCCTAGGGAGTTGGAGAGCTGAGATTACCCGCAGTGTAAGTCACTGGCCACTAGAGAGCAGTGCGTAACTAATTCCACTACTGGGGTAGTGCCTGAGGCTGATTCGTTACTAACGCCAGGTATCGGCAGATGAGCGTCTGTATAGCGGCGCTTAGAGGCCGATTCATTAACAGCGGCAGGTAGCGACAGTTGAGCGACTGTAGCGGCATTTTCAGAGCGCCCGATAGTAGTCGCTGTGCTTGGCCGTTGTTCGGTAGTTGATAGCGACTCAGTCGGTGTGCAGTAATGTCGAATATTGGGTGAGGAGTCGCTATTTGACAGGTTCCGCGCTGTATGGGAGCACATGATAGCGACTGGTCAGAGCGACCGGCTCCCACCATATTCATTAAAAAATCACACTCAAAAAATTCTTGCGCTGTAAAATGCATGTTTAAACTCCAGAGCGCTGGCGGCGATGTGTTAAAAGTAGTTTAACCCCCAAACAACCATATTTTTGGAAACCAAAAAAAACAAGTTTTTAAAATAATTTTGTAATATGAATACATTAATATCAGACCTGTAATATCAATTCTGCACAAAGTTTTTTTTTTTTTTTCTTTACCTTAAAAAAAAAATATAACATGGCAGAAGTGGTCACAGAATTTTTCACATTTAAAAAAAAAAAAAAAAAAAAACTATATGAATTAATTATGAATATTTAAAGATTGTTCCATTGAAATGCATTGGAGAGCGCCAGGTAGCGAGAGGTCATACCTGTCGCTGTTCAAGGTCGGACGCTGGCGCTGTGAGCTGAGGCTGGAATAATGATGAATGAGTCGCTATATGGCGCTATCTCAGTCGCTAAGCAGGATTGCCTTGATAAATGTGTGATTGTGGTGGGGAGCCGGCGTTCTCGTGGCGGTGCCCGTCATTACCAGTCGCTCACCAGGTGCTACCTGTCGCTATCCCTTGTTAAATAAGGGCCCAAATTGCCACCCCACCAGACAGTAGTTCAGGCCAATTCTTCTCTTGGCGTGGGAGATTGGTAAATGTTACTGTGAGTTTAACTGAACTGGATGCAACTACTTTGTACAGTGCCATGAAATACAATGTTGCATTCCACACATTTATAGTTCTTATGGTAAAAAGGGATAATAATAATAATAATAATAAAACGAAATAACGAAAGACTGAAACAGCAAATCTGTTAAAAAAGGTGATGGAGCAACAATAACCTTATGGCCACCAATGAGGTTGCAACCCTAGTAGTTATGCCCCTGTTTACAGCCCCATTCAGGCTTAAAGTGGACCGAAACCCAGGATTTTGACTATCCTGGGTTTTGAGCCTTTCCCGATCGGGCGTGCCCCGCTGTGTGAAACCCCCAGATCACCCGAAGGAACTCATCTCTTTTTCGTCCTACAGCGCATGCGTGCCCGGTCGGAGCCGTTAATGCCACACCATCTAAGATGGCGTCTGAGGCCAGCAGCTCTGAGCGTGCTGGCGGCCGCATCCCCCGCTTCCCTCAAACAGGGAGCATGCCAGCGTTGGTCATTCACAAATGGCTGGCACAGGCATGCGCCCTGCTAAAGGGATAGCGGGGAACTAAGGTGAGTGAATGGGGCGACCTGTGGGGTTTCCCGATTTTGGATGCCCCGGGAGGAGGGAATTGATCCGTCCCAGAATCGTATAGGTTCCCGGGCCGATCGACTTTAACGTCACAGAGAGGTGGGAGGGGGATGGGGGCATAAGCACTTTCCGTTGGGCTTTAAAGGGACTTTAAACCCAACGGCAAGGCATAAGGCAGCAAGCAGCTTAACTGATGTCTGTCCCATGTGCCTCTTCTCCATTTCCTGCAGCACTGCGTAGGGGCTGTAGCAGGGCTACAAAGTTCCACAGCTGCCTCTGACCACAGCAGAGCATGCTCAAAGCTCATAAAACTGTGCCATGACATGCCCTCCCCTGCTCAGTCATGGCACAGAAATTACAGCCATAAAAGTGTTTTTAATCAAAATACATAAGTTATTTACATAAAATCAGAGCATTTAAGATGCTTTGAAATGGATTATTTTAAACTTTTTCCAAGAGCGGTAGAGTGGAAGAAATTAGGCCCTTATTTAAGAAGGGATAGCGTCAGGTAGTGGCTGGTTAATGAGAGGTAGCGACAGGTAGCAACTGGTGAACGCCGGACACGGCACGCAATCACACATTTATCAAGCAGAATCTGTTTAGCGACTGGGATAGCGCCATGTAGCGTCTGATTCATCATTTTCACAGCCTCAGCGAACAGCTCCGGCGTTCAGCCTTGCACAGCGCCAGGTATGACCTCTCGCTACCTGTCGCTCTCCCATACATTTCAATGGACGAACCTTTTCTTCTCTTTAAACAGGGTGTTTTTTTTTTTTTTTTTTAATTAAAAAAAAAAACTCTAATAAAGCTGTGACCTCTTCTGGCATAGAAATAGCATTTTTTTCACAATTTTTTCATTTTTTATATATTTCTGCAGAAATGACATTACAGCTCTGGCATTAAAGTGTTCATGTTACAATGTTGTTACAATGTAATTCCATATGTTTTCGCTTTGTTACTAGTGGATAGATGCTGAAAAACAGACTTTAAACACACAGCCTCCGGCGCTCTGGGCTTCAAAAAAGCATTTTTCAGCGCCAGAGTTGTGTGAGGCTGTTTTTATAATGAATATGGTGTGAGTCAGTCGCACTGACCAGTCGCTAACATACGCTCCCATACAGCGCTGTACTGGTCAAATAGCGACTCCTCTCAATGTATTCATCATTAATGCACAGCGACTGAGTCGCTATAAAGTAGCGACCCACGGCCGAGCACTGCGACTACTAGCGGGCGCTCTGAAAATGCCTGCTACAGACGCTCATCTGTCGCTACCTGGCGTAAGTGATGAATCAGCCTGCCCGTGTGTGCTTAGACCGGGACTTTAAATGGAGTTACATCTCAAATAAGTCAATTTTTACAATAGGTCTGATTTTAATCTACTAAGACATGCACTGAGGTTAAAGAGGAACAACACAACCGGGTTTTTAGTTTTCAGGGTGTTGTTCCTCTCAGTGTGTATGTGTCTGGCAGGCTGATTCATCATTAGCGGCAGGTAGCGACAGATGAGCGTCTGTAGCGGCATTTTCAGAGTCGCAGTGCTCGGCCATGGGTCGCTACTTTATAGCGACTCAGTCGCTGTTCAGTAAGGTTGAATACATTGTGAGGAGTCGCTATTTGACCAGTACAGCGCTGTATGGGAGCGCATGTTAGCGACTGCTCATAGCGACCGACTCACACCATATTCAGCAAAAAAACAGCCTCACAAATCTCTGGCGCTGAAAAATATTTGTTTGAAGCCCAGAGCGCAGGAGGCGGTGTATTTAAAGTCTGTTTTTCTTCATCTATCCGCTAGTAACAAAGCGAAAACATATGGAATTACATAGTAGCAACATTGTAACATGAACACTTTAATGCCAGACCTGTAATGTCATTTCTGAGGAAATATTTAAAAAATTAAAAAAATTATGAAAAAACTGCTATTTCAATGCCAGAAGAGGTCACAGAATTATTTGTGATTTTATTGAAAAAAAAAAAAAACCCGTTTAAAGAGAAGAAAAGGATCTTCCATTGAAATGTATGGGAGAGCGACAGGTAGCGAGAGGTCATACCTAGCGCTGTGCAAGGCTGAACACCGGCGCTGTTCGCTGAGGCTGTGAAAATGATGAATCAGACGCTACATGGCGCTATCCCAGTCGCTAAACAGATTCTGCTTGATAAATGTGTAATTGCGTGCCATGTCCGGTGTTCACCAGTTGCTACCTCTCATTAACCAGGCGCTACCTGACGCTATCCCTTCTTAAATGAGGGCCAAAGACATGCACTGAGGTTAAAGAGGAACAACACACCCGGTTTTTAGTTTTCAGGGTGTTGTTCCTCTCTGTGTGTATGCCCCTAGGTCTCTCACCTTCCTGTCGCAGCGATAGAGCGGTCCGTTCAACAAATCAGCACTCTTGCTTTCACTTGGCTCTGCTGACGGCTAAGCCGCCTGGACGACTAAGCCAAGCTGCGCCAAAGGGAGCTGCGTGCCCCGCTGGCCACACAGCCTGAACGCCTCCTAGCCGCTGCGTGCCTGCGCCGCCCATTCAGAAAGGTCAGGTGCAGGTGCGGCTAGAGATGAGTAGGGATGTGGCTGCGGCGCAGAGACGCGTTGAGGGCTCCGGGACAAGGTGAGTGAAACGGGGCTTATGGGTGGTCTACACAGCAGGGCAACCCAATTCGGGATGTCCCAAGGAGTGGAACCTTTAGACTCCAGGGCCTCCAATATACCTCTTGAATTTTTTCTGCTTTTATATTTATTCGTAAAGTGAAGCTCATTATTCCAGATAGGCCCTTATTTAACAAGGGATAGCGACAGGTAGCGACTGGTGAGCGGCCGGTAATGACGGGCCCCGCCACGAGTACATCGGCTCCCCACCACAATCACACATTTATCAAGCCAATCCTGCTTAGCGACTGAGATAGCGCCATATAGCGACTCATTCATCATTATTCCAGCCTCAGCCCACAGCGTCAGCGTCCGACCTTGAACAGCGACAGGTATGACCTCTCGCTACCTGGCGCTCTCCAATGCATTTCAATGGAACAATCTTCAAATATTCATAATTAATTGTTATTAATGTTTTTTTTTTTTTTATTCAAAAATTCTGTGACCACTTCTGCCATTTTAAATATTTTTTAAGGTACAAAAAAATAAATAAAAAAAAAAGTACAGAATTGATATTACAGGTCTGATATTAATGTATTCATATTACAAAATTATTTTAAAAACTTGTTTTTTTTGGTTTCCAAAATATGGTGGTTTGGGGGTTAAAAAAACTACTTTTAACCCATCGCCGCCAGCGCTCTGGGGTTTAAACATGCATTTCACAGCGCGAGAATTTTTTGAGCGTGATTTGTTAATGAATATGGTGGGAGCCGGCCGCTAGGGCCAGTCGCTATCATGCGCTCCCATACAGCGCGGAACCGTCAAATAGCGACTCCTCACCCAATATTCAACATTACGACAAACCGACTGAGTCGCTATCAACAACCGAACAACGGCCAAGCACAGCGACTACTAGCGGGCGCTCTGAAAATGCAGCTACAGTCGCTCAACTGTCGCTACATGGCGCTATTAATGAATCGGCCTCCCCGTCGCTATCAACTACCGAACAACGGCCAAGCACAGCGACTACTAGCGGGCGCTCTGAAAATGCCACTACAGTCGCTCAACTGTCGCTACCTGCCGCTGTTAATGAATCGGCCTCCCCGTTAAATGTCTTCTCCTTTGTAACTGTAGCCATATTTAAACCTTTTTTGTTTGTCCTATGTCTGGAATAAAAGAGCAGTAGACATCTTGAAAATTCAGCAAATAAATTCCTCAAATGTATTCAATGGTTTAACAATGAGTTCTTATTGTAAAATAGTACAACGCGGCTGGCGTGTTTAAGAACGTGGACATCCCTCCAGTCCTATAACAACATTTTATTTAGAAGCTAAAATGAGTTTATTTTTATGGCGCTTTTTTTGGCAGAGAAATAGGTCAATATTCCCTTTGACAATCTGACCCATAGGTAGTAAAATAAAATTTCTCCTTTGCAACAAACGCACGCAAAAAGAAAATCAATGCATGTTTAATGCTTTCAAAGAGACAATATTAACATAAGCGTAAAAATGAACACAGATCTGTAATGATTTATCCGGTTGTAACAGTACGAGATATATGGGGCCGATGTTTGCTTGTCTCCCACTTCAGTGGCAAACGGCTTGCGTGTAGAAAAAGCTCTACCTATTATTTATCGTTTTCTCACTGCAGTGGGGGGAAAAAAACTAGGTAAAGTAAAATAATTACAAAATATATTGGGATAATAAATTAGAATAGGAACAGAGTGTTGGAAAAGCCTCATAAAATCTTATAGCTAAATAATGCCTACAATCAGTGTTCTTTGTTTAACATTTTATGTGTATTGATAAATGAAGATGCATTTAAATAATTCAGGCCAAACATTAGCTGTGAGCACATCATTAATAAATAATGCTGCCCGGACGAGGAGGTGGGGGGCAGATTACAGATAATATTAGCTGGGAACGATGGCTTGGAAAACTGACACGCTGCATGGTAAAGTGATGCCGATAAAATGCCCCAACACGGGTCGGCACTACGGGAAAACAAACCTAAGCATTACATGGTCACACCCATGGCGTTAATGTTCTAACTTCATCCGGGAATTCCTCCTAACCCCCCCCCCCCATGATGTAGACACTTGGGTCATCAATAGTAAGGGGCTCTGAATCTGATGTAGCAGGTCAAATTAACCCCTTTCCAGATTAAATCCAGGTATAGTTCAACCTAGACCAGAATATACCCCAGGGCATTACCTCTCCTAGGGCAAACTATACCCGGGGGCGTAAAATAGCTTAGGCCAAACTATACCCCTCTAGGCCAGAATAAACCCATCTAACATGGAACACGGGTATAATCTGCCCCAGGTCACAGTATACCCCCAGACCATCACTTCGCTGGTTTTC
Source organism: Gastrophryne carolinensis (assembly GCA_027917425.1). Lineage (NCBI taxonomy): Eukaryota > Metazoa > Chordata > Amphibia > Anura > Microhylidae > Gastrophryne > Gastrophryne carolinensis. The sequence continues at coordinate 125,976,113 of CM051244.1, read as the reverse complement.
TCACCCTAATTTGTTAAAAAGTGTGAAGATATTTTTTTTTATCATTCTCAGGAACACAGCTGCTTCCATGTAAAGCCAAGAATAAGTTGCAATTTTAGCATGTTATAACTTTTATTATATTATGAAAAGGCAAGTTTATCTTGATGAAGTAATAAAAGTCGGGGAGGCCAATTCATTAATAGCGGCAGGTAGCGACAGTTGAGCGACAGTAGCGGTATTTTCATAGCGCCCGCTAGTAGTCGCTGTGCTTGGCCGTTGTTCGGCTGTTGATAGCGACTCAGTCGGTTTGCCGTAATGTTGAATATTGGGTGAGAAGTCGCTATTTCACAGGTTCCGCGCTGTATGGGAGCGCATGATAGCGAGTGGCCCTAGCGACCGGCTCCCACCATATTCATTAAAAAATCACGCTCCCAAAATTCTCGCGCTGTAAAATGCATGTTTAAACCCCAGAGCGCTGGCGGCGATGGGTTAAAAGTAGTTTTTTAACCCCCAAACCACCATATTTTTGGAAACCAAAAAAAAAACAAGTTTTTAAAATAATTTTGTAATATGAATACATTAATATCAGACCTGTAATATCAATTCTGTACATTTTTTTTTTTTTTTTTTCAACTTAAAAAAATTATTTAAAATGGCAGAAGTGGTCACAGAATTGTTCACATTTAAAAAAAAAAAAAAAAAAAAACATTAATAATTATTATGAATATTTAAAGATTGTTCCATTGAAATGCATTGGAGAGTGCCAGGTAAGCGAGAGGTCATACCTGTCGCTGTTCAAGGTCGAACGCTGGCGCTGTGGGCTGAGGCTGGAATAATGATGAATGAGTGGCTATATGGCGCTATCTCAGTCGCTAAGCAGGATCGGCTTGATAAATGTGTGATTGTGGTGGGGAGCCGGCGTTCTTGTGGCGGGGCCCGTCATTACCGGCCGCTCACCAGTTGCTACCTGTCGCTATTCCTTCATAAATAAGGACCTTAAATTCAGCTAGCAATGTGAGTTTTGGTCCACTTTAAAGAGATCCTAAGTACACTCCCCTATCTTCCCTTCCAAATTAAACCAAACTGCCCAATACATTACTTTTGTAATTTCAAGAACAAACATCACATTTTATATTGTGCAAGATTATTAATTATTATTAATTGTTTGATTTGGGATGCCAGCGGTGTCACAATTGCTGGTTATGCCCACTGTGGGGGATGCCAATCTATGCAGTTGGCTGTGGGTGCCACCAGCAGCATCAGGAGAACGCAGCAGACATGGTAACAATTCTCCAACCTCCCAGCACTATGTGCCGGAAAAGCGGGTGTCTGGCACTTTAACCTAGCGCAGAGGGCGGACAAGTGACGCTGTAGTATCCTGCCAAGCATTTATAAATGTGATGCCTGGAGGGCGCTGTAAAAGTGCCCTCCCTCAATCAATGCATATGTAGCGCCCCGAGGAAAAGCCATCCACATATAACAACACGACAACGCTGCAGCCAACGGTAGCGCCAGTTAAGTGCATCCGATGCTCGATGCTGAAGCTCATATTCATCGGGGGTGCCTAGCTGCATGAAACCCCCCGAGGACGCCGAGCCCAGCTCACCTCTTCTCAGTCCCACGGTGTGTCTAACAGCAGCGGCTCTGACGCCCGCATCCTCCGCTTCCCTTTAACAGGGAGCGTGCCCGGCCAGTAACTGATAGAGGGATAGCGGGATGCGCCGTGGGACCGGGAAATGAGGTAAGTGAATGGGGTGACCTGGGGGAGGGTTTCACACATTGGGGCATCCCGATTATGGTTGCCCGGTGGGGGGAATTGGTCGTGCTGGGTTTTGGTCCAAACACAAAACCAGCGTCGGTGCTCTAAAACTGGAAGCTCTAGCGTTAAGCGCCAGACACTATATGAATAAAGTCTGTTTCTTAAATTTTGACTATCCTGGGTTTTGGTCCACTTCAGTGGGGCACCCCTAAAAACTCACCTCTCCCCGCTCCCACGTGACCGCTGCAGCCAATCCCCCTCTTACAAACGGCCGGCGCGGGAGCGCGCCCTGCTAGAGGGACGCGCGGGAGCCGGCGGCGGTGGACGCGCATGCGCCGCTGGAATGTGGAAAAGGTAGGATTGTGGGTGTCCTGCAGGGTTTCACACAGCGAGGCATCCCGATTTCGGATGCCCTGCGGGGAGGGATCTGATCTATAAGATTCCCGGGCCGATCCCCCCTGGGTGTTGGTCCACTTTAACACATATCCACCAGCACAAGAGCGAAAACACATTATTACATTGTTTTAATACTGTAACAATGACTGCAATGGCAGATCTGCACATTCTGCATAAAATAAAAAAAAGCAAAATATAACAATATAAGTGTTTGAGAGGCCACACAATCATTTGATCCTACAATTGGGAAAAATAATTAATTAAAATGCTATTTATATACAACCAAAAAAACACCATTGAAATGTATGGGATAACGCTACTGAGAGGCCGATTCATTAATAGCGGCAGGTAGCGACAGTTGAGCGACCGTAGCAGCATTTTCAGAGCGCCCGCTAGTAGTCGCTGTGCTTGGCCGTTGTTCTGTAGTTGATAGCGACTCAGTCGGTTTGCCGTAATGTTGAATATTGGGTGAGGAGTCACTATTTGACAGGTTCCGCGCTGTATGGGAGCGCATGATAGCGACTGGCCCTAGCGACCGGCTCCCACCATATTCATTAACAAATCACGCCCAAAAAATTCTTGCGCTGTAAAATGCATGTTTAAACCCCAGAGCGCTGGCGGCGATGGGTTAAAAGTAGTTTTTTAACCCCCCAAACCACCATATTTTTGGAAACCAAAAAAAACAAGTTTTTAAAATAATTTAGTAATATGAATACATTAATATCAGGCCTGTAATATCAATTCTGCACAATTTTTTTTTAAATGGCAGAAGTGGTCACAGAATTTTTCACATTTAAAAAAAAAAAACATTAATAACAATTAATTATGAATATTTAAAGATTGTTCCATTGAAATGCATTGGAGCGCGCCAGGTAGCGAGAGGTCATACCTGTCGCGGTTCAAGGTCGGACGCTGGCGCTGTGGGCTGAGGCTGGAATAATGAAGAATGAGTCGCTATATGGCGCTATCTCAGTCGCTAAGCAGGATTGGCTTGATAAATGTGTGATTGTGGTGGGGAGCCGGCGTTCTCGTGGCGGGGCCCGTCATTACCGGCCGCTCACCAGTCGCTACCTGCCGCTATCCCTTGTTAAATAAGGGCTTGAGTGACAGGTGCTACATGGTGCTGCTGAACATAGAGCACAGGCGCTATACACTGAGCCGCCACTAGTGATACATGTGACGCTACATGATACTATTAGAGGCGCTCACCAGATTGACTTTCATGTATATGGTTTTCACATACTGCACCCGGCGTTCAACAGACATTATGTGGCGCTGCTGAAACACCGGCGCTTTAAACTGAGCCACCACTAGTGATACATGTGACGCTACATGACGCTATTAGAGGCGCTCACCAGATTGACTTTCATATATATGGTTTTCACATACTGCACCCGGTGTTCAACAGACAGTATGTGGCGCTGCTGAAGCACTGGCGCTTTAAACTGAGCCACCACTAGTGATACATGTGACGTTACATGACGCTATTAAAAGCGCTCACCAGATTGACTTTCATATATATGGTTTTCACATACTGCGCCCGGCGTTCAACAGACAGTATGTGGCGCTGCTGAAGCACCGGCGCTTTAAACTGAGCCACCACTAGTGATACATGTGACGCTACATGATGCTATTAGAGGCGCTCACCAGATTGACTTTCATATATATGGTTTTCACATACTGCATCTGGCGTTCAACAGACAGTATGTGGCGCTGCTGAAGCACCGGCGCTTTAAACTGAGCCAACACTAATGATACATGTGACGCTACATGACGCTATTAGAGGCGCTCACCAGATTGGCTTTCATATATATGGTTTTCACATACTGCGCCCGGCGTTCACCTGACACTACGTGGCGTTAGCGTTTCTGAAATAACCCCCAAAGTGTTCATTTCTTTTTCTATAGCCTATCATATAATAGTATTTGATTTTAATGGGTGTTTATTAATAGTTGTCTTTTAACGGCGCCTAACAAAAACAGTGACAGGTGTGCTTTCATTTTGCGCTGTCATTATCACCCATGAACATTAAAACAAAAGTCACAATGCTGCAAATGATTGCTGGCAGTGTCATTAACGCTGCTTTGGATTCCTTCATCTTTCTCGATAATGAAAGGGTTAAATGATTTATGTTTACCAGGAAAGAAAAAACAAATAATTATCTTTAGACCCCCTCCACCCAACACAAGAGAGTGAGAAATGAGGGCACAGATGTGATGGAAGGGGGAAGAGGGGCATGATGGGAGATCCCCCCTCTCCTCAGGAGGGAGCACACAACGTTTGAAGTATCCATACCTGACAGACAGGGAACATATGTGTGTGCTGACAGGTGATATCTGGGGAGGCCGAGGGGATGAGGAGAGACGGCAGACAGATGGTGGGGCAGGTAAGTCACAGTCTCAGCTGAGCAGCGGGATAGAATAATACAACATGCTTAGTGCACATCATCACTAATTTATTGAGGGAGCGCCACACTGCAGCACCTAAAGATGGCGGCAACAAGGGGCGTCCGGGGAATCAATGTGTTTTATAGAAGCATAGACGTGTGAGGAACAACAAGTAGCAATGCCGAGGCCATTTTGTGTTTTAAGGTAATGAGAAATGACATCAAGAAAAAAAAAGTAATATTAATAAACATAGTAATAATAATACTAGTAATCTTCAAATGTTAAATGTTAAACCAGACCTTCACCCTGAATAAGAGTGTATTTTGTATGTTTCCCCCACACTGTACATACAGATTGCTTACATTAAAAATCACCCTGTCTGCATCTACTGCATTTTCTGAGCCTTTAAACTTCCAAGATGGCACATGGAGTCTCAGGCTGCCTGCAAACAGGAAGTGTCTTCTGACTGTGCTGCTCGGCATTCTGGGATTGCTGTCCTTTTCCTGACCCCAGCTCTGCTCTGTCTGTGCAAAGCACAGCTATAAGCACTGTACTTTTGCCCCCCTCTCCTCTCCTCAGTATGTGCAGTATGGAGCTGAGAGTATAAATGCCTGACCTTTGCTTGCCTGTTTCTAATTAAACCAATCATCTCAGCGCATGTGCAGTTTATTGAACACTGATATGTAAATGTCTGATTAGACTCATTTCTCCATGTCATGAGTAAGGACCGACGTCCGAAACGCGTAGACAAGGAGACTACACATGTATCTTTGATGATCCTTTTCTCGCTGATGCTTTGATCATGGATGGATTTTAATGATTTGAAAATACAATTGTGGATGTTTTTACGCTGCACGCTGGCTGGCCTTGACTTCTTTTGTTGAATTGGATACGAGGTGAGCGTTCGTGGCCGTGCCGGGTGAGCTTCCCCATCACAACTGGGATCGGGGTATTGCACAGGTAGAGCTGACCATTACTTTGTACTTCTCCTCAGTATGTGATGCATCTGAGGCAAGATGGCGGCGCCTGTATTCTAGAGTCCTGAACAGAGTTGCAGCCCAGTGGGGGAAAGAATAAAAAGGGACTACAAACATACAATATATTAATTTTAGATGCTGGGGAATAGTTTTCGAGGGGTTTGGGCTTTTCATTAAATGATGCTGAAGGTCTGGTTTAAGGCATGTGGACTGGAATAAACCGGAACAACACTTAAAAATGAGCTTGGTCCTGATTTATTCTGTAGCAGAGTGCATATGATTGCTGGATTCATACCGCTCGCAGAAGGCCACACTTACCCAACAGCAATAATAAGGCAGCAAGCAGTTCACTTGATGTCTGTCCCATGTACTTCTTCTTCATTTCCTGCAGCACAGGTTAGAAGCCATAGCAGGGCTCCAAGTTTTGCCCTTCTTTCAATCTTATTACTCCAGGACCACGCAAAAAAAGTGCCATTCTAATCCTTGGTACTCTCAATGTGAGCGAGCACAGCAAGCTGCAGTGGTCACACAGCTGTCTCTGATCACAGCAGCAGGACTCATAAAGCTGTGCCTTGAGTGTAGACCCCTCCTTAGTAACTGTAGATCAATCGTTGCCCTTGTTACCAAGTGGTGAACTCTGGTTGGCCTGTCCTTTAATATGCATTTCACATTTTGGAAATCACTAGAGGTCACATTTTTGTGTAAATGCCTAAAGAGGAACCTCAACTCTTATGGTCGGCCCCAAAAACGACTTTTTCTTTAAGGCTTCGCGTTTTGGGGTGCCCAGCTGCGCGAAACCCCAGCGATCTCAGTGTAAAGTCACCAAGCCGCCAATCACGTGGCACACGTATGGGCTGCAGCCACATCCCTGCTATACCTTTAGCTGAGCATGTACCCCCACCAAGCATTTGTGAATAGGAAGGGATGCACGGCACGCTCAACTCCAGATGCACGGCACGCTCAACTCACGATGCATGGCACGCTCAACTCCAGATGCACGGCACGCTTAAAGCGGACCTTCACTCTGAATAAGAGTCTATCTTATATGTTTCCCACACCCTGTACATACAGATTGTCCACATTAAAAATCATCCTACCTGCATCTACTGCATGTTATTATGAGCTTTTAAACATCCAAGATGGCGGCTTATGGAAGCCACCATCTTATCAGGCAGCCTGCAAACAGGAAGTGCCTCCTGACTGTGCTGCTCTGTAATCTGGGACTGCTGACCGTTACCTGACCCCAGCTCTGCTCTGTCTGAGCAAAGTACAGCTATAACCCGCCCCCCTGTACCTTATCCCACTCTCCTGTCCTCAGTAAGTGTGATGCTTCTGAGTCAAGATGGCGGCGCCCGTATCCTAAATTCCTGAACAGAGTTGCAGCCCAGTGGGGGAAAGAATAATAAGTTAGTGACTAAAAACGTAAAATATATTAATTTTAGATGCCGGGGAACCGTTTTTTAAGAGTTTGGGCTGAAGGTCCGGTTTAACATCAGATCTCAGAGCAGCTAGCAAAAGCTGAATGGAGGGAGCGTGATGATTGGCTGCCCGCATGCACCTGCACTGCAAAGGGCAGTGGCCCAATGGCGCTGATCAATACCCACGTGGGTGCCGGGCCAAGCGCTGCACTGGATTCAAGAGAAAGGTAAGATGGGACTGAGAAGAAAGGTAAGATTTATGAGCATTCAGGGGGGTTATGTTTGGGGGGCTCCAGCATTCTAGATGCACCCCTGCCTGTCATATAGCAGCAGAGAGCAACACCTGTGCTGCTTTAAGTGCACAGGTAGAGTTCCTTCTTTGCATGATACTGCTTTAGCTTGCATTTGTGAATCTGGTGAATTGTGTTTACAGTCAATGATTTCTGGAGGTATTCCTGAGCCCATGCAGTGATTTGCATTGCCAATTCATGGCTGTTTATAATGAAGTGCAGCTTGCTAGCCCTGAGATCACACGCATCCAATATGGCCTTGGCCCTTGTGCGCAAGGATTTCTCCAGATTCTTTTAAACTTTGGTTTTCACAGACTATTGAGTGACCAGCTATTGTTCTGCGAGACTCTGACTCTCATATATTCTCTTTTTGTTTACCAAACATGTGCTTAACCTGGGGCCCAGGGGCCACATGTGGCCCTCAGAGTTATCTAATGTGGCCCCTAACCTGCTGTGGGTAAAGCGGGTGGGGTAAATAGAACTGACCTTTTTGCTGTTCCTCAAAAGGTTGAGCACCTGGTTTACCATGAGATGTGTTACTGCCATTGGTTATTGTTTTTAATGAAATGTATAATGAATGTATCATTATGGTTATATGAGATCTCCAAACCATTTCTTTTTTGTTTTGTTTTTTATTTTACACAGCAGTCACATTTTAGGGAACCGTGGTTACATTAAACCTTATTTTCCAAACACAATCAAAGCACAAAACAAGCAAAACATCAAAGTGTAATAAACAAATCCTTGAAATTTGGGCTGAACATAGTAAGTTATTTCTTTGCTGAACCCCAACTGCCCAAACCCAACAAAAAAATGTATTAAAACAAAACATTAGATGACTTAAAGTGGTCCTTCACTCTGAATAAGAGTCTATCTTATATGTTTCCCACACCCTGTACATACAGATTGCTCACATTAAAAATTATCCTACCTGCATCTACTGCATGTTATGAGCCTTTAAACATCCAAGATGGCGGCTTATATGGAACATCAGGCAGCCTGCAAACAGGAAGTGCCTTCTGACTGTGCTTCTCTGCATTCTGGGACTGCTGACCTTTTCCTGACCCCAGCTCTGCTCTGTCTGAGAAAAGCACAGCTATAACCTGAACCCCCTGTACTTTATCTCACTCTCCTCTCCTCAGTAAGTGTGATGCTTCTGAGTCAAGATGGCGGTGCCCGTATCCTAAAGTCCTGAACAGAGTTGCAGCCCAGTGGGGGAAAGAATAATAAGTGAGTGACTAAGAACTTAAAATATATTAATTTTAGATGCTGGGGAATCATTTTTTAAGGGCCTTATTTATCACGGGCTAGCGCCAGGTAGTGTCTGATGAGCGTCAGGTACCGCCAGCTATCGGCGGCTACCGTCTCAAGTACGCCCGGCGGCGGTCACAATGACGCATTTATCAAGCTAAATGAGGCTAGCGCCGGCGAGAGCGTCAGCTAGCACGGGATTCATCATGAAGCCGCCTGGAACGAACAGCGCCGCTGCAAATTCCTTCACAGCGCCAGGTATGACCTGTCGCTCCCTGGCATTGTCCAATGCATTTCAATGGAGCAATGTTTAATTAATCATAATTAATTGGTAATATTTTTTTTTTTTTTTTTTTTAATGTCAAAAATTCTGAGACCACTTCTGCAATGTACGGTTTTTTTTTAAAGTAAAAAAAATAAAAAATAAAAATTTGTGCAGAATTGATCTTACAGGTCTGATATTAATATATTCATATTACAAAATGATTCCAAAAACATGTATAACGTTACATTCAAAAGATATGGTTGTTTAGGGGTTAAAAACTAGTTAACACCCATCGCCGCCAGCGCACTGGGGTTTAAACAAGGAATGGACAGTGCCAGCAAATTCGGAGCGTCATTTTTTAATGAATATGAAGCAAGCCGTTCGCTCTGGCCATTCGTTGTCAGGCGCTCACATACAACGCTGAACCTGTGAAACAGCGACCCCTAAGCCCGTATTCAACATTACCGCACACCGACGGGGAGGCCGATTCATCAATAGCGCCAGGTAGCGACAGATGAGCGACTGAAGTATGGCGCTATGAGCGCCGCTAGCGTCAGCCGCGGGCGTTAGCGATTCGCTATAGCAGGCCTCCTCAGTCGCTACCTGGCGTTGTTGCGAACAACGCCTACATTGCTGAATATGATGTTGGCCCTCAGCTTTGTTGGCGCTGTCAGTCAGTGTGACCACGCTATTCTACACAGCGCCTGTTAGCTTTGCTGTGTCCTGGCCATCCAGTACCTTCTGAATAAAACACATTGCCACATTTGTTTTAAAATGTAAAAATTTTTTTATTTTGTGTTGAAAAGGAAATTAAATTCTACCAGATCTTCCAATATAAATGGAAAATAAAACATAATTAAACACATAGCCACAATTTTTTTTTTTTTTTATTTGTTACCTAAAAAGGAAATACAATTAAATCACCAATGAGAAAGAAAAGGAAAATAAAAACAGAACAGAGAAAGAAAAGGAAAATAAAAACAGGACAGAGAAAGAAAAGGAAAATAAAAACAGAACAGAGAAAGAAAAGGAAAATAAAAACAGAACAGAGAAAGAAAAGGAAAATAAAAACAGAACAGAGAAAGAAAAGGAAAATAAAAACAGAACAGAGAAAGAAAAGGAAAATAAAAACAGAACAGAGAAAGAAAAGGAAAATAAAAACAGAACAGAGAAAGAAAAGGAAAATAAAAACAGAACAGAGAAAGAAAAGGAAAATAAAAACAGAACAGAGAAAGAAAAGGAAAAAAAAAACAGAACAGAGAAAGAAAAGGAAAATGAAAATAGGAATTAGAATGAAAAGGAAACTTACAACAGAATTAAACACATAGCCACATGTATATATCTAATTTTTTTTTTATTTTTTCTCTAACAAAAAATTAATAATAAAACATAAATGAAATAGAAAATGAAAAGTCCAGCAGAAATGCAAAAGAAAAGTAAAGTCCAGGAAAGGGTTGGAAAAGGAATGTAGAGATCATGGTGCATCTCTTTGTGCCTGAAAAATTAAGAAAAGTGCAGTTAGTATATATCTTTATAGTTGTTTTGTGTTTTCTTTAAAAAAAATGCATAACTTGATAACCAACATTGGCGTCTTACACCCCCCTTAGAGTGGTTTGGGTCATCTTACACCCCCCTTAGAGTGGTTTGGGTCATCTTAAACCCCCCTTAGAGTGGTTTGGGTCATCTTAAACCCCCCTTAGAGTGGTTTGGGTCATCTTACACCCCCCCTTAGAGTGGTTTGGGTCATCTTACACCCCCCTTAGAGTGGTTTGGGTCATCTTAAACCCCCCTTAGAGTGGTTTGGGTCATCTTACACCCCCCCTTAGAGTGGTTTGGGTCATCTTACACCCCCCCTTAGAGTGGTTTGGGTCATCTTAAACCCCCCTTAGAGTGGTTTGGGTCATCTTACACCCCCCCTTAGAGTGGTTTGGGTCATCTTAAACCCCCCTTAGAGTGGTTTGGGTCATCTTAAACCCCCCTTAGAGTGGTTTGGGTCATCTTAAACCCCCCTTAGAGTGGTTTGGGTCATCTTACACCCCCCCTTAGAGTGGTTTGGGTCATCTTACACCCCCCCTTAGAGTGGTTTGGGTCATCTTAAACCCCCCTTAGTGCGTTTGTTTGCTCTTTTGGATGGGAGGTCAAAGACATTTAAACAGGAGTGCAGTACTTGCATTAGAGTGAAGGGTAGTTAGCTTACCGCAAAATAAGAAGTGATCAGCCTTTCCCTTAGCTCATCGCCAGTCTGGGTGTCCTCACTTCTATCTGCGGGCAGGTTGGGGATTTCTGGCACCAGTGCTGTCTCCTCGGGGGCTTGGATTCGGTGACATATACAGATATTGTGTAACACACAGCAGGCAAGGATGATTTTGGAAACCTTCTGTGGGCTGTAGAGCATCTCTCCTCCTGGCCGTGCCAAACAGAGAAAGCGTGCTTTCAGCAGGCCGATGGTTCTTTCCACAATGCTTCTGGTCTTGCGATGCGCTGCATTGTAGCGTTCATGGGCAGAGGTCCGTGGGTTCCTGACCGGAGTCATGACCCACGTTCTCTGCCCATATCCCTTGTCCGCTGTAGAAAAAACACAAGGAGAGAGACAGCAATTAGTACTAGTACATGTTTTTGGGTGGTAGTTTGTTTAAAATTGCCTTACTAGGCCACATATTACCAAAATACATAGACATGGTTAATTTATTACCCAGTAGCCAGCCAGCTGGCATTTCGTTGTTATCAAACTTCCGGCACAGGACTGTCCGCTGCAAGACGTAAGAATCGTGGCATGAGCCGGGGAACCCCGATCTCACCGCCCGCAGCTTCATCTCATGGTCACAGACCACCATGATATTAAATGAATGGAACTGCTTCCTGTTTCTGTAGGACAGCTCCTGTGCACGGGGAGGGCGGAAAGGGATATGTGTACCATCAACGCACCCTAGCACATTCGGGATCCCTCCCATCAGATAGAAAGCATGTTTTATTTTGGCAACCTCTTCCTCATCCTCAGGAAACTTGATGTAAATTGGGATTAAATCACAAATTGCCAGAACTACCTGGATTAGGATGCGGCTCATAGTAGCCTGGCTTATCCCGCTGAGGAGGGCTGAGGTTGCCTGGAAGGTCCCTCGTGCCAACACATTAAGAGTGGCACACAGGCGTACTATGCCTGGAATGGAGTGAGTGCGTTTGGTGGATGGCTCGATTTTGGTCTTAATCTGATCATATAGGGACTGTAGTGCAGCACGATTCAGACGGAAGCGGCTCCTGATCTGCTCGTCACTTAAGTCCCATACTGAAAGGCGGATTGCAAAGGAGCGGGGTGCCCTAAGCCTCACAACACCCCGCTCCCTTTCCTCCTGCTCTTTCAGCATACACATACATCCATCCACCCAGACACCATACATCACCCTCTTATCCATCACACACACTAAAGATATATACAAAAACAAAAATAAACAAAAAAAAACACTAACACACAACACACACACAAACAATCACACTACACACACACCCGCTACAATGCAGCTCACCACAAAACCAGAACTATAGTGGTCCAAACCACCAGCCTGCTGAAAACCAGCTTTCTAAGTTAAGCACAACCAAGAGGGGAGTTGCTGCACAGCCCACAAAAGGCCCCAAAATCAAGCCTCACTTGCTGTATGCTACACAATATTTGCAGATGCCACCCAAACCAAGCTCCTAAAGAAACAGCACTGATGTCAGAAATCACCCAACAAGCCACAGAGAGTGAGGACAGAAACCAGACAGAGGCTCAAATGAGCTAAGGGAAGCGAGCACAGCACCACACCACAGCCTTTGCCACAGTGTAAGAATAGCAGAACCTAGTTCATTCCTTCCTTTTATACTTCATTTTCAAAAGTGACAGGTCCGCTTTGCCGCCTTTTGCGTCGCTCTGCTATTTCCGGGCGCCAATTAGCCGACCCAGGTGTGCGTAAAACAGAGTGCGCACGCGCACGCTAGTAGCGCTACTAGCGTACTTGAGCCGTAACGTGCGTGCATTAACGGACATGGGCCAAAAATCAGGTGGGGACCAATGAAAGTGAAGCTGTTGTTTTTTTAAATAGCCGTTAGGCTAAGCACATGTCACAAGGGTTGCAGATACATCAGTCCATTGTTGGATTTGGGTGTGTGTTGTTTGTTTAATGAGGTCTGTAATGAGTTAATTGGCTAACACACATGCTTCTGTCAGTGCAGTGGAGGTGTGCCTAGAAGGAACTGGGCTGTATGTGTGAATCAATTAAGTGGGCTGCTTTTGGATTGGCTGTTAGAGCACATAAAACCTGCCCAAGCCTAAGAGATTGCGATGCCATTCTGTAGTGTGCATGCGTGCTTGTGGGGTGTTGATTTGTGTGTGTGTGCAGCTACAGGATGGAGCCAAATACAGGACATCTGCCGGCCACAGCAGGCCCGAGTAGGAGTTTGGTGGGTGCTGTGCGCAGACCTCCCTTACGGAAAAGGGCACAGCCTGAAGGTGGGGCAGCACCCCAGGCTAAGCGCCCAGGTGCCAAGAGGGAGCCTGAATTTAATTTGGCTGAGAATAATCATCTTGTGCGCCTGACACTTGCGAAATGGGAGCTGATATTTGGCTCCCAAAGCAAGTCCATAGGCAAACAAGAAAGAAGCAAACTGTGGGATGCCATTGGTGTGGAGCTTAGTAGCACAGCTCAACACCCACGTAGTGGCCCATCCTGCAGGAAACGCTTCTACACTTTGCGAGGGGCCCTTATGAAAAAGATGAATCACGATCTTGATGTGGACAGTGGGTTCATCCAGGCTCCAAAGAGTACCTACAGGCCGTATGAGGAGATGCTGAAGGCCAAAATCCCACTGGCTCGGCTGCAGGGTGTGGATCCTGGGGATGACACCACCGGTTGGGCTGAAGGTACATATTTTCTGGCTTTTACAATAACCTAATGTTAATGTCTGTGATTAGCATTTTTACATTCTGACCAACTAACTGTAGGACCTGTGAAGTATTACATTATAGCTCAAACATTTGTAACTTTTCTGTCTGTTGCTTTATGCATAGGTGCACATGCTGCTGTCCGGGATGTGGCTCCGGACACCCAAGCTCCTGCCCTTCCAGCAACCTCAAGGCTACCCCAGTCTGCCATTGAAGGTATTTACCCATTATTTGTTTGCTGGTTTTTTTCAAAACAAATGGGTGTGGGAGCAGCTCAAGCAATAAAGGTTTGCCCTGTTGACTATTAATATGTGCGTGCGGCCTAATTGCACGCCCACTGTAACACTCACAGGCAGTAACTAACAAGGCCCTAACATGTGTAGATATGTAGGATGCCAGAGATGTGTAGCCATATATCGGCATATCAATGTGTGAGCCACACTTGGCTTGATTAGTCAATATTAGTGAAAGAGCTGCTCACACACCTTAATGCATGTTGTATTTTGCTACGCACATTAGCTATGGCTCAATGTTGGTTTAATTTTGGCCTAGCTCCCATGCCCTTGGCCCCAGCATCTCCTCCGGATCCCACCTACTCTTTGGATGTCGGTAAGTGCATGTGTTCACCTGGCTTGATCCACTTTGACTCAAGTGCATGTGTCTCATTTGTCTTTTTTCTTGGTAGGCCAAGTGACTGGTTCATCTTTGGACCCCACTTCCGATGTTGCCGGTCAACAGGACCCTGTTGGTGTGTAGAGCAATACATAATGTATCCTTTCTGCTGTTTAGGTTACACTGGTTCAATTTTGTTAGTCTACTAAGCTACATGTTTGCTTGGTAAACTTGAAGATGCCTCTTGGGAGTGCTGGTTGCCTCCCCAGGGTCAGTCTCTTAGTTATTTTAGTGATAGCAATGTATATTTGCGGACATATTTTTAGCCAAACATTCCCTGTAGTAGTTTGCTGATTATTTAGACACATTTTTAATTTGTTTTAGTTGACCCGAATATCGGAAGTGGCTGTCCAGAAAGGGCCCCTCAAGTTCCAGCTGCCAGAGATGAGGGTAAGTGGTTTTGCCTTGCTCTAGTCTGTATTTTGGCTCTAATGTTGTGCCACTTGCTTCTGGCAACTTGTGTGTCCACATGTATTTTCAAGGTCCAAGCTCGAGTGAGGACCCCACTCCAGACATCTGGGATATTGCGGGTATGTTTAATTTAAGCAATGTTTATGATGAGATTTGCAGAAATTAGTGCGTCTTAGTCCTATAACATACATGTTAACAATCTGAGTTTAACCGAGACCTTTGGTCTAGTGTGTATTTTTAAACTTTTTAGAGGTATGGCCTCGATAGCCTAACCAGGTTACATTAGAGTTTGGCCCACAGACCTACTAACCTGATTTTCCTGTTTAGCATATGCCAACTTGCCCGACATCTCGGATGTTGAATTGCGACTCTCTGGCAGCGATACCTCGAGCCTACCTGGGCCGGAGGACACGCAGGTAACATGGCTGATGTAGACGACCTCGAAACCCATTGGCATATTCGTGGGTAGTGGAAGAAGCAACATGTAACATTTCCTTTCATTGTTGTTTTGGCAGGAGGCGGAACCAGAACCCCAAGCTGGGACCTCTTCCCAAGTCCCATGTGGCCAAGCTTCAGAGGCTCAGACAAGGGTAAGTTGTCTAGTGAGTGTTTATGGTAACTTTTGGGAGGGGCATAACTGCATTTGTTCCGTTTCACTAAAATGTGGTTTACTATTTGTTTAGCCTCCAACCACAGCAAGAGGAGGTGTGGCACCAACCAGTGCCGATTTCTACCAACTAGGGGTCCGGATGCTGGAGGACTACAGTCGCCAACAGCCGCGTGATGGAACTAATGAGCGCATTGCGGCGTTGGAAAATCAGGTGCTGATGTGTCAGCAACAAAATGAGGGCCTGCAGCGCCAGGTGGACCAGTTAAGGCAAAACCTACAACAGAACCAGGACCTTGGTCGCCTTGCAAATGTTATCGAGCAATCTGTACAGCGCCAGGAAGAAGCAATACAGCGCCAGGCAGAGGCAATACAGCGGCAGGACCAAACTTTGTTGTTGCTACAACAGCTCATACAACAGCAGTCTATATTTTTTACTGCACTGTTGTCCCCCAACACCGCCCCTAGCAATGACTCCCAACCTCCCCGGCCACCCAGCCAAGAATATTAATTTGTAAACCTTTTTCTTATGATTTATGTAAATATATTTTTGAAAACCACCTCTAATTTGTGTTTATCCATACATGTGAAAGCTAAATACACAGTCATGGATGATTTGCTCAATCATCTCTAATATTATGCCACCATTTATGTGCCACATTAGTTAACATTGCTTACTATGGTGTAAACATGTACTGGCTACAAATGCCTGCCTAATTTTAGACATAATGGTTTTTTTTAATCAAAACCTATGCTGGTCAAGGAACAACACAGTTATTGGTAAAAAAAATTTTAATCCAATAAATTGGCCAAACACGGCCAACATAGGCCAACAAAGCCAGGAAAATTTAACATGGCAGCCATCCCCCCCACCCTAACGTCTCCGACGCCTCTTCATGGCCAGCAGCATCCCTTTCATCTGGCGGAAGGCCCGCCACAGTCTGCGATGCTGGCGTATACAAGCTGTAGAGATGTGAATAAAAATAATATATTAGAATTTGATTTGGAACTCAACATACACAGATGTAGCAATGTAATGTCAGTGTTTCTAACTTGCTAACACTCACATTAACATTGGTGAACAATGTGCCCCTAACATTTTAAATTAAAGTTTTAATATTGGCTTGAAAACATGTTAGGACCACATACCTTTACTCTTAAAGTGGACCAACACCCACAATATAGTTTCTCATGGGTTTTGGGCCACTTTGTTGTTGCTCACAGATCTGTTTTTCCCCTGATGTGTGTATACACACAGTAATCCATAGCCACTCACCTCTCCATGCTCCAACGTGATTGGCACAAAAAACGCACGCTAACGTCTATGCAGGGAACAGGAATGTACACTCCTCTTCCGCCGCCTCTTCACGCATGTCACTCTCTGGCTGCTCATGGGGACCTGGCGGCCATTCACAGCGGCCCAGGGGGGAAAAATGCACGTCTGGAGTGGTGCGCGGGAGCCAGCGGAAGATAAGTTCCGATAATTAGGGGTTTGCTTGGTGGGTTGGACCCGCGGTACCTGCACTTATCGTATGTTCTGCGGGGTGTTAGTTGTTAGTTGTTGGCAAATTAAATGTTTAATGCACATTAAACACCCTTGGTGTTGGGCCAGGTTAACTCTTGCAAATGTAATAATGTTTATGGCCAAGTAAGGACATTTATGTCTTTAGTCCCAGCCAAACATCAGTGCCTAAGGATGATGGAAGTTTGCCCTATAATGTTATGGGTAAACACCTAATCAGCCCCATTTGGTTGTCTATACGCCACAAATAGTCCGTATGTGTCCGTAACAAGAATGTGAGGCAACTATCAAGGATGGTGACTGGCATGTTTGATTATTGTCCAAACACATTTAACCTAGATGTGTGTGAAAATCACACATTGGTAAATTTAAAATTTCTACATATGTAACTAGAAGAGAAATGTTTCAAAAGTATTTACCCATATGAATTTGGATGTACTCACCATCGCAGCTGTGGCGGTGGCCCATGCTGCTGGCCGTCCCTGGAGCTGGTGTGGGGAGGAGGTATTCTGCCTCCGTCTGCGTAGCGACATCTGTCCATAAAAAAACAAAATACAAAACAACATTTAGTGGAGCTATGACACCCGAAGTTTGGACATCAATCTGGTTATGGAGTCTTACCTCCCAAAAAAAAAAAAATGTTTACATACATGTTAAACGATATTTGCTATATTCCTGGTCCATTAGTTAATGTGAAGTGTTTATGGTTGCCACATGTATCCATTATGAAAATCTGGCACTAACCTTTACATTGCAATGTAAATGACTCATTACCAATTTAATGGCTAATGTTACCAGTGTGCAACATGTGTTTGCCCTAACTACTTCACGTAAATTAACTATTGCTAGCACACATCATGGTGTGGCCAGAAACATAGGGGTGGTTGCCAGTTGGCTAGCACTGTAGTGTGGTTTGTGATGTTAATGTACATTAGCAAACCAGCTGAGACAATGGACCAGGAAACGTGTCTGTTAAAAGTGGTCCAAGAACCAGGATTGTGAATATTCATTGTTTTAGTCTACTTTGGCAGAGCAACACAATTTTAGACCGCCACCGCCCCTGCCTTCCGCACATCACTCCTCCAGTGTGTGCGCACGCGCATGCCAGTATGAAACAGAGCGCAGGCGCACACACATCTCGAGTGCCACACAGGAGGCAGGGACAATGGCTTCTGCCACCCCCAAAGAGGGAAGTAGTTTGTGGTGTTTGGTTGGGGGGTGGCCCTGGGTGAGGGATGTGATTGGGCAGGGAAGGCGCCAGAATCCAAGCAATATCATCAATGTTTGTGGGTCCACTTTAAGGAATGACATAAATTCCAAAATGAGCTGGCTAAAAACATACACTTACCACGACTATGCCCGAGGAGGATTTGACGCCAAAAATCCATGGAGGTGCCGCCTATATGATGCCCTGCAAATTACAGAGGAATGGCAAGGGCTAAGCACAAATGGTCAGATGAAACCTGTCACAGACTAACAATTAAAACATGTAAACTCACCAGGGGATGAAGCGCCACTTGAAGCCCAGGGAGGGCTCTGAGGAGGAGGCGGGGAGCCTCGGCTCCTCACACTCTGCTCAGAAGATCCACCAGGCAAAGGGCCACCCTCCTCCCTCTCACTCCCTGCTTGAGAGTGGCCCCTTGCCTGGTGAGAGTCCTCAGACTCAGAGTGTGAGGAGCTGAGGCTTGATCCAGCCTGCCCCCCAGCAGCACACTCCTCTGGGGCGTCATCCCCTTCCTCCCCTGGGTCCTCTAAATAGGACCCGCGGGAGGGACCCTCCCCCGATGACTCCCCCGAGTCCGCCTGCCTGGTTCGGGGGAGGAATCCCTTCCCACGTTTCCCCAGGGGAGGACGCTTATCTGTGTGGAGGGGGTGAAAGCAAATAATTAATATAAAGAGCAAAAAAGGACACAGCTTAGCAGATGATTCTGCACAAAGGCAAAAAAGAACATAAGCTTTAACTTACCTGATGCGTAGGCATCATATAGGCGGAACACGCCTTCTGGGTCCCGGCGCTTAAAATCTGACCATTTTTGTTGGATCGCCCGGATGGTCAGGTCGGTCTTGAAGCGCCGGGACACAGTGGCCTTCACCTCCATGGCAAGGCGTTTTTTCGCTCCTCGGGCATAGTCGTATTCGGCCAGGCAGAAGTCCTAGGAAAAAAAAAAAAAAAAAATAAAAAAAAATGAAATACATGACCTCAGAACAATGTCATAAACAGTTATACAGAGACAAGATCAAAGTGGACCCACACCCAGGATTTACATTATTCTGGGTTTGGGTGCACTTTTTTGGGCCACAACTATTGTGGGTGGCCCACTGTCTGCAACCCCCTTTGAAGGGCCCAAATACACCGCTGAGGACACTCCCACGTCACTCCGCAAGCCAAACACAGCGCTCCACGCCGGTGTGGTATGCGCATCCAAGGGCCTTGGGAGGTGCATACCAGCTCAGCTGTGTCTGCACGGCAAAGTACGCATGTGGCGTTTGACTCTAACAGGGAGTGCGCCTGCACACAAAATGAAAATATGTATGGCGCAGGGGTACACCCTGCTAGAGGTAAGCGCAATAGGCATCCGCAACTCACGCATGCACAGATGGGACGGGGCAGAGGTAATTTTTAGGGCCCTCCAGGGGGGGGGGGGGGCCATCCAAGCAGGACATCCACAATGGGGATGCCCCATGTGGAGTGTTAAATTTTGGCCTAAAAACAATAAAAATTCTGCCCCTATCCACCCTGTGTGTTTATAAATTTTTAAGCTAAAAATACATAACTAAAATACTCACTTTCACAACCTGGCCATTTACCCGGCTATCCACCCGGGTGCGCCTTTGTTTTTGGGGCCCAGGAGGGGAATGGGTGGGAGGGGTGGTATTTGGGGAAGGTGAGGTAGGTGGGGGATGTGGGGGAGGGGTGGTGGGTCCGGAATCTGAGGAGGAGCTGGGGAGGCGCATTACTCGCCGTTTGGGAGCCATATTGGAAACGCTAAGGAGGAAACAGGAACCGGAAATGACGCTAGCGACATGAGACAAATAAAAAACAAAACAAAACAAAAATACGCACCGCGCCCCAGCAACAAGCTATTCTCAGCTATGTGCAAGCTAAGTGGCGGAAAAACTAAAATGACGCTTGAAAACAAGCTAGTGGCATAAGCGCAAGACAGTTTTACCTTAAGGTGGCGTTGAAACGCAAAGGAGGATCCAGGAACCGGATATGACGCAAGCAACTGTGCTGCAAAACAAAAAAAAAAAAACATGCGTGCAGCAGGGACAAGCTAATATCAGCTATGTGCAAGCTAAGTGGCGGAAAAACATTAAAATGACGCTGAAAAACAAGCTATTGGCATAAGCGCAAGACAGTTTTACCTTAAGGTGGCGTTGAAACGCAAAGGAGGATCCCGGAACCGGATATGACGCAAGCAACTGTGCTTCAAAATTCCCAAAAAAACATGCGCGCAGCAGGGACAAGCTAATATCAGCTATGTGCAAGCTAAGTGGCGGAAAAACATTAAAATGACGCTGCAAAACAAGCTAGGGGCAAAGGCGCAACGAACTATTAGCTTGATTTAGCTGGGGATTCTACATACTGTAATGCATAGGTCCTTCTAAAGCATACACCGTTGTGCTTAAATATACAGAGATTATTGCTTCACAAAGTCATCACACAATCTAACTAGACAACTACCTGAAAATGTGGCACACATGAGAATGCATAACGGGTTGTTATGAGCTGGTACGACTGAATGTTAATCCTGCAATATGGGGCCAGGCACGCTCACAACTACAGTGTATTCATTAACAACGACTGGGGTCGCGGGAAGTGAATTCCTTGCAAATGGCAGAAGGGCACATGTATGAACAGCACAGCGCCGCACAACGCAGCGCACCGAGGCACAGCGACGCTCGCGCCGCCACATAGCGAATTCAAACAGCGACTGCACAAACACTGACCAACACAGATTCATCAAGGACAGGGCTGCCGAATAGCTTGGGCGCTGACAATTTCTAAGAGCGAACGTGACCGCCCAACCTGACAGGCTACAAAATAGCTTTACAAGCCCCGTTTGTGTGGAAAACCAGCGCTTTTGAGGCCAATGAGTTTGGGTGGAGGAGATGCAATTCCCATGTCACTCACAACATTACATTGTGAAAAATAAAAAAAAAAAAAAAAAAGATAAATAACCAGCTAGATTCATAAAACATATCAATATAAACATGTGTTGAATTTTGTCCCAAAGCAAAAAACCCCAAAACCACTAAGAACAATCATTGCAGCGTCGGCCATTGAAATGTATGGGAGAGCGGCAGGTAGCGCCAGGTAATACGTGTCGCTGTGAAGGAATTTGCAGCGGCGCTGTTCGGTCCAGCCGGCTTCATGATGAATGCCGCGCTAGCCGTCGCTCTCGCCGGCGCTAGCCTCATTTTGCTTGATAAATGCGTCATTGTGACCGCCGCCGGGCGTACTTGAGTCGGTAGTCGCCGTTAGCTGCCGCTACCTGGCGCTCGTCAGACACTACCTGGCGCTATCGCTTGATGAATAAGGGCCTGAGTTGCTGTCATCAAGCAAACGCCGGCCAAGCACAGCGAATACTGGCTGGCGCTGTAAAAATCACGCTACAGTCGCTCATCTGTCGCTACCTGGCGCTATTAATGAATCGGCCTCTTAGTGTTTGAGCTTTTCAATAAATCATGGTGAAGGTCCGGTTTAAGGCCCAAATGTTCTAACCTGACCCACCTAATACCTACATTGGTAGGCAGGGCAGATACTCATGGCAATGGAAAATAACCCCCCCCCACCACCATGGTAGCCAACGACACAACACAACACAACCCAACTATTAAATTGGATCAATAGTCAAAAATGACTTTAAAGGGCCAGTCCAGTCTAACTAGCTTTTATTGTTCATGGGAGCAGCCATGTTGGACTGTTGCATAATGCCACACCATTGTCTTCGATTGAGATGTATGATACAGAGCACTACCCCTCCCTTCTCCTCTCAATAGAAGAAAATAGTGCGGCCTTATGCAGTAATTCCATCATGGCTGCTCCCATGACCAATAAGAGTTAGTGCCTTATTTAAGAAGGGATAGCGTCAGGTAGTGCCTGGTTAATGACAGGTAGCGACAGGTGAACGCCGGACACGGCACGCAATTACACATTTATCATGCAGAATCTGTTTAGCGACTGGGATAACGCCATGTAGCGTCCGATTCATCATTTTCACAGCCTTCAGCCTTGCACAGCTCCAGGTATGACCTCTCGCTACCTGTCGCTCTCCCATACATTTCAGTGAACCATACTTTTCTTCTCTTTAAACAGGGTTTATGTTGTGTTTTTTTTGGGGAAAAAATCTCAAATAATGTTGTGACCTCTTCTGGCATAGAAAAAGCATTTTTTTCACAAATTTTTCATTTTTTATATATTTCTGCAGAAATGACATTACAGGTCTGGCATTAAAGTGTTCATGTTACAATGTTATTACAATGTAATTCCATTTGTTTTCACTTTGCTACTAGTGGATAGATGCTGAAAAACAGACTTTAAACAC
This sequence comes from Gastrophryne carolinensis, assembly GCA_027917425.1. NCBI lineage: Eukaryota > Metazoa > Chordata > Amphibia > Anura > Microhylidae > Gastrophryne > Gastrophryne carolinensis. Next base: position 125,953,715 of record CM051244.1, on the reverse strand, counting down.
ACAGCCTCCGGCGCTCTGGGCTTCAAAGAAGTATTTTCCAGTGCCAGAGTTTTGTGAGGATGTTTTTATAATGAATATGTTGTGAGTCGGTCGCACTGACCAGTCGCTAACATGCGCTCCCACAGCGCTGTACTAGTCAAATAGCAACTCCTCACAATGTATTCATCACTGCTGAACAGCGACCGAGTCGCTAAAAACTAGCGACCCACGGCCGAGCACAGTGACTACTAGCGGGCGCTCTGAAAATGCCTGCTACAGACGCTCATCTGTCGCTACCTAGCGTTAGTGATGAATCAGCCTGCCAGTTAGATTGGACTGGTCCTTTAACACTCTCCCCTGTGGCATCCCGATTTTGAATGCCTCTACAGATTCTAGTGGCGTCAAACAATGTTATGTTATGTTATTATTGTATTGCCGAGATGTAAAATCTAACAAAAGAATTGAAAGTAAAGATCCTAGTGGTGCACTTCTGTGAAGCAAATCTCTGATTGGATGAGCTGCAATTTTGCATATGTGTAGCTATTAAAGAGGAACTATGGTCTGAAATGAGCACAACCCGGAAGAGGTGAGTACCCGGGCATTTTATTTCCTTTTTTTTTTGTGCTGCGACACACAGGGAGATAGCTGGGGTGTTGCTCAACTGCTGCTGCATATTAAAGAGGGACCATGGTAATTTCTGACTATAGTTCCTCTTTAAGCCGGACCTTCACCATGATTTAATGAAAATCCCAAACCCTTAAAAAACTATTCCCCAGCATCTAAAATTAATATATTTTAAGTTTTTAGTGACTTACTTATTATTCTTTCCCCTACCGGGCTGCAACTCTGTTCAGGATATGGGCGCCGCCATCTTGACTCAGAAGCATCATATACTGAGGAAAGGAGAGCGGGATAAAGTACAGGAGGGGCAGGGTTATAGCTGTGCTTTGCACAGACAGAGCAGAGCTGGGGTCAGGAAAAGGTCAGCAATCCCAGAATGCAGAGCAGCACAGTCAGAAGACACTTCCTGTTTGCTGGCTGCCTGATGTTCCATGAGCCACCATCTTGGATGTTTAAAGGCTCATAACATGCAGTAGATGCAGGTAGGATGATTTTTAATGTGAGCAATCTGTATGTACATTTTTTAATGAATATGAAGCAAGCCGTTCGCTCTGGCCATTCGTTGTCAGGCGCTCACATACAACGCTGAACCTGTGAAACAGCGACCCCTAAGCCCGTATTCAACATTACCGCACACCGACTGAGTGTCACCATCTCGGATGTTTAAAGGCTCATAACATGCAGTAGATGCAGGTAGGATGATTTTTAATGTGAGCAATCTGTATGTACAGTGTGTGGGAAACATATAAGATAGACTCTAATTCAGAGTGAAGGTCCGCTTTAACTCTCCCCTAACTGTATTGTGACGTGCACAGCTTTTCAGGGTAAATGTCAGTATTTCTCTAATGGTGTGGGGTAGAGGGTGAGCTAGGTGTCCTTGTGAATCAAGAGTGAACCAAGGGAGAGTGTAGGTCTGCTTTAAGAAGTGGAAAGTACTTAAATCTCTAAAACATAAGTCAATGTACTTTGAAGAAGGCTGGGAACTGACCCTGGCTCCCTCGCCCTGGCTTCTGCATTCTGCTCCCCATCATCTGCATCTCAGGCACATGGCATGGATATCTCATGAAAGCTTATGTCACTAGTCTAAGCACTGAGGTCATGAGCAGAATGCAGGAGGCCTGACCAAGAAAGACCCTGTAAGTAGGTAGCTAAACCCTTGCAAAACTCTTACGCCCTTATTTATGAAGGAATAGCGACAGGTAGCGACTGGTGAGCGGCTGGTAATGACGGGCCCCGCCACAAGAACGCCGGCTCCCCACCACAATCACACATTTATCAAGCCAATCCTGCTTAGCGACTGAGATAGCGCCATATAGCGACTCATTCATCATTATTCCAGCCTCAGCCCACAGCGCCAGCGTCCGACCTTGAACAGCGACAGGTATGACCTCTCGCTACCTGGCGCTCTCCAATGCATTTCAATGGAACAATCTTTAAATATTCATAATTAATTGTTATTAATTTTTTTTTATTTTTTTTTTAAATGTGAAAAATTCTGTGACCACTTCTGCCATTTTAGATAATTTTTTTAAGGGAAAAAAAATAAAAAAAAAATTGTACAGAATTGATATTACAGGTCTGATATTAATGTATTCATATTACTAAATTATTTAAAAAACTTGTTTTTTTGGGTTTCCAAAAATATGGTTGTTTGGGGGTTAAAAAACTACTTTTAACCCATCGCCGCCAGCGCTCTGGGGTTTAAACATGCATTTTACTGCGCGAGAATTTTTGGAGCGTGATTTGTTAATGAATATGGTGGGAGCCGGTCGCTAGGGCCAGTCGCTATCATGCGCTCCCATACAGCGCGCAACCTGTCAAATAGCAACTCCTCACCCAATATTCAACATTACGGCAAACCGACTGAGTCGCTATCAACAACCGAACAACGGCCAAGCACAGCGACTACTAGCGGGCGCTCTGAAAATGCCGCTACAGTCGCTCAACTGTCGCTACCTGCCGCTATTAATGAATCGGCCTCTTATTCTGTAGGAACTGGCCTAGAACTGTTCTGGTCTAGAAACATCCCTGGGTATTACAATATATTACAAGCTAGAGTAAAAGAAACACTCTTAATAAATAAAAGGAACAGAAAGAGGACATCGCTCAGTCTGATTGTGAGTTGCAATGCTTTTGCAGACATTGTGATGCTATTTAGTCGAAGCCCCGGCATATCTATGAGGTAATGGGCCTTGTAATTGAATAACTGTCCACCCTGTATAGAGAACTGATCTTGATATCCCCTTAAGATCACAATGAGCAGCCTCAAATTACTTTTTGGGCCTTTTTTTTTTTTACTGGGACGAAGACAATGTGTTTTAATGGCAGAAGAGCAATTTATATTCCTCCTGTATCTAGAAGAGACTGAAAAGATATATTGATCATGAGCTCTATTCTTTTCTTGGATGCCGTGCTGCTCACACATTGTAAGTGTGCCATGTTTTAGAAAGAAGAATATGATGTCACAAGGTATGTATGTTATTGACACAAACTTACACTGTGACATGGGGAGGCCGATTCATTAACAGCGGCAGGTAGCGACAGTTGAGCGACTGTAGCGGCATTTTCAGAGCGCCCGCTAGTAGTCGCTGTGTTTGGCCGTTGTTCGGTTGTTGATAGCGACTCAGTCGGTTTGCCGTAATGTTGAATATTGAGTGAGGAGTCGCTATTTGACAGGTTCCGCACTGTATGGGAGCGCATGATAGCGACTGGCCATAGCGACTGGCTCCCACCATATTCATTAACAAATCACGCTCCAAAAATTCTCGCGCAGTGAAATGCATGTTTAAACCCCAGAGCGCTGGCGGCGATGGGTTAAAAGTCGTTTTTTAACCCCCAAACAACCATATTTTTGGAAACCAAAAAAAACAAGTTTTTTAAATAATTTTGTAATATGAATACATTACTATCAGACCTGTAATATCAATTCTGTACATTTTTTTTTTTTTTAACTTAAAAAAATTATTTAAAATTGCAGAAGTGGTCACAGAATTTTTCACATTTAAAAAAAAAAAAAAAAATTCATAACAATTAATTATGAATATTTAAAGATTGTTCCATTGAAATGCATTGGAGGGCGCCAGGTAGCGAGAGGTCATACCTGTCGCTGTTGAAGGTCGGACGCTGGCGCTGTGGGATGAGGCTGGAATAATGATGAATGAGTGGCTATATGGCGCTATCTCAGTCGCTAAGCAGGATTGGCTTGATAAATGTGTGATTGTGGTGGGGAGCCGGCGTTCTCGTGGCGGGGCCCATCATTACCGGCCGCTCACCAGTCGCTACCTGTCGCTATCCCTTGTTAAATAAGGGCCTGTATGTTTCTTTGACCAGGAGATAAGCATTAAAGAGGAACAAAACCTAGGATTTTCACTTTAACAGGTTTTGTTCCTCATTCTAGGGGGCATCCTAAATCCAGCTTTTTAAATCCTCCTGGAATACCCTGTTTTCAGGGGTCCCATGGGGCATGTACTGGCTCCCCTCCAATTAGTAATCTATGCAGTGCATATTAATAAGTGGCATATGGCGCTAAATGAAAAAGGTGCGGCAAGCATCTCTGCGGTACCCACACCAGCCATTCAGTCCTGGTGAGGGAGCGTGCATAAGCTAGAGAGATGCTGGAGATGCCACCATGGCTGGTGCATGTGCCCTGGGCTCAATGGAAATCATCCTAATGAGCACATTCCAGAAGTTAATGGTCTGTACAGAAATCAGTTTATTGTTGCCATGTATACACATAGTACACAGGACCGTATTTGGTGTTCATGCCGCCCTAGGCACTTCAAGTGCATGGTGCCAAGCCCTTTTGTTAAATAAGGTTGAGCAGGGTCAGCTCCAGGTTTTTGTGGGCCATTGGGCGATAGAGTCTCAGTGTGCGGTGTGGTATGACTCCATACATGGTGATAAAGTTGCATATATGGTGAATACTGCCAAAGAATAGAAAGAAAAAAATAATAGAAAAAATGACAAAGCATAGAAAAAGACTAGAAGGAAAGAGTAGAATAGAACATAAGGGTCAATATAAAAAATAAATATGTAGAGAGGAGACGTTTTGAAGGGCAAAAGAAGACAAGCATGCACTTGTATTATAGATTACCGACACACAGGAGTCACATGGCCACAGCAATAAAGGGAAAAGGATGAAGCTGCAGGCCGCCTTTAACCCGTTGCACCCTCTACCCACACACACACACACACACACACACACACACACTGTGAGGGAGCATTTGTAAGGAGGCATTAACGTGCCAACAACTTCTATTTTTTTACTATAGCAGTAACCTCAGCGCCCCCCCCTTTCAGGTGGCCCCCCTAGGCAAAGGCCTAGGTTTGCCTAATGGTAAATACAGTACATATAAAGAATTATGAGGCTGATTTATTAATAGCGCCAAGGTAGCGACAGTTGAGCGACTGTAGCGGTATTCTCACAGCGCCCGCTAGTAGTCGCTGTGCTTGGCCGTTGTTCAGTTGTTGATAGCGACTCAGTCGGTGTGCAGTAATGTTGAATACAAGGTGATGAGTCGCTATTTGACAGGTTCCGCGCTGTATGGGAGCGCATGATAGCGAATGGCCCTAGCAAACGGCTCCCACCATATTCATTAACAAATCACGCTCCAAAAATTCTCGCGCTGTGAAATGCATGTTTAAACCCCAGAGCGCTGGCGGCGATGGGTTAAAAGTAGTTTTTTAACCCCCCAAACAACCATATTTTGGGAAACCAAAAAAAACAAGTTTATAAAAACATTTTGGAATATGAATACATTAATATCAGACCTGTAATATCAATTCTGCACACATTTTTTTTTTTATTTTTTTCTTACCTTAAAAAAATTATCTAACATGGCAGAAGTGGTAACAGAAATGTTCACATTAAAAAAAAAAAAAAATTATTAACAATTATTAATATTTAAAGATTGCTCCATTGAAATGCATTGGAGAGCGCAAGGTAGCGAGAGGTCATACCTGGCGCTGTTCAAGGTCGCTCGCTGGCGCTGTGGGGTGAGGCTGGAATAATGATGAATGAGTCGCTATCTGGCGCTAGCTCAGTCGCTAAGCAGGATCGGCTTGATAAATGTGTGATTGTGGTGGGGAGCCGGCGTTCTCGTGGCGGTGACCGTCATTACCGTTCGCTCACCAGTCGCTACCTGGCGCTATCCCTTGTTAAATTAGGGCCTATGTCTGGGAAGAGAGGTGTTACACAGGATACAAAATAATCCCTTACGTCTGTTCAAAACATTTTGTCTGCAAGTATCTCTTATCTCTTTCCATCTCTCATTTTCCATTTTGCCCCTTTTCTCTCTTCTTACCCTCTATCCCCACCTGCCCTCTGTCCTCCTACTTATCTTTCCCCTCTTACCCTTTCTGCTGCATGTGGGTTTAATCATTAATATTATTCATATCAGTACCATGATTGTTCATCTGTTGTTCTTGTCTTTCACTCTGACAGAGCGTTTAAAGTGGATTTATCACCAGGATTTTCACTATTCTGGTGATAGCTCAGCTTACCTGGGGCATCCTGATTTGGGTTGCCACTATGTGTGAAACCGTGCAGAGTCCCTACACAACTCACCTTTCCCCCATCTTCACGGCACAGGCGGCTCTCTTCAAATCAGCGTTTTGAAACAGAGTGCCAGCATAGGGAGCTGGAGCAGTCGCATCCATAGTTTCTCCTGCTCCCAGCTTATCTGAATGGCTGTTTGCAAGCGCACGCCTCAGCTTGCTCATCCCTGGGGATGCTGTTGTGTCGCTCACAAACAGAGATGGAAAGGTTATTGATTTCAGGCCTGAGCGGGTGGTTCACACAGTGGGGTACTTAGGCCCTTATTTAAGAAGGGATAGCGTCAGGTAGTGGCTGGTAAATGAGAGGTAGCGACAGATAGCGACTGGTGAACGCCGGACATGGCACGCAATTACACATTTATCAAGCAGAATCTGTTTAGCGACTGGGATAGCGCCATGTAGCGTCTGATTCATCATTTTCACAGCCTCAGCGAACAGCGCCAGCGTTCAGCCTTGCACAGCGCCAGGTATGACCCCTCGCTACCTGTCGCTCTCCCATACATTTCAATGGACGATCCTTTTCTTCTCTTTAAACGGGGTTTTTGTTTTTGTTTTTTTCCAAAAAAATCACAAATAATTCTGTGACCTCTCCTGGCATTGAAAAAGCAGTTTTTTTCATAATTTTTTCATTTTTAATATATTTCCTCAGAAATGACATTACAGGTCTGGCATTAAAGTGTTCATGTTACAATGTTGTTACAATGTAATTCCATATGTTTTCGCTTTGTTACTAGTTGATAGATGCTTGAAAACACACTTTAAACACACCGCCTCCTGCGCTCTGGGCTTCAAGCAAGTATTTTTCAGCGCCAGAGATTTGTGAGGCTGTTTTTTTCCTGAATATGGTGTGAGTCGGTCGCTATGAGCAGTCGCTAACATGCGCTCCCATACAGCGCTGTACTGGTCAAACAGCGACTCCTCACAATGTATTCAACATTACATTACTAGCGACTCACGGCCGAGCACTGCGACTACTAGCGGGCGCTCTGAAAATGCCTGATACAGACACTCATCTGTCGCTACCTGCCGCTAATGATGAATCAGCCTTTTAGTTGGCTGGCCCTGGAGTCTTCTAGACTCCCCAGTATAATTCTTCCTCTTCTATGCCAGGGACTTCTCCAACAGCATTATAACTTGGGCAAAAAAAATATTCATGACCCCTCTCTCCCTGGAAATGTTATTTTTTAGTTACTTCCTTCGGGATGGTGGTTCAAAACTTTTCTCAGGGCCATAAGAGCCCCATAAACATAAACTGATCTAAACTTGGCCTCCTGGAATCACACTGAACCATACTGTGTGACCTTATGTTCTGCTTCTTTTCCATTTCCCTATTGCTTACCCTTACCCACTGCCTCTAGCCAAAGTGATTTCCTTGTATGTTGTAATCATGTACTAGACGAATAAAATTATACTGATTCTAACTGACGTGTTTAATTAAACCTAGCCTCCATGTGGGTGACAATGAATCTGAGTTTGCTTGGATTGAAAGACCTAGAGCCTGATTCATCAAAACACTATGCCAGTTGTGACGAAAACCCGTAACTTGTGTGCCCGATTGACGTCAATGTCACCAAGACCACTCTGTACGTTTTCGGTAATACAAACCCAAAGACCCTGACTCCTTCACTACCACCCATGAATAGAACCCTGCCAGCCCATAATAACTGCCACCAGCACCCCAGTCTATTAACGCGGAAATTAGCAAAGGAACAGCCACAACTAATTAGCGTTTCAAATACGTCACAGTTAATTGTATTTGAATTACCCATGGTAGTCTGTGCGCTTGTATTTTTGACTCTGTGTTACAATAACAGCTTTGGAACAAGACAATAGAGCCTTCACCCCCTCCCTTCACTATTGATCATCAGATTGTGGCCACTCTGTGGCTCTTACAGACCCTGCCTATTATGTTGATTATTATGCAGCATCATAATCATAAGGTAAAACTGTAAACCTTGATATCTTGGCCATTTCTTCTTCAATTTTAAAACTGAAAACAGTTTAGGACATTGCTGCTTGTAGGCCAACACCATGTTGGAACAGTCTTTGCCTGCTGTATCTCTTTAAGCCCTTTATGATGGATGGGCCGGGAGTAGCTCTTCGGTGAAGCATGTCTTCTATTGGATGAACTTCAGATTCCGCACATTTGTGTAGCTATTAACTGTCCCTTAATGGATGCAGCTCTGCTACCTAATAGTCAGTATCTCTCTAATGCAGGAATCACTGATGGTGTGAGGGAGCAGATTAGGTCAGTGGTCCCTTGGAACCAGGACCCCTCCTGGCACATAGTTGCAAAGGAGTGAGTACATGTTAAATAGTTTTTCTTTTTTTACTAATAAAATAAGCTATATTGGAGCACACTGGTGCACACTATGTAGAGGTTGTCCCATTGCTACACGTTAGATGCACTACTCCACACGGGGAGGCCGATTCATTAATAGCGCCAGGTAGCGACAGTAGCGTTATTTTCACAGCGCCCGCTAGTAGTCGCTGTGCTTGGCCGTTGTTCGGCTGTTGAGAGCGACTCAGTCGGTGTGCGGTAATGTTGAATACGGGGTTAGGAGTCGCTGTTTGACAGGTTCCGCGCTGTATGGGAGCGCATGACAGCGAACGGCCATAGCGAACGGCTCCCAGCATATTCATTAACAAATCACGCTCCAAAAATTCTCGCGCTGTGAAATGTTTGTTTAAACCCCAGAGCGCTGGCGGCGATGGGTTAAAAGTAGTTTTTTAACCCCCAAACAACCATATTTTTAGAAAAAAAAAACATGTTTTTCAAAACATTTTGTAATATGAATACATTAATATCAGACCTGTAATATCAATTCTGCACAAATTTATTTATTTTTTTTTTTTTTTTTACATTAAAAAAAAAATCTAACATTGCAGAAGGGGTCACAGAATTTTTGACATTTAAAAAAAAAAAAAAAAATAATAGCAATTAATTATGAATATTTAAAGATTGCTCCATTGAAATGCATTGGAGAGCGCCAGGTAGCGAGAGGTCATACCTGTCGCTGTTCAAGGTCGCTCGCTGGCGCTGTGGGGTGAGGCTGGAATAATGATGAATGAGTCGCTATATGGCGCTCTGTCAGCCGCTAAGCAGGATCGGCTTGATAAATGTGTGATTGCGGAGGGGAGCCGGCGTTCTCGTGGCGGTGAGCGTCATTAGCGTTCGCTCACCATTCGCTACCTGGCGCTATCCCTTAAATAAGGGCCTAAGTTGCACTACTCCACACCATGCACCGAAAAAAACACCACACTAGTGCCTACTATGACTAACATAGTGGGGTTTCACAGGGCACACTGCTTTAAGTTTATAAAATCGGGCACCAAACATCAAAGAAACGTACTATACATTTGTTACTCATAATAACAAAAAACATTACCGGCTTGGGGGTCCACCAGGTATTGCCACTTGTGGGGCTTGGTGGAAAAATGCTTAGGCAGTAGGCACTTTATACTACCACGCAATAGTTACCAACAGAGAAGAGCTAATCATTTGGCTGAAATCGGATATTCAGCAAAACAGATGAAGAAACACTTTTGTGAAAAAGAACACAAGATGTTAAAAAATTTGTCCTGCAAATGCACAAGCCTAGCTAACCATTAATAGCGCATTTTCAGTACAAGTTGTTCCCTGCTGCAGAAATTGTTCAGGCTCATGAATATGTATGTTTTACACTTACATTTCTTGTGTCAGTATAACATAACATTTATTTTAATATGTATTTCTATGCTGGACTAGGGCTAGAAATAAAGTTGTAAAATATATACAAAAATGGAGAATTTTTAAATAGGGTTGGTTCATTGGTGGCCAATATTCAGATGGATTTTGGTAATGGCAATTTTTGTGCATTTTTTTAAATGAAGCCCTTAAAAGATCTGGATTCCCTATCTAACAATGTAGGGCTTAGCTGCACTGCCCCTCTCCCAGTACACAAAGCATGTGGCCTGCCTTTTGGATGGTCCTATTACATGATACTGTCCACCAGTGAAGACTAAAAAGACTATTCTTTGATGCATCCTTATTGCCCTTTTCACTTCTAGGGTTTACTTCTTATACTTTTGTCCAATGAGTGTATGCGGGGTTTAGCAGTCATTCTCTTTGTCAGTCTTTGTTTACCCTCTTCAATGATTCCTGGGCTGGTTGGCTTTAAAGTACTGTCTAGGCACGTGTAAAAATAACCTTACTCACATTTTCTCATTTATAGTCTGCCAGTGGATAATTTGCCAGTTCTTGATATCAAGTCTGGCACTGTATAGGCTCATTCTCCAGTCACTGACAAGACGGGAGAATGGGTCTGCATGTGTCTGCATGGTGTGAAACTCAATATTGGGAACCAATAAGCTTTACACTGCCAGACATAGAGGCCGATTCATTAATAGCGCCAGGTAGCGACAGATGAGCGCCAGTAGCGTGATTTTCACAGCGCCAGCTAGTATTCGCTGTGCTTGGCCGGGGTTTGCTTGTTGACAGCGACTCAGTCGGTATGCGGTAATGTTGAATACGGGGTTAGGAGTCGCTGTTTCACAGGTTCCGCGTTGTATGGGTGCGCCTGACAGCGAATGGCCAGAGCGAACGGCTTGCTGCAGATTCATTAACAAATCATGCTCAAAAATTTCTCGCGCTGTGAATTCCTTGTTTAAACCCCAGAGCGCTGGCGGCGATGTGTGTAAAGTAGTTTTTAACCCCCAAACAACCTTTTTTTTATATGTAAAAATTATACAAGTTTTTCTAAACATTTTGTAATATGAATACATGAATATCAGACCTGTAATATCAATTCTGCACATTTTTTTTTTTTTTTTTTTTTTTTACTTAAAAAAAATTCCTAACATGGCAGAAGTGGTCACAGAATTTTTGACATTAAAACAAAAAAAAATACATTAATAGCAATTAATTATGATTATTTAAAGATTGCTCCATTGAAATGCATTGGACCACGCCAGGGAGCGCCAGGTCATACCTGTCGCTGTGATGGGATTAGCAGCGGCGCTGTTCGTTGCAGTCGGCTACATGATGAATCCCGCGCTAGCTGATGCTCTCGCCGGCGCTAGCCTCATTTAGCGTGATAAATGCGTCATTGTGACCGCCGCCGGGCGTACTTGATTCGGTAGCCGCCGTTAGCTGGCGGTACCTGGCGCTCGTCAGACACTACCTGGCGCTAGCCCTTGATAAATAAGGCCGATAGACTAATCGGCTGTTGGATAGAATAGTTGAGGGGCAGGCTGATTCATCATTAGCGGCAGGTAGCGACAGATGAGTGTCTGTAGCAGGCATTTTCAGAGCGCCTGCTAGTAGTCGCAGTGCTCGGCCGTGAGTCGCTACTTTATAGCGACTCAGTCGCTGTTCAGTAATGTTGAATACATTGTGAGGAGTCGCTATTTGACCAGTACAGCGCTGTATGGGAGCGCATGTTAGCGACTGCTCATAGCGACCGACTCACACCATATTCAGCAAAAAAACAGCCTCACAAATCTCTGGCGCTGAAAAATACTTGTTTGAAGCCCAGAGTGCAGGAGGCGGTGTGTTTAAAGTCTGTTTTCAAGCATCTATCAACTAGTAACAAAGCGAAAACATATGGAATTACATTGTAACAACATCGTAACATGAACACTTTAATGCCAGACCTGTAATGTCATTTCTTAGGAAATATATTAAAAATGAAAAAAATATGAAAAAACTGCTATTTCAATGCCAGAAGAGGTCACAGAATTATTTGTGATTTTTTTTGTAAGAAAAAAAAAAAAACAGTTTAAAGAGAAGAAAAGGATCGTCCATTGAAATGTATGGGAGATCGCCAGGTAGCGAGAGGTCATACCTGGCGCTGTGCAAGGCTGAACGCCGGTGCTGTTCGCTGAGGCTGGGAAAATGATGACTCAGACGCTACATGGCGCTATCCCAGTTGCTAAACAGATTCTGCTTGATAAATGTGTAATTGCGTGCCGTGTCTGGCGTTCACCAGTCGCTACCTGTCGCTACCTGTCATTAACCAGCCACTGCCTGACGCTATCCCTTCTTAAATAAGGCCCTAAGTTTCCGTTTAACTTGCTTGAAAATGGCAGCATTTAGAACTTAAGTTCCTCCAGTCTGATATATTTGATCTGCTTCTTTAACAATGCCTTTCTTCCAGCTAATCAATACCCCAGTGTGACTATACTAAAGCACAAGGCCTTTCTAGCTGGAAGCATTGTCCAGCCAGCGAGGACTTGAATGCAGAGTTTCGCTTGGTGGCAAGATCCTAATCTTTCTCCACAAGCACCAACCAGACAACTGGGGTTCAGTGGTCCAAAGAAATTGCTTACTTCACAAGATAAATGGTAGCTGCTGGGAACCGGGGTAGTATCTCCAGGGTGCATGGTAGCCACTAACAAAAGATAGCAAAGGGTATGAATGGGCATTAACAAGTAACACTGGTCAAACTACCCACCAGACAATCACTGGGTCTTGTAGTCTACAAATAATTCCTGGCCTTCACCAGAACCCCTGATGGTGGGGTAGGGAGAGAGCTACTGGAAATCCACCTAGGGTGCCTGGTAGCCATTTGGAAAATTTGGAAAATTTGCATGGATAGCCAAGGTCAGAGGTCGCAAGCAAAGGTGTATAAACAAGAGGATGAGCGGGAACTCAAAGACAGGCAGTTAAGTCAAAAGTAAACCTGGTCAAATCACAATATCCAATATCAGTTGACCAGAGCTGGCGGTGGGTTGAATCCTAGCTAAGCCTAGCATCGATCTTCTGTCAGGGCACTACTTGTAAACATCATTGTGTGTACAGTGCATGCATGTGTGAATAGGAGCGCAACCTTTCTTTTGCTCACAATTTTATCACAATTTTCCACTTGTGCACATGTATTTTTTGGAGCGCAAGCAGGCTCTTCTTCTTGCAGATTGTTGTGATGTCTCCTGATAGGTTTCAGGATCTGACTACAAGGACAGTGCTGACAATTAGAACCTTATCTATGATGTGCGCCTTTTAGCATCATTTTTGTGGCTTTAGCACAGGCTTTCCCGTCTTATCTGGCGCTGTGCTGTGGACTACATTGGAGCTAGCAGTCACTGCACAGAGCACTACTAATTAGCTTTAATTATTGCACTAGGTATTGGCCGGCCTATGTTAGTGACTGTTGGACCCGCCGGGTGATTATCCCAGCACCTGTGAGTGCCACTTTGTTCTGCCGTTATTCAGGTGCTCAACATATTTATGATTTTTTTCCTCCTCTAAACTTTCGGAGCTGTATTTTTCTGGCGCTGGTCAGCGTTTCTTCATTACAGTTACAAGAAATCACTGCTGGGGACAAAGGGGACAAACTTTACAGTGCGTTTCGGCTGCATTTTAGTTGTTGGTATCCAAATTTCACATTGTTTAGCAAAAGAAGCCATTAAAATCCATTTAAATAACCCTAAACAAAAATAAATTTTGGACCATCTAGGTCCTGCATTTTAATTATTGACAAGTCTCAATGCAAATTCTGTTCAAATTAAGGTATTTAATATTAATTTTGAGCATTAAAGTGGACCAAAACCCAAGATTTTGACTATCCTGGGTTTTGGTCCTTTCCCCTGATTGGGATGCCCCACTGTGTGAAACCCCCCAGATCGCCCGAAGAAACTCACCTCTTCCCGGCCCTCTGGTGAAGACGTGGCCTCTTGTCAAATCATTGTGCTCGGCGCGCGCTGGTGGCCGTATCCTCCGCTTCCCTCTAACAGGGAGCATGCCTGCACCGACCATTCACAAATGGCTGATGTGGGCACGTGCCCTGCTAGCGGGACGGCGGGGATGTTCTAGGCACTAGTGCTAAATAAGACGCTAGGCGGTAGACGCATTGGCATTTGCGTTTTTTTAGTTGTTAAAGCGGAAGCTGGGTCCTGCTAAGGCCAAAGAATTGGCACTGTGTGACGCTTCATAAATCAGACTCTCTGTTCCCTATCTGGTCACAATGCATGGGTTATAGGGGAGGAAGTCCAAGGGCAACACAGGGCTTCAATGGCTTGTATCGATCCAAATAACATGTTTCTGCCTGGTCAATTATCTATAGGATAGTTCAAGTTCAAGTTCATTTCAATACCCTTATGCAGTAAATTAGGATTTTAAACCACTCATTTTCATATTTAGGAGGGTTCAATTAGAACTTGCTACATCAGTCGACAGTTTTTAGAAGCTTTGCATAGCAGCCAATGGGTTAACCAGCTGAAGAGGGATTTATGGCTTTAACTCAAAGCATGTCATTTAATAAGTAATCTTTTATCACAGGGCCACTATTAAATCATCAAATGGAAAATGACACTGTAGGCAAGATATAGCAACAGAACGCGCTTTTAACGGGTCTGAAATCTTTATAAAGGGTCATTAAGAGACATCAAATTACCTTATCCCAATCATAAACTTCCGAGCGGGAAGACATTAAAGAGCTTTAATTAATGGTGTTCACTGTCTGATATTCAATCTCCTTATCAAAAAATGACTCCTCTGACAGTAACATGGAGAAAGCAGTGAATTAAATTTGTAATATTATTAATCAGCTAATAAGCATTGGCTAATCAAATGGATATAAAACTACAAGATTCATCTTCTGTGCTAAAAGAGATCATGATTGGTTACACATTGCATCAGCCAGTAATAACACAAGCCCACAATTAGGAGGATGGATAGACAGTTTGTTACAGACAGTTCATTGGCATCATATGCTAGAGAGTTAGTGATGGATATTTGTCTGTCGGTGTGGAAGCTGAAAGGTACTACTCCATCTTTGTAACTTACACATGCTACTATAGAGATGCACAGGACCTGTTAGAATCCTTTGACTGCATACGTCCAAGTTCCAACAGCTTTTTTTTTCATACTGAAAGCCTCATTCACATACCAAATATTTAAAAAAAGGCTTTAGGTAGATTGTAGATGGTGCAAAGCAGGACAACTATATTATAAAATCAAATGGGAGGTTTTATTTATCATTAAAGAGTATAAACATTGAACTCCCAAAAATGTGTTTTTTCCCAATGACCCAGGCCTTCTCACCTCAATGCATGGATATCGGGGAAATACAAGAAACATCTGCACATATTATGCCAGTGCAAGACGACAGGAAAGATTTTTAGGGCACTCCTGGAACAACACCAACCCATACCAATGGGCACTGGGCTCTTCCGCATCCCTGGTGCCCATGGGAAGGCCTGGGTAATAGCAGCATGTCACCTGCTTGGGTATGCTGATGCCAGTGGCGCCATCTAAAGCGGATGCCCCGTCTGAATCTCTTGAAGAGTAATGCTGGCTGCTGGAAAGTGAAGCTTTTATAGTACAGAGGCAAAGCATCTGCCCTTGTGGAATCCCCCTATGTGACTATTCCTCGGGTTTCCCACTCCGTGTCTCCTCCTCGATTGGCATAAAAGACACAGAGGGAGATTCCACAGAGGCTCTGTCTTTGTGCTATAAAAGCTCCACCTCTCCCAGCTTGAAACAGTACTCTTTTTTTATTGGTACCAGCAGTGGCATGTGTGGTGAAGAAGGACATAAGCCCCCCTCCTCCTTCCTTGCCATCCCGCCAAAGGTAATGACAGAAGCTGAGGAAGAGCAGCTTTTATACTGCAGAGGCAGAGCCCTTGTACAATCGCCCCCACGTGACTCTCAATCACTAGAAGGAAGAGGTCGTGGAAGAAGATACCCCAGAAAATCCCTGCCCAAGCCATCTCCCTCCAGTGATGTAGTCACATGGGGGTATTTCATAGAGGCTTCGCTTCTCTACAATAAAAGCTTCCCTCCCCAGCAGCTGGCATTGCTACTGGCTGGATGCCCCCTGCTCAAGAGATGCTTGTGGGGCATCACAGCACTTGTTGGAGATACAATACTTTGCAACAGCTTCGGCTTGTCTCTGAATGTGATTTTTGGGACTTTTGTCAGATTGACTGCAGTTTACATTTATTACAAGTTATAACAGTAAATGGTGATGTTACCAATGCTTTTCTGTTGTCTTTCTATGCATTTTGTGCTGTGCGTTCTCTATCACTCCTTTTTCCTGTCTGCGTTAGCCACCATGTAAGGTGACATTCTTTTACTGCACTCATGTTTCCTGGTACACCACAAATGTCTATCTGGATTTGACTCTGGAAGCCCATGACCCGACAGACCAGGAAGAGGATGCTACCGGCAGGAGACCGGAGGAAGAAGATGCGGATCAGTGAGTATTACATTTTAGTACTGTTTGTGAACTGGAAAGAGGACTGGGGGCCCCATTATTATTTCACGGTGCAGTGGAGCTGGTGGGAAGCATGCTGAAAACCATTATCCGATCCTGCACCAAAACTATACCGAAGGGCATAGAGGCTGGTAAACTTTCAGGGCTCGGGGTCAGCTAAGAAGTACCATTAGCTTTCATTGTATTCTGCACTTGGTGTAAATAGAATACTACAAATGGTGCTAAATCAACCCAATTGTCTTTGTATTAATCAATAAAAAAAACAGTGCAGACCTTTATATATTTATGTCTGACTTGCAGAAAACTCAATGATGTTGGCTAAAGCAGATCTAGGCCGCAGGCCGTAGGCCTGCCTAGATGTAGTTTATGGGTTGTACTTATAGAGGAACAAAACCCAAGGCTTCCACTATCCTGGGTTCCTTCCTCCTGCCTGTTGCATCCCGATTCGGAATTTTAGACTATTCTTGAGCTTCATGAAAAACATTTGCATTCTGTTCCAGGATTTCACCACATTATCAGCAGCTGATTGGCACAAACAAGAGGGCCATAGCCTAAAAGTTATCCGCTTCGCTATTTCCTCCAAGAATCTGACAAACATGGACTGGTTTGGCCAAGGAACCCCCTTTTACAGAAACTGTGTATGGTGAATAACAGTAGTTTAGTCTAGTTTAAAGTGGACCAACACCCAGGATTTTGACTATCCTAGGTTTTGGTCCACTTTGGTGGGGCACCCCGATCGGGGGTGCCCTGCTGTGTGAAACCCCCCAGAAAGCCCCGAAAACTCACCTCATCCCACTCCCACGTGACCGCTGGAGCCAATCCCCGCCGCCGGACAAGCGAGAGGCAGCGCCGGACAAGCAGAGCGCATCTGCCGCCGCCTCCCGCGCGTCCCTCTTACAGGGAGCGCACCCGCGCCGGCCATTCACAAACGGCCGGTGGGGGAGCGCGCCCTGGTAGAGGGCCGCGCGGGAGGCGGCGGCGGCGGACACGCATGCGCCGCAGGAACGTGGAAAAGGTAGGATTGTGGGCTTCCTGGGGATTCCCGGGCCGATCCCCCCTGGGTGTTGGTCCACTTTAAATGTGTTGATTTAATTGCCATTAAAAAAATGAATGAAATATGTGGTGTGTGTCTTATTAAAAATAATAAAAAGGGTGGTCATCCTGAAGATTTTAACTGTTACAAACGGCCCAGGTTCATTTTATAATGTAATTTTCATTTGAAATCTGTTCACTGCTCTTGGGAGACAGATATTATAATTATGTGAAGTTTATTCATCTTTCTCTTTTAACTGTGACCCCAGGTATTGATGCTGTGCCTTTGTTTATACATCATTACATTATAATACAGTCATAACAGATGGCTAATAGCTGTTCTGGAATCATTATATATTTCCCAGAAAATCAATACATGGCATAGAAGATGCTTGGTGTGAATTGTATAAATTGTTTTGTCCCTGCCATTTCTTATAAGAGTTCCCCTATGTCTGACCTACCAGCCACAATTCTCATTAATTTCATTAATCCATTGTTAGCAGGCCTAATTAGGTCAGGGGCTTTATAATACTCAATTTTGCTTAATTATTATTAACTGCATGAGGCCAGAGCCTTTCAAATAACTAATTGATCCCATTTGTCTGTGGATTCTGAAGATTGTCCTGGCCCCTAATAAATGCTTCTTTTGGAGCAGAAGTTTAAATATTAGTAGGCTTTTCGACGTTCAACATATTTTGACAGCAATGTGATTTATATCTGATATCCTATTTCCTAAATGCATGCCCTTATACATGTATAATTTTTTGGGGTCTGGAGACCGAGGGCTGTGGCTTCACCGCTCACTGCTGTACCAGTGCCAGACTACCTAGAGATTTGGCCACCCTCTGTTGCCAGACCATTTTCCACTATTTTGCTCTATATTTTTTAACTGTGATTTTTGAGGAATGTCCAGGGATTTCCCAGGAAAATTATATATTGTCTTTTTTAAGCACAATTTGGGCTTTAGCATGAAATGTGGTGTTCATCATTTTGTCAACATTTTTGGCTGAAATATGTGGAAAAAATAGAAAATGATATTTTTTACAATTTGTAGCTTTTTTAAAATAAAAAATGTAAGTTTTTATAAGAAAATCATATTGCCTGTAAAAGCCCCATTGCTTCCGGTTACAACGGTACCACATATGTATTGGTAGACACCATTTCCTGCGCAGGAGATTCCCAAACTGAGACAGCGCTTTAGGAGATTTTCAGATAAAATACAACTGCTATGAGCACCTTGTAGTTTTTCAAGAAAAACAACTCTTTACTTTTGGAATCCCTCCACAAACTATATATTCTGTAGAAGAACACACCTCAAGCTTTCTAGTCATACCAGGCTTGTTGACGTGGGCACATTTTTCTTGGAAGTAATCCCCCAATGAATTCTTTGGCTGAACAGGGTTTCCCTAAAAAAAAGAAAAAAGGCAGAATCAAAGCCACATTTTCCTAAATAAAAAATATATGCAAACAGGTTAAATCTGAAAAAGCAAGGTCCCCCATACCTAACAATACCCCACATGCATAGGTGATATCAAAGGAAGAGTTGCCAAACACCCCAAAGTAAGCATGCGCGTAAGGGTAATTTTACTTAAAAATTTCAGCTCTGCTGACAAATTGTGAACCTTGTGATTTTTCAATCAAAACAGCCCTGTCTCGATGGGTCACCCACCTGCTCCTTGCTCCAGTGGTGTCCTAAGGTGGCGCACTGAGCTTGCCATTGCCTGGCCAATGGAGGCTTGTTGTTGTCATGGGCTCTGCCCTCAATCAAGTGTGGGCTAATCAGCCTTGGTTTTGTGACTGGGCCAGTGAGCCCAAGGTTACCCCAGCCAATCCCTGCACACTTTACCCTATAAAGTTGCCCCAGCCCAGTCATTAGCACCCGTGACAGCGAGTGCTTTGGGTGTTCGGTTTCTCTTGCTACTCGTGTTTGACAAGGATAGACCTTGACTCCTCTGAACCCCCGCTGCTGACCTTGGAATCCTTGACCTTGCCTCTGCCTGCTCCTTTCGGTACCTTGCTCCTGCTACGGTTTTGACCTCTGGCCTGCTCTCTGGCCTTGCCTCCAGTAACCCCTCTGCCTTGACACCTGTTGGACTGACTTTCCTATAGCCCTTGCTTATTCTGACCTCCCGTGAACCCCAGTTTATGCTCACCCACCTGCAGATTTGCATTTGTAAGACTTGGGGGCAACCGTGTCTGGGACCCAGCTTTATGTAGGGGGTGCCAGCTTGTTGTAGAGGGCGCATCTTTCTGGAAGTAATTCTTTGAAGAATTCTTTGATTGCACAGGATTTCCTAAAATATTAATATGCAAACCAGTAAAGTAGTTATATATGCAAGTGCAAGGTCCCCCGAACAGAATGATACCCAATATGCATAGCTACTTTTAACCCTTTTTACTGCCAGCCTACTTAAGATTTTGTCACCCTCTGTTGACAGGTCATTTTTCATTCACACTATAAAGGGTTAAATAGGTCCCCCTCCCTTTCCTGTTGGCACAAGATGGGAGGCATGGTGGGGGGATTGGAGCCTCCTGTGTGAAGAGAAGATTCAGCCAGATCAATCACGAGCGGAGGTGAGTTGCAATCTTTTTGTTTTTCCCCAATGCGTCAGCAGCACCAGAAGAGGGGGATGAGGGGGTTCTTGTTTGGCTGTCAGAACAAGAGCCCCTGGGGTGGGGGGGGCTGTGGGAGCCCCGGGTGAAGAGAAACCCCAAATGGATTGATCACGGGTGGTGAGTCTGTATGTCTTTTACTTTTTAGTGTGTGAGTCTCACATAGCTGGCACTTAACAGTAGGAGAAGCAGCTATGTGAAACTCATGTAGCTGATGTTAGAAGAATTAAAAGAATGATTATACCTTGGTGTTTGAGTTTTCTGAGTCTCATCCTTTAGGTTGGGGCATTCAGGACTGGAGAACGGTAGTTCAGGAGAAAGATCTTGGCCTTGATACAAAAAGAGTTGAAAAAATTCTCATTGTAAAAAATACACTTTATATTATCAAGCATGAGAATTTCAGTGTTACTAGTTGATTCAGTGTTATCTAGTGATATCACTAGATAGGAAGACAATGAATGTAAATGGAACGTTTGTAAATCGAACAATTGTCCATGTCTTGACCTGCCATACATGGAATACCTGTTAAATGGAGGATTATTGGGGAGAAAAGCATTAGCTTTGCATTGAAGAAACTGTTGTAACTCTTTTTGCATCTCTTTCTTGCAAATACATTACTCCAAGTCTGTGCCTCCTTTATTTTCACATGTTTAAGATCTTCAGTGATCTAAAGGCGGGCCAACCTGCTCCTTGTTACTAGGATCCTAGTTTTGTGTGGAGTAGGGCTGTTAAGAGTTGGGGTGAAGGGTCATCCCCATCACTGGGGTGGAGTTGTAGGCAAAGTAAATATTCCTTGTTGGTGTTTTTAGGGGTTTTGCTCTGGCTGATAAACAGCGCCTGGCTGGGACACTGTCTCTGCCATCTTTGTGGAGGGCAGAAGGGCCTCTGCAGGCCAAGGACTGTGGGATCCCATGGGATTTTGACTAAGAGTTGGGCACGGAATAAAAGGGGTGGAACCAGGAAGCACAGGAAGTGGGAGCCACAGAGGGGCCGTTGTAAAAAGGGCAGAGCCCCAATCCAAATGCCTCAGAGCGCTTGGGGGCTCCCCGGAAACACCCGGAAAAGGGTATTCATGCCCCCTCCCTGTTGTCCCATTTGTACAGGTCCCACGAGGTAGTGTCTTTCCAGTTATTTATCGCTTTGAAGCGAACCCAGATACTACATTATAACAGTATTAAATTCGGGCATGTCTCAATAAATTTGCAATTGTTAATGTACATATCGAGGCACACACTTCCTTCCATCCTACCCCCCTTGGGAACATGTGTAAAATCAGCCATTTCAAATCATCTCAAACTCTCAGAATAAATAACATAGTATTTACTTTAAATCAAAGTGAAGCCGCTTTCTTCGCTTCAATTTCTTAGTAGTGGATGAGCTGGGAAGGGCATGTCATGGCGCAGCTTTATGAGTCTTGCTCTGCTGTGGTTGGAGACAGCTGTGGGACCACTGTGACTTCCTGTGCTCACTTGTGCAGAGAGCTTCAAAGGACAGAGTGGCTGTTAGACCACTTTTTGCGTGGTCCTGGAGGAATGAAATTGAAAGGAGTAGTTCAGCTTGCGTTAATCTACACAAAACCTGAATATACCATCTGGCTTTTTCACCAAAACAATAGGAGCTGCCCAGAGGATTTTACTACTATTTTACTACTATTTTACTATCTTCAGTCACTCCCCATTCGATCATCTTCCCTAATAGCTCCTTAGCCTCTTGGTACAGATGAGGGAGAATGTTTCTGTACCTTTCCTGGATGGGAGGGGCATTTCCCGTATTAATCTTGTTCTGAATCTTGGTGGTGTGCCCCATATCCAGCTTGTGAGTGCAGAAGACTCCCTGAAACTCTTGGATCAGGGACCACAAATCTATGTTGATGGTCCGATTCTACCTTGATATCGGGTTGTCTTCTCCATTCCACCTGGCCAGCTCCGGCTCACCCCCTCCTCCGGAGAGCCCTCGACCAACACTTGCCCATGAAAGACCTCTACCTCGGCCAGGACGCTCCCTCTCCCCACTCTCACCTCTCGAGGCCCGGTATTGACCAACCCGACCGGGACCTGTCCTGCATCTACAGTAGCAAGCACTTGGGTTACACGAACAGCCCACTCATGGGGCCGGGGATCCACCAATACTGTGAGGCCCTGCAGTGATCAGCTTGCCCCAATCTCCAAGGGCACCACCACCTCCTGTTGAACTGGGACTATGAAGGTCTGCTTCTGGGGAGCTCGGATGGCCCAGGCTTCTTCCTCCTCCTTCTGAATAGCCCACAGGCCCAAGGAGGCATCCCAGGGGTATCTGCCCTGGAAGACCTTCCAACCAATCCGTATCCAAATCTGGTATCACATTCATTCCAACAATAACGGGTACTCCTGAGGCTGGCCATTGCTGCACCACCACATCCCCTTTGGCAGGCAGGCAGTGCCCCACTACCTCGATGTCCAGCCAAGCAATACCAGCTACATCCAGGGGTGAGTTGTTAGCAGTAGTCAGGAAAAGCCTGGGGATCTCAGTTTCTAAGGGGTACCCTGGGAAGTGTACCTGGAAGAAGGGTTCTTCTATAGTCGTCATCTGTGAGTCGGTATAAACCAGGGCTGGGACCTTGTTTCCCCCAGACTCACTTCCACCACCGTTCTCGGCCAGCAGAGATAATTTTGACCTCCACAAAAATGCCGGTGACAGTGTCCCAGTCGTGCACTGCTTACCAGCAAAACCCATAAAAACACCAATAAGGAATTCATACCTTGCCTACAACTATCAATATACTATCACAGAGGCATCTGCTCAGTTCCAGCATGTCAATGCCCCTAAACTGGAAAATTTTTAGGCTGTCAGAAATCTGTACCCCCCCCCCCTTTTAGATTTTACATTTAGAAACTCTGAACTAAAGTTTCAATTGATCATTTATTCAGTAGTAAGCAAAATCATTTTTATTTTGTGTCATGTCACTTATAAACATTTTTTTAAGTAATGGGGCCCAGGGCAGAGCCTATTTTCTCTTCAGGATACAAACCAGTTAACTGTAGATAGATAGATAGATAGATAAAGTATTTATATGCCACACATTAATCAGGCACTTTTCCCCTATTTCTTTAGAATTGGAGTTTATCGGCAGGGCATCATCAACAATGATAATGTGGCCCAGATGCTCTAATTTACCTCTGCAATGATGCACACACGTTACCGTAGAAATACCAATAGCGTCTCTCATTCTGACACATGCAAAAAGTATTTTAGTGGACACTGTACCCTCCTCCCCTTCTCTGGCAGCCACATTCATCAATCATTCTTGAGCTATACATGTGCAAAAAACCTGGAGGCTTGATGGTCAGGCTTTGATGTTTTTGTACTTTTAAGAAAAAAAAGACAAAACAAGTGGATTTAACCCAACTCCAAAGCACTATCTTTCCCGTTTTCCTCTCTCTGAAAAATGAGTCGACAACCTTACAATGTACAGAGATGAGCAAAACGTGATGCAGAGTTGCAACACATCTGTTTAACCTAAATATTCAGGAAATACCCAGCAAATGTGACCTGTACGAGAGCTTTGTAGTGGGATCAATGAAGAGTGAACATTAAAAAAAAGTCTTCCATTTTGAGGCTTATCAGTCACTGGGACTGAGCTAAATATCAGCTTATTTTCAATAACCGGAAACCAGATCTGTTCCTCATCAGCTATTTTCTGGCAATACTGGGGCTCCAGTCTGAGCAATATTTATCACAAGGGATGTAACTTCTGCTGCCCCAGCAATACCAAATAAATGGTTGGCCTTATTTATGATGTGCGCCATTTAGCATCTATTTTGTAGCTATAGCGCAGTTCCGTTGCGCTGGTATTTTGGTGTTATCTGGCGCTGTGCGTTGGACTATATTGGCACTAGCAGTTGCTGTGCAGAACGCTAACTTATTAGCTTTGATTGTTGCACTTGGTATTGGTCGGCCTATGTCAGCATGTTGGACACGCCAGGCGATTATCCCACTTTGGACCGCTGTTTTTCCGCATATTTAGGATTTTTACCAATCTTGAATTCTTTGGTGCTGTATTTTCCCGGCGCTTGTCAGCTTTTCATCATGAAAGTTATGGAAAATCACTGCTGGGGACAAAGGGGACAAATTTACAGTGCATTTAGGCTATGTTTTAGTTGTTGGTGTCCAAATTACACATTTTTAAGCAAAAGAAGCCATTAAAATCAATTTCAATAACCCTCCTTCAAAAAAAATCATTTTGTGACATCTCAGACCTGTGTTTCAATTATTGACAAGTCCCAATGTAAGTTCTGTACAAATAAATATGTTTGATATGAATTTTCCCTTTAGATTGTAAGCTCTGTTTTTGGATCTCTAAATCGGATGCTGAGTGCCACTGAGGCCAAAATAGTGGCGCTGTGTGGCGCTGACACTTATTAAAGAAGGCTCTGTAAGTCATTATCCAGGCAGGAAAATTAAAAACTCTTTGCTCACCTTTTGTCCTCTGCAGACGATCACTCCTAGTCTACCACTCTAAATATTACCTGATCGCTCCCACGCCTTTCAAGCCCAAACACCGGTCACATCCATAGTCTCAAGGATGCACCACTCCCACCATCCATCACAGCGACAATGATACACCCCAAATATTCACTGCAATGGAAGAGACTGTAATAAGACCTGGCATGGCCACTCCATTGCAGTGAATGTGGGGGGTGTGCCATCGCATGATTGATTGCACGGATGTGGCCCTAGTAGCATGGGAGCGATCGTCTGTGGGGACAAAAAACAAATATACAGTATGAAAACAGTGGGCTTGATTCACAGCCTCTGTGGAAACTCCCGCTTTTGTGAGAAAGTAAACTCACCAGAGTAAATTCTCATAAACTCAGGTGATTTTTTTATAAGGTCTCGCAACCAAACGAAAAATCACACAAAAGGAAAATATTTCACACAAAAATTCTCACTAAGACAAGGGGGGAAAATGGGCGCGAATGGGAATTCTCACTGGAGAATGGGTGAAAAGGGGCTCTGAATCAAGCTTAATATTGGGATGGACATACCCATATAACATCTTCATGTTCTAGAAACTAGCACAATTATAGAATGAACACTGCTGGACCTTGGTTGCTTTATGGCTACAGTCTAATATATTGGCCAAAAACACCAAGTAAATTGCCAGGGAAAGAACAGAGGCAATAAGGTCGATTCACAGCCTCTTTTAAATGCACTTGAAAAAGTGTGTGTGTGTGTGTGTGTGTGTGTGTGTGTGTGTGTGTGTGTGTGTGTGTGTATTTTGGTCCACTTTCGAGCTTCTGGTGTGTTTTTTTGAACGTATTCGCATTTGCGTATGCGCATTTAAGCCTTTTCGTTCCTGTATCTATTGTGTATTTTCTTGTGTTGTTTTCGCGATGATGTGCATAATACGTGATCAGTATGGGCTTGCACATGATTCGGAGCCTTCATTAGGCATGATTTGGCCTTTGAGAGAGGGCAATAAAACCTACAGCCTCTATTTCCTGGCAGGAGTGTGTTGTCGTGGTGTGCGGGAAAGGGTAATGGAGCCCTCAAAGGAATACCTTGCGGAGTATAAGCATCTGCAGCGTTGCGGCGTTCTATGCATGTATATTTTGGACCTTAGATCACATGTCCCAGCCTATACTCAGCTACACCCTCAATAAATTTCTGCATAGCATGGCTACCTTGGTGGACAAATACATCTGTTTCCTGACATCATGGTAGCCTGGAATGCCGTTAAGTGGAGGTATTATAAACTGTCCAATATGCCTAACGTCATGGGTGGGGTTGACTGCACGCACATGGAGCTGGTGCCTCCAGTCGCTGATGAGTATCTTTACAGGTATGTCCTTATCTTCCCTTTGCCTCCTTCATTTCATGCAACTGTAGTCTTCCCCATATTTAGTGTATTGTGGTCCTTGCATTGTACTGGCTCCTGTAAAGTGGACCTAAACCCCTTTCAACTGTTAGCCCCTTTTTCCTATAGCTACCTCACTCTAAAGAAGAAAATAATGTTTTATGAGCACCTCCTTGTCCTTTTGCTCACACAAGTTATGGCATCCCCCTTACACAATCAGCCTTTTTATTACTCAGCCAAAGAAGGCAGTCTTACCAGTTTTTGTCCCTTTCTGCTTAGCATCTGATCTGTCAGTGTAGGTTTGCTTGAATGTTGCTTTGCTCTTGACTGGTGTGCTTTGTGTGTTTTGTCGAGTTGTCTGGTGGTTGGCTACTAAGTCTTATCATTATTAGTCCTTTATTATAGTACTTTGGCTCATGTATAACTAGTGTATGTGTAGAAGCATCCCCTGTCTTCCCCCATTCCATACTATTTTTTTTTTCAGGTGATAATGTTTTTTATGATGTGTGTAGCTCATATTTCTCTTTTTTTTGTAAGTGATGCTGGCTATTCCCTGCTTCCATGGCTCATGCGGCCTCACACTCATGCCACCTACAACCGGGTACATAGGAAGACCAGGGCTGTTGTGGAGCACATGTTTGGCTTACTGAAGACCCGGTTCCGTTGGATCATACAGGGGGTGCCCTCCAGTACCAGCCACATAAAGTTATTAAAATTATTGTGGCATGCATGGTACTACATAACTTTGTCTTTGTCCTCCTGCAGAAGGTACCCCAATATCTGGATGTCTCCCCCTCTCCAGCAAATTTGGATATTCCAGAAACTGTTTATCGGGGCACACAGAGTGCCTCTGGTTAGTCTGTCTGGAATCACCTTGTCTCGTCTCATTTTAGTTAATTTGTTTCTATTTTTTTGGTTTCCCAGTGTCATTTTTGCGGTGTCTCTATGTGTATATGTCTATATGTGAATTTGGATTTGATGCAAGACTTTTTGTTGGAGTGCCACCAGCCGTCCAGGGTTCTCATTTAGCACCTGCCACTGTCCTAGCATTGCCTCCCTCTGACAGTAGCTGTGTTTCCTCCACCATTACATGGAGCTTATGGTGCATCTGCCTTATATTTCTCCCCATGGTTTGGCTGAACCGGGCACTGTTTTGCCTGAAGGCTCGGCTATATGCTCGCTAATCTGTCTCCATCAACTGCACCCACCTTACCAGGGGAAGATGGCAACGCGCCTGATCCCGTCATCCTCTTTCCTGGGTAGAGACACTTGCAGCTAGAGCTGTACTTGGCCTTTCCACATGTGTTGTGCTTGATGTGGGTGAAGGCAAATCCTCTGCAGCAGAGCTGGCCCATGGAGGTGATGGATGCAGCTGCTCCTCACGCTCCACCTCCATGGCAGCAGAGGGGGTGGGGGAGGCTGATGGTGCAGAGGAAGTGGGGGAAATTGCTGCTGCTGCAGAGGGAGTAGGGAAGGCTGCTGGTGCAGAAGGAGTGGGGCAAGCTGCTGCTGCTGGTGCAGAGGGAGTGGGGAAGGCTGCTGCTGCAGTGGCAACTGTTGAGGTGGCTGGTGCAGTAGCAGCTCTTGAGGCAGCTGGTGCTACAGTGGCAGCTGCTGAGACAGCTGGTGCTGTAGTGGCAACTATTGAGGCAAATGTTGTGTCTGAGGGTGCTGGGGAGGCAACTGGTGCAGCATTGATACTGCTGTTGTGGTATCGACTGATGCAGTGGCTCATCTTCCTCCAGAGCCTGTAAGGCAGCCAGTAGCGGGGTGTCTGTAGGGCCAGACAAATAATTTACAAATAATTTAGCTTATAGCTGTTAGATGTACACACAGTAAAAATAAAAAAGAGCTGGATGGTATTTCATGGGTCACCACTTTGGCCACATCACACTTACCAGATCCAATTCTACATTTGGTGCAGTCCTTGAATAAACAGCCATGATGAAGTTGCAGCAGTACTTGTTTGTTGGTGGGCTTGGTTGGGTATGTGCATTTGCTGTTTTCCTGCAATGTGAATAGGACTTAAGGTTATTCAAGCCACATACTGTGCAATGGCTAACCCATCTGCTTCTATGTTTTATAAGGCATGAAGGTGTGGCGTAGACACATGCATGAAAATATCGTTAATTAGATGTGAGGTGGCATGTGTAATTATTCATATCTTGGCCTTTCATGGCCCAGCAACCACACTTAGACCCTGATGGCATTATTGACTAGCCAATTAAAATGAGTCATACATTTTTTAAACTAATCAACCCAAAATATTGAACTACTTACCTACTACAGCAGCAGCAGGCATGATGGACCCTGGCAAGCCCTGGAGTGTAGTGGGTTCAACAAGCCATACACCATTTCTTTGGCTGCATTGAATTGCAGTTTGTGCGGTATTCCACCTCCGGTTTGCAACCTTAAACAAATACACCAAGGATGTTGTCAGGCAAAGATCATACCCACCATCAACAACAGCACAAAGCATTGCTACCTTTGTTGTTTTCGCTTGTTAATCTTTTGCCTTACACTTCCTTTGCAATTTTTTTTATTTTTTTTTACAAAAATGTTAAATTATATATATTTTTTTCCCTTATCTTATTTTACATTATTGTTCTACTTTATTGTTTTCACCTTCTGGAATATTTGTGTTAGGATTGTGCCCAGACCTGTGATTTACTTATAAGCATGCTGTTTCCAAGTTTCTTATATTCCTCAGGAGTGGCTTTTTGCCATTTTAGTAAAGCTTCTAGTATCCTTTCTGACTACAACTCAAAGAATTCTTCCACTGTAACAGGTGAGCTCATTAGCAAATAAAACAAGGAAATAGACAGCTCACGAATTGTTAATCAAATTGTCCAATGAAAATCCAGAGCCAGGAAAGACAGTCAAATCTCACATGTAGAAATCAAAGGATCAAGCTTCAGGAATTATTTAAAACTTTGCTTTTATTGATGCGGTTTAAAACATGATCAGTCTAACATGACCACAAGAGATAGATAACGCAATGCAACATGACGCATTTCACATTTCCGTGTCGATGTTCATTGTTACATTTAGAAGAGAATATCATGAGACTGATAATTAAAACCAACTTGCCAATACTAGAGTGTGATGACCAGTTAAGAGCATAGTGAATGGCATTAGATTTGCTGCTAGAAGGGACCCTAATCTTGCCAATACACTTTCTCCTAGCATGTTACCTGTGCCCTCCATTCAGGGGTAGACATGGTTAAAAGTCCATGGATGTAGGAAATGTGGCCTTTCGTTGGGTCTGCCAATATGTAGATCAGAGAAATACCTTTTGCTTCATGCTATCCCATATGGAGTATAAAATCAGGTCCTTCTTAAACTGTAACACACCATATGTAATTTATTTAATCATGTGTGTACTGTGAAAAACGCAGTATGTTGGCTGTACTGTTAGGTCAAAAAGAGACCCTATGAACATTTAGGGGGCATCAGGAGAGCATATGTTGGAAGTAATATATCCCAGGTATCTAAACATTGGAAGGAGGTACATAAAGAAAAAGTAGTGGGTTTTAAGGTTCAATTTAATAAACAGGTCATGCCCAATCCGCGAGGAGAAGATAGACATGTAAAACTGCTAGCCAGGGAGTATTGGTGGATATTTAATCTGGGTTCCGGATGGCATGAATAAAAGATGGGATGTCTCAACTATTTACCTAAAAGATTTAGAATGAGTTGGAGTCTCCCTATAACGCATACATTGTTTAATTCCCCTAAATAAGGTATATTGCATAAAATAGAGCTGGAAGGTTATATACCCCCAAAAGGAGGATGAGAAATGTTTCTGTATGTTTATATAAAAGTATTATTGTCAAATAGTATTATTGTTGCATGTTAAGTGATTTCTTCTGTCTTTGTTTCATATTGCCACAGTCGGAAAATATACTTACCTACATCCAGGAATCCATCACCATCTAGTGCCTCCGCGTCTGTTGGTTTGACTTTACGGCGTGTCTGCAGCGCATCGAGTGGGGCCGGGAGGTGGGAGTGTCTGAGACAAATGACTCTGCAGTGGCGCTTGGCATCTGGGCTGCACCGTCTTTCTGTTCACAGCCTGCCATCCTCTCTGCAACTCTCTGATTGGCCTAATGACGACAATTCAGGGGTGGATCACCCGGTAAGTATTTTACTATATTATCTTGGTGATTTTTATGGCATTTTTATGACTAATGGGGGAAACCCCCCGCCAAAACCGACGTTTTAAAGAATTCCTGAAGCTGAAACTTTGGCCTTCTAAATGAGCTCATTAGCAGCTTTGCCTAAACAAAGCAGCACCAATCATATCTCTAGCTGAGATTGCTGCCAGTAACCCTTTAGCCAGGAAGTCTCTGATCTGTACTTTTAACACACCACTTTGATGTACATTGCAAAGGTAAATGCTTTGATACTAGGAAAAACTGTTTATAAAAATAACTATGCTCAGCACATTGAAGACATAGGATTCCAGATGGCATGAATAAAAGATCGGATGTCTCACTATTCACCAGTGGAGTGTTTTACTATTTAATTTTGGTGATGTCTATGGCATTTGTTTGACTAAGGGAGGAAACAGCCCCCCCGAAACAGGACGTTTTAAAGAATTCCTGAAGCTGAAACCTTTTCCTTCTACATGAGCTCATTAGCAGCTTTGCCTAAACAAGGCAGCCACAATCATCTCCCCAGCTATACTAATACTAATACTCTTGTCTCTGCCTCACTAACAGGTTCTTTTCTCCATGGTGTCCAGTGTGGTCATTGCTATAATCAGGATGCTACGATTTCTCTTGATAGTCACATCTATGCCACTTTTTCTCATTGTGGAAGGTGTGTTGTTATAATTTGCCCCTCTCCATTCCATATTATTCAAATTTGATTGATATCGCTTATGTTGCTCCATGCTTTATTGGTAATACATCTTACAATCATGGCTTTTGGGGTGTTCAGATGGAGCAGCCGCACAATGCACCATAATCCTAGGGATGCCAGGTATTTTTCTTATTTTTCATGGTTTTTATTTGTTTAGTTTAGCTTATCTCAGATTCTGCCAGATTGCATTTTGGGGGTTACGTTGGATTCATTGGAAGGCAGTGTGTTTTGCCCTGGGTGTGGGGGGTCACCTGCTTGCTGCAGACAGATTTATTTTTTGGGAGTTGAAGGGGTCACACTATCAGTTTGCCCTGGGGGCATCATCCTGCAGTCTTGCACAGGGCACCCTTTTAACTTAAGGCTGGCCCTGCCTAGAATAATATCAATATTGCATCCCTATCAAAGTTTTTACAAGGTGGGCTGTATACATTAAGTCTTTGGATTTTGGGGAATGATCAGATACAATTCTGGGGACATCACTCCTGGCTCTATTTTATATATATCTGATATCTGATTCCCAGAAAAGAAACTAGGCCACCGCTTAAAGCAGCGTTATTGTTTTGTTAGCTAGTCCTAATTATTAAGCCACAAAATGTTCCAAAAACACAGTGTCAGTCTGACTTACTGTTCCTCAATGCTTAACATTGCTTCTGTAGCCCTCTGCCTCACGTTACCAAGCGCATTATTCAGAGCATGGAAAATATGCTTATAGGCAAGTTGTTCTGTTTTAATGTGTACATTAATTTATAGGGACATAACATGTACAAAGAAGACTGCCTCGGAGCATCTTGTGCTATTAATATGCACATTGATTAGGGGCCAAAGTTTTTCCCACTAGAGTGTACATCTAATAGAATTAGCTAATCTATATAAAGCTGTTAGAAGGACTATTCGAATCTTACCTAGGTTCCTTAATCAATTGCCACATTCATATTTTTTTATATTAACTGGTTAAGCCTGTTCTTTCCTTGAACATCATGAGTTCATAAAAATTGGATCATTCTTCAATACAGATCATTCTAATTTATACCATATCACTTTTCTGAAACATCTAAGGGCCAGAAAACAACATTTATTCCAGCTGCTGTGACTTGACTACTGTCAGATCACTTACGGCTCCTGCAATGGTCCACAGTGGCCTCGGCATCCGAGTTGCCTAGCAGGTGGAGAAACCAGTAGACTTGGCATCCCAAATCATGGTGCCCCAGTAAAATGGATCTATCATCCTCATAGTGATAATCCTGGTGTCCCAGATCCACTATTAGCAAGGCTAATACCTACTAGTGAACAACACTCAATAAATGTTGTTCTTGAACTAGGAAGTGGGGAGCAGGCAACTGATGGAGCCCGAGGAAACCCATTCAGCGCTAACCTACTTCCATGTCTCCATGGTGCATTCACAGGGCAGGCCTGTACTGTCTTGTGTATGTTCCTCCATATTTATTTTATTTTATGTTTTGGTGCATTGAGCTTTCCTGGACGGTTTGTGCTGAGTGTTTTTCAGAGAAACAACCCTTATTTTTGAGCATTGTCCCACTTAATACAATGTATGAGCTGAAGCATGAAAATTCTGGTATAGGTATTATACTTATTTAGAGTCACATTTCATAACAAACAAGTAGATCAAGATCTGCCATTCTGGCGGCAGACCCTAAAGTAAGGAGGGCAAGGAAATCTTTGTGGCAAGGGGCAAGGAGGGACACTAAACTATCAAGTCATCAAGTCCTGCAATAGAGAGTCGCACTACTATATAGTATTTTTTAAATTAAATTAAATTAAACATCGGATAAATGGTTGGCATGTGGTTAAAGCAATATAGGAAATTGGAGGATTACCTGACCCAAACACTTTAGCAATAAATAAAATATTCTGTAAAGAGTAATGCAAGAATAAACCAACATAGACATGTTTAGTTGAAACTCACTCTAATGGAAGAAATAAATATGAAAAGACAAAAAAATAAAAACGAGGCACATAATTGTAACTCACATGCCAGTTATTATTACTGGACAAGGCTTTAATATATGGTTAACCCTAGATGTTACAAGAACGCCAGATCGCTTGTATTGATAACTTGATTGTACATTGTACTGTTGCTATGTCTATGTACTATTTACTACAAAACAAAATAAATGTGCCCTCTGTATCCCTCAGCCAACCAGTATGGGCAGCAGGCATAGGGCCACTGGCCGGGCCGGTTTATCAGCCGCTATGCCATTCAGTGCCAATGTGCCATACCAATGGGCACATAGCTCTTCCCCCCCCCCTCCTCGGTGCCCCAGGAGGGGATCAGGTAATCTGTGGCGGTACTGGCAGTTGGCATGCCAGCCCACCTACAATGTAAACTGGTATAGGGCTCCCATGGACTCGTTACCAGTTCACCAGCAATTGAGGGTGGAGTATAGGCAGCAGGCATAGGGCCACTGGCCGGGACGGTTTATCAGCCGCTATGCCATTCAGTGCCGATGTGTCATACCAATGGGCGCCAAGCTCTCCCTCCCTGGTGCTCCAGGAGGGGTGCAGGTAATCTGTGGCAGTACTGGCATTTGGCATACCAGCCCCCTACCCTGTAAACTGGTATAGGGTTCCCATGGACCTCTTACCAGTTCACCAGCAATTGACAAAAATAAAAGACTCCATACAAAGTACACTTACTAGTCAAAATGTGACTATTTGCTGTTCTGCGTCATCTTCCTTCTGTCCCCTGCCAGGTGGCTCCCTCTCCTCCGGTGGGTCTTCTGTGTCCCCCGCTGGGTCTTCTTCCTGCAGTGCTGGGGTCTACTGGAATGGGGGGGGCACAGGTCTCCCCTCCTTCCATGCTTGCTCAAATCCATGAATTATGGCTAGTAACCAGGCAGTGAGGCACTTATAACTCAGAGGCAGAACCTCTGAAGATAACCCCATGTGACTAAATATGTCAATGGAGGGGATTTTCCTGGCATATCCCCCTCCATTCCCTCCCCTGCAGTGACATAAAGTGACACAAGTCACATGGTGGAGATTCCACACTGTCATTACATTTAACCTGGAGACCAAGGTAGAAGGAGGGGGGCCTATGTGCGGACACTCAGTAGAAGACCTGAAGGTGGTTGTCCTCATGGGGCAAAGAAAGAGAAGAGAATGGGAATACAAATTAATGCTAAAATGCCATATGTTACAAAGTGGCCTATATATTAATAAAGGCTTTGTGACACTGTACCTCTCCCCCCACAACAGTGTAAATCTTCAGGTCTCAGAGACCTGCATTTTATGTCTGGCTAATTGTAAATAACTTAATCCCACTGACCTGTTTATCCCCTCAAATGTCCTGCTCAAAGATGTTTTTTAAAGTGGACCAATAGCCCCCTGTGCCCACACATGTGCCGTGGGAGCATCAGAAAGGTGAGTGAAAGTGGGCGATCTGGGGAGTTTCACACAGGGGGCATCCTACATCGGGAGGATTAAGGGTATTTTTAACAACTTTAGATGATCTCTGGTTCTGTATGTATTAAGTTTGTGCTTTTTCAGTTCATTGTCATTGATCATGTCTGAAAAAGAGAACTAAGTATTGTCAAAAGCTCACCTAAAAATGGATTCAGTTAGCCTACAAAAGGTATCACTCATTTCTTAACGTTGCTACTATTCTCAATGGCTGACACGGTACAACACATTACTCTTTGTTACATAGGTAGAAATGACAGATTTCCCATGGTTTTCAGATGCCCCTTCCGTTTCCTGTAAACTCTTTAATAACAGCAAAGATTCAACATGCCTATGATTTGTGCTTCAAGAGCACTTGTAAGAGGATCAATGGTTTCTGTAGCTTAGGGATGGAGTTTTACTTCATTACCTTTAATCTAGGCCATTGTCCTGTCCTAGTTATCCCATATCGGGTCTTTCTTTCCTTTAAGGTAATCCAACATTTTGTGTCCTTCCTATCATAAGATGAACAAAGAAGCTATTTGTCCAGAACAAAATAACAAATGTTGGGTAAATCTGATCCTTCTCATAGCTGATTGATGTCTATGAGATGCAGCCTTCAAAGGCTCTAGTCTTAGCCAGCCTGAACTTTTGGGAAGTCTGATCTGTCCTCCAGACTAAAAGAATGTACGGTAATCACCATTCTATTTA
Organism: Gastrophryne carolinensis; assembly: GCA_027917425.1. Classification (NCBI taxonomy): domain Eukaryota; kingdom Metazoa; phylum Chordata; class Amphibia; order Anura; family Microhylidae; genus Gastrophryne; species Gastrophryne carolinensis. The sequence continues at coordinate 125,918,906 of CM051244.1, read as the reverse complement.
ATTATGATCTCTCGTTGTAATGTGTTCACATGCACAGTCATCATTACCCATGTTACTTTGGAAAGACATCAGAACCACCAATAATTCACTACACCTCTATATTCTGATATTTCCTACACGGAATCGACTTAATAGCCCTGTGAATTTACAAACCTCTGTCGTTTAAATTACTAATGGTTCCATTTCTGGCCAAGCCATATAAAAATACATTAATGTCCTCTTCTTAAAAGGGTTTTGTTACAACTGAGAAATTGGTTAAAATGCATTTTCCTAATTTATATCAGAATATGTAAAATTTTATTTTCTCTAATGCTTTTTTATTTGCTTTATAGTGTTACTTTAACCCTGTGCATGAAGTACAATATAGAAAACAGGGTAAACAGCCGGATTTTCATATTCATCATCTTATCCTTCCTGTAAAATGCTCATCCTGCATTTAAAAAACATATTTGTAGGTCAGTAATGTCCAATTGATTGGGCTCAATCCTATGTGTAATAGTGCACTGGTACCTGCTGGCTCTAATGCCAGGTTTTTGATTGAAGCTTAGTGCAAAAACACTTTGCCATTAAAGTGGACATCAAACAGTCAAAAAATCTGTGGCATAACCTATTCGAAATCGCTGGCACAAAATGCTCAGTTAAGGCTCAGTTAAGATCAGACTCTAATGGCTCACATAACATGTCTGTTTCCCAGGCTGAGAGCCCTGACTGTTTCAGCTCCAGACCTTTTCAAGGCCTCCACAGCTGCAGCTTGATTAATCAGTTAACAACCCCAAACCTGGATTCTCAGCGCTAGGACGTGTGGAGTTGGATGCCCAGCCAACTCCAAACCAACCCCAGCAGACTAGGCCCTAATGCCAGGTTTTTGAAACACTTTCTTTGCTATTCAAGTGGACCTCCAGTCAAAAAATTATATCTTAGTAAATTGCTCACCTAAAGCACCCCCCCCCCCCCCCCCCACAGTCCAGCAATCAGTGGCATAAGCTATTTGAAAGGGCTTAACCCCATGCAGATGTTATGAAATAGCAGGCAGACTCTGTACTCATTACATGGGAGCAGCCATCTTGATACACACCTGAAAGCCTCTTAAAAAATCTAGCCAGAAGTAGTAAGCCATCAGCTGTAATGTACAATAAAAAGGCTATATATAAAAATACAGCATGACTCCGCGAATTGGAGGTAATGATTGGATTTTTAAATCCTTATATTCCACAATCAGACCAGGATGAACTTCACCACCTGTGCTCTTAATTCACTGTGTGTCCCAACACCGGATTTTTAAATGCACGTACCACAATTACTCTTTCAATACAGCATAATCATCCCACAGGCTTAATTACTTCCTCTGTTGTTGATACAGATATTAATTTCCTCCTTCAGATCTCCATTAATTTATTTAAGGATCATTGATTATAAATGGGAAGAGATCAGAAAGAACACATAGCGTGATACTGCTTTAAAATTATAAAACTTGCAACTTTATTGCGCTTACCAAAGGGCGAGATTAAAATGCGCACGTATCCACATCTAAAACAATCTTGACATACGTCAGACGTCCTTCCTAGTCAGTTGTGCGCGCTGGAGTTTAGCTGCGTTACCCACGGCCGGGGTAGCGCGGCATTGTAAGTTCAAGTTTTTCCCGCAAATCTATACAGAGGAGACTTTGGAAGGCAACGCTCTCTTCTCATATTCTGAAGATTGTTTTAGATGTGGATACGTGCGCATTTTAATCTCGCCCTTTGGTAAGCGCAATAAAGTTGCAAGTTTTATAATTTTAAAGCAGTATCACGCTATGTGTTCTTTCTGATCTCTTCCCATTTATACTCAATGATCCTTAAATAAATTAATGGAGATCTGAAGGAGGAAATTAATATCTGTATCAACAACAGAGGAAATAATTAAGCCTGTGGGATGATTATGCTGTATTGAAAGAGTAATTCTGGTACGTGCATTTAAAAATCCGGTGTTGGGACACACAGTGAATTAAGAGCACAGGTGGTGAAGTTCATCCTGGTCTGATTGTGGAATATAAGGATTTAAAAATCCAATCATTACCTCCACTTCGCGGAGTCATGCTGTATTTTTATATATAGCCTTTTTATTGTATATTTGCAATTGGACTGATCTGGCACGGTCTATGGACTCCTGCGCTTTGATTAATTAACATGTAATTTGCTGGTGTAACACTTGATATATTTGAAGCGCGGCTTTATCAGTTAGTGAAAGTTGTGGAGCCCCCAGTCTACATTTCTGTTCATTACTGTGATTATTTGTCATCAGCTGTAATGACTCATCATTTCTCTGCTCCTAGATACATTGATTACACTGTCTGAATGTATATATATATATATATATATATATATATATATATATATATTTATTTATTTATAAAAAGGTCAGATCAACCACCTTTCCCTTCTAATGAAAGCTGAAGAGGAGAGGCTACTTAAACACAGTTGGGACTTCCAGCATCTCTTTACCTTTATAATTTCACACAAGATTTAAGCCCTTACAATGAGAGGCAGACTAATATATTTTCATTTGCCTGGACACTTTTACATATATTAATTAATTAAGCTAGCATGGGGCTCAAGACAATATGAATAGGGAGTGGGGATTTTTTGGGACCAGTACCAGTGTATTTAATATATGGTTATGAATCAAAACATTTGTAAAATTTAAATTCATTCAGTTATGGTCTAATCAATTTGGATATCCAAAAGATGCTTATATATTTTTTTTGTTTAATCTGTTTTTATTGATGTTTAAAAGAAGAAACATACAGAATGTTGTACACAGAACAGCGTTACATCGATCAAAATAACTCAGAATTACAACACCAACTTTACATAGTGCCACAACAGTTCCCCAATACCCGTATTTCTGCCCTCATACCTTGGGGGGAGTCTGGGTGATGCGCCACGACACGGGTGTCTACACCTCCATATCAGGTTGAACCAGAGCCTTTCTGGCCCAACTCTGCAGCCCTTCAGGCATGACAGGGCTCCAAGGCGTCCCGGTCGGTGAACAGGGAACCCTGTTCCCTCCGCCTGAGTAATATCTAGCCTAATCAGCCAAGGACCAGTCCAGCGCCTATTACGTCTAAGCCAGCTGATCACAGACCTAACCCCTCGGAGCCTGGCACACCAGTCCCGCACCCCACTGCTTAGTTAGGGGGACACCCTGCATGGCACAAATTAGTAACATATTAGATATAATGTAACAAAATGTTACAGTAACCAAGATATAAGGAACAAAGTAAGAAACCTAGAAACAAGAGAAAAAAGGAAAGGAAAGGAGGAAAAAGGGAATAAGGGGGGGAAGGAAGGAAGAGAAAGTGCCCTGATCTGGATCAGAAGTACCGAACCTTTTGTCGTAATAGAAGATCACTAGTAGATTGTCAGCTTTAAACCACTACATATCAGGGTAATCCAAAATGGACTTCACGGCTGTGAGAGCTCACCTCAGTGTGGCATAATCCAAAAATGCTAAGTAAAGCCAGCCGACATCAGGAATCCCATAAAAAGACCTGCTTGATTTGAAGTAGGAATTAAAAATCCAAATTCCAGCAGCGATATATACAGGCATAAAAAGTGCAATATTGCGTCAACGCGTTTCGGGCAGCACGCCCTTAATCACAAATAATGGGACAAATCCACATGACATCCACATGATATATATACATACATGACATCCACATGATATATATACATACATAAAACACAATTGAACAATAAATCAATCAATTAATTCATGTTACTCACTTACATTGCTGCTGTTTGTAGCGGGCGCCCGGACGGACGACAGTCAGGTGCATCCGCTCCTCCGTGCGTCTCTACGCTGTGGAATACTCTTGGCCAATCACGAGTGCGAGGGTGACATGCTCGCTCTCTATTGGCCCAAGAGTAGAGATGTCAAACTCCTGGCAAAGAGGACACTCCATGCCAGGGACGGAAGGGCGGAAGCAGCTGACAGCGTGAATCACAAAACGCTGTTGCTGCAAGTTGGTAGACAAAACCAGAGCAGAGCTATGGCAAAAGTCCAAGGCTGCACATAAAGGGAGTTTATTCCTCATAACACCCATAATATGGATGCCTTTAAATAGATTTTTAATAACTAATACCATATCACGGAAATCATAGTGCTGTGTATAACAAATACAACACCATTATATTTAAAAAGAAGAATGGATTGATTATATTGGTCTCTAGGTTCAAATTCCAAGAGGTTGTCTAAAATGCAAAATATATTGTTATGGAGGGCACCCTCCATGTGTAATCCAAATCAATGGGCTAATACAATATACATCAATATCAGGCATTAATGAAAACTGATATTGGGAGGGGATAAAGCAAAAAGAGAGAAGGGGACAGAAACCTTATCAGTCCTTCAGGAAGAGATCCACATCCCATCTAGCATTAAGGGCAGACGGGATGCGGGTCTGTAACCTGAAGATCCAAAAAAACTCCCTCTGGAAAATTCTAGTTTGTAAATCTCCCCCTCTAGGGCCCAATAAAACCTTTTCAATGGCAATACAACTAAAATTTGACAGATCCCCTGCATGCATATTTTGAAAATGACGTCCAACATTAGAGGATATATTGAGACGGTCTCCCTGGGAAGCAGCTATATGTTCCGAAATTCTCCTCTTGAATAACCTAGTGTACCACCCCACGTACTCTAAATTGCATGCTGCACATGTAATCAAATATATTTTGATATATATATATATATATAATATATATATATTTGTCGTAATAGCCTTAGCTCACAGCCAGAATAAGGTACAGCCAGTTACCTTCTTCCGTCCCCAATTTATCATTGTATCAGTGCTCGGAAACGGTCTGATTCCCGGAAGTCAATCCAACAGGCCCAGGTTGTGATATATTTTTCTACCAAGCCTTTATCACCCAGGATGAGTTCTTCCATTCGTCTGATATGTCCAAGCTCCACCACCCACTCTGTCAAGGAAGGAGTCTCTCATGTCTTCCAGTGTCTGGGTATAACAGCTCGCGCTGCTGAGAGGATGTGCCAGAGTAACCCCTTTTTGTATTGAGATATAGAACCCTCTGCTAGGGAGAGAAGGGTTAGTTGAGGTGAGTTGTTTACTTTCGTGTCCGTTGTTTCAGTGTGTATATTTAAGACCTTTTCCCAGAAGGATCTGACAGCTGGGCAAACCCACCAGATGTGCGTCATATTTCCCTCCTCCGCCAGGCAACGCCAACATCTACTTGAAGTCTGGGGTGCGTATTTATGTATGTCCGTTGGACATCTGTACCATCTCGAGTTAATCTTAAAACTCCTTTCCTGTGCCACCCCCTCCAAGGCCGACTTATGTGTCAAGCTAAACATTTTAGATAGGTCTTCCTCTGAAAAGGACTGACCCGTCACATTCTCCCGTCTGGTTATATACCCCAAGGGGTTCGAGTGTATACTGTTCATCAGTGTTTGATATTGTCAGGAACTGCTTACCTGATCCCCGTTCCAGCGACGTCTCCAGGCGGCCAGCTGCAGCTGTCACTGTGCGGCGGCCGCGCCGGGCGGCATCGGCTCGAGCAGCGTCGGCTCGAGCGGCGCCCAGCTCAGCCATGCCCCCCGCTTCCTCCTCCAGTAGACGTGCTCGCGCGCGGCCGCGAGCACGTGTCTGTTATGCCCTCCGGCGGCGCTGTGCTGCGCGCACCCGCCGGAGGATCAATTAAAGGGTTAATGAGTCCTAGGGGATTGAGGGCTTCGCCCCATTGCTATCTTGGCCTTACCTCCTCCCTTGTTGCCAGCCAATTACCCTTGGAATCCTATGTGCTCCAATCAGTACACTGCTTCCCTCAGACCTGTCCCTATAAAGGCAATTCCCTCTCAGTTGTGAATTGCCTGTGATAGCGCTCAGAACCCTATGTTACCTACTCCTGTGAAGTCTAGCCTGTTGCCGATATGATTGTACGACCACTCTCGATCCTGAATCCTTGTTGCCGACCTTGCCTGAACCAACGCTTCTAGATCCTGATCCCCAGTTGCTGACCTCTGCCTGAACCCCGACTACGTCTTGCCCGACCCCTGGTGCCGCTACGATCTCTGCCTTCCCGTTATCGACCTATTGCCTGTCTCTGGACTTCCGTCACTCACGCTCTTGCTATTGGTTCTCCAGTCCTCCCACATATAAGCTTACATCCTTTTAGCCATTAAGTCCTGGGGGCAACCGATCCCGGGTAGGCGTATCTTGCGTCCCGGCAAGCGGGGGCTCCTACAGGTGAAGCTGGCTGTGGAGATTGGGGGTTGTGAGCTTATTAAGAGGGCTGGAGTTACCCCGAGCGTGACATTATCACAGGCCAAAAGATGGATGACCTGGTACAGCAGGTGCAAGCTATGGCCACAGCGATCAACCAACTCGCTCAAAGAGTGGCCACTCAGGAATCTCGTCAAGTGCCGACTTCCTCTGTACCACCTCATATCTCCGAACCTAAGATTCCACTGCCTGAGAAATTTTTTGGAGAACGAGCAAAATTTTCCAATTTCAAGAATGCCTGCGAACTATATTTTAAGTTAAGACCTATCTCCTCTGGCACAGAGGTCCAACGAGTAGGCCTAGTCATTTTCTTGCTTCAAGGAGACCCACAGTCCTGGGCCTTTAGTTTACCGTCCCATGACATTGCTCTACAATCAGTGACTGCCTTCTTCAATGCTATGGGCGTTTTATACGCCGATCCAGATATACAGTCTACCGCAGAGAATAGGCTTCGGGCCTTAAAACAAGGACGGAATTCGGCTGAAGACTACTGTGCTGAATTCCGCCGCTGGGCTATCGAAGCTAGGTGGAACGATCCAGCTTTGTGTAGTCAGTTCAGGGTGGGACTGTCGGATAGCATCAAGGATGCCTTAGTCAATTTTCCCCTGCCAGCGGACCTAGATCAATTAATGCAGGTCTCCATTAAAATAGACCGACGTCTTAGAGAAAGGGCCAGGGAGAGAGTCGGGGCTCCCACGTCCTTTAGACCAGTCCAGAGTCATAGATCCCCGGTTCCCCGTGGAGAAAATACCTCATCATCTTCCCAGGAAGAACCTATGCAATTAGGGAGAACCCGCTTATCCCAAGAGGAGAAGCAGCGTAGGCGATCCGAGGGGTTATGCCTGTATTGCGGGAATTCTGGTCATTTTGCAGGGTCCTGTCCCAACAAGGGGAAACCGGCGGAAAACTTCCACACCCAGACCAGGTAGAGAGTACTGATCTGGGTGAGTCAGTTTGTAACTTTCGCCAGAATAAGATGCTTGTACCTATTGATTTGTTTTGGGGGTCCTCTAAGCAGACAGTTTCCGCCTTCATAGACAGTGGTGCGGCTGGAAACTTTTTGGACAGGAGCATGATCTCCACCTTAGGGATCCCTGTAGTTCCTCTTGAAAGATCCCTACAAGTTTTAGCTATCAATGGGAAGGCAATCCAGGGAGGTCCTATAAATACCAAGACCCCACCTCTCAGACTAATTGTCGTCTCTTCTCACTCCATTGCCCCATTGACTTGCTGCCTGGCACTATTCCCCCGAGGGGAAAGATCTATAACCTTACCCTGCCCAAGGAGCAAGCAATGAGGGAGTATATTACCGAAAATCTTAGGAAAGGATTTATCCGTCCCTCTACCTCGCCTGCTGGTGCCGGGTTCTTTTTTGTAGAGAAAAAAGATGGTGGCTTGAGACCGTGCATAGATTATCGAGCCTTGAATAAGATCACTGTAAAAAACCGATACCCCTTACCCTTGATTGGGGATCTGTTCAATCAAGTCACAGGAGCTCGAATTTTCTCCAAATTGGATTTGAGAGGGGCTTACAATCTGATTCGCATCCGACAGGGGGACGAGTGGAAAACTGCATTTAATGTAAAGGATGGGCACTATGAGTACCTGGTCATGCCCTTCGGTCTTTGTAATGCGCCAGCCGTTTTCCTAGATTTTGTTAATGATATATTCAGGGAATATAGTCATCTACTTGGATGATATTCTCATTTTTTCTAATTCTTTACCGGAGCACAGACACCATGTTAAGTTGGTGCTACACTAAATTCAGTACCGCGGAACAAAATTATGATGTTGGCAATAGGGAACTATTAGCTATTAAACTGGCATTTGCATGAATGGCAACACTGGTTGGAGGGTTCATTACATCCTATAACTGTGTATACCGATCATAAAAATCTCGAATACATAGGTTCTGCCAAGAGGCTGAACTCTCGTCAGGCACGTTGGGCATTATTCTTCTCGCGCTTCAATTTTATTATTACTTTCAAGCCGGGTGTAAAAAATACTAAAGCTGATGCTCTATCTCGCATGTTCGGTGAATGTAAGGATCGGGGTGATTCTGGTGAACCAATTTTACCCACAGGTTGTGTGGTCGGGGCGTTACTTCCTGATCTCTCCAATACCTTGGCGCCGTTTCAAGATGAATCTCCTAGTGATGTACCCTTGGGGTGCCAGTTTGTTTCGCCGCACCTGCGTTCGGATGTAATTCACGAATTTCACGATGCCAAAACTGCTGGTCATTTGGGTAACCGTAAGACGTTTATGCTTGCCCGTCGTCATGTATGGTGGCCTACCCTGAGACGCGATATCACTGCCTTTATCGACGCTTGTGCTATTTGTGCTCGAAGTAAAGGAGTTCACAAGGCTCCTAGTGGCAGTTTGGTTCCTCTTGAAATTCCTGCTGAGCCATGGACCCATATTTCTATGGATTTTATTGTAGATTTGCCTCTCTCACATGGTAATACTGTAATTTGGGTGGTCGTAGATCGTTTCAGTAAGATGGCACATTTCGTTCCTTTGGCCAAACTTCCTTCTGCACCTGAGCTTTCGCGGCTGTTTACTTCGCATATTTTTCGTATTCATGGTATTCCGTCCAATATAGTCTCTGATCGGGGTGTTCAATTTACTTCCCGTTTTTGGAAACACTTCTGTTCGCGGTTGGGAATACAGATCTCTCTTTCTTCTGCCTACCATCCCCAGACTAATGGGCAGACGGAAAGAACTAATCAAACTTTGGAACAATACTTAAGGTGTTATGTTTCTGATGCCCAAGAACAATGGGCGGAATTTATTGATTTCGCCGAATTTGCTTACAATAACGCGCCTAGTGAGAGTACCAAGGTATCTCCTTTTTATTGTAACTTAGGGAAAAATCCTAGAGCTTCTTCCCTTTCAGGGTCACCTTCCAATCTGCCGGCGTTGGAGGAGTGGCTTCAAGAACGGAAGAATATCTGGACACACGTTCAGGAGATTCTTAAGACCACTGGTTTGAGGTATAAGAAATTTGCCGACCGCCGCAGATCACAGGAACCTACTCTTCGAGTAGGCGATCTAGTTTGGGTCTCCACTAAAAATATTGCGCTCCGTCAGCCATCTAGCAAATTAGGTCCAAAATTTATTGGTCCTTTTCCGATCGTCAAGAAGTTGAATAATGTGTCTTTTAAAGTTCAACTCCCACCGACTATGAAAATACCTAATTCCTTTCACGTTTCACTGTTAAAACCGGCGAAGAATGCTCCTCTTGCTGGTCCTGCACCAATTCTTCTTAATATTGAGCCCGAGTATGAAGTGAATAAGATCTTGGATTCACGTAAAGTGCGTAATTCTTTACAGTATTTGGTGGATTGGGTTGGCTATGGTCCGGAGGAAAGATGCTGGGTGGCAGCGAGGAATGTTCATGCCAAGGCTCTTGTAAGAAGGTTCCATCGTGACAATCCAGGGAAACCGGGTGAGGGTCCGGAGGCCCCTCATGAAGGGTGGGGTAGTGTCAGGAACCGCTTACCTGATCCCCGTTCCTGCGACGTCTCCAGGCGGCCAGCTGCAGCTGTCACTGTGCGGCGGCCGCGCCGGGCGGTGTCGGCTCGAGCAGCGTCGGCTCGAGCGGCGCCCAGCTCAGCCACGCCCCCCGCTTCCTCCTCCAGTAGACGTGCTCGCGGGGATTGAGGGCTTCGCCCTCTTCTGCTCTGCAGGCCAATCAGCCCCATTGATATCTTGGCCTTACCTCCTCCCTTGTTGCCAGCCAATTACCCTTGGAATCCTATGTGCTCCAATCAGTACACTGCTTCCCTCAGACCTGTCCCTATAAAGGCAATTCCCTCTCAGTTCTCAGAATTGCGCTCAGAACCCTATGTTACCTACTCCTGTGAAGTCTAGCCTGTTGCTGATTTGATTGTACGACCACTCTCGATCCTGAATCCTTGTTGCCGACCTCTGCCTGTATTGACGCCTCTCGATCCTGAATCCTTGTTGCCGACCTTGCCTGAACTGACGCTTCTAGATCCTGATCCCCAGTTGCTGACCTCTGCCTGAACCCCGACTACGTCTTGCCCGACCCCTGGTGCCGCTACAATCTCTGCCTTCCCGTTATCGACCTATTGCCTGTCTCTGGACTTCCGTCACTCACGCTCTTGCTATTGGTTCTCCAGTCCTCCCACATATAAGCTTACATCCTTTGAGCCATTAAGTCCTGGGGGCAACCGATCCCGGGTAGGTGTATCTTGCGTCCCGGCAAGCGGGGGCTCCTACAGGTGAAGCTGGCTGTGGAGATTGGGGGTTGTGAGCTTATTAAGAGGGCTGGAGTTACCCCGAGCGTGACAGATATAGTATGGAGAGGGCGTGGGGTACATGGGCCTCGGAAGAGAGAAGCTTCTCGAGATCCGTCAACGGACAGCTCTTCACCGCACCCAAACGATGGGAGGATATATAGTTGGCCAACTGTCTAGATGCTTATATTTTTAAAAGTAATTATTTTTTACATATACTGTTCTCCCCAAAACATTGTCAACTAAGTGATCTTGTGGCCAAGCAGCTTCCAGGATGAAAAAATATCTAAGTAAATTAAATGGATCTGCTGTACATTTTAACAAATAGATTTTTTTATTTATATATTGTTGAGATGAACCTAAAGCCTTCCCTGAGGAGGCTCCAACAAGATGAAGCACATTGTTGGAGCCTCCACAGCTTTATTACTGTAAAATTATGAATTAAGATTGTGGACGTTGTTGGCTTTAATTAATGTGTTAGAGATCATCATGATAATGATTATGTAAAAAATATGTAAAAGTAAAGTGATCAGTACACAAGAAATATAGAGATTGTGGGCACTTACAAGTTAGGGTAATATGTAGGCCTTTCTGTTTTCTGTATATAAAACATTCTATGCATGGTAACTCTGATCCTTATACAATATAAACAAGTCACAAACTTAAAAATTATAAAACCCCAACAGCATAAACTGCATGTTTATTGGACCATTTTGTATTCAGTTTGTAAAGCATATGGACCTGGTTTTGATGTACATCCTCTGGTCACCAATGGCTGGCCTAGGGGGTCACATGAAGAGCAGCCAGTTTATACCAAGTATCCTCCCCCCAGCAATTATGGCCAAAAAGATTCCCCCCATCTGTTTCTTTGCCAACTGAAAAATGTAGGGATAGGGGTATGATGAGACTTAGGGCCTTATTCATGAAGGGATAGCGACAGGTAGTGCCTTGTAAGCGCCAGGTAGTGGCAGGTGAACGCCGGACACGGCACGCAATTCCACATTTATGAAGCTGAATCTGGTGAGCAACTGGAACAACGCCATGTAGCGTCTGATTCATCATTATCCCAGGCTCAGCGTACAGTGCCGGCGTTCAGCCTTGCAGAGCGCCACGTATTACCTCTCGCTACCTGGCGCTCTCCCATACATTTATATGGACTATCCGTAAATTTTTTTAATAAAATCTCAAATCTTTCTGACATGTATCCTGGTCTATAAAATGACATTTTTGGAAACATTTTTGATTTATAATATTTTTATGCAGAATTGTCCTTACATGTCTGGTATTAAAGTGTTCATGTTACAATGTAATAACCATGTAATTCCATATGTTTTCTCTTTGTTACTAGTTGATACATGTTCAAAAACAGACTTTAATCACACAGCCTCTGGCGCTATGGGCTACAACAACCTGATTTTGAGCGCCGGCGCTGTTTGAGGCTGTATTTTTTATGAATGTGGTTTGAGTCAGTCGCACTGAGCTAGCGCTACCATTTGCTCCCATACAGCATAGTACTGCGACTCACACAATATATTTATCAATGCCGGCCAGCAACTGAGGGGCTCTGAAACAACTAACCATGACCAAGCACAGTGACTACTAGCGATCGCTCTGAAATCCTCGCTACAGACGCTTATCTGTAGCTACCTGGCGTTAGTAATTAATCAGCCTGCCCGTTAACCCTAAGCTAACCTGACCTGACTGGCCTTCTAAGATACCCAGATTCTCTCCCAGCCTCCATATTACTAGACTCCTCCCAGGGTCTGACGTCTCCATCAACTTTTGACACAAATAATGCAGATCCCCCATCTGGCTTGTCACAGTACATTTTACAATATGGTGATTTCCTTTTTTTCAATAGCCTTGGCTATTTAGCTCTGTACTGAATTTGAAGCTAGGATCACCTAAGATGTAAGCTCCAGAATTGAGACTACAAACAGCAAATAAATACATTACAGCAACTCTAAGGCTGAGGCCTTACTGAATACCAAACAAAATGTTTTGCTCTGAGCTTTAAAAGAAAATCTATTCAGGTTACATTAGATTATACCTGGATCTTCCCTGGTTCGCAATACTTCCCACTATCAGTCCATGACCACTGATCATTCCCACTTCGCTTTGAGGCATCATTTTTATTTTGGAAGCTGGGTCTATAGTAAAAAGAGTAGGAGGGCACAAATTAACCTGCAAGGATAAAAACAAATGTAACATTGAAATAAACTATGTTAATAAAACTGTTAGAAACCTACACATTCCCAGGGGACCCTCTTGTGAATGACATAATGTTAAATGGAACGGTGGTTATGTACTACCAATTCAAAACATCCTAATAGGGTCTTAAGAGGGAAGGTAGACCTTAGCTGACAAATTTCCTTGGCTCATATTACTCTGGAAGAAGTCGTAACTTAACCACAATCAGCATCTCTTATGTTGGACGAGGTGTAGCCATTAGCCAAGCACATAGGAAAGGAAGGGGGTCTGACCATCATTGTGATTGATCCTGAGGTTCATGTATCTTTAATGGGCAAATTAAATATAGAATGCAAAGCTGCTAAGCCTTTCCCCTATCCCAAATGACACACTTAGCCCCCGTCTATATAAAAAAATAAAAGAGGATGCTGTAACACAGAGCCATTATTACATCTAGAGATCAGGTCCCTCTGGGGAATGTGACAAACCCTTTGTGTACCACTAAAAGTACAGTATTCATGAAAGAGAGCTATAAATATGATGGTTGAAAAGGATCATTCTGCTGAAAATGGGAAATGGATTCAGTGACTTACACATCTGAAACACGTGTAACTCGATGTGTCTGCCAAACCACCGCTGAGAAGAGTGCTGCTAAAGCGAGGAATTTCCAGGGGCATCTAATCCTACTCTTGGCATGGAGAACCTTCTCTAAAGCAAACACACTTCAAAGGTTTTATTGTACAACAGACCCTGAAACCCCATAATAGGCAGATTAGCTTTCAGTACCCTCATCCCCTTGGGAAGTCAGTCAAACTCTGGAAATGTTCAACAGATACGTAAGTGGAAAATTAAAGATGTAGCATCCTCCTTATCAAATGTGACAGCAATTCTAATCCATATCCTATAGTGCTGAATGAAGGAAGTCCAGCCATTCAATTTCCCTATTCATATTCAACATCCTTTACAGTTACTGTCTAACTGAAATATATGAGCACTACACAAAGGTGGGGGAGTATAACTCCATTTTAAACTGTGCTACTATTTTATGATTTGATTTATCTGATTTAAAAAAAAGAAAAGCAATAAAACGACACATGGTCATTTATTTCAGATGGAACTTAATGTATATTATGATTTAATTTTATGTGCCAACAGTGTTAACCATGATATAATGGATGGCAAATAATACACAACATAAAGTATGTGGACTACCCTTCTGATCTGTCTTTTTGGCCCTTTATTGACCCAGAGCACTTTACAGTAAATTCAAATTAGATGCAATGTATCAAAGGTACGTGGACTTGCTGTTCACTGACGCCGATGAGACATTTGACTGAGTGAATTGGGCCTTCATTCGGGGAGTCTTGGAACACATCAGCCATGGTACTAATGCTCTAAAACATATCATGTCCCAAAAATGGCTTGGATGAAGCGCACGAGAATGAAAAAGCCCAAAAAACTGGAAACCAGGAAAAACTGGTGAGAATCCGTTCACAAGAGGCTCTGAATCGCCCTTATTGTCATATGATTTCAATTTCCTGCAAAATGTTTTACCTATTACTACGCTGGTTATTGGAAAGTTAAAAGGCTACATTGGCCTTGAGTCAGTAAGATTTGAAAAAAAAACTTTCGTAGTAAATAGAAGTGAAAAGTTCACAACTTTTCTTAGGCGAAAAATGCCATTTACTTTGAGGCCGATTCATTAATAGCGCCAGGTAGCGACAGATGAGCGACAGTAGCGTTATTTTCACAGCGCCCGCTAGTATTCGCTGTGCTTGGCCGTTGTTCGGTTGTTTGACAGGTTCCGCGCTGTATGGGAGCGCATGACAGCGAATGGCCATAGCGAACGGCTCCCAGCATATTCATTAACAAATCACGCTCAAAAAATTCTCGCGCTGTGAAATGCTTGTTTAAACCCCAGAGCGCTGGCGGCGATGGGTTAAAAGTAGTTTTTTAACCCCCAAACAACCATATTTTTTGGAAAAAAAAAACAAGTTTTTCAAAACATTTTGTAATATGAATACATTAATATCAGACCTGTAATATCAATTCTGCACAATTTTTTTTTTTTTAACCATAAAAAAAATATCTAACATTGCAGAAGTGGTCACAGAATTTTTGACATTTAAAAAAAAAAAAAAAAAAAAATAATAGCAATTAATTATGAATATTTAAAGATTGTTCCATTGAAATGCATTGGAGAGCGCCAGGTAGCGAGAGGTCATACCTGTCGCTGTTCAAGGTCGCTCGCTTGCGCTGTGGGGTGAGGCTGGAATAATGATGAATGATTCGCTATCTGGCGCTCTGTCACTCGCTAAGCAGGATCGGCTTGATAAATGTGTGATTGCGGAGGGGAGCACTCCCAGTCTGCAAGGCAATTGGAGTGTGGGGGGTATGAGTATATTAGGCTCGATATTAAGATCTAAGGAATTTAGTGAGGTGAGGGAAGCAGTGAAAGTGAATTAAAGTGGTGCAAAACCCTTGCGTGGCGGCTCCTAAAGTCTATAAGACTCCAGAGACTAGCCTCCCCTCAAGGCATTCGGAATCGGAATACTGTGGCTTCGCTTTAGCTGCTCTTGTGTCCAGACATTCAGATAGGCTGCAGACGGGAACATTAAATCAAGCTAGGGAGAAGCTGGGGATGCGGCCAGCGGGCGGATCATGTCGTATTGCACCTTTTTTTCAGATTGCTTCCCCAATTCATGCATTGCCTTCACTGTTCTTTTTTATGACATATACCTACAATCCACTGAAGCTACATATATTCATAACTCCCTCCCAAAACAGGAGAGTGGGACACGTAATGCATCACCAAATTTTTGTAATTAAACTACGCCACAGCCACGCCCATAAAGGGAAACACCACTTAACATAACATTACATAATAATATAGACAAGCCCCCCATACACATTCATGCAGGCAAGCCCCCAACCAGGGGCGGACTGGGGTTAAAAACGTCCTGGGACTTACCGGCCCTGCTGTACTGTTCCTGGCCCAGTATAGTATCTTATGTCCCATCATAAATATACATATACTGTATCGTTTGCCCCATACGAGACGCCTGACTATAAGACGCACCTGACAATAAGACGCACCCAGGGTTTAGCTGACAAAAATAAGGAAAAAATATCCAGAACCAAATGGTGTGCTAAAATCCTCCTCCTAATCACCCCATTACAGACATTGTGCACAATCCCCCCATTACAGTGTGCGGCATCTCCGATTACAGGCAGTGTGCAGCATCCCACATTACAGACAGTGAGCGTCATCCTTCCATTACGGCCAGTGAAGGACATTGCTCATTACAGCCAGTGAAAGACATACCTTATTACAGCCAGTGAAAGACATACCTCATTACAGCGAGTGATTGGCATCCCTCAGTAAAGCCAGTGAGGGAAATCCCACATTACAGCCAGTGAGGGGTATCCCATATTACAGCCAGTGAGTGAATCACTCATTACAGCCAGTGAAAGACATACCTCATTACACCCAGTGAGCAGCATCCCTCATTACAGCCAGTGAGCAACATACCTCATTACAGCCAGTGAGCGGCAGCCCTCATTACAGCGAGTGATTGGCATCCCTCAGTAAAGCCAGTGAGGGAAATCCCACATTACAGCCAGTGAGTGAATCACTCATTACAGCCAGTGAGGGGCATCCCTCAACACAGCCAGTCAGCCAGTCAGAGGCATCCCTCCATTACAGCCAGTGAGGGGCATCCCCCATTACAGCCAGTGAGCATCATCTCTCCATTACAGCCCCAGTGAGGGGAATCCTTCATTACAGCCATTGAGGGACATCCCTCATTACAGCCACTGAGGGGCATCCCTCCATTACAACCAGTAAGGGGTACCTTTCATTACAGCCAGTAAGGTGCATCCCTCCATTAAAGCCAATTATGGGCATCTCTTCATTACAGCCAGTGAGCAGCATCCTTCCATTACAGCCAGTGAGGGACATCCCTCCATTACAGCCAGTGAGGGGCATCCCTCATTACAGCCAGTGAGCAGCATCCCTCATTACAGACAGTAATGGGCATACCTCATTACAGCCAGTGAGGGGCATACCTCATTACAGCCAGTGAGGGGCATCCCTCCATTACAGCTAGTGAGTGGCATCCCTCATTACAGACAGTGAGGGGCATCCCTCCAATACAGCCGGTGAGGGGCATCCCTCCAATACAGCCAGTGCTCTAATACCCCCCTCCCCTAGTAAACGCAGCAGCCAGCGCTGCCCCAGGGAAGACGTATGAGCACTCGGGTGCACACTCAGGGTCATTAGCGGGCTGTGGTGAACGGGGGCAAGGTGATGGCACAGGACACATGATAGCTGCACAGGACAGCGACCGAAAGCGAGACTGTCCTGTGGAAATTGGACAATCCCCCCATTACAGTGTGCGGCATCTCTGATTACAGGCAGTGTGCAGCATCCCCCATTACAGACAGTGAGCGTCATCCTTCCATTACGGCCAGTGAGGGACATCGCTCATTACAGTTAGTGAGCAGAATCCCTCATTACAACCAGTGAAAGACATACCTCATTACAGCCAGTGAGCAGCATCCCTCATTACAGCCAGTGAGCGACATACCTCATTACAGCCAGTGAGCGGCATCCCTCATTACAGCGAGTGAGCGGCATCCCTCAGTAAAGCCAGTGAGGGGAATCCCTCATTACAGCCAGTGAGGGGCATCCCATATTACAGCCAATGAGCGAATCACTCATTACAGCCAGTGAGGGGCATCCCATATTACAGCCAGTGAGCGAATCACTCATTACAGTCAGTGATGGGCATCCCTCATTACAGCCAGTGAGCAGCATCCATCATTACAGCCAATGAAGGGCATCCCTCAACACAGCCAATGAGTGGCATCCCCCATTACAGCCAGTGAGCATCATCTCTCCATTACAGCCAGTGAGGGGCACCTCTCATTACAGCCAGTGAGGTGCATCCCTCCATTAAAGCCAATGATGGGCATCTCTCCATTACAGCCAGTGAGGGAAATCCCTCCATTACAGCCAGTGAGCAGCATCCCTCATTACAGCCAGTAATGGGCATACCTCATTACAGCCAGTGAGGGGCATCCCTCCATTTCAGCCAGTGAGGGGCATCCCTCCATTACAGCTAGTGAGTGGCATCTCTCATTACAGCTAGTGAGGGGCATCCCTCCATTATAGCTAGTGAGGGGCATCCCTCCAATACAGCCAGTGAGGGGCATCCCACCAATACAGCCAGTGCTCAATACACCCCTCCCCTAGTAACCTGTACACTGCACACTCTGGGCCATCGACGGGCTGTGGTGGACGGGGGCAAGGTGATGGTGCGGGACACATGATAGCTATGCGGACTCCGGGACAGCGCCCGAAAGTGGGACTGTCCCGTGGAAATTGGCACAGTTGGGGGTATGATCCATTTAACTCATCTTTAACAGCAGCATACTATCCAGGCCAAGCTATGCTCTTCTTAGACCCCTTCCTGACATGCCTCTACACTTACATCTTGCAAAAACCATAGAAGACTTTAATATTCAAATTGACCTCAACAGTCATGCCGTCACAAAATTACTTGTATTTATGTCCCGTTTGGTCCACTTTGCCCAATCACAAAGATGGCCATACACTTAACCTCCTCTTTGGGAAGTTCTGCTCTGTAGCAAACCTCCTTCATTTCCATTACTGCTCTCCACAACTTACTGACTGACAGATGTATTTGTTATAAGTGGAGGATCCACTGAACGGCACACAGCCACAAATCTGTTTAAAGGTGGAAAGAATTCTCCATTAAAACTTGCAGCGCTCCTTGTGCCTCACTGCTACCAAGCTCTCCCTAATCAGAGTGGTCTCCTTTGTCATAATGCCCATGATGACCAAGGGATCCCCCATCAGATGACATTGATGACCCAGGAGTAGTCCCATTCAAACTAATTTGCACATGAATGTACAATGAATGTCCCTGTTGTTGCTGACAAAAAGCAATACAAGCTTCTAGCCATTAATCATTCTCAGCGGACAGTGATCATCAACTGACAGCACCAAAGCATTTACTGAACCTGGCCATGCTGTGATGATCTACACTTGTATCTACCATGTATTTTCTGTCACTTATACATCCCCTGGCCGAGGGCTGCACCCATGCTCATTACTAAATGTCAAATATTCTATATCATAGTTGATATATTTAATTGAAGATAGAATGCCATTCCTTCATTAGGTTTAACATCAATAATATCTAGGATATCTATAGAAGCACATATTTGTTTTTTTTTATATATTTTTAAGTGTGGACACGATCCTTCGAGCCAACCAGCACTGGCACACTAGGCATAAGGGCTGGCAACCCAAGTCTCAAAGGCTGCACAGCCAGCGCCTGGGCCTGTCAGCTTGCCTGTGGCATCCCTGGAAGGACAACCCATGGCAGTGGGCACTAGGCTTTTCTGTACCCCTGGTGCCCAGGAGAGGGTGTGAGGTCCAGAATCGGGCAGTGGTGCAAGCGTGTGCTGTCGCTCACAGCATTCTTCCAGCTGATGCATGCTACCATGCAGACCTGTCTGAATGGTAACCTAGCGCTGTGGGCCAGGCTCTGTGTGTAGAGTGCATTCACTACCATTCATTCAGACGCACAGCAATAAGACTAGAGCCCACGCATACATTGTAGGATCAATAGCAAGGTTAGTAAAGAAGGCTAACGGGGGTTTTACACAACAGGGGCTTCCCAGATTGAGATACCCTCTGCAAAAGGGGGCACATGGGGGGGTAATATAGGGTAACTATATTAAACAGTACCAGAACATGTGGTGGTCAGCCATAGACTCTAAAAGATTCTAGGGCTGTCCGATTCACTGTCTCACCTGTGTAAATTCCCCCAGATTCACCCTTTACTCTCCTTAATCCAGCAGTCCCAAGACATATGCATCATTTCGCCTGGGCATCCCTGCTCTGCGCATTTGCTTCAGCTGGCTGATCACTTAATTGGCAAAGGGTAGCAGGAGATACCTCGGGGTGTGCAGTAGAGGTTAGCCATGCATCCCACAGCCTCCCCTGCTAGCTATCCCAGATTGGGACCTCTGTATTGCGCAATATAAGGCACCGTAAAGAGCCTCCTGGCATAGGGAAAGTCACCTCAAACCTCACATTTTAGCATCCATGTGACACTGTCCACCAGTCAGAATCACGGGTCGGGTCAGCACAGTTCAGCATGCTATTGATGGATCACAGAAATGGTGAGTATTGCTGTTCTGGCACCAGGGCCTGCACAGCAGGGCAGCCCAGTTTGAGGTGCCCTATAGTGCCAGTGTAAGACACTGTAAATAGGGAGTAAAGGCTATGCTGGTTCTACACCCCTCTTTAAAACCTAAAAAAGTATACTTATTGTCAGGGATCGCCAGACACCCCTCTTTCATAAGCCAACAATTCCCAATCTCCACCGCCTCTTGTGCCTATAGTCAAGCCCTCGCTCGCTGGAGACACGGGTTATGCCTCTCCAGACTCAGTTGCCCCCAGGACTTACTGGCGCAAAGATTGCTGGCTTATGGTGAAGACAGGTGAACTGTGGGGTATCCCAAATCAGGGGTTCAAGCAGGCAGAGTCCAAAACGTCAAATCCAGCGGTTTAGGCAAAGAATGGTCGAGACAAGCAGGGTCAAAGCCGGGTGGTCACAGGGCGCGGTATCCATGGGGTTTGGCGGAGAACAGTCGAGACTGGCAGGGGTCAAAGCCAGGTGGTCACCAAAGCGCGGTATCAAAGGGGTAAGGCAAAGACGAGGTCGGACAGGCAAAAGGTCGGTGCGGGCAGCGGACAGGAGAGGTCAAAGACGGAGCCGGATCAAAACACACTAAACGCAATTCAAACAGCACACCCAAGCTAATTATGGCTATAACGGGCACTGGTGGATTGGGCAGGAACATATTTAAAGGAGAACTGACCAATGGGAAGGGGAATGTGGTGATTGGTGCAACTGTGAGGATGATTGGTGTAACTAAAGAACTGGCTCCCTATAGGAGCAGCCCCAGGGACTGGACCGCCCTCGCAGTCAGGCTGTCCAGTCCCTGGGTTCATCCCAGCCCAGACCTAGGACCTAACTGGCCCATTCTAACTTCCCCCCGGTGAATGCGCTGGGAGCAGCGCCGCCGGGGGGCATATGTGGAACGCGTGACCACGGGCCGGGCGCGCTCCCCGAGAGGAGGGGATGCTGCGCAGGCCAAAGAGGAGGAGGAGCCACCAGAAGCAGCGCAGGAGGCACCCGCGATGCCGGCGACCCCAGACCCCAGGTGACCCTAGAGGGGGTGGCGGAGGCTGAAGCCCCAGCAGATGACGCGGAGGTGGCCGCCGGGCGCGGCCGCCGGAGGACCAGAGCTGGGCGTCGCCGCACAGAGGCGCCGCGGGACGGGGGCCCAAGAACCAGGTAAGTTCTTTACACTTATACTATACTTATAAAATATGTGTGACGAAGATAGCTAAGTATCCCTGAAAGCTCACCTCCAAACATAGTCAGTCAAGGTTCCTCCTTAATTTTTCACCTTTTACTGTATTGTGCTGAGTAGTTATCCTTTTAGAAGAAGGGTAGCAAGAGGGAAAAGTAACTGCAAGCTTTTTGTTGGCATGCGGAAAACTGTCTTGAGCACAGCGTTAGGAGTTAATAGGTGATCAATGAAATAAATTATACATTCAAAAGCAATTTCGTGCGCTATCATTTGACTTATTGGATTCATTAAGAATCAATCTCTGGGACCCTTCTATGCCTTAACTGTCAACTGACTGGACAAGTTAACCTCCTTGTTATAAATATTGGGCAGAAAGTGAGGGGTTAAAGCGCATTGCCTCAATGATTATTCATGCATGCTTTTCAAAGGGCATCTTAGGTCCTAATAGAAAGGTTGCTGTCCTTTTGGGATCCTCGCCCAGATACACCAGTGGGCTTGCAACCAAATTATAGGGCCGGTCATAAATCATGGTTATCTCTCCCTGTGACAGTGGTTAAATTATTCCTCTAATCAGATCACGGCCACTGATTCCTACTGACACTCTGAATAATCAACGGTGACTGATGAGGCCGAGCCGAGCATACAATTCTTCTTCCCAGAAGGCCCTGGGGAGCTCGGAAACCTGTCCTTTCAGGCGCTGCTGGTTAAGCGAGATAGGTAAACAAACTGGCGCTTTGTCCTTCAAAGGAATGATGTGTTTTAAACTCATTTTGCTCCTCGCAGGAGCTGCCTGTCAATGTCAGTACCTGAGCAGCACCTACAGACAGCTGGGGACTTCCAATAAAAGAGCCGAGTGCTCCAGACAAAGCGATACTTTCAACAAAACACCAAACTCAGTCATGACTGCCCTGCGTAAAATAAAGATTTGAAAGTTTCTGTCTGGCCGGTAGAAAAATATTTAGACCGTTTTATAGTTTGTAAAAAGAGTATGCCTGTCAAGGGCACCCTCGGCCTACTGCATTGGCTCGAAAGAATGTGACGCCTGCGGCTGAATCAGAGGTGGAGGGGGCTTGATTCATCACTACACATTGCGCCTGGGGTCTAGAACAGTTATGGCCCCCTTAGGAGGTAGAAATCCATTAACTCCACAGCTCCAGCCCCCCCCTTTATTAAAGGACAACTGTAGGCAGGAGGCAGGAAAATCCAGCTCAACAATGAAATGCATTTTTGGTTTTTTTTACTTATTTACATAGTTTTTCATTTTGTTGCTTCAGCTAGTGCTTCCCCAGTGGCATCCTGTAAATGAAAGCTTTAATTCGTGCTTTTGTAGGCAAAGTTTATCTCCACCCCTGAGCCGGATACAGCCAAATTGCCAGGGCCCCCTTTAACCTCCCTCCTTCCCATGCTGGCCTATTGCCCCATACCATTAAAGAGTGCCATGAATCATAAAACATCCCCCTTGTGCACCTATTCTACTTGCAGTCCCAGTACCATTAAAGGGTGTCATTTACAGCCAAATTGTCAGGACCTTCCTTATCCTACCGCCTTGCCATGCTACCCTATCATGCAACATGTCATACAATGTCTGCCTTTTGCCCACCTGGGGCCACCCCTACTCTGGCTGCTGCCCATTATCATTCAAGGGCACTCTATATCAGCCCGATGGAACCCATGGCACAAAAATAACGGATTTATCTATCTGTTTTTTGGCTTCGACTGGTGCTCCCCAGTAAACACTTATATGTTAAAATGAAAGCTCTCTTAATAAACACCAGCAGTAGTATATACACAGGGGAGTGCTTGGAGCTGCATGTATATAGTCCAAGTACCTTGTTAGAGAAGTAAAGACAGCCTAGACCTATTAACCAGCCTTACACTGGCAATATAAGTTATCCCAAATCAGAACCCCCTTCTGCGAAATGTAAGGCACCGTGAAGAGCACTGGGCCTTGACTCCTGTTATGGGGAAATTCACCTTTTTCATGTTCCAGCATCCATGTGATCACTGTCCACCAATCAGAATCACCAGACGGGCCACCACGTAATGATGACACGCCCACCTAGCGATTTGTGCAGACTGAGGGTTTGGGTGCACATATGCTGTATATTTATATTAGTGGCTTGGAGGGGAGTTCGACTGAAAGGGCAAAGAGGGGTGGGGGATTTTTGTTAATATATGCAATCACAAGCACACAAGTGGCCATTGCAGCATGAACACCATCAGGAATTTCTGGGCCCCATACAGCCAGATTGTCAGGCCTCCCTTAACCTCCGTATTTACCAATGCAACACTATTACCCCCATACCATTAAATAATGGCACATATAATAATGTCCCCCTTGCACACTTCTGGGATCACCCCTTATTCTGACTGCTGCCCCATTACCATTAAAGAGTACAAGATATCACCCACAACCTTCTCTATCACCTGAGGCCATCCATAGGAAACAGCTTTTATCTCCTTGCTAATGCCATACCAATAAACAGTGGCATATATAGTCCACAGGCCCCCATTGGCCAGCCTGGTGCCAAAACCCCATTTTACAAACTCTAATGGCCATGCATACCTTCCAAGAACCTAATACATCCCTGCAGCCATCAAATAAGCATAAATAACATATTGAGGAAATAGCTGGCCACATGGGGGAATAGTGGTGGTACTGTCTGGGCCACATTTACAGCCTATTACCTGGACCCCATGCCTGTACCGCCCTTAGGGTGGTCCTGGTCCTTCATATCTACCTTATTTTATTATTATCTGATTCTAAGTAAAAAATATTCAGTTTCTTAAAACAGCACTATTGTCAGGCCAACTTCCTCATTCATTTTATGGCTGACGGCAACCACCAAGGTTTGCTGATCGAGCTTTCACATAAACTGACTTTTATGCCTGGTGCTCAACACTGAATTATGATCATCCTACTGATCAGTGCATATCAAAATGGTCCTGAGCGCACAACACATGAGTGGGAAGTGGATGAATGAGTGAGGCGGCGGTGCATGTGCAGTGGGGGGCCCCCATTTTTTAAAAACACAACGTTGTGTGATTTTTAAATTCTTTTTGGTGTAATATATTTGGTGCTTAGAGGGTGTGTGCAATATTTGTAATAAAGATGTCTTTATTGTTTTCTAAACTGTCCCCTTGCTTGAATATATCATATTAGTCATAGTGCCGGTCCCACAAGTAACCTAGTCTTGGTGTGTTAATGGGTAATACTTCGGTTAGTGGAACGCCGTAGAGTTATATGGCAGTGCACATGCGAGTTTATGTAGGAGTCTCCCTGCGTTTTTAATTTTTTGCTATTTCACATAAAACCTGAATGGTTGGCTCGGGAGACACTGCACTGGCCCAGATCCAAGAAATCTTTCCAATTTGGGGTAGTAGCGGGCAACTCTAGCAGGTCACCTACTATTTTAAAATCCTGTATCCCTGTATTCACCTGATCACCAACTATTTTCAATACTTCTCTTTACCAGATAGGGGCTTGGTGGGGATGGTTATAAACAGTATATGTTAGGATTTTGTATTTCTCACTCCACTTACTCATGTAATGACCACTGTTACCACACTTTATGTTAAAATACCACAAAACGAAATTTTAAAAAATGGCGTACTTCATCACAATATATCCAAGAAACTTCATAGAAGTTAAAAACATATATATAGCAATCTATTTCCAAAAGCAATATTCTTAATATAGTTACATGGATTTATTCAGGTGAATTGTTCACTTGCTCTGTTCAAAAAGTGGTCCCGTCACATTTTGCCAAACATACTTTTCAAGGAAGAATCTCAGATACTTTGCAAACCATAATTTAACCTTTATCTCAAGTTTGGAGATGTTGAACTTTAGATCATTTGCGTGGGTCAGTTGTGTCCAGGTTGTTAGGTAGACATCCGATGTTGCTATGCGGCTAGGGGCCACTATAACTTGCAAGCTTCAAGTGTCTCTGCCATTGGCTTCCTTTGCTATTTCCCTTCTTTCCTTTCACAAAAGCTTCCTTGTGTGCTTCAGTAGGGCCTCCAGCAAGCACTAGCAGGTCGTTGAGCACCTGCAACGAGACAAGGTAACTCCTGGAACATACGAATGGACGAGAAAAGCCTGGCAGAAAAGAGGAAAGGCCCTGAAAACAGGCAGCGAGACAGCTCAAACCAGCAGTAATGGGTGGAAGGTGGTGGTTTATAGCCAAATACACCTGTAGGGAGGTGCTCAGTTACAGCAGAGTTGCAACTGAAGCATTACATGCCTGCTGGAGATCATAGAGAAGAGGGTTAGCTGCAGATCTCTCTCTCTCTCTCTCTCTCTCTCTAGCTATATCCACTTTACTTCACAATAGAACACAGAACACCAGAAGGTAAAATAAACCTAAAAATCGATGGCAGCAACACATCTAAAAAAAATTCTGAATTGGGTTAACAATAGCCTGGAAAGTTAAGTGAAACTAATGAAAAAAGCTAGTGGGTCTGTCACATTACTGTGTATAACAAGCATCTCTCAGACGCAAAGAGGTTCCCCAATCTGAATTAACAATGTCTAAAGATTTCAGAAAAATGTTTTTCAATGTAAAATTGCACAGACTGTATCACACCATCTACAGTACATAATATCAAAAGAGTGTACAAGAGATTCTCGTGATCTATGAGCCCTCAGAAATACTTCCAGAAGTCAGTGTCTGCAAACACAGTTCAATGAGCAATCCACAAATGCAAGTTACAGCTGTATGATGCAATGAGTGAATTGTGAATCAACACAATCCAGAAAATGTAAAACTGTTCTATGGTCAGATCAATCCAAATTTGAAATTCCTGGACTTGATTTCCTAACCTTGGGGTATGAACTGTATCACTGTGTGAACCCTGTATTTGTGAATAAGCCAAGGTCAAGGGGTATGCTGCAAAGGTTCGAGTTCGCCAACTAAAAACTAAAGGGTCACAAGAAGGATTCCAAGTCCAGAGGAAAACAAGGTTATAATGAAATAATTAAGCTGAGGGTAGTCCTGAGAGCAAATAGGCAAAAAAGGCGGGTTCCAAGGAACAGGCAGATAACATAGGATTCTTCTGGCACATTATTGCTGCCAGAGATTTCCTTATAAAGGCCTTGATCAGAGAGTACTCTAATTTGTGTGCACAGTCAGCTGACAATTAGCACATTGATATTTAACCTTGCACATGCACACGATTAGCTGTATTAACTAACCCTGCACATGCACACCATTATCTGTATTCATTAACCCCACTCATCCACAGTGTTAGCTGTATTTATTATCCCCCCCCTTTATTTTGTGGATGCACACCACTGGCAATATCCTGGGCATGTGCAATAGCAGTATAGTAAACCCTGAGCATGGAAATTGGACAGATCCAGGTGTGTGTGTGCAGACATACATAGAATATGAAATTTCCCGGGGCGCATGCGCGCAGAGCCGGCGGATGGACGTGCTCGGCTAGAGCTCCGTCACCCCAGGCACTAACAGGCCACCCAGCAGCAGCCTGAGGACCCAGCCCCACCACCAGACCGAAGGGGACGATAGAGGGAGAGGTCGTGCTGTGCTGAAAGATATGCATGAGGAAAATAGAAACCAATGCTCCAACCTCAGGTTTAGAGGCCTTCTTGAGTCCATGGAGGATGCCCAGGGCACGATTATGGCCCTGCTGCAGGAGTTGACGCCCAACATGCCGGTCGAGAGGTTAGAGCTGGAGCGGGCGCACCGTGCATTTACCAAACTCTCCCCTGACTCCCCCCCAAGGGACATCATTGTTAAATTTGTTTATTTTAAAACCAAGGAAGCAGTGATGCAGGCGGCGAGGGATAAAGAGCCCCTACAGTTCCAGGGGCTTCCCTATCAGGTCTTCACGGACTTGGCTCAAACCACCATTGCCAAAAGGCAGGCTCTTAAACCATATTTGCAGATCCTGTGCTCACAAAACCTTTGCTATAAGTGGGGCTTTCCATTTAAAGTGACATTCACATACAACGGAAAGACAGCCTTGGAGCTACCTTCAAGCAACTTGGGCTCCAGCAGCCAGAGGAGCCCCAAGCACTAGCCTCAAAACCATCCCAGAGAGAGGCCCGGAGTGAAGGAAGGACGCCCCAATCTCATCCGGGGGCTCCCAACGAAAGAGGCAGGGGAGAGATAGATCTCAGGCCTTGAAGAATTTGTCATCTCAGGCCTTCCAGAGCGTGTCAGAGGGGTGACAGAAGGGCACAAAATTAGGTTTCGGTGTCACACCTCTGATCGTGTGAGGAGAGTTTGGTTAACTCTGTCTTTGGATGGTAAATGGTTGGTTATGCCAAGTTAAGTTTCTGTTTGATTCCATGTTTTCTCATGTTAGTAGTTACCTGCCCTAGTGTGGACAGGTGGAACTGCACTGTTATAGGACCTACTGCGCTCACCTAATTGGGGTGCTGGGCTTGGGGGGCCCTTGGCGGGTCCCGGGCTTCCCGCGCCGGAGGGGTGTGGGGGGGCGCCGGGGGCCGCCCGGGTCGGTGCAATTTTGGATAATAGATGCCAGCAGGAGTGGTGTCCGGCGGGGTCTGCGGGTGGATGGGCGCAGCTTGGTGATGTGGGGCTGGGCCTTTATAATTGCGGTTACGGTTGTGATCATGATAATGGCTATAAGTATTGCTCCGTTCAGCACTTAGGGTGGATGGCCCTGGTGCCCGGGGGGCGAACCATGCTTACCCCCTGTCATTCTCCCAGTGGCGAAGGCCCTGGTAAAATGATACTAGTGGATGAGATCCACGTATTGCTATTTGAATGTTATACGCTTCATGTGATTTGCATTTTGTTTTTGGGGATGTTTTCCCTTTTCCTTCTTCTCTTTACTTTACTTATTTCTAACTTCCCTCCCCTAATAAGCGATCAAGGGCATTAAACTGTAGTATGCTTGCAAGAAACTCATTTCTCCTCTGCCTCCTTGCCGCGCTACCTGCACCCACGGTACCCGCAATTTTTTCAAGCCACAGGGCAAACCAAACAAAAGGGGGTCCTCGTAGCTTTCCAGAAAAACTCCCCATTTGTCTGTACTAAGCGGCTGGCAGATCTGGTGGGCAGGGAGTCCTGCACGATGTGCAGGTCATGCTGTGCAATTATTACACGCCTAATGTGGGACAAGCTAAATTCCTGTCCAGGATCTGTGAGCTGGTTAAGGCACATGTACAGGGGACAGTAATTCTGTCCCTGTCATGTGGGGACTCGAATGTGACCAAGGGCGGACTGGCCATCGGGCGCACCGGGAGAATGCCCGGTAGGCCGGGGCCTCCCTAGCACTGGCCGGGTCGGTGAGCGGCAGAAACAGGGTGGCTGTGGGTGAGCGGCCCATGGTCGGGAGGGTGGCGGAGGTAGCGGTCGGCGTGCCGCGAGGGAGTCAGGTGAGAGGCTGAAAGGCGGGAGGCGGGAAGGCAGCAGACTCGTAGCTGCCGACACGCGGGAGGGCAGTGGGCGAGCATATGAGGTGAGAGATGCCGGTGGCCGAGCATATGAGGTGCGGGAGGGCAGCGGCCGAGCATATGAGGTGCGGGAGGGCAGCGGCCGAGCATATGAGGTGCGGGAGGGCAGCGGCCGAGCATATGAGGTGCGGGAGGGCAGCGGCGGTACTGGCGGATGTGCAGGAGGGCGGGTGGTGGCAGTGGCCAATGTGCGTTCCTTCAATTTAGAGAGCAAGCTAACTTCGCATCTCCAGGGTAAGATGCTGGTGCGTGGAGCTGGGCAGAGATAAGGGTGCAGCATGGAGCTGGGCAGAGATGGAGGGCAGCATGGAGCTGGGCAGAGATGGGGGTGCAGCATGGAGCTGGGCAGAGATGAGGGAGCAGCATGGAGCTGGGCAGAGATGAGGGTGCAGCATGGAGCTGGGAAGAGATGGAGGGCAGCATGGAGCTGGGCAGAGATGAGGGTGCAGCATGGAGCTGGGCAGAGATGAGGGTGCAGCATGGAGCAGGGCAGAGATGGGGTGCAGCATGGAGCTGGGAAGAGATGGAGGTGCAGCATGGAGCTGGGCAGAGATGGGGGTGCAGCATGGAGCTGGGCAGAGATAAGGGTGTAGCATGGAGCTGGGCAGAGATGAGGGTGCAGCATGGAGCTGGGAAGAGATGGAGGGCAGCATGGAGCTGGGCAGAGATGGGGGTGCAGCATGGAGCTGGGCAGAGATGAGGGTGTAGCATGGAGCTGGGCAGAGATGAGGGTACAGCATGGAGCAGGGCAGAGATGGGGTGCAGCATGGAGCTGGACAGAGATGGGGGTGCAGCATGGAGCTGGGCAGAGATGAGGGTGCAGCATGGAGCCTGGCAGAGATGAGGGTGCAGCATGGAGATGGGAAGAGATGGAGGGCAGTATGGAGCTGGGCAGAGATGAGGGTGCAGCATGGAGCTGGACAGAGATGAGGGAACAGCATGGAGCAGGGCAGAGATGGGGTGCAGCATGGAGCTGGGAAGAGATGGAGGGCAGCATGGAGCTGGGCAGAGATGAGGGTGCAGCATGGAGCTGGGAAGAGATGGGGGGCAGCATGGAGCTGGGCAGAGATGAGGGTGCAGCATGGAGCTGGGAAGAGATGGAGGGCAGCATGGAGCTGGGCAGAGATGGGGGGCAGCGTGGGGCTGGGCAGAGATGGGGCAGCATGGGGCTGGGCAGAGATGGGGGCAGCGTGGGGCTGGGCAGAGATGGGGGCAGCATGGGGCTGGGCAGAGATGGGGGCAGCATGGGGCTGGGCAGAGATGGGGTGTAAATGTGGTTCTGGTGGGGTATAGATGGCAAAGAAGAGCAGAGGTCACAGTGGCAGCAGTGAAGACCAAAGGACAGCAGCAGCTCAGGTAACTGGCAGAAAAGAGGATTTAAAGTTAAGGTTAAGGATGTTAAGGATTTTAAGAGGAATAATCGCCAGGATTTTCACTATTCTGGTGAGTTTTTCTATTCTGGACAGTTTTCAGAGCTCCAGAAAAGCTCTGAAAACTGTCCATGGCCTGTCTGAATGGCTGGGTGGTGCAGTGCACCTCAGCCACTTGATGCAGGCTGTGAAAACACCCATAGGTTACTATATGGAGCACCTTCCCATCATTTGCGGCACAATCGAAAGTGGATTGCCATCTCTCCACAAACGTATGAAAAAAGCATAAGACTGATCAGAAGCTGATGGTTTAATCATACAAAATAGATGTAATTTCTTAATAATTACTATATGATTGGTACCATTGTGTATAGTAATTTAGTAGTAATATAGTTACCTCCTAATACAATTCATATATATATATATATATATATATATATATATATATATATATAATGTGACATTAAAGATACCAAGGGCCAAGATCCCTAGATACCAGGGCCGGTGAGACCAAAAAAATCCCTGGCCGATTTTTAACCCCAGTCTGCCCCTGAATGTGACCCTACATAACAGACTAGACAGGTCCTCCCCGCCCTCCCCACAGCTTGAAGGAGAAGCTAAGGCTTTCACCAGTATAATACAGCGGGCCCAGTTGGTTGACATATGGCGGGAACTGAACCCGGGGAAATTAGATTTTACCCATTATTCCCACCCTCACAAACTGCATTGTAGAATTGATCATATATTTGCTTTAAGGGGTCTTTTGATGCAAATCTTGCGTGCAGAGATAGTACCAGTACCTTGGTCTGATCATGATATGGTTACAATCACATGCTCAAGCTTATTAACTAAAACGGGGCCGGCCTCATGGGTTAAATTACTCCCTATTATCTACGGAGGAGGCAGTCCAGCAGGCGAAAAAGACTGCCACCGAATATTTTGTGCATAATTTGGGCTCAATGGACTCACCCTCAATGATGTGGGAAGCTTTTAAGGCCGTTAATAGGGGCCACTTCCTAGGGATGGCTTCGAGGCAGAGAAAGGAAAGGGAGGCGCAGGCTCGGGAACTGGAGAAGGAGTATGCAGAGGCTGCCAAGGAGTTCAAGGATTCTAGGGCGGGTAGCGGGGCGGCTAGACTGGAAAAAGCTAGGGTGGCTCTAAACCAGTTTCAAATCAGCCAGGCAGAAACTAGGTATAAATGGTTGAGGCAGAAATATTATGCCTGCAGTAACAAACCTAACACCCTACTGGCTGCCCAAGGTGTCAGGAAAACCCGTCCCCTCCAATAAGGCTGAAGGTGAGGGGGGGCTCTAACCACCACCCCTCAAAAATATTAGAGGAATTTAGGACAGGCCTGGCAAAGCTGTATGAGTCCCCCCAACCAATGGATGGGAAGGTAGTCTCTGAGTTTTTTGAGGATATCACGCTCCCTAGGTTAAATGAGCCACAAAAACTAGCTATGGAGGGGTAACTCCTTTTAGGGTGAAATGTTAAAGGCAAACATTGTTATGATCCCAAAGCCAGGGAAGGATCATCAAAGATGGAGCAACTATAGACCCATTTCCCTCTTAAATATTGACCTTAAATTGTTTGCTAAAGTTTAGCCTCTAGGATAAATGGCTTTTTGGGTTGCCTAATCCACAGAGACCAGGTGGGGTTTGTCCCATACCGTCAGGCAGGGGATGGAGTCAGGCGTATACTACAGCTGATAGATTCGGTCAAAGGTACTGATCAGGAGTCCATGATGCTGTCTTTGGATGTTGAGAAGGCGTTTGACTCCATCTCCTGGCAATACCTGCAGTGGGTTCTGGGGAGGTGGGGGTTTGTGGAGGGAATGCTTGCTGCTGTGGATGCACTATATAAATTACCAAAGGCCACCCTGAAATACGCGGGCGTGGAATCTCCCCCTTCCCAATCTACAGAGGAACTAGGCAGGGGTGCCCTCTGTCCCCCATCCTGTTCATTCTGGCACTGGAGCCCTTGGCCATTAAGATCCGGAACAATGGAGGCATCACGGGGATTTCCGCAGCTTCAGGGGAAAATAAGCTATCACTTTTCGCGGACGATATGCTTCTGATGGTTACAGGTCCACACATCTCTATTCCTAATATATTCAAGACCCTTTCTGTATTCCGGAGCTTCTCAGGCCTCCCGATAAATGACGCTAAGTCCACAGCTCTGGATATTTCTTTGAAGCCTTCCACGAAACAGGCCCTTTTGGGTAATTTCCCTTGGTCCTGGACGCAGCAATTGCTGTATCTAAGGGTCAAAATTACCCCCACCTACGAAGCGCTGTTTAAGGCTAACTATTCGCATATCCTAAAGCTGGTCGACTTATACCCTTGGTATAAACTAAAAATTTTGTGGCTGGGTAGACTAGCCACAGTTAAAATGACCCTCCTGCCAAAGCTCTTATATTTGTTTCGGGCGCCTTATCCTTTTTTAAGCCGCTGCAAAATAAGATATTAAAGTATATCTGGGTGCCAATCAAATCAAGGGTGAACAGGAAAACACTATACCAACACGCCACCAGGGGAGGTCTGGGGGTGCCTCTGCTTCATAAATATTAACGGCGGCACAGGTTGCTCCTTTATTACTCCTCCATGCTAAACGGGAGGCCCCGTTGTGGGTCCTGGAGGAGGCAAGAAGAAGAGACCCTGCCATGGGTCCCTAAGTGAGTGCGGCCTAAGACCATCTCCACAATCCTGCGGTGCCTGTTGGAAAAATGGGATCTTTGCAAGGCCAGGGCGAAGCTGGAATCTAAATATTCGCCCTTGGTGAGGCTGTTTGATAACCTATTATTTCTTCCAGGGATCATGCATACTCACAGCTTTGGATGGTGGAAGACCAATGGCATTGTGACTATACACGATCTCAGTACCCCGAAGGGAGTGTTATCTTTTGGGGACCTTAAAAGCGCCAAACAGATCCCCTCCTCGGAAATCCCCACCATACCGGCTTACCCCACTGGAGCAAGCATGTCTTCACCAGCCGTTTGCAAAGGGGATGATCACCTATATCTATGGGGCTTTGGTGCATTGGGCCGACCCCCGCGACATGGATAGATGGAGAGGTGGGAGGTGGAGCTGGGAGAACTAGAGGAGAATCTGGAACAATGTCCGGCAGACGTCGCTAAATCTGTTAGCGGCTGAAAACGCTTATAAAATAGTACTCCGTTGGTACTACACCCCGGCGAGACTCCATAAATGCTCCGCCTCACACTCCCCCAAATGCTATAGGGGATGTGGAGTAATTGGAGAGTATCTCCATGTTTGGTGGGGCTGCCCAGTGGTGCAGGGCCTATGGAAAGAGGCATACAAAGTGTTATCTTATATCCTGGGTAGGTCTCTCTCCCCGACTCCACTTCAGGCTTTATTATAATTGAAGCAGCAGCCCTACACGAGGGATGAGTGGAGTCTAGTAGCCCCCAGACTACTATGGCCGGAGGTAGAGGTGAGGATGGCGAACATAATGGTGAATGAACAAATGACGGCCTCCATCATGTGTAATTAGGAGAAGACTGACCAGGTGTGGGAACCATGGAGAGAGTTCCAGCAGAAAAAAAATAAGGGCTATTAGGTGTGATGGCCCTTGGGAATAGGGTTAACGAGTACTGAGCCAGCGGGATGGGAGGTGTCGCGGGATGCCCCCCTTCCATCCACCTTTGTGGAGGCCCTAACGTCGTCGCCCCCCCTTCTTCCCTTTTCCTCTTTCCACTTTTCATCCTTTGCTCTTCCTTAATCTCTTTCTTTCTCTTTCCCCCCTCCCTTCTCTTTGCTTACTTCATTTCGCTCTGTCTTAAACAGGTAGTCCATTGAGGACGCCTTAAATCGTTACTTGTGGTTTAATGTATAATGAGTTTAAAAGTTATATTGCATTACATGCTCTACCGCAGTTCTTTCCAGGAGGGTCTTCAATAGAGCAAACCCCCCCCCCCCCGGGGAGGTACGCCCGGGGCAGCTTCTAGTCATAGTGGCGCAGCCAGAGTGCCTTGAGTTAGCAGGGGCCCACACAGGATTTATTAGAATTTGTACTTTAATAATGACAATGACAGCAATTATCTGACATGTATACTGCTTACACTAAATAACACCAGCATGATGCATTATTATCTCTTTGACTGGAACATGCTGTGATTATATACCATGTTGTAAACTTACTCAATAAAAATATTGTAAAAGAATATGACATTTCCCTACCCCTTTCTTTGTTGATGTTTGTGGAAGGCCTCTAGTTTTTGAGTGGCATAAATGTTACAGGATGCCTCCCAGGAACACTCTTCGAGCCTGTACCCCTTTCACTTTACCAAATGCTGCACCACTTACCTCTATACCCTGAGTCGAGGATCTCCACTACTTCATATTCCCTTGCACTATCCATGACTACTGGTCCAGGGAGACTTGACTGGACTCTTGACTGTGCGACTGGCTTCAGCAGGTAGACATGAAACACAGGATGTACATAGTAAGAGGCTGGGATCTGAAGTTTAAAGGCCACCCAGTTGATTCCTCTCCTGATGGGGAAAGATCCAATGATGCTTGGGACGAGCTTCTCGGAAGAACACTGAAGTTGGAGGTTCTTCGTTAACAGCCAAACCTGTTCCCCTAGCCTAGATTAGCTTGCGGTCAGCACCCTTACTTTTGCATTTCTGACAATGATGTAACATATGTTTGACCTTGGCATAATCATTACCAGCAAAGGGTAGCGGCAGCTGGTACTGAGATGGATAATGTTAGATCGGGTGGGATCCTGGGATGGTAAGCATGTCTAATAAACAATAGCGGGTAGCCTGTCAAAAAGTGCCAAAAATTGTTGTAGACCAGTGTTCTCCAACCCTCTCCTCGTGAGTTACCAACTGGTCAGTTCTTTTTGATCTGCCAATGGCTGCATCTATAGCTCTATCTGATCACCAATTACTTCACCTGTGCAACTGTGTGGAGATCTGCAAAAATTGGCCTGGTGGTGGATCACAGGAAGACGGGTGGGGAACACTGTTGTAGGCAAACCATTGGTAGAAGCTGACCCCAGTCATCCTGCAGGTAGGAATAGCAAAAGTGGAGGTGCTGTTCCAAGGTCTGTTTGTTATGCTGTACCTATCCATTAGACTGTGGATGATAGGCCAGTGACAAAGCCAGCTTGATGTTGAGGACTTGGCATGGTAGAAGAGAAGACCAGAATGTCATCCAGGTAGACCACTACAAATCCCAAAAGAATAACTAAATGCTGTAACGTGGCAATCTGGCAACTCATCTACTTCCCAGATGTGAGTCAAATTTAGGCTCTTCTCAAATACAGCTTGGTAAAGATGCAAGCTTTCCCCTGTCGCTGCAGGAGTTCCGTTATCAGTTGCAGCTCTTTTTTATCATGTCCTCGTAATAGATGCAAGGGCAGAGAGTGCCATATTTTTTACTGGAGAATAAGATTGGAAGAAGAACCCTGGCTATATTGGTGTCAATGTACTGTTTGAGGGTCGCCAATTCAAGACATGTACGGAATGGTGGCCCTTGGGAGGAGGCCTACAATCAGTAATCATAGGCGTGATGTGGAGGCAAAACATCCACCCCTTTTTTGCTAAAAACATCCACATACTGTATTCCTGTTAAGCCAAAGGGATCTTCTCCAGTTCTCCTAGGGACAGAGTGGCTAATTGTCCTACTGAAGGTGGAGGCTGAAAACAATACTCTCAATATAATTGGCTGAGACCAGTTGGATGGTGCTTGACTCTCAGTCGATCTTGGTGTTATGCCGCTGTAACGAAGGAAGTCCGAGGATGACTGTGAACTGTGGTGACACCAACATGTTAAAACGTAGCCACACCTGGTGCTTGTTGGTTAAATAAAGAAGCCATTCTTTCTTTTGGTCATCAAAGGGCCACCTTCCAGTGATGGGTGTGTATCACATATGGTCTGCAGGATAGCATGGTGGGTGTAATCAAGCTGAGGGTTGCACTGCAATGCCAGTTGTCTTGGAGACAGGTGGAATCCCAATTCCTTCTCTCCAATCAATGGGGTTGCACATCTATAGGGATGTTGGGGAGGCACTGAACAATGACTATCCAGGCCCCACCTTGCTTCCTGTTCCTTGCATTCAATATCTGACACAGGCTAGTGGCTTGTGCCCGAACAACATGGATTTTCTCTGATCTCTTGAGACTCTGATTCCTGTCCAAGAGACCCTGTCTGCTGCGCTTGATTCCTGTCCAAGAGACCCCGTCTGCTGCATCTGAGCATCTGATTCCTATTCAAAAGACCCTATCTGCTGCATCTGATTCCTGGCCATGAGACCCAGTCTGCTGCATTTGATTCCTGTCCAAGAGACCCTGTCTTCTTCTGTCCAGCCATGTGTATTCAGAAGTCCTGCCCTGATCCATCCTCCTTTGCCGGTCAAGTACACCTATCTGTTTTTGCTGTTTACTGTCGGCACACCTCTGTCCTGGAGACCCTGGTGATCGTGACCTGGGGACAGCCTCTTCACCAGCCCATCTCCACTGTACCACAAAGGGCCTGGCTGTCCCTTAGACCCCTTACACATCTAAGGGGTTCTACAGCAGACATAACTGCAAGAAAAGCATTAAAAATGTACTGCTGCCGAACCCTGGGGCAGTCAGGGGGAGTCTTTCTGATTTATAAACTCTCTTGCTATCCTCCAATGCTAAGTTACCCTACATGAAGGCCTGGGAGGAAAAATGGAGTGGGGGGCCTGGTAACTACCCCAGTGAAAGTGTTGATAAATTCACCAGTTATTGAAGCAAGATACAAAGTCTTGCTGTGTTGGTACATGGTACCTAAGTGTATAGCTTAAGCGGACCAACCGTCAAAAATGTTTTTAACCAGACCAAAACAAAAACAGTGCTCATATGCATCCCTCCCCAGGTCAATTTATTCCCCAGGAATAGCAAAAGTGGAGGTGCTGTTCCAAGGTCTGTTTGTTATGCTGTACCTATCCATTAGACTGTGGATGATAGGCCAGTGACAAAGCCAGCTTGATGTTGAGGACTTGGCATGGTAGAAGAGAAGACCAGAATGTCATCCAGGTAGACCACTACAAATCCCAAAAGAATAACTAAATGCTGTAACGTGGCAATCTGGCAACTCATCTACTTCCCAGATGTGAGTCAAATTTAGGCTCTTCTCAAATACAGCTTGGTAAAGATGCAAGCTTTCCCCTGTCGCTGCAGGAGTTCCGTTATCAGTTGCAGCTCTTTTTTATCATGTCCTCGTAATAGATGCAAGGGCAGAGAGTGCCATATTTTTTACTGGAGAATAAGATTGGAAGAAGAACCCTGGCTATATTGGTGTCAATGTACTGTTTGAGGGTCGCCAATTCAAAACATGTACGGAATGGTGGCCCTTGGGAGGAGGCCTACAATCGGTAATCATAAGCGTGATGTGGAGGCAAAACATCCACCCCTTTTTTGCTAAAAACATCCACATACTGTATTCCTGTTAAGCCAAAGGGATCTTCTCCAGTTCTCCTAGGGACAGAGTGGCTAATTGTCCTACTGAAGGTGGAGGCTGAAAACAATACTCTCAATATAATTGGCTGAGACCAAAACAAAAACAGTGCTCATATGCATCGCTCCCCAGGTCAATTTATTCCCCAGGAATAGCAAAAGTGGAGGTGCTGTTCCAAGGTCTGTTTGTTATGCTGTACCTATCCATTAGACTGTGGATGATAGGCCAGTGACAAAGCCAGCTTGATGTTGAGGACTTGGCATGGTAGAAGAGAAGACCAGAATGTCATCCAGGTAGACCACTACAAATCCCAAAAGAATAACTAAATGCTGTAACGTGGCAATCTGGCAACTCATCTACTTCCCAGATGTGAGTCAAATTTATCCTTTGGGGTAACATTTATTATTTTAATACCAAATTTTCCCAATTAATCGTGTGCCCCTGAGTTATTTTCTTTCTCATTCTGTCTGTTCTTCTTTTTCTGCATTTTATTCCTTTCTCTAAAGGTTTTTTTAACCACATTTTCAGATGTTTGGGGACATTTCTTTTTTATATGAGTTATTGATGCCTAAGAAGTAATGAATCTATTTATGATTGAGTACCGTAGAAATAATGACTAATATGTACCAATGCACAAATCATAAACTAATCATTTTTATTTGGAACAGAAATATTTATTGATGTAATATAGAAATTATCAATGTCAATATACATATGTTGGAAACTTGCTTTTATTTCAATAAAAATCTTGAAATCTAAAATATGTTTAAATAAGATTTTCACATCATCGCATACTTTTCTCTTTACATTTCACAAAATTTTGGGTACTGGGGTTGTATTTTTCCATCGCTTATTAAAATCATTTTTAACCCTTTCGCTGCCAGCCTACCTGCAGCATTTGCCACTCCCTGTTGCCAGACGATGTTTCACTATTTTGCGCTGCACATATTCAACTGTCATTTTTGAAAGGATTTCCAGGGATTTCCCAGGAAAATTATATATTGTTTTTTTCAACAGAGTCTGGGCTTTAACATGAAATGTCTTGTTTGTATTTTTTAGGTGTATTCTCAATTTTTTTGGGTGAAATGTGTGAAAAAAATAAAAAAAAAATATTTTTTTACAATTTGTAGAGTTTTTTTGTAATAAAAAATGTAAGTTTGTCAATAAAATCTTATTGCGTGAGAAATCCCAATTTCTCCCGGTTACAGCGATACCACATATGTATAGGTAGACACCCTTTCCTGCCCAGAAGCCTTTTATAGCTGCTGGATGACAAATGGTTAATTAAAAAAAAAAATGACATAGGGTCCCCCTTCCCGGGGAGGGGGACCCCATTTTTTTGGGGATTTTGAAGGGTTAAAAACCCTTCAAAATCCAAAAAAAAAAATGACGTGGGGTCCCCCTTACCCAAAGTAACCAGCCCGGGACCAGCTATGGGGGCTTGTAGGCACAGAGTGGGGGGGGCAGCTTTGGTGGCCCCCCCACCCTGCAGCCTACGAGCCCACATAGCCTATGTGGGCCCGGGCTCTTCTGCCCCCCCCTGGCCTTTGGGGAGGCAGGTAATGGGGGTGCGGGGGTTAATGGAAAGCCACCCGCTAGGGCAGGTGACTTGCCACCCCCCCAGCCTTGTGAACTGGTATAAGGGGTCTCATGGACCCCTTACCAGCTCACAAAGGGTTAACTGTTAAAAAAAAAACCACGACACAATAATAAAAAGTATTTTATTAGAAAAAAAAAAATTTTTTTTTACTGTACTTACCTTCGATTGCAAGCTCTTGTCCCTCGATGCTGTGCTGACAGATGCCGGTGATCGGTACAGGAGAAGGAGGAGGCAGGAGATCAGAGGATCTCCTGTCACCTCCTTCCCCTGTGCCGATCACCGGCATCTGAGAAGCTGAGAAGGCTGAAGCCTGAGATCGGGGCCGGGATGACTTCATAAGCCCCGCCCCCAAGGGGGCGGGGCTTAGAGGCATGATGGCGGCCGCCATCAAGAAGAAGAGAGGAGAGAGCCTCCCAGGCTCTCTCCTGAAGATCGGTAAGTCCTGGGGGGGGATCGGAGGCCCCCCAGGTGAAGAGGAGGGACAGCGGGAGCCAGCGCACACACAGGTAAGTGAATGTCATTTTTATTTTTTTTTTTTTTTACAGTTAGAAGCTGCTGCTGCAGAAGCGGGGGGGGGCGGCCTATTCCGGGGGCTCTCCTGGAGCCATCCGACCCCCCACGGGGGATCGGATGGCACCAAATTAAAGAGGAGACCCAGCCGGATCCAACAAGGGGTCAGGTGAGTATTTTTTATTTTTACTTTTTAAACTACAAGCGAGGAAAGTCAAGCCCGTAACACCTACGGGCTTGGCACTTAAGGCCCAGCCAAGCCAGCACGTAGGTGTTACGTGCTTGGCAACAAAAGGGTTAAAACACATAATATCCACATCAAGCAATGTGAGCTAAAAAAATTGGCTTCTTTACTTCCTAGTGGTCTCCCGGTCCCCACACCCCCCCCAATTGCAATTGGAAACCAGGTTATCAAAAGCATGACACCAAGTTCGCCTGAAAATCATCTGGAAGAGTTGCCCTATACAGGAATTTACAAGAATTTAACAAGGTATGCCAGGATCTATTCCATTATAAAAGAGTATCTCAATTTGCTTAGGAAAGGCTATAGAGGTCCATAAACTCTTTCCTACCTACAGCAGAAGGTATGCAGGCAAGGAGTTTGCTGCCTATAGGAAGGTGGCCAACAGTCCCAGGAAAAGCAGCCACTGAGGAGTGTAAGGGGCTTAGATAGTTATATATATTTAAAGTGATATTTCAGGCAAATGCAGTTGTTAGCCCATTGCTTCGGCTGTGTTTGGCATTATCCTAAACTGTTTTCTGTTTTGAAATTGAAAATGAAATGTCCTAGATAGCAAGGTTTACAGTTTCACATTATGATTTCTTTTTTGAAGCATGTGGGCATAGCCCCTGGAGCTGTGATGCTGCTTAAAGTGATACTGCAGGCAAAGGCAATTGTTACACCATTGAGCTACTTTTGACACTGTCCTAAACAGTTTTCCATACATTCTCTATTTTATCCTGTCCCCCAATCAGGTCAGCAGAGCAAGACAGGATTGCTGCTCCTCCCACCCCTCCCTCCACTTCCTCCATCAGATACAGCACGTTTTCCATGAAAAATGCATTTAATGCTAGATTTACCAAACAAACTTCTAAAATTGTATACTGGGCGGAAACTCCCTAAACTGATTTTAAGATTGAGCTGGGGCACACATAATACATAGCTCTAAAAGGGGAGCTATACCCTCCCTGGCTTTACTGACGAAAACCGGATGTGTCGTCAGATATTTGCCATTCGCGCCATCGCCCCGTCCAGAAATTTTACATTTCTGGCGGGGAATTAAAGTGAGCCTTACAGTACACTTACAGTAAAACATTTTTCAATGACAAAATACTCCTGACAGTGACCTGCCAATATAACAGGATTTCAAGGCATAACACACAACAAGTGTGAATGTA
Source organism: Gastrophryne carolinensis (assembly GCA_027917425.1). Lineage (NCBI taxonomy): Eukaryota > Metazoa > Chordata > Amphibia > Anura > Microhylidae > Gastrophryne > Gastrophryne carolinensis. The sequence goes on along the minus strand of CM051244.1, from coordinate 125,877,974 downwards.
AGCTCTATGAGGGATATATCCCCGGCTACATTGAAACACCAGTAGGGACTCCCTTGGTACTAGTTTGGTGCAGTGGGCTACTCCAGAACTCTGGAGGTAAGAAAATACCGTATATACTCGAGTATAGGCCGATCCGTGTATAAGCCGAGGCACCTAATTTTACCCCAAAAAAGTGGAACAAGCTATTGACCCGAGTATAAGCCGAGGCATTAAACATTCTTGGGGGGAAAGCAGGGACAGGCAGGGTTAATGCTGCTGTGGACAGGAAAGGCACATTTTTTGGCCCTGCCCCTGCTCTAAAGGACTGGGCATGAACCAGCGTGCACGCACACACACACTCACACACACACAAACGGTACCTGCTGCTGCCGCCACCAACCTCCTCCTCCAGCCGGTCGCTCTCTCCATTCAGCGCCGCCGCTCCCGCCGCCGTCATCCGCCTCCAGCCTTCAGCCGCTCCCTCCGCCGCCGTCAGCCGCTCCCGCCGCCGCCGCCGTCGCCTCCGCCGTCAGCCGCTCCCGCCGCCGCCATCATCCGCCGCCGCCGCCGCCGCCGTCATCCGCTCCCTCCGCCGTCGCCGCCGCCGTCAGCCGCTCCCGCCGCCGCCAGCACTTCCTGGCTGTTGCGCGCTGGTCGTCGGTGGGCGTGCCCCATATGGCCGGCGTCCAATGTTTTCATTGGACGCCGGCCATATGGGGCACGCCCACCGACGACCTGCACGCAGCAGCCTGGAAGTGAAGGCGGCGGCGGGAGCGGCTGACGGCGCCGTATTGACTCGAGTATAAGCCGAGGTGGCTTTTTTCAGCCCAAAAAGTGGGCTGAAAAACTCGGCTTATACTCGAGTATATACGGTAATAAACTAAAATGATAAGTCTAATAGCACTCTCTGTCCAACGGTTTCCCAGAGAGGAAACACAAAGAACTGAGGAGGAGAGGAAGGGGTTTTAAGCTCTGTTCAATCTTTGTGTTTCCTCCCAGGGGGTGGAGCCCAATCTCTCCATGTGCTCAAGCTGAAGGATGACTTGGATAAAGTTTTATTTAGCAACAATGGGGTCAATTTATGGTCGTGCGCCAGTGACTTTGTGCACACTATTTGGAGCACCACATTGCGATTCATGGTCAGCAAAATGGGATATACATTTGATTTCGTGACAATTTGCACAATAGCCTTCGCCAATGTGCCAATTTGCACCAGGAAATTTTCCACAAACAACAACTGTCTGCCGCGCCTGATTTATGGTATGTTTGGAGGACAGAAAAGTGTGCGCAAATTTGACAATTTGAAGGCTGAATATCCTCCAGAAAATAGGTGGAGGAAACTGAATTTTTTTATAATGTTGTAGGGAAGCGCTAGAGTACATAATCAGAGCAGCAACTGGATTTGAGGGGCTAGCTCAAATAGTAAAAACAAAGGTTAAAAAAAGTTGAAAAAACTTTGAACTTCAGTCACACTGTAATAAATAAATGTTTTTTTATTGTCATAAAGGATTCTAACCGCAAACATATGTAATATTAGGGTAATCTCTAGGAGTCCTCTAAATTTCAATTATTGGCTGTATCGGCAGATTAATCTGTCTTAGCAGCCCTGATATGGTCAGAACGAATAGTATCCTTCTAAGAATGGGGCACTTACCGCTGCGGCCGGGGTTAAACAAGAAAGGTGGAGGAAACTGCTGATTCCAATGAGTAACAGCCTTATTGCATTCCGAAACCACATGCCGGCGGTCCTTCGCTGATCTTCGCTGCCCCTTAGTGTGTTATTCACTTGTGTGTAGTCACTAATATAGTGTTTATTTACTGATGCTTTCACAGAAGTGCACCGATTGGAATTCGGAGGATAAACTCCATGTGTGTGCAAGCACACAATGGCCCCTATTAGCTCTATTAGCAGCGTGGGTCCTGGTTTACAGGGACACTTAACCAACCTAACCTCTCCCCTCAAACCACGAGCCCTTCATCACTTTTACCTAGTCAATAACTATACACATGTGCAGAATCCGCAGCTTCCTTCCCCTATCATAAAGGGCTTAATGCCCAGTTAAAGATCTTTAATGGGGAGAGTTTTAAAAAAGAGCATAAAGCCAATTTCGACTCATGGTCCGTTTTAAGCCTTCTATGTTTATCTCCATTGGGACTCGTTTTTTGAAACCATCCAAAATTGAGGTTCTTGAACTTGGAATTGACATAGTAGCTAAAAAAGCTTTCTTTTACTCCTTTGACATGATTCCTGCTTGATGATATCTTAGATAGCTTTCAAGACTTCATGACCACCCAGGCGTCCTTCTATGAAGCTGACCAGGGCTACAGGTTATAAGATCTCATTGATACGAAGGGTGTGCTTTACCTGACTGGTTGCAGAGATGTATTCAACAATTCCTTGGGTCTCCAGGGAAGGCAGCAGCTTCATGGCTGTAGCCTGGAGATATTTACAACATGTGTAGGGTTAAGGCTGGAAGCATGCCTTGGGGAGCACAACTGTAATCCTTTAATCAGATGTTTGGCTTCTCTTTAAGATAACATCTTCAACTGATTTAGAAAACCCCTCCTCTGCATTTAAAGGGAAAAACGAAGTAATGGCTTTCATTTAAGAGTCTAGTCTTACAAGATGATAAATGGCCGTTGTCAGCTTTACTTGACTTTGACTGCTAGATGATGCAGTTTCGGGTGGGTAGTAAAAGGGTGAAAAGAAGGTCAAACACCGTGTGGCCGTACAATGGCATCAGCTATGCAAATACATACTGTGAACCTTGTGGTTTCTCAAAGTTCTCATTTTCTTTTTATACCAAGATTTTAGTATTTTAATTTAGGTGTTCTGTTTTATTTAGTACAAAAAATAAAGAGCTATTCAAGATGAATCATAAAGCAAGCCTAAAATCGTTAACCCTTTCATTGCTAGTCTACATAGAGATTTTGCCACCACTAGTTGCCAATCAATTTGTAAGCATTTTGCACTATATGTGTTTCACTGTTATTTTTGCAGGGAGTTCAAGCTAAATGATTAATTGTGAACTTTGTAACACTGCATTTGTCTGTAATCAATACTTTGTACAGTGCTAGGTAAGATTTTCAGCAGGGTTTGGGCTTGAAATGTCTTGTTTGTAATTTTCTCAGTGTTTTCTAAATATTTTGGGCGAAATATGGTATAACAAATTTAAAAAAAAAATTTTTTTACATTTTGTAGTGTTTTTTAAAAAAATGTATGTTTTTTAAAGAAAATGATATTGCTTGTAAAAGCCCCATTTCTCCCAATTACAAAGGTACAACATATATATATATATGGGTAGACCCCCCCTTTCTTGTCTAGGAGACACTCCAATTTAAAGAGTGCTTTATGAGATTTTTAAATAAAAAACAACTAAATGCACCTTGCAGTTAACTCGTAATAACTATCAAGTGTTTAACCGAAAAAAAAATTAAAAAACAGCATTGGGTCCCCCCTTCTCTAGCAAAACTAGTACAGCCAGCAGCTATGTGGGCTGGTAAACCAGTGCGTGGACGACGAGCGGCCGGCCCCTAGCAATGAACCATACCAGCCAACATAGCCCCCAGAGGCATTAGGCTTCTGCACCCCCCTGACTTTTGGGAAAGCAGGTAATGGGGAGGGGGGTTTTGGAAAGTCATCCATTTGCTGGCAAGTGACTTGCCGGCCCCTCCTGCCCTTTAAACTGGTATAGGGGTGTCAAGGACCCCTTGCCATTTAACAAAGAGTTAAGTGTAAAAAAACACACACACGCTTGCAAATATCCCTTAATATAATAATATATATCATTTTCTTTCTACTTACCTCCTTCCATCACCAGGTGCTGTCCCAGCCCGCCCAAACCCTCCTGTGTTCAGCTGGAAGTGATTAATGTCCTCTGCCCCGCTCCCGGTTTCCGCTGCCTTTATAAACCGGTGGAGCGAGCTGACGTCATAGTGAAGCACAAGGCAGAGAATCAGTGTTCTCTGCCCACTGCAGAGCCTGGCTGGAAGATCAGGAGCCTGACGGTGGATGAGGAGACCCCTGGCGCTGGAACCTGGGCAGAGGTTAGCTTTTTTTTTTTTTTTTGGTCTAAACAGGGTAAAATACCAGCCACATAAAATTTGGCTGGCAGTTACTGGTCAGTAATTTTATGTGACTGTGCATTTAAAGGGTTCAATATAGGATTGCTAATTAGGCTGTCAAGGGTAAAAAAAACTGCCTTGCAGCAGGGAAAGCACAGAGAGTGCACCCTGTTACCCCTGCTCTCCACATGACAATTTAAGAAGCCCCTCTAGTTAAAAAGCAGTAAGAAATTGGGCAGACCTAAACTGGCCTGTGCTCCTTATGTTAGGTCTCTGCCAGATGCTATTGGCAAAGACACCTGTTATTTGATTTGCCTTTTTGCATATGCTGATTGTTCTAAAGGGTTCATTGGTTCCATACATTCCAAGTTGCTTTACAATGTATTATATTTGCTTGTATGTATACCGTACAGTTGTTCTAGTTGCATGTGTGATATGTATAATCATGTACAGACTGTATTGCTGTGATCATTTGGTTGTACCTTCTTCGGGGAGGCCGATTCATCAATAGCGCCAGGTAGCGACAGATGAGCGACTGAAGTATGGCGCTATGAGCGCCGCTAGCGTCAGCCGCGGGCGTTAGCGATTCGCTATAGCAGGCCTCCTCAGTCGCTACCTGGCGTTGTTGCGAACAACGCCTACATTGCTGAATATGATGTTGGCCCTCAGCTTTGTTGGCGCTGTCAGTCAGTGTGACCACGCTATTCTACACAGCGCCTGTTAGCTTTGCTGTGTCCTGCCCATCCAGTACCTTCTGAATAAAACACATTGCCACATTTGTTTTGAAATGTAAATATTTTTTTAATGTGTGTAAAAGGTAATTACATTCTACCAGATCTTCGAATATAAATGGAAAATAAAACATAATTAAACACATAGTCACAATTTTTTTAATTTTTATTTGTTACCTAAAAAGGAAATACAATTAAATCACCAATGAGAAAGAAAAGGAAAATAAAAACAGAACAGAGAAAGAAAAGGAAAATAAAAACAGAACAGAGAAAGAAAAGGAAAATAAAAACAGAACAGAGAAAGAAAAGGAAAATAAAAACAGAACAGAGAAAGAAAAGGAAAATAATAACAGAACAGAGAAAGAAAAGGAAAATAATAACAGAACAGAGAAAGAAAAGGAAAATAATAACAGAACAGAGAAAGAAAAGGAAAATAATAACAGAACAGAGAAAGAAAAGGAAAATAAAAACAGAACAGAGAAAGAAAAGGACAATAAAAACAGAACAGAGAAAGAAAAGGACAATAAAAACAGAACAGAGAAAGAAAAGGACAATAAAAACAGAACAGAGAAAGAAAAGGAAAATAAAAACAGAACAGAGAAAGAAAAGGAAAATAAAAACAGAACAGAGAAAGAAAAGGAAAATAAAAACAGAACAGAGAAAGAAAAGGAAAATAAAAACAGAACAGAGAAAGAAAAGGAAAATAAAAACAGAACAGAGAAAGAAAAGGAAAATAAAAACAGAACAGAGAAAGAAAAGGAAAATAAAAACAGAACAGAGAAAGAAAAGGAAAATAAAAACAGAACAGAGAAAGAAAAGGAAAATAAAAACAGAACAGAGAAAGAAAAGGAAAATAAAAACAGAACAGAGAAAGAAAAGGAAAATAAAAACAGAACAGAGAAAGAAAAGGAAAATAAAAACAGAACAGAGAAAGAAAAGGAAAATAAAAACAGAACAGAGAAAGAAAAGGACAATAATAACAGAACAGAGAAAGAAAAGGAAAATAAAAACAGAACAGAGAAAGAAAAGGAAAATGAAAATAGGAATTAGAATGTAAAGGAAACTTACAACCGAATTAAACACATAGCCACATGTATATATCTAATTTTTGTTTAATTTTTTCTCTTAAACTAAATTAAGAATAAAATATAAATGAAATAGAAAAAGAAAAGTCCTGCAGAAATGCAAAAGAAAAGAAAAGTCCAGTAAAGGTTTGTAAGAGGAATGTCCAGATCACGGTGCATCTCTTGGTGCCTGAAAAATTAAGAAAAGTGCAGTTAGTATATATCTTTATAGTTATTTTGTGCTTTATTTTAAAAAAATGCATAACTTGATAACCAACATTGGCGTCTTACACCCCCCTTAGAGTGGTTTGGGTCATCTTAAACCCCCCTTAGAGTGGTTTGGATCATCTGAAACACCCCTTAGAGTGGTTTGGGTCATCTTACACCCCCCCTTAGAGTGGTTTGGGTCATCTTAAACCCCCCTTAGAGTGGTTTGGGTCATCTGAAACACCCCTTAGAGTGGTTTGGGTCATCTTACACCCCCCCTTAGAGTGGTTTGGGTCATCTTAAACCCCCCTTAGAGTGGTTTGGGTCATCTTACACCCCCCCTTAGAGTGGTTTGGGTCATCTTAAACCCCCCTTAGAGTGGTTTGGGTCATCTTACACCCCCCCCTTAGAGTGGTTTGGGTCATCTTACACCCCCCCTTAGAGTGGTTTGGGTCATCTTAAACCCCCCTTAGAGTGGTTTGGGTCATCTGAAACACCCCTTAGAGTGGTTTGGGTCATCTTACACCCCCCCTTAGAGTGGTTTGGGTCATCTTAAACCCCCCCTTAGTGCGTTTGGTTGCTCTTTTGGATGGGAGGTCAAAGACATTTAAACAGGAGTGCAGTACTTGCATTAGAGTGAAGGGTAGTTAGCTTACCGCAAAATAAGAAGTGATCAGCCTTTCCCTTAGCTCATCGCCAGTCTGGGTGTCCTCACTTCTATCTGCGGGCAGGTTGGGGATTTCTGGCACCAGTGCTGTCTCCTCGGGGGCTTGGATTCGGTGACAAATGCAAATGTTGTGTAGCACACAGCAGGCAAGGATGATCTTGGAAACCTTCTGTGGGCTGTAGAGCATCTCTCCTCCTGGCCGTGCCAAACAAAGAAAGCGTGCTTTCAGCAGGCCGATGGTTCTTTCCACAATGCTTCTGGTCTTGCGATGCGCTGCATTGTAGCGTTCATGGGCAGAGGTCCGTGGGTTCCTGACCGGAGTCATGACCCACGTTCTCTGCCCATATCCCTTGTCCGCTGTAGAAAAAACACAAGGAGAGAGACAGCAATTAGTACTAGTACATGTTTTTGGGTGGTAGTTTGTTTAAAATTGCCTTACTAGGCCACATATTAGCAAAATACATAGACATGGTTAATTTATTACCCAGTAGCCAGCCAGCTGGCATTTCGTTGTTATCAAACTTCCGGCACAGGACTGTCCGCTGCAAGACGTAAGAATCGTGGCATGAGCCGGGGAACCCCGATCTCACCGCCCGCAGCTTCATCTCATGGTCACAGACCACCATGATGTTAAAGGAATGGAACTGCTTCCTGTTTCTGTAGGACAGCTCCTGTGCACGGGGAGGGCGGAAAGGGATATGTGTACCATCAACGCACCCTAGCACATTCGGGATCCCTCCCATCAGATAGAAAGCATGTTTTATTTTGGCAACCTCTTCCTCCTCCTCAGGAAACTTGATGTAAATTGGGATTAAATCACAAATTGCCAGAACTACCTGGATTAGGATGCGGCTCATAGTAGCCTGGCTTATCCCGCTGAGGAGGGCTGAGGTTGCCTGGAAGGTCCCTCGTGCCAACACATTAAGAGTGGCACACAGGCGTACTATGCCTGGAATGGAGTGAGTGCGTTTGGTGGATGGCTCGATTTTGGTCTTAATCTGATCATATAGGGACTGTAGTGCAGCACGATTCAGACGGAAGCGGCTCCTGATCTGCTCGTCACTTAAGTCCCATACTGAAAGGCGGATTGCAAAGGAGCGGGGTGCCCTAAGCCTCACAACACCCCGCTCCCTTTCCTCCTGCTCTTTCAGCATACACATACATCCATCCACCCAGACACCATACATCACCCTCTTATCCATCACACACACTAAAGATATATACAAAAACAAAAAAAAATAAAAAAAAACAATCACACACAACACACACACAAACAATCACACTACACACACACCCGCTACAATGCAGCTCACCACAAAACCAGAACTATAGTGGTCCAAACCACCAGCCTGCTGAAAACCAGCTTTCTAAGTTAAGCACAACCAAGAGGGGAGTTGCTGCACAGCCCACAAAAGGCCCCAAAATCAAGCCTTACTTGCTGTATGCTACACAAAATTTGCAGATGCCACCCAAACCAAGCTCCTAAAGAAACAGCACTGATGTCAGAAATCACCCAACAAGCCACAGAGAGTGAGGACAGAAACCAGACAGAGGCTCAAATGAGCTAAGGGAAGCGAGCACAGCACCACACCACAGCCTTTGCCACAGTGTAAGAATAGCAGAACCTAGTTCATTCCTTCCTTTTATACTTCATTTTCAAAAGTGACAGGTCCGCTTTGCCGCCTTTTGCGTCGCTCTGCTATTTCCGGGCGCCAATTAGCCGACCCAGGTGTGCGTAAAACAGAGTGCGCACGCGCACGCTAGTAGCGCTACTAGCGTACTTGAGCCGTAACGTGCGTGCATTAACGGACATGGGCCAAAAATCAGGTGGGGACCAATGAAAGTGAAGCTGTTGTTTTTTTAAATAGCCGTTAGGCTAAGCACATGTCACAAGGGTTGCAGATACATCAGTCCATTGTTGGATTTGGGTGTGTGTTGTTTGTTGATTGAGGTCTGTAATGAGTTAATTGGCTAACACACATGCTTCTGTCAGTGCAGTGGAGGTGTGCCTAGAAGGAACTGGGCTGTATGTGTGAATCAATTAAGTGGGCTGCTTTTGGATTGGCTGTTAGAGCACATAAAACCTGCCCAAGCCTAAGAGATTGCGATGCCATTCTGTAGTGTGCATGCGTGCTTGTGGGGTGTTGATTTGTGTGTGTGTGCAGCTACAGGATGGAGCCAAATACAGGACATCTGCCGGCCACAGCAGGCCCGAGTAGGAGTTTGGTGGGTGCTGTGCGCAGACCTCCCTTACGGAAAAGGGCACAGCCTGAAGGTGGGGCAGCACCCCAGGCTAAGCGCCCAGGTGCCAAGAGGGAGCCTGAATTTAATTTGGCTGAGAATAATCATCTTGTGCGCCTGACACTTGCGAAATGGGAGCTGCTTTTTGGCTCCCAAAGCAAGTCCATAGGCAAACAAGAAAGAAGCAAACTGTGGGATGCCATTGGTGTGGAGCTTAGTAGCACAGCTCAACACCCACGTAGTGGCCCATCCTGCAGGAAACGCTTCTACACTTTGCGAGGGGCCCTTATGAAAAAGATGAATCACGATCTTGATGTGGACAGTGGGTTCATCCAGGCTCCAAAGAGTACCTACAGGCCGTATGAGGAGATGCTGAAGGCCAAAATCCCACTGGCTCGGCTGCAGGGTGTGGATCCTGGGGATGACACCACCGGTTGGGCTGAAGGTACATATTTTCTGCCTTTTACAATAACCTAATGTTAATGTCTGTGATTAGCATTTTTACATTCTGACCAACTAACTGTAGGACCTTAGAAGTATTACATTATAGCTAAAACATTTGTAACTTTTCTGTCTGTTGCTTTATGCATAGGTGCACATGCTGCTGTCCGGGATGTGGCTCCGGACAACCAAGCTCCTGCCCTTCCAGCAACCTCAAGGCTACCCCAGTCTGCCATTGAAGGTATTTACCCATTATTTGTTTGCTGGTTTTTTGAAAAACAAATGGGTGTGGGAGCAGCTCAAGCAATAAAGGTTTGCCCTGTTGACTATTAATAATATGTGGGTGCGCCCTAATTGCACGCCCACTGTAACACTCACAGTCAGTAACTAACAAGGCCCTAACATGTGTAGATATGTAGGATGGCAGAGATGTGTAGCCATATATCGGCCTATCAATGTGTGAGCCACACTTGGCTTGATTAGTCAATATTAGTGAAAGAGCTGCTCACACACCTTAATGCAGGTTGTATTTTGGCACGCACATTAGCTATGGCTCAATGTTGGTTTTATTTTGCACTAGCTCCCATGCCCTTGGCCCCAGCATCTCCTCCGGATCCCACCTACTCTTTGGATGTCGGTAAGTGCATGTGTTCACCTTGCTTGATCCACTTTGACTCAAGTGCATGTGTCTCATTTGTCTTTTTTCTTTGTAGGCCAAGTGACTGGTTCATCTTTGGACCCCACTTCCGATGTTGCCGGTCAACAGGACCCTGTTGGTGTGTAGAGCAATACATAATGTATCCTTTATGCTGTTTAGGTAACACTGGTTCAATTTGGTTAGTCTACTAAGCTACATGTTTGCTTGGTAAACTTGAAGATGCCTCTTGGGAGTGCTGGTTGCCTCCCCAGGGTCAGTCTATTAGTTATTTTAGTGATAGCAATGTATATTTGCGGACATATTTTTAGGAAAACATTCACTGTAGTAGTTTGCTGAATCTTTAGACCCTTTTTTTTTTGGTTTTAGTTGACCCGAATATCGGAAGTGGCTGTCCAGAAAGGGCCCCTCAAGTTCCAGCTGCCAGAGATGAGGGTAAGTGGTTTTGCCTTGCTCTAGTATGTCTTTTGGCTCTAATGTTGTGCCACTTGCTTCTGGCAACTTGTGTGTCCACATCTATTTTCAAGGTCCAATCTCGAGTGAGGACCCCACTCCAGACATCTGGGATATTGCGGGTATGTTTAATTTAAGCAATGTTTATGATGAGATTTGCAGAAATTAGTGCGTCTTAGTCCTGTAACATACATGTTAACAATCTGAGTTTAACCAAGACCTTTGGTCTACTGTGTATTTTTTAAATTTTGAGAGGTATGACCTCGATAGCCTAACCAGGTTACATTAGAGTTTGGCCCACAGACCTACTAACCTGATTTTCCTGTTTAGCATTTGCCAACTTGGCCGACATCTCTGATGTTGATTCGCGACTCTCTGGCAGCGATACCTCGAGCCTACCTGGGCTGGAGGACACGCAGGTAACATGGCTGATGTAGACGACCTCTAAACCCATTGGCATATTCGTGGGTAGTGGAAGAAGCAACATGTAACATTTCATTTCATTGTTGTTTTGGCAGGAGGCGGAACCAGAACCCCAAGCTGGGACCTCTTCCCAAGTCCCATGTGGCCAAGCTTCAGAGGCTCAGACAAGGGTAAGTTGTCTAGTGAGTGTTTATGGTAACTTTTGGGAGGGGCATAGCTGCATTTGTTCCGTATGACTAAAATGTGGTTTACTATTTTTTTAGCCTACTACCACAGCAAGAGGAGGTGTGGCACCAACCAGTGCCGATTTCTACACACTAGGGGTCCGGATGCTGGAGGACTACAGTCGCCAACAGCCGCGTGATGGAACTAATGAGCGCATTGCGGCGTTGGAAAATCAGGTGCTGATGTGTCAGCAACAAAATGAGGGCCTGCAGCGCCAGGTGGACCAGTTAAGGCAAAACCTACAACAGAACCAGGACCTTGGGCGCCTTGCCAATGTTATTGAACAATCTGTACAGCGGCAGGAAGAGGCAATACAGCGCCAGGCAGAGGCAATACAGCGGCAGGACCAAACTTTGTTGTTGATACAACAGCTCATACAACAGCAGTCTATATTTTTTACTGCACTGTTGTCCCCCAACACCGCCCCTAGCAATGACTCCCAACCTCCCCGGCCACCCAGCCAAGAATATTAATTTTGTTTGTTTTGGTTTGTGTAAATATATTTGCTTAACCCACATCTAAATTGTGTTTTTCCTAAGACCTAGCTAATAACACAGTCAGGGATGAGTATCTTGATCTAGATATGTCAATGTATTTGTAAATTTAGGCCACACATTTGAGACCATAGCTTACTATGATTAACACATGAAATGGCTCCAAAGGTATGGCTAAATTGACACACAAATGGGTTTTGAGACAGTTAAACTATGCTTTGCAAGGCACCACACTGTAATGATGTTCATCAAAAAATTTAATTTTAAAAAAGGGCCAACAGGGCCAACATTGCCCAACAAAGGGCGTAAACAGGCCAGCCTTCCCCCCACCCTAACGACGCCGCCGGCGCCTCTTCTTGGCCAGCAGCATCAGCTTCAGGAGCCTGATCTCCCGCCACAGTCTGCGATGCTGGTTTTCACAAGCTGTAGAGATGTAGAAAAAAATATTTGTTAATAAATTGAATGTGACCTCAACAGACACAGATGTAGCAATGTAATGTCAGTGTGTCCAATTAGGTGACACTCACATTAACATTGTTGACCACTGTGCGCTTATTGGTTAACATGATATGAGTACTATTGACTGGCAGGAATGTGAACAACACATCCCAAGCATACATTTACTCTTAAAGTGTACCAACAGCCACCGGTGATCGGCCCTGGAATCTATCAGATTCCCGGCCTGATCACCTCCCTCCCCGCGGGACATCCAAGATCGGGATGTCCCTCGGGGTGAAACCCCCCCAACACCCCAAAATCCCTACCTCAGTAAAAAGGGACGCGCGGGAGGCGGAGGAAGAGCCACTTGGCCACGGCTTGTACGTTTGCTGGAGTAAAAGTGAGTTCAGGGGGTTGTCACACAGCGGTGACGATCAGGGGTGCCCCACCGTAGTGGACCAAGACCCAGGAAAGTCAAATTCCTGGTTGTTGTTCCACTTTAACTGTGGGGAAGCAAAGAAGGTATAAGTCCCAGTGTGTCCATTTTTGTGTTTAGTCACAGCCAAACCTCAGGGCCTAAGTCCTAACGAGTACACGAGTTTGCCCTATAATGTTAGAGGTCCAGACCTAATACGGCCCATTTGGTTGTGTCTAAGGCAAAAATAGTCTCTATGTGGCCAAATGAAGAATGTGAGGCAACAATCAAGCATGCAGACAGGCATGTTGGATTATTGTACAAACACATGGAATCTAGATGTGTGTGAAATTAACACATAGGTACATTTTAAATGTCTGCAGATGTGACTAGAAGACATAGGTTTCACAAGTCTTTAGGCATATGAAGTGGGATGTACTCACCATCGCAGCTGTGGCGGGGGCCCATGCTGCTGGCCGTCCCTGGAGCTGGGGTGGGGAGGAGGTTTTCTGGCTCCGTCTGCGTAGCAACATCTGTCAACAGAAAGCAAAAGACAAAAACACAATTAGTGGGCCAATGACACCTGACTATTTGACATCCATCTGGTTATTGAGTCTGAAAAATCAAAGGCTTGCATGGTTACATACAGGTTGTCCAAAATTAGCATATTTCCTGGTCCATGAGTTAATGTCAATTAGTTAGGGTTGCAACATGTATCCCTAAAGATAATGTGCTAATAACATAGACAGTGCTATGTAAAGGACTCATTAGCAGTTGATTGGCTAATGTTACTAGTGTGCCACATGTTTTAGCGTGAACAACTTAACCCAAGAAAAGAAATGAGAACAACCATCATGGTGTGGGCAGAAACATAGGGGTGGTTTCCAGTTGGCTAGCACTGTAGTGTGGTTTGTGATGTTAATGTACATTAGCAAACCAGCTTAGACAATGGACCAGGAAACGTGTGTGTTAAAAGTGTACCAAGACACAGGATTGTGATTATTCAGTGTAGTAGTCTACTTTGCCAGAGCAACACAATTTTAGTCCGCCACCGCCCCTGCCTTCCGCACCTCACTCCGCCAGTGTGTGCGCACACGCATGCCAGTAGGAAACAGAGCGCAGGCGCACACACATCTCGAGTGCCACACAGGAGGCAGGGACAATGGCTTCTGCCACCCCCAAAGAGGGAAGTAGTTTGTGGTGTTTGGTTGGGGGGGGGCCCTGGGTGAGGGATGTGATTTGGCAGGCAAGGCGCCATAATCCAAACAATATCAGCAAGGTTTGTGGGTCCACTTTAAGGAATGACATAAAGTCCCAAATGTACTAGGTTCAAACATACACTTACCACGACTATGCCCGAGGAGGATTTGACGCCAAAAATCCATGGAGGTGCCGCCTATATGATGCCCTGCAAATTACAGAGGAATGGCAAGGGCTAAGCACAAATGGTCAGATGAAACCTGGCACAGACTAACAATTAAAACATGTAAACTCACCAGGGGATGAAGCGCCACTTGAAGCCCAGGGAGGGCTCTGAGGAGGAGGCGGGGAGCCTCGGCTCCTCACACTCTGCTCAGAAGATCCACCAGGCAAAGGGCCACCCTCCTCCCTCTCACTCCCTGCTTGAGAGTGGCCCCTTGCCTGGTGCGAGTCCTCAGCCTCAGAGTGTGAGGAGCTGAGGCTTGATCCAGCCTGCCCCCCAGCAGCACACTCCTCTGGGGCGTCATCCCCTTCCTCCCCTGGGTCCTCTAAATAGGACCCGCGGGAGGGACCCTCCCCCGATGACTCCCCCGAGTCCGCCTGCCTGGTTCGGGGGAGGAATCCCTTCCCACGTTTCCCCAGGGGAGGACGCTTATCTGTGTGGAGGGGGTGAAAGCAAATAATTAATATAAAAAGCAAAAAAGGACACAGCTTAGCAGATGATTGTGCACAAAGGCCAAAAAGAACATAAGCTTTCACTTACCTGATGCGTAGGCATCATATAGGCGGTACACGCCTTCTGGGTCCCGGCGCTTAAAATCTGACCATTTCTGTTGAATAGCCCGGATGGTCAGGTTGGTCTTGAAGCGCCGGGACACAGTGGCCTTCACCTCCATGGCAAGGCGTTTTTTTGCTCCTCGGGCATAGTCGTATTCGGCCAGGCAGAAGTCCTATGAAAAAATTACAAACAAAAAAAAAAAAAAATCACAACATGACCTCAGAACAATGTCATAAACAGTTCTACAGAGACAAGATCAAAGTGGATCCACACCCAGGATTTACATTAGTCTGTGTTTGTGTGCACTTTTTTGGGCCACAACTATTGTGGGTGGCCCACTGTCTGCAACCCCCTTTGAAGGGCCCAAATACACAGCTGAGGACACTCCCACGTCACTCCGCAAGCCAAATACAGCGGTCCACGCCGGTGTGGTATGCGCAACCAAGGACCTTGGGAGGTGCATACCAGCTCAGCTGCATCTGCACGGCAAAGTACGCATGTGGCGTTTGACTCTAACAGGGAGTGCGCCTGCACACCAATTGAAAATATGTATGGCGCAGGGGTACACCCTGCTAGAGGTAAGCGCAATAGGCATCCGCAACTCACACATGCACAGATGGGAGGGGCCATAGATAATTTTTGGGGGCCTCCAGGGGGGGGGGGGGCATCCAAGCAGGACATCCACAATGGGGATGCCCCATGTGGAGTGTACAATTTTGGACTAAAAACAAAAAAAAAAACAGCCCCTATCCACCCTGTGTGTTTAGACATTTTTAAACTAAAAATACAAAACTAAAATACTCACTTTAACTACCTGGCCATTGACCCGGCTATCCACCCGGGTGCGCCTTTGTTTTGGGGGCACAGGAGGGGAATGGGTGGGAGGGGTGGTATTTGGGGAAGGTGAGGTAGGTGGGGGATGTGGGGGAGGGGTGGTGGGGCCGGAATCTGAGGAGGAGCTGGGGAGGCGCATTACTCTCCGTTTGGGAGCCATATTGGAAACGCTAAGGAGGAAACAGGAACCGGAAATGACGCTAGCGACATGAGACATAAAAAACAAACCAAAACAAAAATACGCACCGCGCCCCAGCAACAAGCTAATATCAGCTATGTGCAAGCTAAGTGGCGGAAAAACATTAAAATGACGCAGAAAAACAAGCTATTGGCATAAGCGCAAGACAGTTTTACCTTAAGGTGGCGTTGAAACGCAAAGGAGGATCCCGGAACCGGATATGACGCAAACAACTGTGCTTCCAAACAAAAAAAAAAAACATGCGCGCAGCAGGGACAAGCTAATATCAGCTATGTGCAAGCTAAATGGCGGAAAAACATTAAAATGACGCTGAAAAACAAGCTATTGGCATAAGCGCAAGACAGTTTTACCTTAAGGTGGCGTTGAAACGCAAAGGAGGATCCCGGAACCGGATATGACGCAAGCAACTGTGCTTCCAAACAAAAAAAAAAAAAACATGCGCGCAGCAGGGACAAGCTAATATCAGCTATGTGCAAGCTAAATGGCGGAAAAACAATAAAATGACGCTGAAAAACAAGCTAGGGCCCACGGCGCCACAAATTATTAGCTTGATTTAGCACGGGGGTTCTACATACTGGAATGCATAGGTCCTTCTAAAGCATACACCGTTGTGCTTACATATACAAATCTTATTCCTTCACAAAGTCATCACACAATCAAACTAGACAACTAACTGAAAATGTGGCACACGTGAGAATGCATAACGGGTTGTTATGAGCTGGTACGACTGAATGTTAATCCTGCAATATGTGGCCAGGCACGCTCACAACTACAGTGTATTCATTAACAACGACTGGGGTCGCGGGAAGTGAATTCCTTGCAAATGGCAGAAGGGCACATGTATGAACAGCACAGCGCCGCACAACGCCGCGCAGCGAGGCACAGCGACGCTCGCGCCGCCACATAGCGAATTAAAACAGCGACTGCACAAACACTGACCAACACAGATTCATCAAGGACAGGGCTGCCGAATAGCTTGGGCGCTGACAATTTCGAAGAGCGAACGTGACCGCCCAACCTGACAGGCTACAAAATAGCTTTACAAGCCCCGTTTGTGTGGAAAACCAGCGCTTTTGAGGCCAATGAGTTTGGGTGGAGGAGATGCAATTCCCATGTCACTCACAACATTACATTGTGAAAAAAAAAAAAAAAAAAAAAAAACAGAAATAACCAGCTAGATTCATAAAACATATCAATATAAACATGTGTTGAATTTTGTCCAAAAGCAAAAAACCCCCTAACCACTAAGAACAATCATTGCAGCGTCTGCCATTGAAATGTATGGGAGAGCGGCAGGTAGCGCCAGGTAATACGTGTCGCTGTGAAGGAATTTGCAGCGGCGCTGTTCGGTCCAGCCGGCTTCATGATGAATGCCGCGCTAGCCGTCGCTCTCGCCGGCGCTAGCCTCATTTAGCTTGATAAATGCGTCATTGTGACCGCCGCCGGGCGTACTTGAGTCGGTAGGCGCCGTTAGCTGCCGCTACCTGGCGCTCGTCAGACACTACCTGGCGCTATCGCTTGATGAATAAGGGCCTTAAGTGTTTTTGTCTGTTTTTATTTTACCACATCCCTTAAATAACAGGTTAGCATGACCACACGTTTACATTACTGAGTTTTTGCAAAATAGTTATTTGTTATACCCCCCTCCCCCGTCGTGTGTAAGGGTGGCAGAACATTCCTGCCCCCCCCCCGCTTGTACCCCATGTGACCATTATTCAGAGCCAATGGGGCCATAATTTGCAGTAACATTTGTTCCCAGAACTGCCCACATCCCCATCCAACAACCACACACTGGCCTGCATTGCTTACTGTCTTGGATTCAAAATCCCACACAGGTTTAAGGCCTGTGCCGGAACAACATGTATGTTCCATAGGCTCCAGTGATCCAGCTGTATATGTCCTGAGACCTCGTCTACCCCGTCTTGCATTCTTCTCTGGTTCTGCATCTAGTTCCTGCTGAAGCTATTGTTCCTGCAATCCTCACCTTAACCTTCAGATCCTGCTCTGCAGTTCAGTCAAGTTCATCCAGGAATCCTACCGTGAGCCATCCTCCTTCGCCAGGCAAGTATGCCTATCTGCTGTTTACTGTCGGCATACTTCTGTCCTGGAAACCCTGTTTTTGCGACCTAGGAACACCTTCTTCACCAACATATCCCCATCAACTGGGTCAGTACTTCAGAGGCCCTGGCTGCACCCCAGAAGACTCACCAACTCAATGATTCATTGTGAACTCTGTAACACTGCATTTGTAATAGTTTTTGTACCGTATGTTCTTTCCTGTCTGTAATCAATACTTTGTACAGCGCTAGTTAAGATTTTCAGCAGGGTTTGGGCTTGAAATGTCTTGTTTGTAATTTTCTCAGTGTTTTCTAAATATTTTGGGCGAAATATGGTATAAAAAATGTAAAAAAAACATTTTGTAGTGTTTTTTAAAAAAATGTAAGTTTTTTAAAGAAAATTATATTGCTTGTAAAAGCCCCATTTCTCCCAATTACAAAGGTACAACATATATATATATGGGTAGACCCCCCTTTCTTGTCTAGGAGACACCCCAATTTAAAGAGTGCTTTGTGAGATTTTTAAATAAAAAAACAACTAAATGCACCTTGCAGTTAACTCGTAATAACTATCAAGTGTTTAACCATAAAAAAAAATAAAAAAACAGCATTGGGTCCCCCCTTCTCTAGCAAAACTAGTACAGCCAGCAGCTATGTGGGCTGGCTGCACCCCAGAAGACTCACCAACTCAGTCAGAGGACAGTGGATCCACTTCACCAGTTGTGACTGTAAATAAGGTAAAAGTTGGGTCAGACAGGGGTCCTTTTTTATGTTTCAATATTTTTATTAGGTTTTCAACAATACAGGTATGCAAGACATATAGCTTAAGAAAAAGGCGGAGTAAGGGAAGTACAACATACTTGGTGCAAGCAATACAATTTGCAACATGCCCCGATCTATTTTTGGGACCGTACAGGCCGCGGGAACCTCCGGTACCGCAACATGCACTATCGCCTACACACCTATTATCTTGTGACCTTTATGTTGGATGTAATGAGGTGTGCCTTGGACTATCGAACATAGCCACGTTCATAGACAGGGAGAGACAGCTGAAAACATTTAGAACCATAAGATTACAAAAAATAGGAAGAAAAGGACCAGGTTCGGGGGATCAAGGTAGAGAAGGAAGGGATATTAGAGAGGGGGATAAGGGGGGAGTGGGCCAGAGAGGGGTTTGTTCAGGAGTCCTTTTTTTATGGATGAGGCCTTGGGCAATTGCCCTGTTTGCCCTCCCTTAAACTTCCTGTCCAGACACACTCTAACTTCCTCCCCTCCTTATTCCGCTTGGAAACAATGTATAATTAACCATTTAAAGCATATCAAAATCTCATGATATATGAATATCTTGTGTTTTCTAAGCAGAGAGGCTTTTTTCACCTCAATTCAAAATGTATGATTATATTTGAATACCTTATGTATTCTAGGTGAAGCAGCGTTCCTCACTTTAGTTTCTGGGCATGTCTGGGTGGGGAAGAGCATATTATGCTCATCATTATGAGTTATGTGCATGTTCTGCTGTGGTTAAAGACAGCTGTGGGGCCAATGTGGCATGCAGTGGCTGCTCAAGCTGAGAACATCCAAGCAACCAAGTGGCTGTTAGACCCTTTTTTATGGTCCCGAAGGAACTACATTAGAGCCCTGCTACGGCTTTTACCCTGTGATGCAGGAAATGGAGGAGAGGCACATGCAGGTGAGCTGCTTGCTGCCCTATTATTGCTGTTGGGTGTTGCTGGTTATGCCCCTAGTGGTCATCGACAAAAGGAACACAGAATAGTGAGGCTTTTGCCTGTTTTCAGTCGTAAATATATTACTGCTACATTATTTAAGCTTTTGTCAGGTTCGTCTTATTTCTGTAAAACAGGTGTTATCTGAAACCATCTCATCCAATGCAGTACCTTGTAAAAAAATATATATGATCCTTTCATAATTGATTTTGCCAAATGTCAGATCCTCCCGTATGCAATCAACCCAGCCATAACTTAACAGAATCCAAGGCCAAAAGGGAAAAAACACCTGTTCATACATATTTTTTTAATCAAATAAAGTAAGAAGATATTACTTTGATTCATTGTCATCTTATAAAATAAGCTGTATTTTGTGGGAAAACAGCTGGTATTTTCAAATTCCACATTGATAAATACACCCTTAAATCTTGACTGTTCCACGGATGCCCAGGGTGCTAATGTGTCACTGTCATAGGAGTTGATTAAAAACTAGCTTTGTTCTTGTACATATCACAAAATAGCATTTTTATATCTGCCATATGGATGGTACACTCTCAGCTAAATTTACATTGTGGAATCTTAATTTAGCCCATGCTGATCCCCTAGAGAAATGCAACTTAGAAGCAAAATTCGAAATCCCCGAGATCCAGTGTATGCTTGGAGTGGCAGGATGCGACGATTGGCAAAGTGTGTCCCGGGTGCTCTGGTATTGTCTGACCCGTGGCTGAATAGAGAATGTCTGAGCCCGCAGCAATTAGGGCGGATGGGATGGATATGCAGAATCTTATTCAACATTCCCTGCTTTCAGCAGCAGAAAGTCAGAAAAGATGGGAGGAAAATACATTGTCATCAGAAGCCATAATAATTACGTGTCAAGTATAATTACAGCTCTGAGGGGTAACCCGTCTAATCCTAAGTGACAGCAGAAAGTGTTTTTGCAGGAGAAGATGCAGAACGGGGTGAAATCAGATACAAAAAATGTTCATCTTGCTCTATTTCTGGATGTGCCGAAGAAACACAAGCCTCTTAGCTTCTATTTGTAATGCACACAACTTTCTCTGCAGGAAGATGTTATTTCACCCTAGATACATCCCCCTACATCTTCCCCGCCATTGCACGTCGATGGCAAAGCATTCTGGGACATAATGACCTTGTTTTGACAATAGCTAGACCATCATCTGCAGGTTTACACAATGCTAATTACTTGCTTCTCTTGTGCCTAACTATTCTTTGACTTGATTCACTCTTGACGTGTTGTGTCTAATGTGAAGCATTAACCCTGATACAACCAAATAGTAAAGTCACTGCACAAACATAATTATGGATGGGAGGCCGAGACAACGGGAAGTGACAGGTCAGATGCAACCTGTGCTGGAAATGAAGGCAGCTAGGTCAGTCACGTAATGATTGCTGCATTGTTACATAGGTATGGATTCTGGGAAAAGATACCTGTCTATAAAATTCAACTAAAAAAAAGGAGGGAAAAAAAACAAATACTCCCCCCCACTAATGATAAGATTTAGACATTGAACAATATTTTTGTAATGGGTATTGGCAAAGTGGAATGTCAAGGCTCTATAAGCGATAGGGGGCACCCACCTGAGATCAGGACGAGATTATATTTGATTATTAAGTGTTCTTGCATGGCAAGATTACTTATTGTTCTTGCTGATATATTATTAAGTGTTCTTGTATGGCAAGATCACTTATTGTTCTTGCTGATATATTATTCCATCATATTTTGCACTGTAACTCCTCCCACAGTTTTTACACTACATAGACCATAATATACCAAAACGTGTGGATCGTTCCCGAATGGTGTGCTATTACTTTGTGGAACATTTTGCCAAACGTTTTCCAAAATATTGGCGTTTTTCTGGCGCAATTTTCCCCTAGGAATGAATGGGAGGAATGTTCAAAACTAGAGTGGGAGATGAGTGTGAAGTGAAAAATCAGGACATGATTTCTAAACTGCGACCTCTCCCTCATTTTTAATCCCACCTACACAAATCTTATATCAACACGTTCAGCTATCCCTGCTGCCGCTAAAAGTGTCCAAGGCTAAGTCATAGCCCTAACAGTTTTCACAATATGACCTTTTGTTTGCAACTCACACCTCCTATTGACATTCATTGAAACACCACTCTAGACACCACAAATTTGAATGGCAATTTCTAAACTGTGACTGTGCCTTCATTTTTAATATTTCAGAGACATGCTATATAACATTGTAGGCCTAGCTCTTGTGATTCTTACAATATAAAGCTCTTTGCTATAGGATGTATACTTTTTAAGCTACAGCCTGGCTCGTTACATTCATTTTACAGCTGCTCCCCCCACACAGCCAGTCTCAGGAAAACTCCCCATGAAAACATGTTATGGAAAACAGGTTAGACAAATTACATAGCCTGTCATTTAGCAAGATAGAAATACTTCATCATTTAATGCCTACTATCTTTACTCACTCCAAACAATCCATATAGTTACTCTGCCCAGTCAAACCTTTCCACAGTTACTCCAGCCCCTCCAACCACACAACAGTTACTCAAGTCACTCCACCCAGTTACTGTTAATAGGTAGTGCCGCCCCTGGCTGTTTTTTTGTTTGGTTTTTAGAAATGTATGTTTTAATGTAACTGTTAAGCACTTTGAGCAACAACATTGCAAATAAATGTGCTATATAAATAAATAAAAGTTGAAATGCATTTCTCACTCTATGAAGCCTGCCATGTGCACTCTTTAAATTTGATCAATCAATTGGTTAATTTAGTGCTTACTATCTTTACTCACTCAAAACAATCCTTAAAGTTACTCTGCCTACTCCATATAGTTACTCTGCTCAGTCAAACCTTTCCACAGTTACTCCAGCGACTCCAACCACACAACAGTTACTCAAATCCCTCCACCCAGTTACTCTGCCCGCTCCAGTTGTAGAGAACTGGTGGAGGCAAGAACACTTCATGCAATTTCCCCGGAAATTGCACTTTGTCTAGTTATTATTATTATTGTTTATTTATATAGCGACATCTTCTTCCGGAGCACTTTACAAGGTATAATGCAATGGAACACCTGCTCTGGGATGTCACAGCTCAAGGGCCCCTGGCTTCCAGCATTATTATAACCTATGAGTGCATAACCGCAGCCGAGTATAGGGAGGGAACGCCAGGCACTCCCCCACTTAGCGGACCTAAGCTGAATTTCTTCTTTATAAAGCAGTCATTAGTGGCTTTGTCTTTATTCTGCCCCACCCTTTGCTTTGATAAGATGTGCTTCTGCGTGTGATGTCATTCGGAAGCTGCATCAGTGGTGCTCAATGAAACGGCACAGTATTTATGTGGAATGGTGTGCTGTAGTCTGGTTTGTTATATCTTTGGTTGTGGGATGAAACAGTGGGGGATTGGGAAGCATGCAGTGGAAAGTGTAATGTTGGTGGGGGAGCCCCCATGAAATAACTGCGAGGAGAAGGCTTGGTGGGTAAAAGTTTGCCTGTTTGCCAATAATACAAAGGTATTTAATAGGGTGGATATTCCTGGAAGTGTCTGCAACATGGAAAATGGCTTTACCGGATGAATGGTCATAGAAACATAGAAACATAGAAGGTTGACGGCACAAGGAGACCATACGGTCCATCTAGTCTGCCCTTATGTGTATACTGTATGTTCTCTTTATCTTAGGATAGATGTGTGCTTATCCCAGGCATGTTTAAATTCAGTGACTGTTGATTTTTCAACTACCTCTGCTGGAAGTTTGTTCCAAGCATCTACTACTCTTTCTGTAAAATAATATTTTCTAACATTGCTCCTGATCTTCCCCCCGACTAGCTTCAGGTTGTGCCCCCTTGCTCTATCATTAAGCTTCTTCTTAAAAACACTTCCCTCCTGAACATTATTCAATCCTTTCACATATTTAAAGGTCTCAATCATGTCCCCCCTCTCCCTTCTTTCCTCCAGACTGTACAAATTAAGTTCTTTAAGTCTCTCCTGATAAGTTTTAAGTTTAAGTCCTTCCACCATTTTCGTTGCCCGCCTTTGGACCCGTTCTATTTGAATAATGTCTTTTTGCAGGTAAGGTCTCCAGAACTGCACACAGTATTCTAGCTGTGGCCTTACCAGGGCTCTATACAGCGGCATCACAACCTCCCTCTTCCTACTGGTGATGCCTCGAGCTATGCAGCCGAGCATCCTGCTTGCTTTTCCCACTGCCTGGCTACACTGTCCACTCATCTTGCAGCTATCAGTAATCAGTACCCCTAAATCTCTCTCCTCCGAGGTCCTGGATAATACAGTGCTGCCCATACGGTACTCAGAGCAGGGATTCCTTCTACCCAAGTGCATGATTTTACATTTAGAGACATTAAACTCTAGTTTCCACAGTTTTGACCATCTATCCAGTAAAGCTAAATCATTTTCCATGTTGCAGACACCTCCAGGAATATCCACCCTATTACTAACCTTTGTATCATCAGCAAACAGACAAACTTTTCCTACCAAGCCTTCTCCTATGTCACTTACAAATATATTAAACTAGAGTTCACTGTCTCTAAATGTAAAATCATGCACCTGGGTAGAAGGAATCCCCTCTCTGAGAATCTTATGGACGTTAGTTACCTTAGCCAGAGGGATTTAGGGATAGTGATTACTGAAAGCTAAAAGATAAATGGGCAGTGTAACCGGGCAATGGGAAAAAAAGCAGGATTCTCAGCTGCATAGCTCGAGGCATCACTAGTAGAAAGAGATTGTGATGTCTCTGTATAGAACACTGTACAGCTGGTGCCCAGTTCTGGTCACATCACCTGCAAAAATACATTTTTCAAATGGGGTCCAAAGGCAGGCTAAAAAAATGGCAGAAGTATTTAAACCTAAGACCTACCTGGAGAGACTTAAATAACTTAACTTGTACAGTCTGGATATAAGCCAGGCAAGAGGAGATGCAACTGAGTCCTTTAAATATGTGAAATAATTGAATAAGGTTTAAGAGGGAAGTGTCTTAAGACAAAACTTAATGATGGAACAAGGGGGCACAACCTGAAGCTAGTGGAGCGAAGATCAGTAAATACTATTTTACTTTTTTATTTAATTATTTTTATTATTTTACCTATTATTTTATTTATTTTAAAGAGTAGTAGATGCTTGGAACAAAGTTCCAGCAGAGGTGGTGAGAAAATCAACAGTAAGCAAATGTAAACATGCCTGAGATAAGCATATATCTATTTGTAAATAAAAAGAACATACACACATAAGGGCAGACAGGATGGATCATTTTCGGTCTCCTTCTGCCTTTTTTTCTATACAGAGGGAACATGCTTAGCCAGTGACTGGCAATTCCCCATGTTTCAGTAAATGGAGTGATGCACTATATTCACAGTGGTGGTGGAAGGCCCATCCACCTGTTTGCTAGGGAATGATGGATGGGCCCCAAAGAATTGTGCCTGTCATGGGACGGGTCTTTTAAAAGTAGTAACTGTATCTACTTGAACTTCTTCTAAATCAGATTAGATTTAAAGTTGAATCTGTCCACAATTTTGGCTTGGTTCAGCCAGAGTTAATGCCAATCATTTATCTTTAGATGACAGGGTAACATACAAACGTCCCCCTATAACTATAGCAAAACACCTTAATATAGTACTAGAGATCCCCTTTAACAAAATAGTGTATTTATTTTCCAGAAATTCTAATAAGTTTGTAGAGAAATATAAAGCTTTAGGATTATAAAAGGTACATACATAGTTTCACCAGGCATTCACCCTATAAGCTTCATAAATGTTCTAAAAAAAAAGCCGGTCTGCGGGAAAATCCCACAACAATAAAATCAGCTCGTAAAAATACCTTTTTACGCCCTACTCATTCAACTAGCAGGCTGATTCATTACTAGCGCCAGGTATCGGCAGATGAGCGTCTGTACAGAGGCGCTAAGAGCGACCGCTAGTATATGCTGTGATCGGCTATAGGGCGCTGTAATAGAGCGCCTCAGTCGCTGTAGTAACCTGGCAGGCATTGATGAATGAGATGTACGTTGGGCGTTCTAACAACGGTACAGTGTTGCAGGGAGCGAAAGGTAGCACCAACTCAGTGCAACCGATTCTCAGCGACTCACAGAGCACAGAGAGCCAGCGCACTGGATCTGGTCGCTATAGCATAGAGCGCCAGACGCTGTGTGATTAAAGTCTGTTTTTGAACACATATCCACCTGTAACAAAGCCAAAACACATGGAATTAAATTGTTGTAACATTGTGACATTAATACTTTAACCCTTTAAATGCCAAGCACGTAGTTTCTACGTGGTTGCCTCTCCTACCGTTAAGTGCCAAGCACGTAGAAACTACGTGCCTGGCATTTCCCACAAACAGTTAAAAAGATAGAAAAAAAAAACACTTACCTCCGGTATCCCCGTGAAGCTTGGGGTCCCCTCTTCCTGCGGGGGGCATCCGATCGCCCCCCCGTCGTCCTCCGTCTTAAGGGGGGGGCCCAAAACCAGCCGCCCCCCCCCCGTTTCCAGCGCTGACATCGGCGCTGTAAAAAAAAAAAAAAAAAAACAAACTGTCATTTACTCACCTCCGCGCCCGAGCCTTCTGTCCGGGTCTCCTCTTCACCAGGGGGGGGGTCCGATCCCCCCCCTGGGCTGCGCAGTCTTCAGGTGAGGACCCTCTTCCGGGTCCTCACCTCTTGTAATGGCGGCGATGGCCCGCGCCGCTTAGCTCCGCCCATTGTGGGAGGAGCGGGATGACGTCATCCCGCTCCTCCTATACCCCCTCCGAGCTCCGGCATCTGTCAGATGCCGGTGGTGATCGGAGCAGGGCGGGTGTCAGGTGAGGAGGCTCCGATCGGAGCCCCCTCGCCTGTCACCCGCCCTGCGCCGATCACCACCGGCATCTGTCAGTGACAGCGGCGCGGGACAGACAGCGGCGAGGGACGTCGGATCGGAGGTGAGTATAGTGTAAAATAAGAAAAATAAAGATTTTTTTTCTCTGTGTCTGTGTGATTTTTTACTATTAACCCCTTGTGAACTGGTAAGGGGTCCATGACCCCTATACCAGTTCACAAGGCTGGGGGGATGGCAAGCCACCTGCGCTAGCGGGTGGCTTGCCATTAACCCCCGGCACCCCCATTACCTGCCTCCCCAAAGGCCAGGGGGGGGGCAGAAGAGCCCGGGCCCACATGGGCTATGTGGGCTCGTAGGCTGCAGGGTGGGGGGGCCACAAAAGCTGCCCCCCCCCCTCTGTGCCTACAAGCCCCCATAGCTGGTCCCGGGCTGGTTACTTTGGGTAAGGGGGACCCCACATCAATTTTTTTTTTGATTTTTAAGGGTTTTTAACCCTTAAAAATCAAAAAAAAAATGGGGTCTCCCTCCCCTGGGAGGGGGGACCCTATGTCATTTTTGTTCTCGATTTAACCCTTTGTAGTGTGGATGGTAGTTGTATTTTTTTTGTGAATGTTATAAAATACTTGTTTCAGTTAGGGGGGGTCTCCTGGGCAGGAACAGGGGGCTACCGATAAATATGTGGTACCGTTCTAATCGGTAGAAATGGGGCTTTCACATGCAATATGATTTTCCTTAATAAAATACATTTTTTATTTAAAATAAAGGAGTCAATTTTTTTAAAACATTTTTTATTTATTTATTTATTATTTTTACTTAATAATATTGTAAAAAAAAAAAAAATTTACAAACAAGACATTTCATGTTAAAGCCTAAACTCTGCTGCAAAAAAATATATATATAATTTTCCTGAAAGTTCCAGCAAAAATGGCGCAAAACATGACGCAAAATGGGGAAAAATGGCCTGTCAACAGAGGGTGACAAAATCTCAAGTAGGCTGGCAATTAAAAGGGTTAATAGTACCTCTGCATGTTGGGTATTGTTCTGTTCGGGGGACCTTGCGCTTTCAGACTTAGCTTGTTTTTTCTGGTTTGCATATTTATATTTTAGGAAAAGGTGTTTTTTATTCAGCTTTTTTATAAATTTTTTAGGGAAACCCTGCGCAAACAAAGAATTCTTTGAGGGATTACTTCCAGAAAGATGAGCCCACTACAACAAGCTGGGTACCCTTAGAAAGCTTAACGTGTGTACTTTCAGGGAATATATGGTTTATGGGGGATATTCCAAATGTCAAGGGTTGTTTTGGTTGAAAAATCGCAAGGTGCGCACTTTGTCTGCAGAGCTGAAATTTTCAAGTAAAATTACCGTTATGCGCATGCTTTACTTTGGGGTGTTTGGCAACTCTTCCCTTGACAGAACCTATGCATGTTGGGTATTGTTCTGTTCGGGGGATATTGCGTTTTCAGATTAAACTTGTTTTTTCTTGTTTGTATATAGTTTTTTTAGGAAAATGTGGCTTTGATTCTGCTTTTTTATCCTTTTTTAGGGAAACTCTTTGCAACCAAAGAATCCATTGAGGGATTACTTCCAGAAAACTATGGCCACATCAACAAGCCTGGTACGCCTAGAAAGCCTGAGGTGTGTACTTCCAGAGAATATATAGTTTGTTGGGGGTATTTCAAATGTAAAGGGTTGTTTTTCTGGAAAAACTGCAAGGTGCGCATATTGCGTAGCACAGTTGTATTTTATCTGAAAATCCCCTAAAGCGCTGTTTCAGTTTGGGGGAGTCTCCTGGGCAGGAAAGGGTGTCTACCTATACATATGTGGTACCGCTGTAACCGGGAGAAATTGGGATTTCACACGCAATAAGATTTCATTGACAAACTTACATTTTTTATTACAAAAAAAACTACAATATGTAAAAATTTTTTTTTTTTTTTTTTTTTGCACATATTTAACCAAAAATATTGAGAATACACCTAAAAAATGACAAACAAGACATTTCATGTTAAAGCCCAGACTCTGCTGAAAAAAACAATATATCATTTTCCTGGGAAATCCCTGGAAATCCCTTCAAAAATCACATTTGAACATGGGGAGCGCAAAATAGTGCAAAATGGTCTGGCAACAGAGTGTGACAAAAACTCCAGGTAGGCTGGCACTTAAAGGGTTAATGCCAGACCTGTCATGACAATTCTGCATAAAAATATAAAAAATCAAAAATGTTTTTAAAAAAATGACTTTTTCTAGGCCAGGAGAGGTGGCACAATGATTTGATAAAAAAAATAAAAAATAAAAAAATAAAACTTTTTTAAACAGAAGAAAAGGAACGTCCATTGAAATGTATGGGAGAGCGACAGGTAGCAACAGGTAAGACCTGGCGCGCTGGAAGCTATACGCTGAGCCGCCTGTAATGATGAATCATATGCTACATGGCGCTGTTAGAGTCGCTCACCAGAATCGCTTTCATAAATGTGGTTTTGCGTACAGCGCCCAGCGTTCACCAGGCGCTGCCTGGCGCTACGAGGCGCTACCTGGCGCTATCCCTTGATGAATAAACCCCTAGGTATACAGTATATTATTATAAACTGCAGTCATATTACTTGAGATCTTAAAGTGGACCAACAGTCTTACTCCTGAATTATTGTCAGCACTTTTGCTCTTGCGTCCACTTAAAGCTGAAACGCTGTGTCGCTGAGTTTCTCCTGGTTGCGGCCATCCTGGAGCACCCGGGAGTCTTCTTCACTTCCCGGCATGCCAGCCATGCTGCTGCCTGGACTTGCAAAGCAGCAGGAAGCTAAACAGAATTTCCTCCTTGCAGGTTACTGGCAGGTCCATAGGAAGCCATTAAGAGGGCCACAACAGGAGGTAAGTTAATTTTTATGTGTAGCAATCTGAATTTCTCTTGCATGTGAGCACTGTTTCTTGTACGGTGTTGGTCTGATTTAGGTTTATATCCTCAAACCACCTATGATTCAAATGTGAATCTTCAATGACCCCTATATACCCATATTATATTCACCAAAATGATGTTTACCATAGCTTCTAATTAATTACTAGAGTTTAAAGGGGGATTCTTCTTTACCTTTAAAAAAAATCAGTATTTTGATAAAAAGGAACTCAATGTTTTAAAGTTAAAGGGGGATTTGTTAAAGAAGATAAAGAGGTATTCTTCTTTAACTGTAAAAAAAACATTACTTAGCTTAAGGGGACTACTGGCATATATTAGATAAATGTTTCTCACTTGTGTGATAGTCTTCTCATGCAGTTTGGAGACATTTGACTGCTTTAACTGCTTTTTGGAGACCAGAACACACCAACAAAATTGTCTAGTTGCACATGACTGGACTAAGGCCAGAGGGGCACCCCAATTTCCCTCCCCCTCCCAAGCATACCCCCCCCCCCCCCCCCCCCCGCACACCCAGTTTTCTTAACTTTTTTTCCGGCCTCCCATCTGAAAAAATTGAGTGCTGCTAATCACATGATCTGTATTTTACTTTGGCAGCCAAAATCGCCAAGGAGTACCCTGGACCACATGACTATCAGCTGCCAATTGTGGGGCCAGATTACATCAGGCCTGGAGGGGGTTTCTGAATCACTACCAAGGTAGACAATGAAAGTGAATGACGGTTTTCTCTCCTAAAAAGGAAGCGAGTTTTCTCACTTGGCTCTGAATCGAGCCTATAATAGACAATTTGTGTACTCTACCTTAAACTATTTAATTTCTTCCATATATTCCATTCTGCTCCCTTCTACGGGTTTTTCATGAAATGCTACCTGCCATTTTCTAATAATCTCAAGTACCACACTAACACTACAACACAATTTCACAGGAGGGTGAAAAATGTCATTATCCCAAGATCCATGGCTGCAGCTTGTTCACTTGGCTACCCAGAGCATCCTGTTAGAGCAGTTGCTTGTCTGCCATGTTTTATGCCCCTGGGGGGTTTGAGTACCACCAGAGGGTAGCTTACCAGTCGTATTAGTGGTGGGGGTTTTGAGTACCACCAGAGGGTAGCTTACCAGTCGTATTAGTGGTGGGGGTTTTGAGTACCACCAGAGGGTAGCTTACCAGTCGTATTAGTGGTGGTGGTTTTGAGTACCACCAGAGGGTAGCTTACCAGTCGTATTAGTGGTGGTGGTTTTGAGTACCACCAGAGGGTAGCTTACCAGTCGTATTAGTGGTGGTGGTTTTGAGTACCACCAGAGGGTAGCTTACCAGTCGTATTAGTGGTGGTGGTTTTGAGTACCACCAGAGGGTAGCTTACCAGTCGTATTAGTGGTGGTGGTTTTGAGTACCACCAGAGGGTAGCTTACCAGTCGTATTAATGGTGGTTCTTGTACCACTGGTTGGGAAACCCTTTTTTTAGGCTGTGGCCTAACTTTAGCCATTAGAAGGAGTACTAGCCCAAATTATCAATAGAAACAAAGCTAAAGATTCAAAGTGGAATAGCCTTACTAGCACATAATGGAAGTTTTGAGGGGCTTAATAGAACTAAGAATTCTTAATTTTGCCTGCATTTGTCCTTTAACAGCCTTCTTTTGCAACACAATGAAATTAAAGGTCATTGCCAACTGAAAATAATTACCTGTCTTTTCTTCCTACAAATTGGTGTGGACTTTCACTTTAATTAGCAGGTCTGTAGAACATTAGAAAGAAGTTTCAGAGATGCCTATATTAACCAGAGTGCAAGAGATCCTGTTTTTTTAAACTTTTCTACACATGTTCAGTTGTCGAAGAAGGAACACATTACTCAATCCCTATGTGTATACAGTGGTTAAGGTAGACATATTTAAAAAGCTAGGCACCGTTATTAAATGGAGTGATTGATTTTAAATTAAATAGAGAGGAAGTTAAACAGGAAAATCAACAAACCATGTCTTTAATAATTAGGAACCAGAGTAGAAAAGGCAATTCTGGAACTAAAGAAATGTACCATCATATCATAGGTATCCTACATGTATCTTTCCTGCGTTACCATTCCTTGTATTATTTAGCTTAATTTGTGGTAGGGGGTGGGGGGGTTGAAATAGGAAACATCACCATAATGTTAGTTTGTACCCGCCATGGCAGCGGCAGAAATGTCTGCATGCATAATTATCGACACTTATAGAAAACAGACCCATGGCACTCTCTGACCCCGTCTCTATAAACAGAGAGTTGGAGACATGAACTGCCATTTGGGTCTGTAGCAACATAAGTTTGAGTGATGGCAAAAGAGGCGGTTGGGGCACCGGGCTTTGGAGCCCCATGTCTGTAAGGACCTCACTCCCCAAAGGAATACAAGGTTCAAGGCAAAGTTCTGTTCATCATTCACCACTTTGTTCCTAAAATGAAGCTTCAACTTTCAAACCTCTTGCTTGGAAAAAAAAAAAAATGACGAGAGGGGGAAGGGAAAGAAAAATGGTTTACTGAAGTTCTCACGCTGGCCCCTAAATCAGAAACACATGGAGATATGTATGTGTGTTGGTCACAGCTAAGCGATGAAGGAACTGGTCTGAGAAGTGTCAGGAGGAAAGACCATATTCCTTAGTGTAATCCTTCAATGGTTATTAATTGCCGTCCTCTGACCCATATCCACATCGGAACAATAACTTCATTCATGCTACACAGAACCTGGAGACCCTGCTACTTTTGTATAATAATAACAAATTATATATGAAATTAGTGATTCAATGGAAAGGTCCCATGGGCTTATTCACAAATGAATATTACAATGATTTACCGCCTATGCATCATAGGGGTCAGGTCAAGCAAAATGTACACCCTGTTGTTAAGGTAGCATTCATGTCCAAAAAGACTTGTGCATAGCTGCAGCTTTATGCTTTCAAATGAAGGTGATTTGGCTTTATGCTTAATAACTTTTCCTATAACTCCAGACATTTTTTACATTTTGGATAGAGAGGAAGGTTTTAATCTTTTTCTGTATTTAACTCGTAGATAAGTTAAAAAAAGCATTACTTTGAATATATTTTAGTTGAGAATTTAGTAAGGCAGCAACAAAAGAAAGGGAATACTATTTGCATGAGGGTGATAACCCAAGCGGGCCATAATCTAAAAGATTCCAGGGCCAGCCACTGGCCTTTCCCACCCCCCAGTTCCCAGCAAAACTCACCTTTTCCGGCGGCTCCCTCCATTGTGTAAACAATGGGGAGCAAGAGCAGCCTCATCCCCAGCATCTCTGGGTTGAAGCATGCTCCTGCACCCAATCATTCAGAGAGGATGGCGGCAGGTCCTCAGATCCGGATGCAGACACTTTTGCTCTTGATTGCAGACTGCAGAGCCGTTTTTGGAGCATTATTATGCACAGCAAAAGGCTCTGATTGGAGTTTTTACAGGGCGATCTGGGGGGGTTCATGCAGCAGGGGATCACAATTTGAGATGCCCAGGCAGCAAATAACAGAACATGGGATAGTCAAAATCCTATGTTTTGTTCCGCTTTGATTTCAGTCAGGTCCTAGTAACTTAAAGCGGAACAAAGCCCACCAGCATCAGCCTGAAATCTAAAAGATACCTAAAATATTTCTGTGTGAAAACCCCCAGAAAGCCCGGAAAAAAAACTTTCTAGTGGTGCATGCTTTGGCTTTCGTCCAATTAGAGTCACCCCCTGTGTTTACGTCATTGGGCAGGTAGTTCTCACTCAAATCAATGGGGGCGTGCCATAGCTATTCAGCTAGGCTGGGAATATGGGGAATGTGGCAGCGCACACTTAGGGGTTTATCCATCAAGGGATAGCGGCAGGTAGTGCCTCGTAGCGACAGGTAGCAAATGGTGAATGGAAAACTGAGTTAGGTGTGTCTACTGGGAAAGCAAAGAGAATAACATAAACGCATATTAATAATTGGGGGTTATCGGAAATGTTGCTAAGATTTCCAATCCTACTCAAAATCAATCTGTTTGTCGCATAAAACGCTAGACAATATCTTGTCTAATGAGTAAAGAACTTTGATTGAACGAACATTTATGGGTTTCAGCAGGAGTAGTTCAATAAATGGTGTACAGACCTGCAGACACTGGAGCAAAATTCCCAATTTACAAATGGTTGCTTCACTAAATGGTTTTAAACAGCAGAAACATTGTTTTGTTTCTAAAGGTGCACTACTGAGAAAGAAAAATGTCCGATAATGAAAATCAACATATGCTAGACACCTCGAATCAAAACATTTCAGCAAAGCTTGTTTGTTTCTTTTACTAGAAGGGAGAATCATGGGTACCATTGGACATACCATTCTGCTTTTATAGGGGAGAACTGCTAAACATTACTGACTATCAGGGCTGTATTTGCTATTAGGCATGCCTAGGCACGTACCTAAGGGCACATTTTAAAATTGTAAAATGAATGTTAACAGGGCTGGTAAGGCTGCTTCCGGCCTGCAGTTTCGTTTTTACACCACTGGCGGTAGTCATGTGACCTAAGAGTTCCAAAGCAGAGAGCCTATCCAAGAGGGACATTATCAACTAGGCTTCCACTTGACTGCTCATCTGTCTGTCCTTCCATCTGTCTTCACTAAAATGAAATAGGTGCTGCTGATTTTTTTGTGGCAGGGGGGCACTGGGGCATCCTCCAAGCTGAGGGAGGGACAGCTGGAGCTTGCAGTTCTGCAGGCCTATAGATGGGGAGCAGCTATGCCATGTGGTTTCTCCGGGGTCAGCTGGGCCTTGTTGTTCCCCAGAGCTGGGGAGGAGAAGCAGCTGGACCTTTTAGTTCCTCCATAGTCAGCTTGTAGTTCCTCCAGGGGGCAGCTGGGCCTTGTTGTTCTCCAGGGCACTGGATGGTAAGCAGCTAGTTCTTGTTTTTCCCCTTGAGCCAGCTGGGGCATGTAGTTCCACAGGCCTGCTGAGAGGAAGCAACAGTTGGGTAACTACAAGTTCAAGTGTGAACATCAGGAACTCAAAGGTGTCTATTGTGGCCCTGAGAAGGGAGGCATACTGATGTGTAATGCCATGTATACCCCAGGTATAAGGCCTCATTATTCATGCATGTCCTGGCTCCACATGACCGTCATAAGCCAATCAGGTTTGCTAAGTGGACAGGTGCACAGAGATGTGTAAGGGAATGACTGGAGATAATATTCACACACCCCTTCACAAACAAAGTTCTTAGCTGGATCAGCAGCCATGTATCTCTATCTTTTTTCACATTTGTCTATTATGCACATTCTTTGCAATTTCAGCTCCACTTCCACCTTTCTTAAGTTTTTCTTTTTTTTTCTACATTCAAACTTTATTACAGCCTCTTAAAAATATACCGGCCTGGTTCATTTCTGAAGAGAATAAAGGGGGGTGGGAGCAGCTCAATCACTATTATTTATACACAATTATTATTATTATTCAGGGCCTGGGAACTAATTTACCGCCCAGTTTAACCCTCTCATCATCTAAATATCAAGCAACAAACATGTCTAGCTATGTGGAAAGACAGAGATTTGGTTGCATATATCTGCAGATACATGTGGAAGCCACACTGTCCCGGCAAGGCACTCTGTGTTTAGTGTGGTCCCTACTCTTAATTCTGAGTCCCCAAAGTTGGGACATGCAATGCAGACAAATATCTGAGAGCTACTCACCTGGGAAGCAGCCAGTCTCCCTTTAGAACACTTCACAGGGAGAAATCCATATTGACTGAATTCCTCCCTGCTTGGAGGGGGAGTGGGAGCAGCTCAATCACAGGCCCTGAATATTAATAATAATAATTTTGTATAAATAGTGATGGAGTTACTCCCACCCCCTTTGCTCAGTTTTAATTGCCATGAACACACACATGGAGGGATTCAGCCACCATGGATTTCTCCCTATGGAGTGTTCTAAAGGGAGGCTGGCAGCTTCCCAGGTGAGTAGCTCTGACTGCATTGCATGTCCCAACTTTGGGGACTCAAAAATAAGAGTAGGGACCACACTAAACACAGAGTGCCTTGCCGGGACAGTGTGGCTTCCACATGTATCTGCAGATATGTGCAACCAAATCTCTGTCTTTCCACATAGCTAGACATGTTTGGTGCCTAATACTTGGATGATGAGAGGGTTAAACTGGGCGGTAAATTGGTTCCCAGGCCCTGAATAATAATAATAATAATAATAATTTTGTATAAATAGTGATGGAGCTACTCCCACCCCCTTTGCTCATTTCTGAAGTCCTTTTCTCAGCAGGTAAAGTATCTTTCAATGCATTGGTGGGATTTTAAGTGGCACTTTTCTCTCTCTATCACTGCATCATCCGCAGCAGCCAAATCTGCATGAATGGGCTTCTATCCAGGGAAAGGACTGCAGGTGCAGAATGGGGGGGTATTTTTAGAGAAGTATGTCTATTGGGGTAAATGGGGCAGGAGCGTGACCACTAGAAGTGCCTAGGGCAGCATGAACCCTAGATACAGCCTTGCTTTTTACATTTACAAATGTCAACTGTCATTGTCATTGAAAAAAGCCATTCTGGCTAACGCGACATGTCTTTTTTAAATGAAAGAAGCATGTCCGTTAGTGAAGCCGGCATCTCTCGCCAGCTTTGTGAAGGAGAGAAAGGTAAAACACGCACCTGAAACACAAAAGTTTATTTTTTTCAGGAAATTGCGTGTGATTTTTTGCACCAAATGAAAATTCTCGAACCAGAAAAATTGTCCTCTGAATCGGGAGAGAGGGAAAGATGGGCGAGAACGAGATGATTTGGGGGTTTAATTCATCAAGGGATAGCGGCAGGTAGTGCCTCGTAGCAGCAGGCAGCGTCTGGTGAACATTGGGCGCTGTACGCAATACCACATTTATGAAGGCGATTCTGGTGAGCAACTCTAACAGCGCCATGTAGCGTACGATTCATCATTACAGGTGGCTCAGGCGTATAGCGTTGGTGCTCTAGCTTTCAGAGTGCCAGGTATTACCTGTCGCTACCTGTCGCTCTCCCATACATTGTAATGAATGTTCTTTTTCTTCTGTTTAAACAGGTTTTTTTGTGTTTAATTGTTTTTTTTTTGCTCTCAAATAATAGTGTCACCTCTCCTTGGCCTAGAAAAAGTCATTTTTGAAAACTTTTTTGATTTGTTATATTTTTATGTAGAATTGTCATTACAGGTCTGGCATTAAAGTGTTAATGTCACAATGTTACAACAATGTAACTCCATGTGCTTTCGCTTTGTTACAGGTGAATATGTGTTCAAAAATAGACTTTAATCACACAGCATCTGCTATAGCGGCCAGATTTAGACGCTCTGTGAATCTGTTTTTTGTTGAATTTGCGGCCTTATTTATCAAGGGCTAGCGCCAGGTAGTGTCTGACGAGCGCCAGGTACCGCCAGCTAACGGCGGCTACCGAATCAAGTACGCCCGGCGGCGGTCACAATGACGCATTTATCATGCTAAATGAGGCTAGCGCCGGCGAGAGCGTCAGCTAGCGCGGGATTAATCATGTAGCCGACTGCAACGAACAGCGCCGCTGCTAATCCCATCACAGCGACAGGTATGACCTGGCGCTCCCTGGCGTTGTCCAATGCATTTCAATGGAGCAATCTTTAAATAATCATAATTAATTGCTATTAATGTTTTTTTTTTTTTTTTTTTTTTTAATGTCAAAAATTCTGTGACCACTTCTGCAATGTTAGGATTTTTTTTTAAGTAAAAAAAAAAAAAATTGTGCAGAATTGATATTACAGGTCTGATATTAATGTATTCATATTACAAAATGTTTAGAAAAACTTGTATAATTTTTACAGCAAAAAATGGTTGTTTGGGGGTTAAAAACTACTTTACACACATCGCCGCCAGTGCTCTGGGGTTTAAACAAGGAATTCACAGCGCGA
The DNA here is from genome assembly GCA_027917425.1 of Gastrophryne carolinensis. Lineage (NCBI taxonomy): Eukaryota > Metazoa > Chordata > Amphibia > Anura > Microhylidae > Gastrophryne > Gastrophryne carolinensis. The sequence continues at coordinate 125,841,083 of CM051244.1, read as the reverse complement.
GAAATTTTTGAGCGCGATTTGTTAATGAATCTGCAGCAAGCCGTTCGCTCTGGCCATTCGCTGTCAGGCGCACCCATACAACGCAGAACCTGTGAAACAGCGACTCCTAACCCCGTATTCAACATTACCGCACACCGACTGAGTCGCTGTCAACAAGCAAACCCCGGCCAAGCACAGTGAATACTAGCTGGCGCTGTGAAAATCACGCTACTGGCGCTCATCTGTCGCTACCTGGCGCTATTAATGAATCGGCCTCATAGTGTCGCTGAGAGTCGGTCAAAATGAGCTGGCGCTACCTCTCGCTCCCTGCAATGCTGTACTGGTGTTAGAACACCCAACATACATCACATTCATCAATGCCGCTCTAAGCGCCTCTGTACTGACTCTGTATCTGCCGATACCTGGCACTAGTAATTAATCAGCTTGCCCGTCTTCTAAAATCAGGCAAGAATGCATTGTTGATCCGTGCTATATCAAGCCTTATGTAACATACTTTCCAGTGTTCCAAAAATGCTGTTCTGGGCCTTTCAAGTTAAATTCAACTAGGATTTTGTTTGTTCTGGTCTCTTTAATCAGGTCAGAACTTTAGGTCAAAAAATCTGCCATGACTATGCCATTTGGCAAATGGCTCTTATTGTTGTCAATGGGGAGTGCGCATTGCAGAATTCCCGACAGAGCCCCATGGGAACCAGTCCCACAATTCAGGTAGGTTGGGGAGGGAGCGCGCACACCATGGGGGATGCTGCAGCGCACGCTCTCATTCTAGTCAATGAGGCTTCCAAAGGACGAGAGCTTGTGCATGCACAGTTGGGTGAAAAGTGTTGCTCTGGGGGGTTTCACACAGTAGGGCATCTCAATTTGGGATGCCACTAGGGGAAAGGAATAAACAATTGTAAAGTCAAATTCCCAGGGTTTTGTTCTGTTTTAACCCTTTAAGTGCCAAGCCATAGGTACTACGGGTTCACTCTCCTGTCCTTAAGTGCCAAGCCCGTAGCAGCCGCTGCTTCTAGGTGTAAAAAAAAAATGACATTTACTCCCGCCCACCAGGTCTCCTCTTCACCGGGGGAGGGGGGGCTCCCATTGCCCCGGGCTCTTCCGTGCTGAGGAGAGGGCTCAAAACATGTCCCTTCCGGCGCTCATGCTGAACGCCTTGCCCCTTGTGGGCGGGGCAGATTACGTCATCCCGCTCCGGGCTCCGGACTGTCAGAAGTTGATGAGGCAGGTTGGAGGGTAGGTGGCTGTGGTCCCCTGCTTCCCTAGCCCTCCTCCAGTGATCAGCCCCAACCGGGCAGAGAATCGTCACAGGACACAGGATCAGAGGTGAGTGTTAAAAAAAAAATAATAATAATAATAATAATAGAAGTATTTTTTTTTCTCTGTGTGTCTGTGTCTTTTTTTTACACTTAACCCCTTGTAAACTGGTAAGGAGTCCATGAGATACCAGTTCACAAGCAGCTAGCGGGTGACTTGCCATTAACCCCGGCACCCCGTTACCTGCCTCCCCAAAGCCTGGGGGTAGTAGAAGAGCCCGGGGATATGACGCTTTGGGGCTTGTAGCCGGCGGAGTGGGGGTCCACCAAAGCTGGCCCCTGCACCCTGTTCTACAAGCCCCATAGCTGGTCCCTGGACTGGTTATGCTGGGTAGGGGGGACCTCACGCCATTAATTTCTTAAGGTTTTTTAACCCTTAAAATTCCCCAAAGGAGCGGGGACCCCATGTCATTTTTTTTAATTAACCCTGTCACCCAGCAGCTATAAAAGGCTTCCAGCAGCAGCAGGAGAGCAGGAGCCAAAGCGATCAGCATGGGACACAGTGCTCTGGGATGGGTGGGAGGTAAGTAATAAAAATAATAATAATAAAATATTTTTATCTGTGTTTTTTTTTTTTTACAGTTAACCCTTAGTGAACTGGTAAGGGGTCCATGAGAAAAACTGCAAGACAAGGTGCACGTAGCTCATAGTATAGTTGTATTTTATCTGAAAATCTCCTAAGGTTTCAGTTTGGGAGAGTCTTCTGGGCAGGAAAGGGTGTCTACCAATATATAGAGAAATTGGGATTTCACACGCAATAAGATTTTTATTGACAAACTTGCTTTTTTTATTACAAAAAACACTACAAATTGTAAAAAAATAGATTTTTTTAAAAACATTTTGCACATATTTCACCCCAAAATATTGAGAATACACTTAAAAAAAATGACAAACAAGACATTTCATGTTAAAGCCCCAAAAATATATAATTTTCCTGGGAAATCCCATCAAAAATCACAGTTGAACATGTGTAGCGCAAAATTGTGAAAAATGGTCTCTCAACAAAGAGTGACAAAATCTCCAGATAGGTTGGCTCTTAAAGGGCTAAATGTGATAAAATACCTTTTACGCTTACTATAGTGAAACTAAAAAGCCCCTCTTTTGATGGGTACAGTTTTGAACAAAAGTTTGGTTTGCCTAAAATAGGGTAGGGAACGGACGGATACTAGGTATACTTTATTAAGATATAAAAATACCACCCCCATCACACCATAGCAGACTGTGGGATAGAATTCCCTCCCCATCACACCATAGCAGACTGTGTGGCACAACCCCCCCCATCACCTCAAAGCAGGCTGTGTGACAGAACACCAACATCACCCCCATAGCAGACTGTGTGACAGAGCCCCCCATCACACCATAGCAGACTGTGGGATAGAATTCCCTCCCCATCACACCATAGCAGACTGTGTGGCACAACCCCCCCCCATCACCTCAAAGCAGGCTGTGTGACAGAACACCAACATCACCCCCATAGCAGACTGTGTGACAGAGCCCCCCATCACACCATAGCAGACTGTGGGATAGAATTCCCTCCCCATCACACCATAGCAGACTGTGTGGCACAACCCCCCCCCCATCACACCAAAAGCAGACTGTGTGACAGACCCCCCTCCCATTACTCCCATAGCAGGGTGTGTGGAAAAAAAACCCATAACAGGTTGCGCGCTGCGCTCGCTGGCTGCAAGCTGGCGGCTATCCCTCGTTGTGGCCTGTCCCAGCCTATGCCACGCCTGCTCCCCTTCCTGATTGGTTGGGAGAGGCTCTGAGTAGGGCGGGGGCAGCAAGATGGTCAATCTGCTGGCCGACTGTTAGGCACTTACCTCACCGCCGTTCCGGGTCCCGCGGCGCGTTGCCGGCTGGCTCCCACCGAGCTGCGGCCCGGCGGTCCCCGGGTCTGCCGGCTCCTCGGCACCGTCACGGGGATCTGGGGCGGGCGGCGCAGGACGCCATGGGTGGCCGCGTCGCAGCCCGCTCCGCGCGGCTGCGCGGCCTTGCGGCTCTCCCCTCCAGCTCTGCGCTTCCCCTTCCTGGCGGGGGCGCGCCCGATCGTCAACGTGCTCGCGCGCGCGCGCGAGCACGTCTGCTTTATGCCTCCCGGCGGCGCTTCCCCCAGCGCGCCCGCCGGGGGCGAGTTTGAATTGCCCAGTCAGTGGCCGGTTCTTGGGATCGGACCCAGGGACTGGTCGGCCTGTCTGGCCTGGGCCGTCCAGCTCCTGGGACCGATCCCACTTCCTTGTTTGCACCAAGCACCTTCCTTCCCTCCTTTTTCCCTGTTTCCCATTGGCCAGACTTCCCTATATATTTGCACTGTTCCAGTTTCCCAGTGCCCGTTATAGCTTCTGGGTTCTGGATGTGTGCTGCTGTGTTTGTGAAGATATTGGATTGGATTTGGATTTGGACCCTGACTATTCTTGCTAGCTGCCTGCCCTGACCTTCTGCTTTGCCTGACCATTCTCTTGCCTGACCCTCCTGTACTTCGCCTGTGACCTCCTGGAATTGACCCCGGCTACCCTCGACCATCCTCAGTCTTCTCCCCTGGATACCTCGCCTGTGACTTCCTGGTTTGACCTCGGCCTGAATTACGGACTTTCCGCACCCGGCATCCTCATTCGGGATTCCCTGCTTAACACCAAACTGCACCTTAAGCTACTATCCCTTGCGCCTGTTAAGTCCTGGGGGCAACCGACTGGGAGAGGCATTGCTCGCGTCTCCTACAAGCGGGGGCTTGTCTATAGGCAGAAGTGGCGGTGGAGATTGGGGGATACTGGCTTAAGACAGACGGGTGTTAGGTACATTCCTGACATTATAACGGGCCAGAAGAATGGACCAAATTCTGGAGCAGGTGCAGGCCCTGACGGCGGCAGTGGAGCACCTGGCTCATCGAGTTGCGGCCCAGGAGAACCGTCCAACTCCCATGGTCCCCACTTCTCAGGGGGCTCCGGCCGCAATGACGGTGGAACCCAAGATCCCGCTCCCTGAAAAATTTTTTGGCGATAGGGCAAAATTTGCCAATTTCCGGGACTCTTGTAAACTTTACTTTCAGCTTCGCCCGGTGTCCTCGGGCTCACAGGAACAAAAAGTGGGCTTGATTATATCCCTGTTACATGGAGACCCTCAGTCCTGGGCCTTTAGTCTATCAGCTCAGGACCCCATCCGCCAGTCAGTGGACAGTTTCTTCACTGCAATGGAGATCCTTTATGACGATCCTGACAAGGGGGCCTCAGCTGACGCAAAGTTACGTACCCTCCGCCAGGGACGCCGTCCAGCCGAGGACTACTGTTCCGAATTCCGGCGTTGGGCAGTTGACTCACGCTGGAACAATCCTGCCCTCTGTGGCCAATTCCGGTTAGGTCTGGCTGACGCTATCAAAGATACCCTGGTGAACTACCCGGAACCCCAAACACTGGATGACTTAATGCATTTGGCCATCCGCATTGATCGCCGACTCCGGGAACGGCGCCTGGAGAAAGGATCACATTTTGAACCCGCTGCAAAATCTGAGGTTCCCGTCGCTCAACCTTCTGAAGAGCCTATGCAGCTAGGTGCCACCAGGCTCACCGAAGGCGAGCGACGACGACGTCTATCCGAGGGGCTCTGTCTATACTGTGGTGGGACCGGCCACATGGTTAGACTTTGCCCAAAGAAACCGTCGGGAAACTTCAGAGCCTAGGGGGTATCGAGGGGGCCCTCCTAGGCTGTAAGGTATCTCCTCAAGTATCGTCTCCAGTTTTTGTCCCAGTTCAAGTTATGTTTGGTGCCAAATATATTAACTTAAAGGCTCTTCTCGATTCTGGAGCAGCTGGGAACTTCCTAGACTCTGATCTAGCTCAGACTCTAGGAATCATGGCACAAACCTTGCCAACTCCTATCCGGGTGTCAGCTATTGATGGCACTCCAGTGGCCGGGGGGTTAGTTCGGTTTCAATCACCTCCCATGCAAATCAAAATTGGAGCCAGTCATTCTGAGGTTATCAGGTTCCTAATTTTGAGCATGCCTGGGACCCCCTTGATTCTGGGGTTGCCATGGCTGCAGGCGCATAACCCTCAAATTGATTGGGTCTCGGGGCAAATTACCAAGTGGGGACACCAGTGTTTCCGGAGCTGCCTTGAATTTCCCCTCAGGGTCACACACTTACTCCCTAGTGGGATTCCTACTCCATATTTGGAGTTTGCTGATGTTTTTTCAGAAAAGGCAGCAGACAAACTTCCTCCCCATAGACCTTGGGACTGCCCAATAGAACTGCTCCCTGGTACGATGCCTCCCAGAGGGAGAATATTTAATTTGACCCGAGCAGAAACCCTTGCCATGCGGGAATATATCGCTGAGAATTTAGAAAAAGGGTTTATTCGGCCTTCATCTTCCCCAGCGGGGGCAGGGTTTTTTTTTGTGGAGAAAAAGGATGGGGGACTTCGCCCCTGTATCGATTACCGGGGCTTAAATAACATCACGGTAAAAAATAAGTATCCCCTACCGCTTATTGAGGGGCTCTTTACACAGGTGGTCGGGGCGCAGGTCTTCTCCAAACTAGATCTCAGAGGGGCCTATAACCTCATAAGAATTAGGCAGGGGGACGAGTGGAAAACGGCCTTTAATACCCTTGAGGGGCATTATGAATATTTGGTTATGCCCTTCGGCCTGTGTAATGCCCCTGCGGTTTTTCAAAGTTTTGTTAATGAAATTTTCCGAGATTATCTTGGCCGATTTATGGTTGTCTACTTAGATGACATTTTAATTTTTTCTTCATCCCTTGATGAGCATCGAAAACATGTGCGCCTAGTTTTGCAGAAACTTAGAGAAAATTGCTTATATGTCAAATTAAAGAAATGCCAATTTGAGGTATCTGAGGTTCCGTTCCTCGGTTACATTATCTCTAAGTCTGGTCTGTCTATGGACCAATCTAAGGTGAGGGCTGTTTTGGAATGGGAGCAACCCAGAGATTTGAAGGGCCTGCAGAGGTTTTTGGGTTTTGCCAATTTTTACAGAAGGTTCATTAAGAATTTCTCAGCCCTGGTTACACCACTAACCAATTTGACAAAGAAAAGCGGGTACCCCCCGGTTTGGCCGGCTCAAGCTGTCCAGGCCTTCGAGAATCTTAAGAGGGTATTTAGCGGGGCTCCCGTCCTAGTCCATCCCGATGAACAACGACCTTTCCTTGTAGAGGTGGATGCCTCAGAGATAGCGGTCGGAGCGGTCTTGTCCCAATATTACGGCTCACCTGCTCGCCTCCATCCATGTGCCTTCTTTTCCAAGAAATTCTCAGCGGCCGAAAAGAATTATGATATCGGTAACAGAGAATTACTGGCCATCAAACTTGCCTTCCAGGAATGGAGGCACTGGTTGGAGGGGGCTCAATATCCAGTAACGGTCTTTACTGACCATAAAAATCTGGAATACATTCAGTCCGCCAAGAGGTTAACTCCTAGACAGGCTCGCTGGTCCTTATTCTTTTCTCGGTTTAACTTTTCTATAACATATAAACCCGGGTCTAAGAATGTAAAGGCGGACGCCCTGTCTCGGAGTTTCTCTCCCCCTGACTTACCGGAAAGGGTGGTTTCTCCCATCATACCTCGCTCCCTAGTGGTGGCCGCCATTCAACCCCAACTTCCTGATCTTACTCAGTTCCAGGCCCAAGCTCCTCCTGGGAAACCCGCGTCAGCCCTGTTTGTGCCTTCTGCTTATCGGTCTGAGTTTTTGTCCCATTTTCATGATACTAAAACAACCGGGCATCCAGGGATTAAAAAAACCATAGCTTTATTGTTACGCCAAGTTTGGTGGCCTTCTCTCAGGAAGGACGCTCAAAAGTTTGTCTCCGCTTGCAAAGTCTGTGCCCAAAGTAAGTCCTTGAGGAGCTCACCGGAAGGCCCACTCCTTCCATTATCCATTCCTGCCTCCCCGTGGACACATTTGGCCATGGATTTTGTTACTGACCTCCCTCCGTCTCAGGGTCATACGGTTATCTGGGTAATTGTGGACCGTTTTAGCAAGATGGCCCATTTCGTCCCTTTAAAGAAACTCCCCTCAGCTCAAACTCTTGCTCAACTTTTCATTACTCATGTCTTTAGGATTCATGGTATTCCCATGGATGTTGTTTCGGATAGGGGGGTCCAGTTTGTCTCCCGGTTTTGGAGGGCCTTCTGTGCCAAGTTGGGGTTCTCTGTCTCCCTTTCCTCGGCCTTTCATCCGCAATCGAATGGTCAAACCGAGAGGACGAACCAGTCCCTGGAACAATATTTGCGCTGTTTTACGGCGGGTTCTCAGACTGATTGGGCCTTCTTCTTACCTTTTGCAGAATTTGCTTTTAACAACGCTACGCATTCATCCACAGGGGTTTCTCCTTTCCACTGTGTTTATGGCAAGGATCTGAAGTTTTCTGCTCTTTCGGACCAACCCTCTAGAGTTCCCTCCGTGGATGAATGGGTTTCTAAATGGCCAGGGGAGTGGAATAAAATCCAACAACACCTAACTAGGGCCGCTCGTTTACAGAAAAAATTTTCTGATCGCAAGCGATCGTCTAATTCTAACTTTAAAGTGGGTGACTGGGTTTGGCTCTCAACCAAGAACTTGGCGCTACGCCAACCCTCCGCTAAGTTAGGACCCAAGTTTATTGGCCCATTCCCCATAACACACAAAGTCAATCAGGTGACATACCGGTTGGCCCTCCCCTCTTCCATGAAAATCTGTAAATCCTTTCATGTTTCACTTCTTAAGTCCGCAAGAAACCATGAACTTAATAGTCCCCCTAGTCCTGTGGTAGTTGAGGGGCATCAGGAGTTTGAGGTTGCCCGGGTCCTTGATTCTCGTTTCTTTCGGAACTCTCTTCAATATCTTATTGACTGGAAGGGGTACGGTCCGGAAGAAAGATCTTGGGTTCCTGCCAGGGAAGTTCATGCACAGAATTTAGTAAAGAAGTTTCATAGAGAGAATCCGTTAAAACCCAGCTTGGAGGGTCCAGTGGCCCCTCCTCAGGGGGGGGGTAATGTTAGGCACTTACCTCACCGCCGTTCCGGGTCCCGCGGCGCGTTGCCGGCTGGCTCCCACCGAGCTGCGGCCCGGCGGTCCCCGGGTCTGCCGGCTCCTCGGCACCGTCACGGGGATCTGGGGCGGGCGGCGCAGGACGCCATGGGTGGCCGCGTCGCAGCCCGCTCCGCGCGGCTGCGCGGCCTTGCGGCTCTCCCCTCCAGCTCTGCGCTTCCCCTTCCTGGCGGGGGCGCGCCCGATCGTCAACGTGCTCGCGCGCGCGCGCGAGCACGTCTGCTTTATGCCTCCCGGCGGCGCTTCCCCCAGCGCGCCCGCCGGGGGCGAGTTTGAATTGCCCAGTCAGTGGCCGGTTCTTGGGATCGGACCCAGGGACTGGTCGGCCTGTCTGGCCTGGGCCGTCCAGCTCCTGGGACCGATCCCACTTCCTTGTTTGCACCAAGCACCTTCCTTCCCTCCTTTTTCCCTGTTTCCCATTGGCCAGACTTCCCTATATATTTGCACTGTTCCAGTTTCCCAGTGCCCGTTATAGCTTCTGGGTTCTGGATGTGTGCTGCTGTGTTTGTGAAGATATTGGATTGGATTTGGATTTGGACCCTGACTATTCTTGCTAGCTGCCTGCCCTGACCTTCTGCTTTGCCTGACCATTCTCTTGCCTGACCCTCCTGTACTTCGCCTGTGACCTCCTGGAATTGACCCCGGCTACCCTCGACCATCCTCAGTCTTCTCCCCTGGATACCTCGCCTGTGACTTCCTGGTTTGACCTCGGCCTGAATTACGGACTTTCCGCACCCGGCATCCTCATTCGGGATTCCCTGCTTAACACCAAACTGCACCTTAAGCTACTATCCCTTGCGCCTGTTAAGTCCTGGGGGCAACCGACTGGGAGAGGCATTGCTCGCGTCTCCTACAAGCGGGGGCTTGTCTATAGGCAGAAGTGGCGGTGGAGATTGGGGGATACTGGCTTAAGACAGACGGGTGTTAGGTACATTCCTGACACCGACCTTATTGGCAGAGGGGAGAACTAGAAGCTGATTGATGGACAGCCCATTAACCAGATTTAATGTTGAGCAGACATGCCAGGCCTCAGCACACTTCCTCCATTGGAATGAATGGAGCAGGCATGATAGCGCCCAATACACCATCAATCGTGACCCACGTTCAACCTGAGGCTGGTGCAGATACACAGGCTGGGATCCAGCAATCAGGTGAGTTGCTGGATTCAGACCGATCAGCTGCGGGGGACAAAATATTTCATTTATTGCTTTTATTTTATTTATTTATACAATACAGAAGCATACTATTTCATTTGTAAATGATGCTCAATAGTCCTGATTTATTAAGGTAAAAAAGAACATCTAATAGATACTGTATTTACCTAAAAATAATACCATTAATAAAAAAAAAACAATACTTCAGTAGCCAAGATTTGTAAGTAATGTAGATGTTAGTTTTAGTTTGTTTAGTTTTTTTTATTTAATTTATTTTTTTATTTTATTAATTTATACAAAACAGAGGCATGCTCTACCATTGGTAAATAATGATCAATAGCCCTGATTTATTATCATAATATATATATATATATATATATATATATATATATATATATATAGCTTCTTAGAGGAAAGTCGGGTTACCTCGAGTGACTCCTAGTCAGCAGGGTGTCTCCTATTCATGGACAGGCTGAAATGTAACATATTGGTGCTCTCCGGACATATATTCAAATGCTTGTGGAAGTCTGAAGTGAAGCCAGAACAAGCAGACAAGAAAACAAATAACACAGCATCTCACAGCAGGACATGTCAGCACTTGAGTGTGAACCGCTCGCCTGACAGGAAGCCTGCTGTGAATATGGACTCCTGCTTGTTGTGTTTTGGTTTAGGAAGTAAAATCGGGATTTAATTGACCTCGTGCTGTTTCAGGCCGACTTGTTTCCAGTGTTTTTCCTCCTCTAGATCAACACAGCAATGTGTCTTTGCCCTGGAGAATGGTCCAAAACCCTAAAAGATAAATCTAGAGAAAATATCAAAGTAAATTTAAAATGAGTAAATTGTAATAACAAATATTAATATGATAAAAGTCTTAATATTCATATTATTTGTATTATTTCTAATGGTTTTCTTAGTAAAAGAAAAGTCCACATTCATGGGCCCGACAGACCTTAGATCAGGGGTTCCACAATGGCACAATGGCCCCTGCTGCTCCCAGTGCCCTGGGAACTGAGATTCCGTCAGTGAACAAAGTCTACCAACAGGCCAGATGTAGAGCAGTGTGGCACCGAACTTCAGAAACCATGAATGTCCTTGGAGTTGTGTGTCTGCCGCACACTATGCCCCCGCCACGATCAGTCCCCCCTGGTTGCCGCAATCGGAGAAATAGAAATAGCGTGGCTGCACCCGACCCTGCATTTGCCAATACTTGCCAGTGGTGTTTCCCCCAGTGGTTGCAAGTGCCCATTGCCAATCAGGGTGGGCTGGCCAGCGGCTCTCCGCTTGCAGGATGATGAGACAGGAAACCCAACCCTTTTCAAATAGCCAGTGAAGCAAGTATGGGCAGCACAGTAAGGACCAGCTTTGCATCCTTTTGCATCTTTTTCTCTGATAGTAAGGTAAAGGAAGCATCTCATCCGATCCCATCCTGGAAAGTAGCATCGTCGTAATTTATGACATGCTGCTTTAAAGCAGAACAAATCACTATCCTGGGTTTCGTTCCATGACCCTGGAGGACCCAAAATTGATATGCCTCGCTGTGTGACCCCCCCCCCAGTCGCCTCAAAATTGACTTTCTTTTTGGCTCCCTTGTTGATGTAAACACTGGCAGCCACATCTTGGCTGTTTGCGCACTCCCGGCTCCAGCCAGCATGTGGGGGGCATTTTTGCTCCTGATTGCCGTAAACAGAGCGATTTACCGAGAATATGCACAGAAATGGCTGTAATTGGACGAGAGAGCGTGCATGTGCTGTGGCACCAGAGAAAGGTGAGTTTGTAAGGGCGATTCGGAGTGTTTCACACATGTCAATTTTGGAAGCCCCAGCAGAAGTCCAGCAGTCGTCCTGGAATCTTTTATCCAGGGCTGGGTTACAGATACCTCCCCCCCCCCCCCGCACAGGGATGCCCTGCTGTGTGAAACCCCAACCCATTCAGAACTCCTTGTCGGACATAATTATACACAGGGGTGAATTCTGATTTAAGGAAAGCGAGCGCATGTGCCGGAGGAGCTTGGCTCAGGTCCACAGTCAATTGCAGGGGTTTAATGAGTGTAAGCACTCAGCAGGGTTGGTCCTAGATGGGAGATATGTGCCACTGAGGCTTTCAGTGGCATATGTCTCAAGTAAAGCTACTGGCTGGCAACAGCTAGGTTGTCAAGCAGTTTGTTTAAATTGGATTTCTGCGTCCGGGATAGGGTGGGATTGGGTGGGATAGCCACTCCTGTACTTCAGTCCAGGATTCACAAACTGCTGGCTGAACACTCAGGTAGCACCTGAGTTGATATTAAGGGAAAAGCTGCAGTATGTCAAAAAGAGAGACAAAGGAGATGTGAACTGTGCAGCAGGAGGGTGCTAACCCCACTGCTCTGCTGGAAGCTGGAGAGAGCCAGCATCTGCCTGAAAGCCTGTTACTGGGTGAGATCTGGAATTATGTGTTTGACTTTTTTTGCTGAAGAAAGCATTATTTGTTTGATGGATTTTTGAAGCAACTAGTGACTGTTCCTGAGAATACAAAAAGAACTCTGCCAGTTCCTGCCTGATTTATGCCAGTGAGTTATTTAGGCTTTTTAGCTTTCATGAGACATTGACCAGCTCCCTCATGACAAGTTGGGGATGCCCTAAGGGAGCACTGGAGCATTTAACTGCCATCCTGGGCACTCCTGTTGACCAAGTCCCTTTATCCTCTTTATCCCCTTCCTGCCACATACAGTTTTTTCGTCCCGGACCTTTTCACAATTGCAAATCTGACATGTGTCTATTTATGTGGTTATAACTTGTAAATGCCACCACAAATCCTAATAACTCTAATTTTTTTCGTGACATATTACTGGTATATTTAGGTTGATTTATTTATTTTTATTTATTTTATGAAAATGTTTGAAATTTGACAAATTTGATAAAAAATACCACATTTCAAAGTTTATTTTATTTAATTTTATTTTTAAGCTCTTAAAATGAATAGTCTTACTATACAAAAAGTTAATAAATAGACTATTAAAGGGGTTAATATTTTTGCAGAAATGTTTCTTTTTTTAAACAAAATGTATATTTGTAATACTGGACCATGAAAAATATACTTTTTTAATTTCATGGTCCAAAGTTCTGTAAAACCCCTGTGGATTCATTATGCTCACAGATCATAAAGCAGGGCTCAATATATAGGAAATACAACATTTCACAAAAATGCATAGACAGAGACTACAGTTAAGCATTGGTAGCAGCGACATCTAGTTTCCTAACTGTAAACCGCAGCAAATCTAGCAAATATAGACAAAACTAGGCTGTTGTATCTCCAACAGCTTCCTCCTCCACTGCTGCATCTTCTGGGTCTTGCTCACAGATCATGGGGCTATCTAGTCTTCTCTTCCACCGTGGCCAACATCCCCATGTCCCAGAAGTGTTCCGGCATCAGTTTGAGACTGTGACTGGTTGTCCCATTGATAGCCAATCACAGTGATCACGAGTGCTCCTGGCCCCCCCTGTGCATGTGATGAGGGAAGGTGACCTGCAGTCAGTGAGAGCAGCCAGCATCAGACGGCCTTCCAGAGCGCCATATGGTGGGCCCCAGACACTGGCCTAGGGCCACCATCAGAGCAGTACAAGAGATCCAAGGATAAAAGAGTGTTTATGGCTTGCCAGTAGTATTATATTTGCTATTTGGTCAATGAGCAAACTAATTGTGTTTGGGGAGACATGCCCCAAAGGTATTTTTCTTTGGTGGGGCCCAAAAATAGTTTCCTCTGGGGGGCCCAAAGTGTTCCAGGCTGACCCTGGCAACAGTCATTTTCCCATGATCCCCATGTCATTTGAGTACATCTAGGGATAACACTGAGAGAGTTATTGTGAAATGTGTTGTTTAACAAATGAGAAGCTGCTCACTGAATCCGTTTGGGTTAATTAATTTGTTGCTACCTAAAACATAATCACCTATGCAGTCATTATTCAATGGGAGGCTCAATTTGCTTAGATTTATTTATTATTAATAGCACCAGGTAGCGACAGATGAGCGGCAGTAGTATTTTCACAGCGCCGGCTAGTATTCGCTGTGCTTGGCCGTTGTTCGGTTGTTGACAGCGACTCAGTTGGTGTACGGTAATGTTGAATACGGGGTTAGGAGTCGCTGTTTGACAGGTTCCGCGCTGTATGGGAGCGCATGACAGCGAATGGCCATAGCGAACGGCTCCCAGCATATTCATTAACAAATCACGCTCAAAAATTTCTCGCGCTGTGAAATGCTTGTTTAAACCCCAGAGCGCTGGCGGCGATGGGTTAAAAGTAGTTTTTTAACCCCCAAACAACCTTATTTTTGGATAAAAAAAATAAACAAGTTTTTATAAACATTTTGTAATATGAATACATTAATATCAGACCTGTAATATCAATTCTGCACAATTTCTTACCTTAAAAAAAAAATATAACATTGCAGAAGTGGTCACCGAATTTTTGACATTTAAAAAAAAAAAAAAACATTAATATCAATTAATTATGAATATTTAAAGATTGCTCCATTGAAATGCATTGGAGAGCGCCAGGTAGCGAGAGGTCATACCTGGCGCTGTGATGGGATTAGCAGCGGCGCTGTTCGTTGAAGTCTGCTACATGATGAATCCTGCTCTAGCTGACGGTCTCGCCGGCGCTAGCCTCATTTAGCGTGATAAATGCGTGATTGTGTTCGCAGCCTGGCGTTCTGGAGTCGGTAGCCGCCGATAGCTGGCGATACCTGGCGCTAGTGAGACACTACCTGCCGCTATCCCTTGATAAATAAGGCCCTTAGTTAACTCCAGGTGGTGATGCTCCCTTGGTTAGGCAGTGTATATATCACATTGTTTCTATGGTTTATAGGTTCAGTTTAGTTAGTAGTAAAAATCACACATTTATTAAAAATATCCAGGTCCAAAGTTCAGCTAAAATAAACAATACAACACAATACCAATGCAATTTGGTATGAGCAGTAAATAATGGTTATCTGGCAGGAAACAAGTCCATTTCCTCATCTGACAATAGATTAGCTCAGGCAGTTCCAGCCTAAAGTCTGTGTACCTGTCCATCGATAATTGATGAAAAGAGGAAGACAATCTTATATTTAGATTGTCGCAGAGAAAAGGTGATGTTATAATTAGAAGAATGATGTTCAGGAATAATGTCATTACCTTCCTTGTAAGAAAAAAATCAATTTTTCTTGATAGCAAACAGGAAATCTACAACATGTCCAAGGGATGAAGGTCCCTGATGCTCAGAAACCAAGGCACCAATCTGTACCATGGTGTATTCAACTAGCTTGTAAAGGTTACTGATTTAATTTTTATATTTTTATAGCGCTGACATATTTCAGATGGCTTAAAAAAGTTATAGATATTTTTCCCATAAGTTCCTGTCCCTCAAAAGATCTAATCTAATTAACTGGGTCCTACATTGTCATTAACGGTCCCTGACACCAGCCCATATTACCAGAACTGTAGATGTTGAAGATTGCCCAATCCACAGTCTCTCAACCTGCAGTACAAGTCCCCCAGGGGGTATATATCTCTACTCATAGGTGCTTTGACCCTTTAAGTGCCATTTTGTCATTCTCTGTTGCCAGGCCGTTTTATACAATTTTGCTCTATACATTTTAATGTTAACTATATTTAATTGGGATTCTTAAAAGGAATGTCCAAAGGCTTCCAGGAAATTATTTTTCTTCAGCAGAGTCTTGTCTTTAGCATGAAATGTCTTGTTTTTACTTTTTTATTTTCTTAACCTAAAAACTGTATTTTCAATAACCTATGTAAAAGCCCTATTCTTCTTGGTTACAATGGTACCATATATGTATTAGTAGACACCATTTTCTGCCCAGGAGACACCCCGAACTGAAAAGATCGTTTGATGAGATTTTCTAAGAAAATACAACTACTTGGCACACTTTGCTGAAGAAAGACAAGGATGCCAGTCCTGAAGGCTACAAGCCCACATAGTCCTCATGGGCCGCAGGCTGTTCTGCCCCCCCCCCCCCCTCTCGGGCTTTGGGAAGCAGGTAATGGGGGCCTGGAGTTAATGACAAGTCACCCACTGGCTGGCAGGTGACTTGCCAGCCCCCCAAGACTTGTGAACTAGTATAAGGGTCTCATGGACCCCTTACCAGTTCACAAATGGTTAAAGGTTAAATAAATTAAATAAAACATACACACACATTTACACATTCACACACATAGTAAAGTATTCTATTTTTTTTAAAACCTACCACCGATCCATCCCCAAGCACTATGTCCCATGCCGATCACTCTGGCTTCTGCTCACTCCTGCTGCTGGAAGCCATTTATACCGGCCGAGTGACATGACATAAAGGGTTAACTCTAAATAAAATTACATAAGGTCCCCCTTTTTGGGGGCAGGCTTTTTCTTTAATTTCTAAGGGCTAAAAACCCCCCTTCCCAGTAAAACCAGCCCGGGCAGGTAATGGGGGCCTGGAGTTAATGGCAAGTCACCCACCTGCCACAGATGACTTGCCAGCTCCCAAGCCTTGTGAACTGGTTTAGGGTTAAAAAAACACACACACACACCACACAGCAGAGAAAATGTAATTTATTAAAAAAAAAAGTTTTTTTCTTTACTCCCCTCAGAGTCCCCTGCCCCTCCACCCTCCCTCCACTGATCACTATCGGAATCTGCCTCTCTGCCAGAAGTGATGAGGTACGGGATAATGTCACCTCACTCCTCCTACAGAAGGTGGGGCTAGTGGCAGCACTGCAGCGGCATAGCTTTCAGCAGGGGAGCCCTCTTTCGGGGCACAAAGGTGAGCATGTTTTTTTTCTTTACAGGGAAAAAAGGTCAGCTTAAAGTGTTTGAATATGCCCCCCACAGCAATTATGCTGAGGCTTTAGCATTGTAGGTGCCGGACATGGGCTGAAGTGTCTTGGTATTACGGTAGGTTCAGCCAATTAAACCACTTAGGCCCCCCGCAACTTTTTCTGTTAGTCCCGCATCCTGCCTGTGGGGACCCAACAAGATTTTCTTTGAAATCTCCACAAAGGAATCACAGTTGTCAAAAAATAAGTGTATGTTAGAATCACTTTTGCTGGAAATTGTTCAATCCCTGTTCACTGTATCCAAAACTAAAATAATGTCACATACCGGAATGTGGATCTGGCAGAAGAGGAAAACAGACCACCACCAGTGCCTGCTGCATCCCCCCCCCCCTAATAGTGGTCACAGGGGAAACACAACAGCAAGAGAAGCTGGAGGGCCATAAGGCTGGATTCGTCGGACCAGCAACACTTAGGGTGGTGATGGTACTGGATTTGGCAGGTGCAGGTGAGAACTACAGACCACAGGAACCATATCAAGCAGGAACAAATGGAACTAGGTGACACAGGAATTCATGAGTATCCCATATGCAGGTTCCAGATTGGGGAGTTTTTACTAGGGCCTCCTGCAAGAGAGAATAGGCTGTGCTGCAGGCAAGCCTCCCACAAGGGTTGCCAGACGTTGGTGACCCATGACCACATTCCCAACTTGGACACTCATCCTTTCCCAAGCTAAAGGCCTTTGGATGGGGGGAGCCACACCTTACCAGTCCAGGCACAACTTCAGCCTCATGGATCCTCCAACTCCTAAGGTGCGCCTCGTTTGTCTAGCCACACCAGGACCCACCAGGGCTTCCTTCCTGCCATTCTCCTTAGTGTAGACCCTTGCTCAATTCTGGTACAGTCCTACGTCTCCTGCCCCACGATACCACCTGACTCCGATTTCCTGCTGTAGCAGGGTCTTATATCGGGCCACACCATGTGGCCTTATATCTAACTGCACCCACTTTACTCTTATTATTAGACGGCTCCACCTCCTGCCATCCATGATGGAGAGCATAGACGAGCATAGGGGGCTGCGTCCAGGCCTGACCTTGGACCTACAGGTCCACCCTCCACTAAGAAGACCCAAGCTTCACAGGGGAATCCTAAACCAGGGGACTGAACAGAGGCAGAGACCGAGGGAAAACTACTTGAGGCATCCCCGTGGCAGGAAAATGGGGAACCCACCAGCCTCCCATGACCAGACCCAGAGCTGTGACCACAGAGATGAAGACCTAGGACAGATATCCAGGGTGAGCTACTCTCTTGCTACTCTCCTATTGGCCTAGGGCGCCTTTACACTTTGCTCCTATTAACCTTTCTCCCTCTCTATCTACAGACGTGGAATGCCACAAACTCGAATGCGTGTGCACCGGGATGTCGCTGTGACCCCCAGGATGGCAGGAATACCCACAAGCGGATCTACACCTTCCCTGTTTAGGCTCACATTACCATTCCAACATTGACCAGGTGAGTAAAATATAAGTTTATAGACTGGTTGCCCAGGTGGGACACTGGAATCTCTTCCCAGTAACAAAACTTCTTAAATTTCCCTGGAAAGGCATTTGTTTCTCTCCAGGTACATAGACATCTATGTACAATGATCTATTGGCTGCTGCACCGCTCCTAAAAGTTGCCGCCCCCCGGCATCACTACTAGAGATGAGCGAACTTTTGAAAAATTCGATTCGACTGATTCGCCGAATTTTCCGACAAAAATCGTTTTGACCCGAATAAATTCGCGACGAATCGCTATTAAAAACGGCTATTTCTGAGCCTCCTACAGCCTCAATAGGGTTGTAAACCATTCAGCCTTGCTGTAACACGCACAGGATGCGTGCTGGGTTAGTTAAATAATACTTTGAAGAAATATCACATGCAGATCAGAGGCATCGCTAATAGAATCGCAGAGCGGCACAATTGCAGAGAGTTGAAGTGGCATCACTATGAGGGGCAGAAGGAGCCCAAATATACACTGGAGTTGGCCTCAGGAGCCCAAAAATTGGATGAATCACACCCTGGAGTTGGCAGAAGTTGGCAGCAGCAGCAGCAGCAGGAGCCCAAATATACACTGGAGTTGGCTTCAGGAGCCCAAAAATTGGATGAATCACACCCTGGAGTTGGCAGGAGTTGACAGTAGCAGCAGCAGGAGCCCAAATATACACTGGAGTTGGCCTCAGGAGCCCAAAAATTGGATGAATCACACCCTGGAGTTGGCAGGAGTTGACAGTAGCAGCAGCAGGAGCCCAAATATACACTGGAGTTGGCCTCAGGAGCCCAAAAATTGGATGAATCACACCCTGGAGTTGGCAGAAGTTGGCAGCAGCAGCAGCAGGAGCCCAAATATACACTGGAGTTGGCCTCAGGAGCCCAAAAATTGGATGAATCACACCCTGGAGTTGGCAGGAGTTGACAGTAGCAGCAGCAGGAGCCCAAATATACACTGGAGTTGGCCTCAGGAGCCCAAAAATTGGATGAATCACACCCTGGAGTTGGCAGGAGTTGACAGTAGCAGCAGCAGGAGCCCAAATATACACTGGAGTTGGCCTCAGGAGCCCAAAAATTGGATGAATCACACCCTGGAGTTGGCAGAAGTTGGCAGCAGCAGCAGCAGGAGCCCAAATATACACTGGAGTTGGCCTCAGGAGCCCAAAAATTGGACGAATCACACCCTGGAGTTGGCAGGAGTTGACAGTAGCAGCAGCAGGAGCCCAAATATACACTGGAGTTGGCTTCAGGAGCCCAAAAATTGGATGAATCACACCCTGGAGTTGGCAGGAGTTGACACCAGCAGCAGCAGGAGCCCAAATATACACTGGAGTTGGCTTCAGGAGCCCAAAAATTGGATGAATCACACCCTGGAGTTGGCAGAAGTTGGCAGCAGCAGCAGCAGGAGCCCAAATATACACTGGAGTTGGCCTCAGGAGCCCAAAAATTGGATGAATCACACCCTGGAGTTGGCAGAAGTTGGCAGCAGCAGCAGCAGGAGCCCAAATATACACTGGAGTTGGCTTCAGGAGCCCAAAAATTGGATGAATCACACCCTGGAGTTGGCAGAAGTTGGCAGCAGCAGCAGCAGGAGCCCAAATATACACTGGAGTTGGCCTCAGGAGCCCAAAAATTGGATGAATCACACCCTGGAGTTGGCAGGAGTTGACAGTAGCAGCAGCAGGAGCCCAAATATACACTGGAGTTGGCCTCAGGAGCCCAAAAATTGGATGAATCACACCCTGGAGTTGGCAGAAGTTGGCAGCAGCAGCAGCAGGAGCCCAAATATACACTGGAGTTGGCCTCAGGAGCCCAAAAATTGGATGAATCACACCCTGGAGTTGGCAGGAGTTGACAGTAGCAGCAGCAGGAGCCCAAATATACACTGGAGTTGGCCTCAGGAGCCCAAAAATTGGATGAATCACACCCTGGAGTTGGCAGAAGTTGGCAGCAGCAGCAGCAGGAGCCCAAATATACACTGGAGTTGGCCTCAGGAGCCCAAAAATTGGATGAATCACACCCTGGAGTTGGCAGGAGTTGACAGTAGCAGCAGCAGGAGCCCAAATATACACTGGAGTTGGCCTCAGGAGCCCAAAAATTGGATGAATCACACCCTGGAGTTGGCAGAAGTTGGCAGCAGCAGCAGCAGGAGCCCAAATATACACTGGAGTTGGCCTCAGGAGCCCAAAAATTGGATGAATCACACCCTGGAGTTGGCAGAAGTTGGCAGCAGCAGCAGCAGGAGCCCAAATATACACTGGAGTTGGCCTCAGGAGCCCAAAAATTGGATGAATCACACCCTGGAGTTGGCAGGAGTTGACAGTAGCAGCAGCAGGAGCCCAAATATACACTGGAGTTGGCCTCAGGAGCCCAAAAATTGGATGAATCACACCCTGGAGTTGGCAGAAGTTGGCAGCAGCAGCAGCAGGAGCCCAAATATACACTGGAGTTGGCCTCAGGAGCCCAAAAATTGGATGAATCACACCCTGGAGTTGGCAGGAGTTGACAGTAGCAGCAGCAGGAGCCCAAATATACACTGGAGTTGGCTTCAGGAGCCCAAAAATTGGATGAATCACACCCTGGAGTTGGCAGGAGTTGACACCAGCAGCAGCAGGAGCCCAAATATACACTGGAGTTGGCTTCAGGAGCCCAAAAATTGGATGAATCACACCTTGGAGTTGGCAGAAGTTGGCAGCAGCAGCAGCAGGAGCCCAAATATACACTGGAGTTGGCCTCAGGAGCCCAAAAATTGGATGAATCACACCCTGGATTTGGCAGAAGTTGGCAGCAGCAGCAGCAGGAGCCCAAATATACACTGGAGTTGGCTTCAGGAGCCCAAAAATTGGATGAATCACACCCTGGAGTTGGCAGAAGTTGGCAGCAGCAGCAGCAGGAGCCCAAATATACACTGGAGTTGGCCTCAGGAGCCCAAAAATTGGATGAATCACACCCTGGAGTTGGCAGGAGTTGACAGTAGCAGCAGCAGGAGCCCAAATATACACTGGAGTTGGCCTCAGGAGCCCAAAAATTGGATGAATCACACCCTGGAGTTGGCAGAAGTTGGCAGCAGCAGCAGCAGGAGCCCAAATATACACTGGAGTTGGCCTCAGGAGCCCAAAAATTGGATGAATCACACCCTGGAGTTGGCAGAAGTTGGCAGCAGCAGCAGCAGGAGCCCAAATATACACTGGAGTTGGCCTCAGGAGCCCAAAAATTGGATGAATCACACCCTGGAGTTGGCAGAAGTTGGCAGCAGCAGCAGCAGGAGCCCAAATATACACTGGAGTTGGCCTCAGGAGCCCAAAAATTGGATGAATCACACCCTGGAGTTGGCAGAAGTTGGCAGCAGCAGCAGCAGGAGCCCAAATATACACTGGAGTTGGCCTCAGAAGCCCAAAAATTGGATGAATCACACCCTGGAGTTGGCAGAAGTTGGCAGCAGCAGCAGCAGGAGCCCAAATATACACTGGAGTTGGCCTCAGGAGCCCAAAAATTGGATGAATCACACCCTGGAGTTGGCAGAAGTTGGCAGCAGCAGCAGCAGGAGCCCAAATATACACTGGAGTTGGCTTCAGGAGCCCAAAAATTGGATGAATCACACCCTGGAGTTGGCAGAAGTTGGCAGCAGCAGCAGCAGGAGCCCAAATATACACTGGAGTTGGCCTCAGGAGCCCAAAAATTGGATGAATCACACCCTGGAGTTGGCAGGAGTTGACAGCAGCAGCAGCAGGAGCCCAAATATACACTGGAGTTGGCCTCAGGAGCCCAAAAATTGGATGAATCACACCCTGGAGTTGGCAGAAGTTGGCAGCAGCAGCAGCAGGAGCCCAAATATACACTGGAGTTGGCCTCAGGAGCCCAAAAATTGGATGAATCACACCCTGGAGTTGGCAGGAGTTGGCAGCAGCAGCAGCAGGAGCCCAAAAAATGGCCTAAAGACATAAATATGTTTTGCACCATTTGGAAAGTGTAAAACGTGGCACCATGCTGAATCTAGTCGCATGCATCAGGCATTGGTGGGTGGAAATCCTGGCTGATCCATCCCTGATTCATTTTGACAAAGGTGAGTCTCTCCACATTTTTAGTTGACAGACGAGTTCTCCTCGCCGTAACTATGGCCCCCGCCGCACTAAACACCCGCTCAGATGGCACGCTACTTGCCGGGCAGGACAGCTTTTCCAGGGCAAACTCTGCTAGTTGCGGCCACAAATCAAGTTTGGCTGCCCAGAAGTCCAGCGGATCCTCAAGGTGTGTTGGCATGGTCATGTCAAAGTATGACATGACCTGCTGGTTCAGGTCCTGCTCCAGGTCTTCCTGCTGCTCATGAGTAGCCTCACTATGCGGGTGTAGAAAGCTACTCATTAGCGACTGAAGACTGAGGCTGCTGCTGCTGATGGAGCTTCTGCTGCTGCTGCTGCCAACCCCCCCAGCGGCCATGGCAGTGGAAGGTGAGCGCAGAGGTCCCCTCGAGTCAGACCTGCGAGAGTATGGACCATGGCGCAGATAGGCATCGGCCAACTGCCTACGTAGAATGTCTTTGTAGTAGTTGAGTTTGTCCTCCCTCTCGGTGGGTTTAAAAAATGCCCCCATTTTGTGCCGGAAGCGAGGGTCCAATAAGGTGGACAGCCAGAAGTCATCCCGCCGACAGATGGAAACAATTCTGGGGTCACTACGCAAGCATGTGAGCATGCTTCGTGCCATTTGCGCAAGTGACTCGGATGGACTACCTGTCTCCATCTCCACTGCATACTGCCACGGTGTGCCCGGGTCCTCTGTCTCTCCTTCCTCAAAAACCTCTAGCTCCTCTGGCTGCTCCTGCTCCTCCTCTCCTGTCCGCTGACTAGATAAACCAGCCATTTCGCCAAGCCTAAACTGTGTTTCGCTGGGCAACTCCTCCTCCTCCTCTTCCTCCTCCTCCTCCTCCAGTTCAGCTCCAACGGGGTTCATGTGGCCGTAAGATGTAAACGCCATGTCTCCAGTGCCCTGACCAGCCATGGTTTCCAACATGTGCTGTAGTACATGAAGCAGTGGAATCACGTCGTTCATCCCGTAATCCTGCCGACTGACAAATAAAGTGGCTTCCTCAAAGGGCCTGAGCAAACGGCAGGTGTCACGTATGAGCTGCCACTGGTTGACATTGAAGTTACACAGGGGAGTCCCCCTATCTGCTTGGATCATCAGGAAATCCGTGATGGCTTTTCTCTGTTCATATAATCGGTCCAACATGTGAAGGGTGGAATTCCAACGGGTGGAAACATCGCAAATCAGACTATGTTGGGGGATACCATTCTGACGCTGTAGCTCAAGAAGGGTGTGTTTGGCGGTGTAGGAGTGGCTGAAGTGCATGCAAAGTTTCCGTGAAGTTGTTAGGATGTCCTGCAGATGGGGGGAACACTTCAGAAACCGCTTGACAACCAGATTGAAGACGTGAGCCATGCAGGGGGCATGGGTCAGGCTTCCTTGGCGCAGCGCAGACAAAATGTTCTTCCCATTGTCGGTAACCATGATTCCCATTTTAAGTTTTCTCGGAGTAAGCCATGTTTGGATTTCCTGATGAATACATTTAAGCAGTTCCTCCCCTGTGTGACTCCGTTCGCCAAGACAAACCATGTGAAGCACTGCGTGACACCTCCGTGCCCTGCACACATGGTAGACTGGAGGGGCACTGAGACTTGAGCCTACAGTGGAGGGTGAGGAGATGGCGGAGGATGAGGAGGCCGAGTCGCACGGTGTCACAGGCCCAATGGGCAGAGAGCGCGGAGGCCGAAGCGGCGTGACCTGTCCAAGTTGCTGCTGCAAAGGGACCACATTCACCCAGTGGGCCGTAAACGACATGTACTGCCCCTGACCGTAGTTACAGCTCCAGATGTCGGCGCTGCCATGTATTTTGCTACACACCGACAGGCTCAAGGACTGGCCCACCTTCTGTTCAACAAAAGTGTGCAGCGCTGGTACTGCCTTCTTGGCAAAGAAATGACGGCTTGGGACTCTCCACCTCGGCTCGGCACAAGCCATCAGTTCTCTGAAAGGTGCAGATTCCACCACCTGAAAAGGGAGCGACTGCAGCACCAGCAACTTGGACAGGAGCACATTCAGCTTCTGCGCCGTAGGATGAGTGGGCGCATACTGCTGTCTCTTGGACATGGCTTCGCTGATGGATTGCTGGCGGGATGCATGACTTGGAGGAGGAGGAGCAGGAGCGACAGAGGATGGGTATGACGCACAGCTGCCTTCGGCTGAGGTGCTGGAGCCTTGGCTGGCAGAAATTGGGAGCTCACTTGGTGAGGAAGCAGACTGGACCACCCCTTGGGAGCCTCGGTTCTCCAAGGTCCTTTTATGGTGACGCATCATATGTTGACGCAGGGCCGTGGTGCCAACATTTGGACCCTGGCCACGCTTCACCTTTTGCCTACATATCTTGCATGTGGCCATGTTACCCTCCTGCGGATGCCTCAGGAAAAACTGCCACACTGCCGAGTAGCTACTTTTCCCACCCCCTGGCCTCACTGATTCACTGCTGCTGTTGCCAACTCCAGGAACCCCTGCTCCACTACCTCCCGATAAGGTAGACTGCCGCACAGCAGGTGCTCTACCCCGGCCCCGGCCCCGGCCGGCTCCAGCCTTTGGAATTGTGCCCCCATGCTGACTGCTACCACCTTGCTGCCTCAGCTGCTGACTCCGGGGCAACCTGCACCCCTCTTCTCCTGATGATGACGATGAAGCCCCTTCATCACCCGGCTCCCAAGTGCGATCGGCTTCATCGTCATCATCATCATCATCACCGAGTTGTGGCTGTACGTCACTGATGTTCGTGGATTCGTCAACAGTGTCTGGCGCAGGAGCTGGAACGCTCGCAGCACCCACGACACTGTCCACATCACTATTTGTCTGCCTAGCTAAAGAAGCCACCTCCATTTCTTGGCTGGGCAGTAGCTGCTGACTGTCCTCTATCTGATGGTCCTCCTCACTAAAGAGTGGAGCTGAACCCAAAGCATAGGATACGTCGCTGGGGGAGGGAACGGCGTAGGCCAGAGGCAATGGGAGGACAGGGACTGCTCTCGGGGCATGCCAACTCAGGGTTGTGTCAGAGGAACCTACCGACCCTAGACTGGGGGTCTCAGACGTAAGTTGTGATGATGTTGTTGATGAGCGCGTCAACCAATCTACCACGGCAGATGCGTTACTGGTGGAGACCCGACCGCTAGCAGATACTGGCAGATTAGGTCTCTCAGCGTGACTCCTGCTGCTACTGGCCCCCAGTCTGATGCGAGCTCTGCCTGCGGAATCTTGGCCTCTGCCACTCCTCTTTTCACTTCCAGGCACTTGTCTGCCCGACATAGTCTAACTGGCGTGGTAGTAGGTGATATTTAAAAAAACCCCGGGCAGCGGTGGGTCTATATGAAACAGAATATAATGCACACCAAAAGTGAGCAGTAACACTCAGCCTCCAACAGGCCTGCTTAGTGTAAATAAGAGAGCTGCTTAGTGTAAATAAAGAGGGGTATGCTATGTTACAGAATGGGATGCCTCAACAGAAGTGCACCTGGCAGGCAGCAGTAAGCCTATGCCCAGCAAAAGTGTCTTATAATATAAATATAATAAGAGCAAATGCTTATATGGTCTTAAACAGAGGCTGCTTTAGTCACAGAATGGGATGCCCTGGGCAGGAATGGACCTGGCAGGGTCCAGTAGTGCTTTGGCCAGCAAAAGTGTCTTTATCAGGCTAATTTCAAATATGATAAGAGCAAATGCTTATATGGTCTTAAACAGAGGCTGCTGTAGTCACAGAATGGGATGCCCCGGGCAGGAATGGACCTGGCAGGGTCCAGTAGTGCTTTGGCCAGCAAAAGTGTCTTTATCAGGCCTAATTTCAAATATGATAAGAGCAAATGCTTATATGGTCTTAAACAGAGGCTGCTTTAGTCACAGAATGGGATGCCCTGGGCAGGAATGGACCTGGCAGGGTCCAGTAGTGCTTTGGCCAGCAAAAGTGTCTTTATCAGGCCTAATTTCAAATATGATAAGAGCAAATGCTTATATGGTCTTAAACAGAGGCTGCTGTAGTCACAGAATGGGATGCCCTGGGCAGGAATGGACCTGGCAGGGTCCAGTAGTGCTTTGGCCAGCAAAAGTGTCTTTATCAGGCCTAATTTCAAATATGATAAGAGCAAATGCTTATATGGTCTTAAACAGAGGCTGCTTTAGTCACAGAATGGGATGCCTCACAGCAGACTTAAGATCAGTTCAGTATATATGCACAGTTAGTTACTATAAGCAGCCTGAAAACGCTAACAAAGGCTGGATGAAAAAAAAAAAATCTCCCTGTCAGCCAGCTCCGTTTTTCCTACCTTTCCCTGGCTTTCTGTCTGTCTCCTGTCTGTCTCCTGCCTGTCTCCTGCCTGTCTCCTGCCTGTCCCTGTCTGTCCCTGTCTCCAGCCTGTCTAACTGCCTCAGCTACACAGCGTTCTGTCTGTCTGTCACGAATGCAATAGAGAAATGAGGAAAAGCAAGATGGCCGCCGTTAAATACCGCTGTGTGACGTCACCGGGCTTGCTGGCTGCTGATAGGCTGCATGTGACTGCCCCAGCTTGCACTGGCGCGGGATACATGTCCAGACATGTCCCGTCCGCCATCTTAGAATGCCTGTAAATGTAAATGAATGGATGTTAAAGGAAAACTTCGAGTGATCGAATCGCGGGGAAATTCGGATTCGATCCGAATCGAATTTTTCCTGAAATTCGGATCGAATCCGGGTTCGTCCGGATCGATTCGCTCATCCCTAATCACTACCTCCGTGTTTGACGGGCGCCGCCATTTTCTTGGTTGTATTGCAGACTAGCGCTATTCCCAGATGCGGCGTCATGTCTAGCTCCACGCGCTATTTCCGGCCTGCAGTGTCAGGATTGACACCGAGGCTTGGCATGGCCGGGACTGACATGGACGTCCGCTGATGACGTCATCGGCCCGCGCCGACGCGAGCGCCGCCGATTGGCGCCATTTCATGCTTAAGGCTGGAGGTAGATACAGTATTTAAACCCACTCCCACTAGGAATCGACACCGCATCTCTTGATAAAGGCTGTTAATCGGCCGAAACGTCAAGCTTTTTTATGTCCACCTGGTATTACAGCTTGTTGCTCACCATTTTAAGTGTCTTGCTGCTCATCTTTTCTGTACTGCTTGATATAGGATGTATATGAGCTTGTTGCATATTATACTGCTGCATCCCTTGCATAAACCTTGACTCAGTGATTTAGCCTGTATACTTATAACCTTTGGAGCAATATTCCCCATCATATGCTGGATACCATATCTTTATTGGCCTTATAGAGGTCTGCACCTTGTATATAGAGTATTGTTATATGTCTGTATATATTGTTGTATTTATCACCACTTCTGTTCTTTTGTGTATTTTTCACCAGCATTAAAAATCATCCTTTTTTGAATGCAAGTAAGTTTTGCCATTTACATATACATGTATTGTCCGCTATGTGCATAGAGTGAGTGCACATTGAATCTTTGAACCCCTTGCTGACCTTCATATAGGTTACACCTATATAGTCCTTGTAACATATTTTTGCAATCAGATGAACATGGTCACTCGAGAATCAGGTGGTATCCAGCTGCGATCTACGCCTCACCAAAGTACAAAACTCCTCCAAACATTGATGAAAACTGTTGTGTGGGTGCATCATTTGCTTTAAATGGCTTTTTTTGTTTTCACCATGGTTTTATGTGACTGATAACCCATATATACCACCCGGGTGGTACATGATATACTTGTTAAATCAGTTCTTGATGAAAAAGCGTAGTAGTAGTATTTGATGAAAAAGAGCTTGGGGGCCCTTGGTGTAGAAAGCAAAAACATCATTATATTGGCCTTTCCCCACTCTATTTGAAAGTAAAAAAGTGATTTGGGGCTTTTGAATCAAGTCTGCTTACAATAAAAGAAGTATGTTTTTAAATGATGCTAGTTTTTCAAATCAATACCAGGTTGGGGTCCCAGTATGTGGCTGGAATAACATATTAGACATTAGTAATAATAATGTCTGGAGTAGCTGACTTCCACAGAAGCACCTGAGATGGATGTGTGGTCCATTTTAGGCTTGTAATCCGGCAAACTGGAGATGGAAATTCCCAGCGATTGTCTTTTGCCCCTTTGCACATCCTTTGTGAAAAGTACAAAACAATAAAAATCATGAATTATTAAACATCCTAGATTTTTTTTTTTTGGGGGGGAGGAAACATGGCAATATCAAATAACTGTGAGCAAGGATTTTTAACCTAAAAAAAGCTTTGTGTTCCCCCAAGGGAGCCATTGCACTCCAGTGAGGGTTTATGGTCCATATTTATTTCGTCAGACACCTCATTGTGAGGCCCACAGGAAAAGAGGTTTGATGTAGAGGTCCATTTCTTTGCCCATGTCCCCTCCTCAGAGGAAGGCAGCTGACAGGGTGATAAATGGGCCCTTACTTATTGTACATTCCATATCGGGGGATTGCAGGGGACTCGTGTCTGGGTTTGTTTTATCTGGAAATATCGGGGAGGATCAGTCAGTGTGGAGTCACCTTGCTGTGAACCTCATGTTAAAAATAAAACTTTTTTCTGATTCCTGCATGTAGTGGTCAAAGAGCCTAGTATGATCTGATTTGCAACCCCCTCCAGTGTTTAACACCCAGCGTGTGAAGCTATATTGAACAAGGAGCCTCATGAATCATCATGTCTGCATCTGCTTTACAATTTATACCACACCAGTGTGCGCTTTAAAACAAATGGAGAGACGTGTTGTGACATATGCAGTTGTATTTAGTACATGTCTGGTGGATTTCTTGATAGGATTAACAGATGTTGTTGTGTGATGCAAAACATCCCTACTTTGTCTGTTATCATACAGCTGAAAGTCTTGAGCATCAACAGGAATATTGATAAGAACCATTTATAGGAAAGACATGACTTGAAGGGGGTTTCCTCCTTGGACTTCGATCACTATATTATAAATACTGACTTTATAACAAGCAATTTTGCAATCTATTGGCTGTAATATTTGTTCTACATTGTTACAGTATATAGGGAACTTGTTTCTAACCCAAGTGATAAAAGTAATTTATACAAATTGATTAATAGCAGGGCTTTACATTAATCATAATCAAGTAAGAAGCTTACCATGTTTAATGATATGACATGTTGGGAGGGGCACATATCTCTTATTATCTAGTCCAGTTTAGATGCAGATTCAACATTTTGCAGCCATGGTCCCATACTCGCGTTAGTATTCCACTGGCAGCATACATTAGCTTATATACAATTAGTTTTTTTATTTATCAAACTCTTTATTTATCCTCCGACACAGGTTCAACTACCCTTAGTAGCTTAGTATTTATCTTCCCCAATTGAAAACCCACTACCTTACCAACCAGGCCTATATACCTCTCAGGAGTTACCCAGACTTGGCAGATGCCTCTAGTATGCCAGTTGAAGCATGGCACCAAATGGAAAATACTTCATTGAGGGCTTTAACTAACCAAGTCGATAAAAAAATGCTCAGCCTTACCCAGTTAGGAGGATTATTCCATTCTATAAGGAACCATAGGTTCCAATTTCTTTGAGCACAGTCATAATCCCCGAGCATGGCTAAACAGTTGACCAACAAAAATCGGGACAATGATCTGCATTCAATGCTTCAGTAATAATCCTCATAGAGAGGCCATTGCCCATTTAAATTATTTCCCATTGAATTACCTTGAAAGTAGGGGGAGGGCTGGTGTAATGGATTCCTTCATTTCCTAACTATGATGATGAAGAAGATATCATCAAAATGTTTTAATTCATGGAACACCATCAAATTATCCTCTATTCCACCAGGCCTACTTTTCTCCCCACAGAGATTTTTTAATGGACTTGTAATTGTCTGAAATGTCATCAAGGCGCAAATATATTTCAGAATATGACTTTGTCCTGTGATCAAATGTTTTTGCCATTCAGTCCATCGTTATGCCACAAATAAATTAGTTCTCCCTCTAACCCCAGAATTGGCTATTTTTGTCAAATTGGTCATTGATGACATGAGAGTGGTAAAGGGGGCGAAACAGTTGACTGTTATAATATCTGCAGTTGCCAAAAAGTGCTTACTTCAAATGTGGATCTCCCTAGACCCATCCCCCTTTGAACATTTTCTTCAAAAGTTCCAATTTGTATTTAAAAAATAAATTGGGTGGAGGCTACTGTTGAAAAGAAAAAAAAGTCTGAGAGTTTTTTCTTGGGGTAGGTATCCATTATTGCAGCTTTAACCCTTTTAGTGCCAGCCACGTGAGTCCCACGTGAGTCTCACATAGCTGCCTCTCCAACTATTAGGTGCCAGCTACATAAGACTCATGCAGCTGACTTTAACCCCCCCAAAAAATTTAAAAAGATAAAAACTCACCTGACCCCTCGATCCCTTCCAATGGGTCTCCTCTTCACCCAGGGAGCCTCCATCCGATCCCCTCCGGACTCTTTCACCATAAGGAAAGGCTCGAAACAAGCTCCCTCCCCCACTATCACCACCTCTAGCCACCGCCTTTTGTGGGCAGTGCAGATGACATCATTCTTTGATGTCATCCCGCTCCCGGACCGACAAATCGTGACAGTGATCACCGGCATCTGTCATCGGATCGGTGCGGGACATGATCGGCGTGGGTCAGAGGAGGATCGGAAGTGAGTGAAGAAAATAAAAATTAAATAAATGCCATTGTTTCTATATGTGTCTGTATCTTTTTTACTGTTAACCCTTTGTGAACTGGTAATGGATCCATGAGACCCCTATACCAGTACGGAAGGTTTAGGGGGCTGGCAAGTCATCTGCGGCTAGTCCCCCCATTACCTGCCCCCCCAAAGCCCAGGGGGGCAGAAGAGCCTGGGGGCCGTGAAGGCTATGCAGGCTTTTAGCCTATAGGGCTGGGGGACAGGAAGGCTGTCCTCTGTACCCTGGTCTACAAGCCCCAATAGCTGGTGCCCGGCCTGGTTATGCTGGTAAGGGGTGACCCCACGCCAATCCTTAAAAATTAAAAAAAATGCATGCCCCTTCCCCCTTGGGAGGGAGACCCCATGCCTACCTTATTTTAGTGTGGATAGAGGTTGTACTATATTTGTAAATGTTATATATAAAGGTCTCTTTTCAGTTTGGGGTCTCCTGGCCAGGAACAGGGGGCTACCGATACATATGTGGTACCGTTGTAATTGGGAGAAATGGGGCTTTCACATGAAATATGGTTTCCTTGAATAAAATAAATGTTTAAATTTAAAATAAAACCGCACCAGCTATATTTTAAGGAGTGTGCTCATATGAGGATAGAGACACAATTGTGCACCACTATAACATCCCAGGAAAAGAGGAATCCCACAGCTCCTCAATCTATCCTCATTAGACAATGGCACCACTCAAATACATGGATTAAATTGTTAATTACTTTATTGCTCAAAAACTCTATATACATATATACATACACATTAAAAACGCATTAAAATACATGTACACACAACCTGTGAAGAGGAAGTGGAGGGGAAAAGGGGGAGGAACATGCCGGACCCCTAAGATGATAAATGTTTTAGGCCATAAATATATTCCATTCAATAATTATATTCCTGCTATTCCTAACCGGGCTGACTATATATAAAAGTGCTGTGCTGACCTAATTCATAAACTAATACTACATAAAGTATTCTAAATCTGTGCAAATCATACCTCAAAAGTGCTAAGTGCATAAAGTGCTAATATTTACTACGAGGACAGCCAGGAGACGAAAATGCAGATCCAGATATAAAAGAAAATCACTCACACATCAGAAGCGTCCCACCAGCATAGCCCCCCCCCACACGTGCGCTGTCGACGCGTTGCGTGACGTCAGCGCGTCACTTCACCAGGACAAACAAGCACAGCGCGCTGACGTAGTTTGTCCTGGTGAAGTGACGCGCTGACGTCACACAACGCGTCGACAGCGCACGTGTGGGGGAGCTATGCTGGCAGGCCACTTCTGATATGTGAGTGCATGCACATGCACAGTATCTATGCATGTTGGGTATTGTTATGTTCGCGGGACCTTGCTTTTTCAGATGTAACCTGTTGTTTCTTGTTTGCATATTGTTTTTTGGAAAATATGGCTTTGATTCAGCTTTTTTATCCTTTTCTAGGGAATCCCTGTGCAATCAAAGAATTAATCGAGGAATTACTTTCAGAAAACTATGCCCATGACAACAAGCCTGGTACACCTAGAAAGCTTGAGGTGTGTATCTGCAGAGAATAGTTTGTGGGGAAAACAAAAAGCAGGTATTCACACTCTGGAGCAGCATAGATAATTAGAGTGCTCAGCCCGGGGTAATCCCAAACCCCAACTGCGCAGCAAAATCGAAAATAGTGGGTCCGCACTCCTTAAAACTCAATCCTTTAATGAAGTATCGTTAAAATCATCTCCATCCAGTATACAAAAAGCAATGCATAAAATCCACAAAAGAGACCCAGACCGACAAAATGTATAATCCTCTGGCGTGTTTCGGGTAATGGTCAGCCCTTAGTCATAGATGAGGGATTATACAAGAAACATGCATATTTATAACAATAAACACTTACCTAGTGAAGTCCCAGAAGCAGGAGCAGCCCCGGCGAGAAATCAGAGCATCTGCAGGGGGGGATGACGTCACCGCCGTCGCAAGCCACGCCTTCCAACCAGAGGCTGGACCCACGAACCAGTGGAAGCGAGGAAGCCCTCTCTGGGTAACGAAGGGTCAACCAATGAGCGGAGGCGTGCCCTTGACGGCGGCGGCGTCAGTGCAGTCGGTTGCCAGGCAACCAGCACTCGGCAGAAACGCTGTGAGGAGGCAGAAAGATAACTCCTCTCCATACTATGTAAGGCCCCCTGCAGAGACACCCGGGAAAATGTGGGGGAGGGAGTCACTGGCATGGAGTACAAAAGTGCAGACATGGACATTGTTCAGAGATAGATATAAGACCACACACTGGTATATAAATCATAAGAAAGCGGGTTGAACAGTTAGAAAAAAAACTCAAAAGATACTGTAATTGTTTAATGAAAAAATTGAAAAACAAGGAAGGCCCACACCATATGGATCCAAGTGCGACTGCCATCCCCACATCTTGTGCAAGTGTCACTGTCCAAAAGACTCATTCTCTGCAATTGCACAGGTAAGCCTTGTGAACTCAGATAAATGTGTTTTAAAGTGGACCAACACCCAGGGCCGATCACCTCCCTCACCGCGGGACATCCGAGATCGGGATGTCCCGCGGAGTGAAACCCCCCCAAAACCCCCCAAAAAACGGTCACGTGGGAGCGTGGTGAGGTGAGTTTTTGGGGCTTTCTGGGGGGTTTCAGACAGCGGGGCACCCCCAATCAAAATCCTGGGTGTTGGTCCACTTTAAATAGGAACAATCTCTAGGACTTTCTCTCTCCTAGTATAGCTCCTCTAGAGCACCGTTTCTTATCCTGTGGTACACATACCCCAGGGAGTACATGCCACAGCTTGTAGGGGTACGCAGAGATGATCAGGGATGTATCGGCGTGGTGGGTCTGATGGGTTTAGTATATTATTTTACCAGTAAACAACATTTTTTCAGTAATTAACATTATTCCTTCTTACTTTAAAAGTGTTACAAGGCCTGTGACCTACTTATTTTGTTAGCATTTTTAAGTTATCCCCTCCTTGGGGGTTCTTGGTTTGAATTTCTTGTTGCTAGGGGGAGCTCGATTGTGGTTTCTTGGGTGTAGGGTGTACTTGACATAAAACTGTTGAGAACCACTGCTCTAGAGCAGGGCATCCTGGTTTGCGATACCCTAGTGTAAAATCTCAGGGATTGCTGTAAGGGCCACCAGAAGCTTGTGCTCCATTTAGCTTTACTAGCTGCCCTGACAACAGGTGCTGGTCATTCCCCTGCATACTCAGACCAGCCATTTAGAAACACCTGGCACTGGTACATGCAAAGCCAAGGATGCTGACTGCGCATGTGCTGTGAGATCACCAGCAGGGAGCATACACAATGATCTGAGGGATGTTAAACATGGGACAGGGACAGCACATCAGCTGGTTTTGGAGCCATTCACACTTCAGGGCAAGCTTATTCATGATTGTTTCTCTTTAAATATTAATATTGTGTGATCTATGTATACAGCCACGCCATCCTGACCTATTCCTGCAGGGTGATTTTTCTCCAGTCCTGCACTTAGCACTGACCATGTTCCTGAACACATCTGGACTCAGCCAATTGCCTGGGTTGAATAGGAGTTCTAAGTCCAGGTGTGTTGAGGTAAATGGTCATTGTAAAGTGCAGGACTGGAGAAAAAGCACCCTGCAGCAATGGGACAGTTTGACAACCCTGTGTATATAAGGCCCTTATTTATGAAGGAATAGCGACAGGTAGCGACTGGTGAGCGACCGGTAATGACGGGCCCGCCACGAGAACGCCGGCTCCCCACCACAATCACACATTTATCAAGCCAATCCTGCTTAGCAACTGAGATAGCGCCATATAGCCACTCATTCATCATTATTCCAGCCTCAGCCCACAGCGCCAGCATCCAACCTTGAACAGCGACAGGTATGACCTCTCGCTTCCTGGCGCTCTCCAATGCATTTCAATGGAACAATCTTTAAATATTCATAATTAATTGTTATTAATTGTTTTTTTTTTGTTTTGTTTTTTTTTTTAAATGTGAAAAATTCTGTGACCACTTCTGCCATTTTAGATAATTTTTTTAAGGTAAAATAAAAAACAATTGTACAGAATTGATATTACAGGTCTGATATTAATGTATTCATATTACCAAATTATTAAAAAAAATTTTTTTTTTGGTTTCCAAAAATATGGTTGTTTGGGGGTTAAAAAACTACTTTTAACCCATCGCCGCCAGCGCTCTGGGGTTTAAACATGCATTTTACAGCGCGAGAATTTTTTGAGCATGATTTTTTAATGAATATGGTGGGAGCCGGTCGCTAGGGCCAGTCGCTATCATGCGCTCCCATACAGCGTGGAACCTGTCAAATAGCGACTCCTCACTCAATATTCAACATTACGGCAAACCGACTGAGTCGCTATCAACTACGGAACAACGGCCAAGCACAGCGACTACTAGCGGGCGCTCTGAAAATGCCGCTACCTGCCGCTATTAATGAATCGCCCTCTAAGGTAGGTAAAAAGATTTCACCTTTTTTTTTGTCAAAATGTGACACACATCCCGAAGAAATCAGTTTTTCAGCAATACTGTTGAATTTTAGGGAGATATGATTCGCCATTTCTATTTTTTTATATGTACAAAATGCTGCCAAAACTAAAACCAATAGAATTCAGTAAAATAAAAATCATTTGTAACAGCAGACCTCGAATAGCACTGCAAATAAGGCTGAGGCCCCGCCGTGTGTTCGGGAAGGGGCAGCAATGAGTTGGAAATGCGCTGCTTTTCCAAGCTCAGTGGGTAAAAGATTATGATAAGGCTCACGCTGAATGATGCCAAGAAAAATCCATAAGACAGGGTAAAATTAGGAGGAAAAATAAAATCAAAGCATCTCATTGAAAAGTTAAAGGAAACGCCGAGGTGAGACAATTAGGCTAATTGCTCACAGCTGGGAGCTGGATCTTTCCATGTGACAGATAGCTGATGTTTGATTCCGCGTCTAAACAACCAGGACATACATCATTAATCCTATAATATTCTTATTTAATTTTTTATAACACCCATAAAAATAATCATTAACCTCTGTTCTGCTTAAGATCCAATCAGCCATTTTAGTTAAATAAATATCAAGGAAAACATTAAATATCACTTTGATAAGCTAGATTTGTTCCTGTGGGGAAGGGCCTCCTAATGGTTTATATTAACATCCGTTCTATTCCACAAGTGTCAAACAGTGAGAGGTAATGAGAAAACAGATAAACTGCGATATATGGCTTCAATCAGATTAACCTCTCCCTCTGGCACCAGCATTATTGCAAAGCTTAGCTGCTGCGTACAAACACTAGAGGCTGGATGTTTCTCTGTTGCCCATTGTTATGTCATTCCCTGTCCATGTCTTATGCTGGCTTTTTACATGACATCTGTTCAAGGCAGGACTGGCCATAAGGAGCACAGGGACAATTCCTGTTGGGCCGCATTGCTCTGGAGTTAGCTGGGCATGCAACCCACCTCACCCAGTGCCTGTGCTTGAATTACCTTATACTTCTAACCCCACTTCTATTTCCTATCTCCCAAGGCCCTCCCCCCATGACTGGACCCCCCTGCAATGCTACATGCCTGTGGAGGGTCACACCAACCCTTGTCTCATTATATGCCCTTACAACACTATGGCTTCAGTAGCATTACTTTAAAAGTAGGCATATTCACCCATAATATGTGCCTGTAATGCTATAGCCTCAGCTATTCCTTGACTTTCTGGGAAAGACTGTAGGGGTGGGGTATAGCAGCTTGTGGGCTGGTCATGACCATTAAAACTCCGGGGCAGATTTTTGGCCTCAGTCTACCCCTGGGTCTGATCTTGAATGAGCTGTCAGTCTTCTTGTCAGTAGCCACTTACCTGTGTCCCGTTCCTGCGGCGCTCCCCGTCCCGCCGCGCGGCTCTCTGTTCGGCGGCCGCGGCGGGCGGCAGCTTCTCTTCTGCCTGGCGCGCACGCGCTTCCTTCTCCTCCAGCCGGCGTCCCCGGCTCCAGTTCTCGTGCTCGCGCACGCGTTATACCCTCCGGCGACGCTGCTCTCAACGCGGCCGCCGGAGGAGAGTTAATTAAGCAGCAGGTGTGGGTTGGGGAGTGCTCCATTTAGGTACTGGCCAATCTCCCTCTGGATCTCAGGACGCCATCCTTCTTATATGTTTTAACCAATCAGCCATTTCAGACTCCTGGGCGGTACGCCCTGTTCTGTGCTATCAGATTTAAGATTCTAGTTGCACCAATCATCAGAATTGTTCCCCTAGCCCAATCATACCTGTTTCCTTTATAACCGCTCTTCAACCAGTCGCTCATTGCCTGTTATAGCGCTTAGACCCTTGGTAGTTGTTTATCTTTGATATTGATCTTGATTCCTGTTGCCGACCCTTGCCTATTTTGACCATCCTCGATCTCCACTTCAGTTGCCGACCTTTGCCTGTTTTGACCATCCTTGATCTACTCTCCAGTTGCCGACCTTTGCCTGTTTTGACCATCCTCGATCTCCACTCCAGTTGCCGACCTTTGCCTGTTTTGACCATCCTTGATCTACTCTCCAGTTGCCGACCTTCGCCCTTGAACCCAGACCACGATTTGCCTAATCCCATTGTTCAGTCGCCATCTCGGACCTACTATTACCAATCTCCAGTCTGTCCTTGGACTTCAGTCTTACGCTCAAATTCGGGCTACCCAATTCCACTTCCAGCCGCGGGTTCTCCAGTCCTCTTTTTAGTAAGGCTTCATCCTTTGAGCCATCAAGTCCTGGGGGCAACCGATCCCGAGCAGGCGTGTTCTGCGTCTCGGCAAGCGGGGGCTCCTATAGGTGAAGCTAGCTGCGGAGATTGGGGGTTGAGGTCCTTACCAAGAGAGCTGAAGTTATCCAAGTGGTTAATTGCGGTACCCGGAGCGTGACACTTCTGACAGTGTTCTCTGCAGCAGAGGGCATGCTGGCTAATCTCCTGACTTTTACGAATTGTGTACCACTTTTGTTTCCGATCTTTAGAAAATAATGATTAGAAAATAATTGAAATTATCTACTGATTGTTTTAGTCTATCTGGATAGCATTTTTCACTTTAAGCGGACCAACAGCCATAAATGACTTAGACCAGACCAACACAACACACAGTGCTCATATGCATCTCTCCCCTGGGCAATTTAGATTGCTGTACATTTTAACAAAAATTATTTTACGTTTTTCCAAATCCTGCTGTGGTAAATTTTAAAAACAAAATGGCGGCTCATGGATGTGTAAGTGTTGCTGGGCTTCCTTTTACTGTGTATTGTCAGTTATGTCAGTTGAATCCAGGCAGCAGCATGGCTGAGAGTGGAAGCTTCAAAATGGCCGCTACCGTTCTTTTCCAACTGTGCCAGGCTGTTGATCCGGTTTAAGTACGAGGCTCTGAGGAGGACTTCCCTAATACTGTCCAACATACTCACTGAGCCCCTCTCAGCAAGAAGGGAAGGTGTGATCTGATCTCGAAAAACAGCCTAATATAAGACACATCCCTACAGTGAACAACAGGGGCTGATCGGGTTCATAACTTAGCCTGTGATTTTGCTGGCTATGACCAGCCCGCCATCCACCCATGAGTTGCTGAGCCACCACCTGAGGTGTGTTTCCCATACAGTCAGTGTATTAATCAGCTAAGATCATCAGCAGATCATGGGCATGAACAGATATGGCCACACTTAAAGTGGTCTCACTCTTGTTTCCTAGAAAATGGGTGCAGGGCCACATATTGACAGTGGGGGATCCAGATTGCTGGAGCCCATCGTGCAATATTCCCCTTACATCGCAAAATCCTTACCTGTACCTCGATCCTTGGAGGAAACTGGCTCCTCCGATTGGCCAGTCAAGGCCAACCCACGCCATCAGAGTAGCGCATTTCAGCTAAGGATCAAGGTACAGATAAGGATTTCAGGGTGTTGCAGGGGGGTATTGTATGGAAAGGCTCCAGCAATCTAGATGCCCCCCTCCCGAGTCTGTCACTATGCAGCCCCGCACCCGTTCGCTAGGAAAGTGTGGAGCTGCTTTAAAATGATGGTATCGGAGCTGGTGGCAGATAATGGCAAGGGTGGGAGTGCACCCCACAGCCATGAATCTTAGGCTATAGCATTGAAGTGCATTGAAGTGTCTTGGTTGAGGGGGTATAATGGAACTGGGGACAGGAGAATTGTGTCCCCAAAGCTATTCTCCTGGGTCCTCCTATGGCCAATCATCTGCAAGTGAACAATACTCACCCTTTCCTTGCCAGGTTTTCTTTTGACAGAGAACCATATGTCCTAGCCAAAACCATAAATTAATGTGACCAGGCCCTAGTTCAGAACATAAATAGGGCCCCGGGATTGTGTATATGGTAATTTTTTCTCCCGTCACATTCAGCCCCTAGCATGACCGTTTATGCCCATTAGATTCAATTAGACTACTAAACACTGGAACACTAAATCAGAATGAGTTTTTTTTTCCTGCACATAATGCCATGTGACTACAATCTACTATCAGATAAAAAAAGTGGAATGCCAACAATGGTGGCCTCATGGGCTGCTCCAGGTGTAGGAAAGCAGTCTTAGAGGCTGATTTATTAATAGCGACATGTAGCGACAGTTGAGCGACTGTAGCGGTATTTTCACAGCGCCCGCTAGTAGTCGCTGTGCTTGGCCGTTGTTCGGTTGTTGACAGCGACTCAGTCGGTGTGGCTAAATGTTCAATACAAGGTTACGAGTTGCAATTTGACAGGTTCCGCGATGTATGGGTGCGCATGATAGCGACTGGTCAGAGCGACCGGCTTCCACCATATTCATCAAAAAATCACGCTCAAAAAATTCAAGCGCTGTGAAATGCATGTTTAAACCCCAGAGCGCTGGAGGCGATGTGTTAAAAGTAGTTTTTTAACCCCTAAACCACCATATTTTTGGAAACCAAAAAAAAAAAGGATTTTAATTAATTTAATAATATGAATACATTAATATCAGGCCTGTAATATCAATTCTGTACAATTTTTTTTATAAAATGGCAGAAGTGGTCACAGAATTTTTCACATTTAAAAAAATAAAATAAACATTAATACCAATTAATTATTAATATTTAAAGATTGTTCCATTGAAATGCATTGGAGAGCGCCAGGTAGCGAGAGGTCATACCTGTCGCTGTTCAAGGTCGGACGCTGGCGCTGTGGGCTGAGGCTGGAATAATGATGAATGAGTCGCTATATGGCGCTATCTGTCGCTAAGCAGGATTGGCTTGATAAATGTGTGATTGTGGTGGGGAGCTGGCGTTCTCGTGGCGGGGCCCGTCATTACCGGCCGTTCACCAGTCGCTATCTGTCGCTATTCCTTCATAAATAAGGGCCTTAGACTCCAGGGTTGCACAGGGGGGTTTGGTCCACTTTAAAGCAAGAGGCTTGGTTACAGAAAAGTGCTAGATATCAGTTTCAATAGCAGGTAAGGTTAACTTTACGCCTATTCCGTTAAATAAAATGTCCCAATTGTGGTAACAGAAACTATAAATTGTGGACAAAAGAAAAGTTATATTAGCTCTGGCACATCACCTGCTGGCAGCTATTAGTAACTATGATAAATTAATGTGCAACATTTTTAGTTGCATTCACTCTTTAGAGCAATTGGGTAATTTTTTCCCCCTGAATACAAACTGAGCATTTTACAGATATTATTATCAGTGTAGTCTAGATAACTGACTAGTCTGAAGCTTTCTCTTTAAGACTCAGCGATCACATAAAGCCTCATGCTGGCACTGCATCTGCAATAATAGCTTCATGCAATATGTGTTGCCTGCGGTAATGAAATGATTCTTAAATTATTGTGTCATAAAGGAGATGCTTTTTTAATACATTGTTTGACAGTGGAAAAGATGCACGCTTTAATATTCTCTGCCCTCTCCACTTGTACATGTCTGCATATTTATTCACATAATTTAATTGTCCCAGGATTCATTTTGTCAAATTCCATGTTGTGCAGAAATATCTGTTCCTAGGTCCATGATCTGAGATTTTTTCCTGCTATTTTCAGTTATCACCACTGGAAAGAGCAGAAATTGAGGGAACATTTTCCCTCAAGATAAATGCTTAGGGGAGTGGGATACAAAGACACAGCTATAGTGGGGGGCAGTGGTAGCTATTTTTTTAAATAGATCTTTATTGAGGTAGATAAGACAGTGAGGATCAAAAAAGGGAACATTTTCGTACAGCGGACAGGTCCAGAACATGCATTACACAGAGCTACGAAAGTAATCACCATATGCATACACCGCCGAACCGTCGCCATCTCCACCCTCCCAACTATCCCCCAGATTGAGCCCCACCGTTCTCATCCACCAACTTTTTGAACTTTATAGAAGGATGGGGGAAGGAAAGGGGGAACAAGGGGGGAGGAGGAGAAGCAAGGGGGGGGAGGAGAACCAAGAGGGGGGAGAGGAGAGGGCTAAGGAGGGGAGGGGGGATTGGGAAGGAGAGGGGGGGAAGGGGAGGGGGGGAGCGTCCCTCCGGGCCATACCCCCCCTCTACTTTACCTTCTGCATATCCTCAATCAACAGCATTTTACCTTCAATATCTTATATATCTGTTGTATAAAGGAAGAGGAGCTTCCCTAGAACAAAAGTTGACTGGAGGTTTGCTTTATACAACAACAGAGTCGCAAGCCAGTATGTGGAGAGACCCATGTTCGGCTTAATATAGGGGCGCTAAAGAGACCTAAAAACCCTCTACTTAGGTAAAGGAAGAGAGGAGCTTCCCTAGAACAGAAAGTATTTGCAAAGTACCCAATAAAAGGACAGATAGCATTACCCATCTATCCTTGCAGCAGGCAAAGCTATGCAAATCATCTCTTTATGTCTCTGTGCCATCCAAGGCCCTTAAAAACGCTAAGCGTTGGGTGGCACAGAGACATAAATAGATTATTTGCATAGCTCCGCCTGCTGCAAGGATAGATGGGTAATGCTATGTGTCCTTGTATTGGGTACTGTGCAAATACTTTCCATTCTAGGGAAGCTCCTCTCTTCCTTTACCTAAGTAGAGGGTTTTTAGGTCTCTTTAGCGCCCCTATATTAATCCTAACATGGGTCTCTCCACATACTGGCTTGCGACTCTGTTGTTGTATAAAGCAGACCTCCAGTCAACTTTTACAACAGCAACTCTTAGAGTCGCCACATGTTCCACCCCTGGGATCCATACAGGGAGCCTGAAAATCATGTATTTTACTTATTAGTTATGAGTTTGCCTATTTTAAGTTGTGTGGAAAAGGGAAATTGTTTACGTTAAGCAGTAAGGTCTGGTTGTTTACTGGACCCTGGCTTTATCAACACTCTTATTTCCTATCCTTTAGGTGCATTAAAGTTGAGATCCTTGATTAGTTGCATTGCAGTTTACCCATGTAGTAAATGTTTGCACACTGCTTCGGATACAAGACAGAGAGCGGAACAACAAGAGAGGGAAAGAGGCGCAAAGAAATAAATAAAGCTAAAAAGAGAGAGAGCCAGTTTGAAAAGACAGAGTGATTAAGAAATGTGGAAACGATAGAGGGAAGGAGTAACAGTGAAAAGAGAGAGAGAGGAAGAGAAGGTGAAACGACAGGAAGTTGGAGGGAACACATGGAAATAGAGCGATAGAACGAATGTGGATAAGAGGGAGACAAATAGAGATAATTGGTAAAAAAGTGAGAAAAACAAATGCATGGTTATTGAAGAGAGAGAGAGAAATAGGGCCACGTGGAAAAGAGAGAGAGAGGAGGAAAGTTTAAAAAAGGAGATGAAGTAAAGATTAAAAAAGAAGGGATTGAAAGGAATGCAGAAAAAAATAAATGATAGAGGAAAAGCAAAAAAGAAGGGGACAGGGATGATAGAGCATGGGAGGAAACACTAAAAAGAAAGAAAGACAAAAGGAAAAAAAGAGTGTAACTATGCCTTGGTCGAGGAGGAGAGGGGGAGATCGGCCGTTGGGGGCCCTGCTGTGCCCATACGGGACTGGATCAGTTGTGGTGGCGGTCTCCCGGGGACCGGCAAGTAGCCATGGTTTGCGGGGTGCGGTGGGGTCCCTACGGGAATGGCTCCCCGCATAGCGAATAGATTCAATACGCCCTGATGGTCACGGTTAGAGCTTAGTGTATATGACTGCTCAAGCCCAATGTGATATTGTTATGTACTTTTTATGCAGTTGACTTTATTCCTCTCTTCTTCGGAGAATGTCTGTTTTTCATGGAAATTATAATAAAAAAAGAATATATATATATATATATATATAAAGAAAGAGTGTAACAGTAAAATGTGGAAAAGAGAGCCAAGTTGGGATAGTGAATATACAGGGAGAGATGGAAGGAAGGTATAAGAGATAATTAAGAAGGCAAAATAAAAAAGAGAAGGAGAAAATGTGAAATGTGAAAATTTGAAATGTGAGAAAGTGTAAATGTAACGTAGAAAAGAGATTTAAAGCAGTGTGTGTGGGGGGCTTATATAAAAGAGACAAGTGTGGAAACAGGGATAGGCCTCAACTTGGAAGAAATGGGGGAAAATAGAAAAATGCCTGAGACAGACAGAGCATGATGGAAGCAATATGAAAAGAGATATAGGGGGCGGTTCAGAGCCAGGTGAAAATCCTTACTCCTTTTTTAATAGAGAAAACTGCCATTCACTTTCAGGTGTAAATTGAATCCTGGCT
This sequence comes from Gastrophryne carolinensis, assembly GCA_027917425.1. Taxonomy (NCBI): domain Eukaryota; kingdom Metazoa; phylum Chordata; class Amphibia; order Anura; family Microhylidae; genus Gastrophryne; species Gastrophryne carolinensis. Next base: position 125,797,937 of record CM051244.1, on the reverse strand, counting down.
CTGAATCAGCCCCAAGGTAGACAATAAAAGTAAATGGCAGAGATGGAAGAAGCTAAGAGCTTTCTCAATAAAGGGGGTGTTTGAATGGTGTCCCCTGACAAAAAATGGGATGGTGACCTGTGCAAGTGCACCCTTAAAAATGGCTGTGGGTGTTGCTGTCTTAAAATCCATTGTTTTTGGTCCATAGTGTTTAGACTCGTATGTTGCTAACAGAAATATATTAAGTGAACAATGGATGACCGCACCCCAGCTAGTCAGGTCAAAAATGTTGTTAAAGGTGCACCACTCAATGAAAATTAAATATCACATATTGATATGACTTCTCTCTTTATCACCCTTGTGTCAACGCTTGAATTGGTAAAGGAAGAGTGTTGATGCAAATGCTCTTGTTTAAACAAGGTCAGTAAAGGAAGGCTGTAATTATTGGGTGACTAATGTTACCTGCACTTGCATGAGCATATACATTTTTTTTACCTTACAGTTGCTGTCTAGGGAAAAAGTACCACCTATTCCATGCACTGGGACTCACAACCCCTACTGGGCGTGCAACCCTATAACAGGAGCAGGGCTAATGGGACTTTGGTTGCTGTTTCTACAGATGTGATTTTTTCATCAGTAGCACTGTCAGTTATGGCCTATATGGCAGCTTGAAAGCCAAAAGCTGAGCTGTAAAGAACTTTCCACCACTGTGCCAAAGGTTAACTTGCTAAATGTGGCACCCTAGAATGATAGCACAATGTGCAGCCGCTCACTGCACTCATCCACCAAACCCTCAGGGCCACTCAACCCCCAACCCCCCCGTTTCACTCCTCCATTGCCCTCACTCAGCTACAATGATTTTTACCCGCCCAGTTCCACTCATGCTTCTTTACCCCATCCACCCACTCTCAGCCACCCCACCATCCCAGCTTTATCATCCACTCCACCATCCTAGCTTCACTCCCCCATCTTCCCACCCAGCTTCAATTATCACAACATCCTAGCTCCACTCACCCACCCAGCTTCAATCCTTCACCCCCCCCCCATCTTCCACGTTCAACCTGCAGTTCCAGCTCCATTTATCCCTCTCCCTGGTTCGTGTGCACTCTAACCCACCCCTTTTCCACCACAAATGAGCTCCGCATTTATAAGAAACTTACATTTTCATCTTAACGCTTCTCCAACAGGGGATCCATAAACAGCTTTATCCATGAAATCAACACAAATTGAGTTGTGTGTGCATTATGCAGCCAGAAGGACCTTCAAAGAAGGGGGCCCAAAAATGTAGGTTGTTTGGGGCCAATACATTTCTGATGGCAGTCCTGTCTATGAGATTCTCCTTGCATTACTAAATAACTACCTACCGTATATACTCGAGGATAAGCCGAGTTTTCAAGCCCACTTTTTGGGCTGAAAAAAGCCGCCTCGGCTTATACTCGAGTCAGAAGGACAGTCCCAACGCTACACTGCTAGGTATGGGTAGCTCAGGGGTTAATAAGCCCTCCTCCTCACCCTCCTTCCTCCCGGCACTCCTTGCTGACAGTCTTTACTTCTCTCCAAGTAAACGAGCAGCTTCCGGTTCTGCCATCTACCGTCTCCACGAGCAGCGCTGCTGGGAGTGACGTCACCCTCTCCCAGCCGCCTCTGCGCTGCTTTTGTCAGGCAGTGGATGGCGGGAGCGGAGGCTGCTGGTTTACTTGGAGAGAGGTAACACTGTCAGCAAGGAGTGCGGGGAGGAAGGAGGGTGAGGGAGAGGGGGCTTATTAACCCCTGAGCAACCCACACCTACCAGCATATTGTTTAACCATGACTCTAGTTCAGGGCAGCAACTAAATGGGCAAGCCGAGGTCCAGTACAAAAGCAGTACATTCAATGTGTTCTGCGGTGAAACACCCAGATTTGGTATTTACCCTGTGTGTGAAGCCCCCAGTGCTGCTAGATTTCTCCTTTACTCCATGTGCAGTCTCTCGCATTTCCCACCCTAGGCTTATACATATAGGTGCCTCGGCTTATATTCGGGTCGACCTATACTCGAGTATATACGGTATATGTGTAAAGCACAGCAAGAAGTCTGCTACTACAATATTGGCACATAGGTCTCCAGTATAATAGAAGGCTAAAACTGCTTGCAGTGGTTTTGCTGTATCAAATCTAGATACTTTCAAAGTCTTACTACCCAGAGGCAGGTGAAAGGCAGCCTGGCCATGTAATTCATTCAGCAGAAGAGGCAAGGGGGCAACATAAAAAAAATGTATTAAAGTCTTTGGAGAATAAAATGGTTTATTAAAGGAGGCTGGTAGCAATGTGTCTAGATGCTGTCGCACAGATATCTTATTATCTCTCTTTATTATAATGAGAAATTAAATATAGGCCCAGAAGTACTATTACCTATTCTAATGGCATTACATACATCAAATAATCTCAGCACTTGGCACTAGCAAAGAGAACTGCATCTTTAAATGCAGAACTCTTCTTGCGTCGGAAACAATGGCCGCATGTCACTTCCTATTGTCTTGTTAGGGACGAAGATAAATGAGCCGCTGTCGTAATTTAGATTAACTGCTCCTCTGCTAACTTCTATTATTTGCTTATTTATGGAGTGGTATCTAATTAAAAGCATAGTCAGGTGTGTGTGTGCTGCATACAAAGTGATTTTGGAAGCGGTCTGGGCAGATCAATACTCATTTTTGAAGGTGCATTTAAAGCACATTTACAACGGAGGTATGCAAAGTACACAGTATACACATTAAGACTATTGAGTGCAAACAATAAGAAAGATGGATTATTCTGTCTTCCAAATGGCTGCTCAAGCTGCTATCCTTATAGAGGGTTAACTGATTCATTGCAGTCAAAGGATATCCCTTTCCTAATGTTATTGGTTTCCTGGTGTCTGGCCTGCAAGCCATCCTAGCAGCACCTTATGACTGAAACCACAAAACCTTATTATATATGTCACATTGTGACAACACCTCTGTTAATAACTATGAAATACTGTCAATTAAAGAATAGGAATGCTTAAATATGTCTAAAATGCCCAACACGGGGCCCTCATAACCTACCATGCAGCCATCCATCCTTCCCTGGTATATCCCTTTCATAATGTGATTTGTTCCCTGGTGTCTGGCTTACCAGCCATCATGGCAGAACATTATGGCTAAAACCACAGAATCAAATCATATTCGTTACATTCTGACAACTAAGCTAACCATTAAATACCTTCAACTAAAGACAAGGAACTCCTAAATACTACTAAAGAAGTAATACCCAACATGGGGCTCTCATAATCTACCATACAGACATTCATCTTTTCCTGGTATATCCCTTTCACAATGCTATTGGTTTCTTGGTGTCTGGCCTACCAGCCATGTTGTCAGAACCTTATGGCTAAAACCATAAAAGCATATCATAATTGTCACATTGTGAAAACACTTCTGTTAGTATCCATGAAATACTGCCAACTAAAGACTATGCCAATTTAAATAAGTCATTGATCTGGCTGACCACATGCTTGCACATTTTCCTATAAAACACAAATCCTAGAAGGATTATGCTCAAAAACTTTTTAGCACCGATTGACATGAACATCTCCTGATTAAGCCCCAGTTTATGGCAAAATGTGTCAAGTTATGAACTTCGGCTGAACTTTGAATAAATGCTCAGGTTTGGGGATCTGAACCCATTCCTCATTGAAATCAATGGAGACCCGAACTTTAGGGGTTGGCTGTGTGCGTGTGTGGGGGGGGGGGGGGGGAGGGGTCGCAGAGTGTGTAGAAGTAAGTGTGCTGCTCTAACTCAGCTCTGCCTCATCCTCTTCCTCAGCAGCGCTTTGGGTTCACTCATCTCTAGCCATGAATTTATGGACACCTTGAAAATATGAACATACAGGGGCTGTATATAACTTAATATGTTAAATAAGTAAAGATGTAGTAATAATTCAAATACTTAAAGCGGACCTTCACTCTGAATAAGAGTCTATCTTATATGTCTCCCACACCCTGTACATACAGATTGTCCACATTAAAAATCATCCTACCTGCATCTACTGCATGTTAGGAGCCTTTAAACATCCAAGATGGCGGCTTATGGAAGCCGCCATCTTATCAGGCAGCCTGCAAACAGGAAGTGCCTCCTGACTGTGCTGCTCTGCATTCTGGGACTGCTGACCTTTACCTGACCCCAGCTCTGCTCTGTCTGAGCAAAGCACAGCTATAACCCACCCCCCTGTACCTTATCCCACTCTCCTCTCCTCAGTAAGTGTGATGCTTCTGAGTCAAGATGGCGGCGCCCGTATCCTAAATTCCTGAACAGGGTTGCAGCCCACTGGGGGAAAGAATAATAAGTTAGTGACTAAAAACGTAAAATATATTAATTTTAGATGCTGGGGAACCGTTTTTTAAGAGTTTGGGCTTTTCATTAAATCACGCTGAAGGTCCGGTTTAAGTGATTAGACCCAAAAGGAAGAAGGAGAGACGATAACATTAAGACATATGTAAATATCACCCAGTCATTTGGACCCTATCCCCTGGCTACACGTCTCAGACGCGAATGTGAGGCTGTTGTGGTGGAGCCTGACATCCGCCACAGGAAGGACGTGACCATGGGAATGCAGCCTGAGAAAGGGAGACAATGAATGGGTGCATGGGTCGGCACCGAGAATTTCTGGCCCCTGGCAGGCTTTTAAATAGAGAGGTGTGAGGGATATGACAAATATTTTATTTTATTTCTGACACCCTGCCCCAGCCCGCTTTTCATCAGAAACCTGCTTATCAAATGCCCCTAAAAAAGACCCACTTAACAAAGGCTTAACAGAAACGAGTATATTTGGACAATGGGAAATTGTTAATTTCCCTGAGAAATGAGTAAACACATGCAATTCCCAGTTCAAAGACCTCCTGCTGGCACCTTCGCAAGACAGAAAGGAAGCAGCCAGGGCACCTGGCGGAAAGCTAAATAATTGGGCCGCTGATAAGTGCACCAGACCATTTCTATTGGTCAGAGTGACCTTCACCACTGGGTGTTGTCATGTGAACAATATCCAATCACACTGCCTGCAATCCTATAAGAAAACACCTGCTACATGTTTTCTTTCACCAATAAGGAACCAGCTATGACATCACAGCCCTTCCGAGGCTGATGCCGCCATCTTGACTATAGAAAACCGTAGACTTTCACAGTAGCTAAACCCTTCTTGTCACTGCTGCCCTTTTGAAGCTGGAACCACCAGGGATCATCAAATCCTATGTTCCTGTGGCTGTTCTTCACTGTATTTCAATTTGAATTGGATAGCGCTGCAGGCAATGTGATTTTTTTTTTAATGTTTTGAGATTTTACAGTGACAAAAGAGTGCACTTTACAAACTGATGGCCTGCATTGAACTTCCGGAGTGTGCGTGGCCTATTTACAAGCACACCTGCTATTATTGTTTAAAAAAACAAGCTGTACCATCTGTATTCCTAAACCACTGACCTGGGGAAGAACTTTGTGCCCAAAAGCTTGTCATCTATTTGTGCACTAAGTTGTCATTAAACTCGGGGTGAGCACCCTTACTAGCAAACAAACACTGGTATGTGCCTATTCCTTTAATTATTTTTGGCTTTACATTGTAGTTATTAAAGGGTAAGAACCTATGCTCTTTATTTTTTACTATTGCAGGTTTTAATTCTTGCCAGACCCCCGTGTCATTTACTGGAGTAATTTTATTTTATTTCATTTCACCCCCGCTGTTCACCCGTGACCAGCAGGACACTATCATGCTCGTAAGTACACATGCCTGCATTGGCACGCTAATAGGAATAGGTATCACTATTCAGGGTCGCCAGTCAGGGCGATCATGAATAGCAATTCGGGGGGCACAAGTAGATAGGAAGGAGGGGAGAAAGAATGCCACCATTTGCGGCCTAACACAGGTGAAAGCTAGTGCACACCTGGGCAGCATGCCGAGACAGTTTGGACCAAGCTGCTTAGCTTGACATTTCTCTGCCTTTTCTCCACATTTTAGATGCTGATGACCCACCAGTGTGACTTCCTGTCCAACATCTATGCCAAGAGGACGTTGGCACTCGAGATTGTAGCAAAGCTGGCGACGAAGAGCAACACCACCTACACGTTTACTCAGGTCATTCTGTATTGGATGGACCTGAAAAGGTAAGTAAGTGACATTTCTTCGATAACCACTCACACCTACTATCACATTAGCCAGGGCTGTGTGTCAAAAAATGCCATTCTCTTCAAGAGCAGAGGCTCCAAGAGCTATCTTCTGCTGTAATTAGGCTGGTGGGGGAGATTGCAGAGCTGGCCACAGCCATCGGGAGCCACCCACCTTAAGACACTGGGAGCCTGCCACATTCTTTTAATCCCTGCATCGTAAATAGTTGTTTTAATAATAATATAGTTGTTTTAATATATAATATTTTTCAAATTTTATTCTTTTTAAACAAACAGAAAAATAAAGTAATATGTTATCTTCGGCCATTAGGCTTTAAAAAAACATATTCAAAACTATATATGAACAAAATGTATATTTTATATTCATACTTCTTAAATGTTGTTGTGTCTTTATTTGACTGTATTTTTTTCAGTAATGTGTAACTTATACATATGGGGGCATCCCAAAAACACACCAACCAAGAAGAAGGAGCTACACTAGAGAGAATGATGGGTAGAGGTAAGCTCTTAGGAGAAGAAAAACACTGCATGGCACATGAGAAAGTGGTACAGGTAAGCAATTAGGAGAAGAAAGAAAACTGGATTCTGCATCCTAAACTAAGACCAAGCATGGATAAAAACCAATGCTGGAGAGAAGGATGGGTAGAGGTAAGCACTTAGGAGCAGAAGACACTTGGCACAGCAATAAGTAAGAAATCAAATGCAAGGGCTAGAAAACACTAAAAATGAGAACCTTGTATATGTGTAGGCAACAGTGTATGAGTCCATGTTATGGATATGCATACAAAAAATGTAATACTACAAAACTGTAACATGCTAAAATGAAGGAAAAAAACAGCTCTTTTCCAAAGGGAACTCGGCTGGACAGTGAAGAAGAAGGTGCTTTGGAAAACGCACATAAAACGCTGGAAGACGGGACACTCACACCACGTAAACAAAACTGTCGTCCATCACGTAAGCGGCGAAAGCTGTACACGCATCGCTTGCGCAACAACGAAGAGGGAATGTACCTGCCCAAATGGAAGCTCTGAATCATGCGAATGCACGTACAAGAAGGCTTATGCACGAAAACTAATATCGAAGGCTGTGAATCGACCTTTTTGTGTTCTTACTTTGAAACATTTAGTTTATTTTTGGAATGGGTGGTGAAGGAGTCGGTGGGCATTGCAAGTGTTACGAATTATCTTGATGATTTGTTGCACGTCAGGCCGCATAACATTGCGGCCTGATGGTCCTACCAGCGGTGAATTTTCAGCCGTCATCTTCCCTGTAGGTAGTTATAATGTTGCACCAATTAATGTTGGCATGTTTGCAGCACAATGTGTTGTTTAGGGTGGTTCATGTGCTGGGTGTCGATAATGGGATAGCTGATGCTTTTTCTCGTTCACAGTGGGACTGCTTCAGGAGTTTGACATGGGACACCAGGGAGATCGGCAAGGTATGTCCGGACTGATTGACGCAAATCATTTGATTGTGTTATTAAGAAATCAGTGGCCCCAGGAACATGAGAATTTTATTTAAAGGTTTGGCGTCATTGGTTTGTATTCAAACAAGAGTTTGGTGTTCTTCCCATGGATGAGGACAAGCACAAGCTGTTTCTATGGTGGGAGAGTTGATGGCTGCAGAGGAATCTCTGTCATCCATTTATAAGTTGTCATAAGTTGTCAACTCTGGCCTTTTTATGTCGCCTGATGGAGGGAAAAGACTTCACGAAGGCTGGCAAAAAGAACGTAAAACGGTAGACAACAGGTGTCTGGCTTCGCTGAAAATTCTGTGTGAGATAGTTGATCAGCTGTCCACAGTTTGCACATCCAAGTTTAAGGCAAAACTGTTTAAGGCTGCGTTTTCATTGGCGTTTTATGGGGCATTACAGATAAGCGAGCTAGTGTACATCGGGTGGCCTGTTGGTAGATGATGTGGTATTTAGTGGGAAATTTCTGGCTATTAGGATTCAGGTGTCTAAAACAGTCCAGACAGGGAGGGGTGTTAAAGATTTTTTGGGTCGGTTAGAGGGTTCTCCCTCCTGCCTGGTGGTGTCCATCAGGGAATGAGGCTGACGGGGAGGGGGAGCAGGGCCGCCGCCAGGGAAAACCTGGGCAATTGCCAGGGCCCCTGGCATCTTCAGGGGCCCACTCAATCTCACACATGGCCATGGTATTATTTTACAATGGACCCGAACCACCAAATAAAGGGCGTTGTGTGCAGACCTGCTCATGGCTGGCCTCAGCAACAGGGGATGATCAGCAACAATGGAGATGAAATAGAGGGCAATTGATGGAAGGTCAGAAGGTGACGAGAACCAGGTGACAACTGACAGAAATGATGGAGTCTGTAGCAGCCAGCAAGTAGTAAGGGGGCTTGGTGGCAGAAAAAAATGCAACTAGGACTAGAGGACAATTGGTGGCTATAGGGAAGGCAATAAGGGCTGAATGGTGATCAGCAGCAGAAGATGACTTATTTGTGGCAGCGGCGCTGAAAGGTGACATCATGTGACACACTACTTTGGGGCCCACTAAGACTCTTGCCCACGGGGCCCCCAAAAACTTGGAGCTGGCCCTGGGGAGGGCCATTGTTGATACATGAATATAGGCTCTGTTTGTCATGTTTCCAATTCTTGGCTGTGTTTAGAAAGTGTGTTTTGTCAGTAATGGGTTTGTCCGGCCAGGAATACAGTTCCCGTTTGTTCCACATAGGTGTGGCTACAGAGGCGGCGAGGTTGGGATTACCAATAGAGGAGGTTAAAAAATTGGGAAATAAAAAAACAAAAAAGGGGGGGGGGGTTGCTGTTGGTATGGGGATAGTTGCTAATTTTCTGTTTTAGATTCAGTGTACACGGAGGTACACAGCTGGGCATGGCTGAAGTGGATTGGCATTAGCGGCCTTCAATGGAGCAAGCTGCATGAACATACATTGAAGACAAGCCAGGGGGTTTGGGTCTCCAGTGGTACTGGTTTAATTTGCTGTGGGGGAACGATTTGTGAAATGTTCCCATGAGGCATTTGATGATAGAGATTAAGAGGGATTTGTTATTCTTTTTGTACGAGTTCCCTGTGGTAGTGTTAGTATGGTCAAAGATCATCCCTCATTTACGGGCCATTTCCAAATTCGTACACCTGAATCGGGGGTTGGTGGCTCGCCATGTAGAGGTTGAGCGCAATAAAGGGATTTTTCAAAGGAATTTCAACTAGGTGGGCACAAACATATTTAATGTCTTCGTGCTAGAGAGGATAGAGTTGACGGTCATTTGGTTGCTTTGCTGGACCGTGATGAGGTATCAACGCAGTTTGGCTGTGACAGTCCTATTTCGGTTCTGAAATGGCAGGTATGGAAAAGATGCAGGGTAAAGAGTCAGGAGTGCCAGCGGCGTGACAAAGGTACGGGAGGATGGCTACAACTATAGGGGTAGTCATGGATATGGTGATTGTTGCACCTGGGCGGTTAGTCCTGTTGGGCTCTGAGCAAAAAGATTGGTTGATCGTAGTAGGACGTTTTTGTATCATTCCAAAATATATATGGTGTCATGATTTAAAAGGGAAGTAGGGGGTGGCATTTGGGGGGATAATGCAGAGGTCATGGAGTGCTAGTTCTGTCATGACTTGCTTTACAGCATTTCAGTACAGCTGACTTGGCAATGAAACCTTTCAATATAGCATTCCAATAGCTGCTGAAATGTCAGATCTTGTAGCAGTGGTAATGTACAGCAATTTCCCTATTGCTTTCCTGTACTGAGTTTAAGTTGGTAGCGGAGTATCTTGGCTGCTCATGTCCTTCAGGTAGTTGGTTTCTATAGGACACTTTATTGGTTTGGCATGCTCCATTCCAAAAGTTTCAATTATTTATTTTTTTTGTGCAGAACAAGAACAAAACTGCCAACTTTCTCTCTCTAAATCTGTTTGTTTCCAAGATCTTTGGTCTCAAAGTGCTGGTTTAGGCTTTGCAATATCTTTTTCATCCCTTGGCTACGAGTCTTGCTTTGTATCTTTCAACTTTTAGCTGTAACCTGCATTGTACTTCACTTTAAAAGTTAATTTACAACCTATGGCTTTTCTGCCAGGTGATAGTTCTGTAAGTTTCCATGTTTTCATGTTTTAGTGTCATGCATGGATTTTATGTCTTCCTTCGCAGCCTTTATCCATTTACTGACTTCCCCTTCTGAAAGCTATGCCTTCCCAAGTTGCAGTTTTTTAGTACTGGCAGTGCTTGCCTTGTATGGGAGACATACAGGGGATTTACCTTTGTTTACTCTTGTTGAGCATCTTGGTTCTGTGTCTAATACTGATTTTGTGTTATCTTCAGTACTGGTAGGGTCTGCTGTCATCTCAACTGTTTGTTCAGAAGTTACAGATGATGGCTGATCAGTGTCAGTTTTCTCTTCTGTTCTTACTTCCTCTGTTGTCATCACTTTGTCTCATAGATCCTCAACAAAAGTTATGCTGTTGCTAATGGTAACTTTGTTTTGGGATTTAGGGTTTTGTAACCCTTAACATTGTCACTGTATCCAACAAAGATACCCTATACTGCCCTGTTTTATAGTTTGGTGCGTTTTTCTTCTGGAATGTAAATGGATGCTTTGCAGCTCATACAGTTCATACAGGGATTTATCCACTGTTCTAGAAAACAGTCTGTTCTGCAATTAGGTGGCTGTCATTGCTACCTCACACCAGTAATTTTGTGGTAGCCCAGAATCTGTCAGCATACATCTCATCATTTTAGTCAGAGTTCTGTTCTTCCTTTCAGTTCCTGCACTTTGCTCTGGTGTGTACGGGTTTTTTGATGCTCAATTACTTTCTGCTTTAGGGACTCCTGTATTCCAGGTCCTGTGAATTTACCTCCATTGTCACTTCAAAGTATGAGAGTGTTCCTTTGAAAATGACTAGTCTTTACTATATGCCACACTTACATTCCATAAGAGGTGCCCAGGGTTTATAGAAGAAAAATAAGTAAAAAAATGTGGACCAATTGGTGTGCTAAAATAAGATCACCCAATTTTAGGCAGTTAGTAGCATCTCCCATTACAGGCAGTATGTGGCAACCCCCATTACAGCCAGTGAGTGGCATCCCTCATTACAGCCAATAAGTGGCATCCCCCCAATACAGGCAGTGTGTGGCATCCTTCATTACAGCCAGTGAGCAGTATCCCTCATTACAGGCAGTGTGTGGCATCCCTCATTACAGCCAGTGAACAGCATACCTCATTACAGGCAGTGTGCAGCATCCCCCATTACAGGCAGTGTGCAGCATCCTTCATTACATGCAGTGTGTGGCATCCCCCATTACAGGCAGGCAGCGGCATCCCTAATTACAGCTAGTGATTTTCCATTACAGGCAGTGAGACGCATCCCTAATTACAGGCAGTGAGCCTCATCTCTCATTACAGCCAGTAAATGGTATCACTCATTACAGCTATTGAGCGGCATCCCTTATTACAGCCAATAAGCAGCATCCCCCCAATACAGGCAGTGTGTGGCATCCTTCATTACAGGCAGTGAACGGTATCCCTTATTACAGGCAGTGTGTGGCATCCCTCATTACAGCCAGTGAACAGCATACCTCATTACAGGCAGTGTGCAGCATCTCCCATTACAGGCAGTGTGCAGCATCCCCCATTACATGCAGTGTGCAGCATCCCTCATTACATGCAGTGTGTGGCATCCCCCATTGCAGGCACTAAGCGGCATCCCTAATTACAGCTAGTGATTTTCCATTACAGGCAGTGAGCCGCATCCCAAATTACAGGCAGTGAGCCTCATCTCTCATTACAGCCAGTAAGTGGCATCACTCATTACAGCTATTGAGTGGCATCCCTTATTATAGCCAGCCAGCGACATCCTCTCCCCAATCACATGTATGAAGAGACAGCCCAGTGGTCCTCTAATATGCTACACACACACACATATATACACAGGGACAGAGGCAAAGAGAGAGACTTTCTCAGAGAAAGAGAGAGACGCAAGAGAGTTGCTTCGGTGGGTGGGCGTGGCCTATCTACGGGCAGCACCTGTGATTGGACAAGGCCATCCATAGGTCACACCCATACATACATACATTTGCTTTATAAGATGCACAGGCATTTTGCCACAGCTTTTGGGGAGTGCGTCTTATGGGGCAACATATGGTAGTTCTGTAATTTGTCAACAGCTTCACTGTTGTGCGGCATTAGGTAAGTAATTGTGTATCATGAGTAGTCGCCCTTAAAGTCACTACGTATCTGTTGTCTCTAGGTGGGTTTAGGGGACCACATACATCACTGTGAACTAGGTCAAGTGGCCTGTGGATACCTGTGACCTAAACCCCTGTGCCACATGTTTATACAGTCATTGTGCTTGATCAGCTTGGAACTAGCTATGGTCGGCGTGCCATCTAAGATAGAACACTTGTCACCTTGGAATTTTACAGTAAGTCCTTTCGCTGTCAGACACTTTTCAGATAAGAGTCCACCTTCTAGATCAGGAACATGCAGTACATCTTTCACTGGTATGGCAACATTGGGGCACACTAGGGTCCCATGCCCATATCCTTCTGCACATATTGTACTTACATCCGCAAGATAAATAGTCTCTTTGTTAATCATGTCAAGTTCTGTGAAAAAGCTTCTGTCACTTGTCATGTGACTGGATGCCCTGGAGTTAATGCAACAGCATTTTAATCTATGACTGTCTGTCACTGCAAAGGGTAATGCCACTTTCCATGGCCTTTTTAAAAGTTACCATTATTGTGTGCCAAAATGGTGCAATAAAGGTGCTGAGTTTATCTGTCATTTGTTTTATTTTCTATTTGTTTGCAACTCCGTGTTATAACAGAAAACTGTTTTTCCCAGCAACAATGGAGCCAATTTAGAGCCTGGTGAGAATTCTCACTTTTTTGGAGAGAAAACAGCCATTCACTTTTGTTGTCTACTGGGTGTAAATTTTCACTTGATTCAGCTCCAAAGCAGACAATGGCAGCTTTATTTTCTAAAAAAGGAGTGAGAATTCTCACCTGGCTCTAACCAGTGGGTTTAACATAGCAATGTACACCAAAGTGGTGTGTTTAGTGAACAGATCAGAGACGTCCTGACTCTAGCTTGCTAATCATCTGATTGGCTAAGGAACAGACAACAGGTTTCCTCTTATCCAAACTCTGCAGATTATCACAATCTTGTGTTCCAGTAGCTAATGGGTTACTGGCAGCAGTCTCACCTGGAGACTCACACCTCATTACTGCAGCCTGATTTTTCCAAAACTGCTGTTAGCTCACCTGTTATAGCAGAAGGATTCTGGGACTTTACTCAAGGCCAGGAAAACCACTCCCACTATGGCTACAGCAAGACTGTCTTTTATATTGTTATCAACTGATCTGAGTTGTACAATCACTTCCAGCATGACATTTATATGCTCCTCCATGTCTCTTTCTCTGCTAAGCCTCATGTTGTAAAGTTTCCTCAGCAGAAACAGCTTGCTGATCTTTCATGCAGTCTCTGCAGGACATCCCACATATATTTTGCTGTACTCTCACTGTGTATGTGAATAAGCTGATCATCCTCCACTAGTAAGATTATGGCGGCCATAGCCTGTCTGCTTTTCCTGTCCCAGTCCTGATAAGCATCCTGTGGCCTCTCTGTAGTGATAACCTCTCAAAAGTCATGTTTTGATAATAGCATTTCTGCTTTAAACTTTCAATAGCTGATAATTGTCATTGTTCAGCTTGGCCACTGAGAGTTCAATATGCAAGCTGCTGCCCATTCTCCCTCCTTTAAACAGTCTCAAATGTTTCTGGAGGTTTCCCTATATATATATCTCCTCGTCGGCCACACTCCCCTCGATTCAAAGAGCAAAAGTTAATTGATTTCGGATCGAGAATCGTAAGTTTGGGTGGGTGTTAGTCATTTTTTCCTGTTTTTTTGGCCATTTCCGACTCGCACGAGCCTACGTAGGAATTCGTATATGCTCTTACGATCATCGGAAGTTCGTTCCTAAATTTTAGGATCAAAACGTAAAACTTAGGATCAAATCCTAAAACTTAGGATCAAATCCTAAAACTTAGGATCAAAACATAAAACTTAGGATAATCGGATGTGTTTAGGTGTGATTCAGAGAACAGTTTTCCAACCTCTAAATACGTTTTAAAAGAAAGCCACTGCCGACACCTTTTAGCAGTCGGATTGCTGTTCTTGAACAGGTTTTTTGGCTATGTGGAGGAGTCTGCGCATCTTGAGCTCCAATGAACTGCATGTATCAGCATGGCCGAGCCCATAAATTGTATAGCAATGCATACCTGAATCATGTATGCCTTATAAAAGCATTTTAATGTGGACCTTAATTAGTCCTTTGCATGTAAACCTTTATTTTGCAATACATCCATATATTTGCGTTAATTAAAGAAACTTATGTCCTTTGTTATTTATTTTTAAATTGATGTACTAGAATAATATTTTTAGATTGAATTTATTGGTGTAGTTGTTTACCTTTGCTTTGTTTAATTATTTAAGCACATCTTTGGTCAGATGCATCACACTTACTGAGGAGAGGAGAGCGGGATAAAGTGCAGGATGTGGGTTGCTGCTGTATTTTGCACAGACACAGCAGAGCTGGGGGCACGGAAAGGTCAGAAATCAAAGAATGCAGAGCAACACAGTCACAAGGCCCTTTCTGTTTGCAGGCTGCCCGATGATACCTGACCCGCCATCTTGGCTGTTTCTAGACTCATAACATGCAGAAGTTGCTGGGTGTTTTTTATATTTGAGAGCAATCTGTATGGAGAGGGTGTGGGTAACCACACACAAAATTTTAAGTTGTACCATTTGAAGCCAAAATATTAAAATTAAATTCACAAGTAAAAAATGCAAGTTAACTAAAAATTAGACAAAGTAAGATTTACTTATGCAAATGTATTCATTAATGGTTGGTTACTACAAAATGAATGAAATAAAGAAAAATAAAAGACCAAATATTTAGAATGCACTTTAATGAGGTAAGTTTGTAGTACGCAGCCGCAAGATCAGAAGGATTTACGTCCAGACAAAAAAGGAAAAAGGGCAAAACCAATGTTGCAACCTGAGAAATGAAACGGAAAATTCAGGATGGAAACTGACATAGGTCTGATTCCCGAACTGCCATACGAACGGACGGACATTTTAGGATAGAAACGTATTTGCTTATAGAATCACTCGCAATTTCATATGAACGCACGAGCGTACGGGAAAAATAGGATGATCGGCACCAAAATCAAGGCTGTTACATGTTTCTTTGAATCGACCCTACTGTCTCCCCATCCTGGGCTTAGCTCTGCCTGAGCTCTGTCATGTTCTGGGCTCTATCTGGTCACCAGTCCCATAACCTGTTGCGAGTGTTACGTGTGAGTGCCAGATGCATCATGCATCAACCCAGACAGACATTGTGGAGAACCTCAAACTGTTTTTTACTAGAACATGCATGGCGTAAGAGAAGATCACCTTAAAGCAGAGCAAAACCCATTTTGATGCCCCCCCGATCCCACACCGAGTACCTAGGGCCATGTTGCTGATGGAAGTTTTTCAGTGCCAAAGCCATGCCCAGTGTCACTTTTGAGATCGCTAATCTCAAACATGCCATATGACGCACACCAGTCAGCTGCCCATATCCACGGCTTTCTACTTGGGTGTGCCTGCTCTCGTGCCCAACCATTCAGATAGGTTGGGCACGGAAGTGCACACAGCTATAGAGAAGCTCGGGATGCAGCAGGCATTGACCCTGGGGGGTTCACACAGTGGGGCAGGCATGATTTATTAGAGATCTGGATCTTAGGTAGGGTGTTCAGCATACATCATTGAATTTGTAATATACCTCTCCTCAATACCGATGGGAGCTTGTGTTTGTTTTTTTAATGTGTTGTTTTTGTTTATCTATGTATGATTAATGCAATGTAGTAAATCTGTGCAAAATTGTGGAGATCACCAAGATGTCAGGCCTTCTGGAAGTCTGGGAGCTGTTGGTAAAGTTTCCGAAAACAGACTTTCCCCATAAGTAACTCCACTGTGTTAGCACCAAATTTCCCTTTTATTGGGTTTCTGGAGACTGAATTGGCTAAAACAATTGACTCAACTGGGCTTGCTTACTAGATAAACTTCCAGTTCTTCTCTAGCATCTGCTAGGTTCTGCTCCAAAACTTTTAGCCTGGCCAGCAGGATGTTTGGACTCACTGTCAAAAGAAACCCTTGGGTAGGATTCCTGCTACAAGGAACAGAGAGGTTGAACAGATGCCAGAACGAACTGTCGGTCTTCCTACTGTTAGTAACTAGATATCTTTCCAATTAGTTCTCATTTTAACCATACCTATGTCGACATTTTTATAACCAATAACTTAAATGTTTAACATGATTAAGGGACGGAATGCTAGTGTTGTTAAATATAAGCACACTGATCAGTTTAAAGAGGAACACTGGACCTAAAATAAAAAAGGGCTGATTTCCCCCATCGGCCCTTACTTACATTGTGGATGTTGCCTGCTGCTTCAGGGCCCAATCCCCTACCTCCCACTGGCTTAGCCGCCTGTAAAGAGCCGTGCTCTTCAAAGTCCCATGCTGCTCAGTGAAGTCTCGTAGGATTTTGGGTGACTCAATGCATCCCATTCATGGACACTGCGCAGGTGCAAGATCGGGGGCAGCGTGCAGTGCCTGATGGGATGCAAGATGACACCGCCCATTGGAAGGTCACATGGAATCCAAGGGACCCAGAAGATGGATCCCCCAGCGAGGTGACTAAACATTGCCCAAAGGTAAAACCGGAGGGGGGTCAGCAGGTTGGTGAGGTTTGGGGGAGGTTTCAAACTCTTTAATGATTCCACAGCATCCCCAAGTTAAATTACCCAAGAAATGTGGGACTTAAATGTGTGTAACAGCTGCATATAATATTGAACACAAATGTTAACTATGTCGTCTGCTTAAATAAAGTGAAACATAATTGTTATATAACTGTAAAAAGCCCAGAATTTTTCTGGGGTTTAGTTCCTTGTCCCAGGGGCATCCGGATTTCCTTTGTCAAAGCACCCAAAACCCCTGAGTTTTCCCATATGCGCTCTCTCTCCACCAAAGATCTGTCATGGAAGGGCAGCAGCAAGCAACACTATTACTGGGGGTCCCGCCATGGGCTTTGCATGTGAAGTTGGATCGCCGAAAAGCTACATTTCTGGACAAAGTGGTTGGGCACCCCACAATTTAGGAGACAACCAACTATAGATAAAGACTCTAGGCTGGTAGTTGCTTCTTTAAAGAGTCAAACCTGTCTTGCAGCACTGGACCCCAATCATGCTTTGTATGCTTTGATGATAATCAATGTCTGTTAGGTAGTTTTTCAGGCATCCTGGAAACTTTGTTAGTCATTCTACCAGCTTTCCCAACACAGCATATAGAAGTGTCTATAGTACATTTACAGCTTGCTCTAGCATCTTCGCCTTCTGTCTTATAAGGATCCACAAATGTATATTACTTGTGGTACAAGCTTCATGCACTGATGAAAGGACACAAGGGAATAAAATGATGGGGGAGGCTGTGGTGTGTTTATGAACTTGTTTTAGCATAAGGTGGTCTTGTTCCAGTTCTGTCCCATGGCTTCATTTCAAACCACTTAACTTATGCCCCCAAATGTAGTCAAGTAATATTCATAAATAAGTTTGCTTAAAAAGCTAAAGATTCGTATTCCATTGTGCAGCTCTTACAATTTGTGCTCATTACTGGATGATAAGGTGGTTTCTGTATAATGCTGTAATAATAGGACTGCTGCGCTCTGTGCTGATGGGTACTCTGGTCCGTATAGGCACAATGCTAGATGCCTGCCAGTTCTCTTCTCGGCTTTATATTCTTGCTACTGCTGCTGTATGGTGAGTTCTTTACACCCCAGGTAATTACAGGTTTGCCGAATGCTCAGCTCGAGGACTTTGCTAATAATTTGCAGCTTCACAATCACTGCTGTTGCTAGAGTGAAATAGCAATAAAATTGCCATATGTTTTATTGATATGTAACATTTAGGTCTTGTTAACACAGTAACTGTGAGGATATTAGCATTCTCGTTACAAAGAGGTGAGCCCATGGGGAAACCACTTTTTTCTCAATTACTTGCTTGAATACCTGAGCTTTACAGTAAGGAGATTTCGGAAACACTTAACAGAATACATTTTGTAGGTAGAAACTATAGGCTCACTGCTAGAGGCACCAAGACCTAAACTGTGCTTATTATTTGGAAAGCATTAGGTAGCAGATTGGCACAACGTCAGGAGAGCTGCAGAGAGCGTAGAAACCCATAATCACAAAGGATTACAGATACAAAATAACATTACATTTCTGAGGGAAGGTAGGAACAGGAAGCATAATCTTATTAATGCTTTTATTAAAAAAATATTGTGTATTGGCATGCGCCCTGTAGGTTTATAAGTAAGTAGTGTCCACTTTGTGGCCATTCCAACCTTACTAACCATTAACCACACCATTGAAGTACCTGATGTTTTTCTATATTGCTACAGCTATAACGTCACATAAAGTGTATGGTACTGATCACTTCCACTCTGGTATATTATTTAAAAAGGTGGAATTGTTGACCAACTCTAGGACCTTTGAGCGAAAATATCATCACATGGCTCCAAATAAATTCAAACAAATATGTCACGCCTTCAAGGAACACTGGCCTTTAGTCATTTTAGTATTGGATGCTTGGGTCTATAAAGAGGCCCCTTATCGGGTTGACAATATGGTAACCCCAGGGCCTAGTATAGAAATAGATGATAACGCAAGCCAACAGAAAGCAGAGGTCAACAAGAAACTGTGATTAAAAACAGTGTATGGTCACCTGCAAGTCCCATATTTAAATATATTTTAGAGTATAATAAAGTGGAAGTGCATTACCAACCCAACACTGACTTTAAAGCTAAAATAATGCAACAGAAGGTACTACCTATAGCAGGGGTACTCAACCACTTCTTGTAAAGGTCCTGGTAATGAGGTCTGGTAACAAGGATGGACGGACAGAGCTCGGGGGGGGGGAGGGATGAATGGGAGAGGACCTGTAAGGAGGAGGGATGGATAGACAGAACAGGAAGGGCAGGTAGGGATAGAGAAAGAGCTGGTGGAAGGGATGGATGGGCAGAACTAGAAGGACAAGAATGGATGGGCAGAGCTGGGGGAGTAGATGGTCAGGGCTGGAAGAAATAGTAATGGATAGGCAAAGCTGGGAGGCCAGGGATTGGATGGGCAAAACTGGGACGACAGGAATGGTTAGGGCAGAGCGACTGGGCTGGATGGGGCAGAGCTAAGAGGACAGGGGTGGATGGGGCAGAGCTGAGGGGACAGGGATGGATGGGGCAGAGCTGAGGGGACAGGGATGGATGGGGCAGAGCTGGGGGGGGCAGGGATGGATGGGGGACATAAATGGATGGGACAAAGCATGAGGGGACAGGAATGGAAGGGGCAGAGTCGGGAGGATGGATGGGGCAGAGCAAGGTGGGACGGGGATGAATAGAGCAAGGATGAGACCGAGAAGCAAAGTGAGTGCAGTACTTTATATTGCAATGTGCCAGTGAGTCATGACACTGGCAGGAAGACTAAGCACTACATTGCCGATCAAGTAAAGGGGTAGTGCTGAGCATGGCAACCCAGAAGCAGCTGAGTGCAGGGCTGTCAGGACAGAGGTCTGGAAATCTGGCACCGAGGTCCGCATTCAGACCCTGGTCCACCAGTTGCGTAAGGCTGACCTATAATCTATTTTAAGGGGCTTGGTAGTAGATTGCACATTTGTAAAGCAGTTAAACGCATTTTCCTAAATTTAGAATTAGAACTTTTGACTTTATATTTTTCAGATGAAAAAAATATAGTGCATTTAGCAGTGGGTTTTCCCGATACATTGCTCACAAGCATATAGTACTTTATGTGTCAGCAGAGACCAATATAAAAGTCAGGTCAGTCATACATTGTCTCCCTTGCGGATGACCATACTAAGGAAAATTGTCAAGCTCCCTAAAACACAACTGACGGTACAGATGTGGACCTGAGATACTACAAGGGCAAGGCAAGGATGGATCACTCTCCGAGACAATAATACAAGGGTGGAAACACAAAAGGAGATCATTTATCATACAGTGTATTGTGGAGCCATTTGTTCCAGCTTTACCCTCACTCAGTAGAGGTGAATAACTATCACTGAGCCTGAGGTTTGAACAAAAATATAGGCTGGGTATAGACAACAAATAAAGTTTGTCCTAAACAAACAGAAATTTGAATTATAGTTTGCAAAAATGTGTCAAGCGTCCCCACACCACAACAATTTACTACATCAGAAAGATGGTGATAGCTTGATTTTTTTTCTTTCAAATATTTGTCATGGTTTAAAGTTTGTGTTAAATTTGACTGTACACATAGGGAATGTGGGAAAAGTAACGCATATCCTAAAGGTGTAACAAAAGCAGGAATGATTGTACAGGATGATCAATATGAAGAATCTTTGTAGTGTGTGCACCCAGCTTTAGGAAGAAATGCAAAATGAGTCACAGATAAAGAGCATGGACTCATCTCACAAAGAAAAATCACCTGTTTCCCTTTTGTTTTTTTTCTTTATTTCTGTAGACCTGCGGTGCTGTCTAAAAGTATCTGCCTTCCATCCAGTTGGGGCTCAGCTGGCCCTGTGTTCCCCTTGCTGACAAGATGTCCTAAATGCAGTTGCTAAATGATGGTTGCCATGCTGGAAACCTTTTAGTTTTGCTTCTGTGTAACTATCTTTTCTATGTCGGCATTTGAATATGGCCGGAGTTTGGCTTAACACACACACACCCTGATTTTTTTCCTTTGGCTAGACTGCTTCTTCAGAAGAAATAAAGGATTGGACAGCAAACTTTGAGACCTCATGTCATATAATAACTAAATTGATCTTACATGTGAGTAGGAAGTATCTTGGGACAACAACAATCAAACAATCATTCTTGGGGCCCACCCTTCAACTATATTGACCACAGGGATAATAAATGAACAGTATTGTCTATGATGCTGGGCTTATAGAAACATAGAAGGTTGAAGGCAGAAGGAGACCATACGGTCCATCTAGTCTGCCCTTATGTGTATACCGTATGTTCTCTTTATCTTAGGATAGATGTGTGCTTATCCCAGGCATGTTTAAATTCACTGACTGTTGTTTTTTCAACTACCTCTGCTGGAAGTTTGTTCCAAGCATCTACTACTCTTTCTGTAAAATAATATTTTCTAACATTGCTCCTGATCTTCCCCCCGACTAGCTTCAGGTTGTGCCCCCTTGTTCTATCGTTAAGTTTCTTCTTAAAAACACTTCCCTCCTGAACCTTATTCAATCCTTTCACATATTTAAAGGTCTCAATCATAGGATGTAAGCAAACGTTAATCTTGGATCCCATGTGGTCCACTTTAATGTAGACCCAAAGCTGTGCTGTGATGCAGAAAAATTAACCCACCCCCTTCTACCGCCAGTAAGACTAAGTCCCACAGTGAAGAGTTGCATACCTTTTTCTTGTACAGCTCCAAAGGATGGAGCAGTGAGAAATGGCAGCATACTGCAGCGCTACACATGTGTGAGCAGCTGTTTCCAGGCAGGAAGTGGTAGGTTAAAGTTGCTGCATCATAGCACCACAGGGTTTAGTCCCCCCCACCCCCTGGCATCCCAATTAGTGATCTCCCATGCGCTGAAACTATGTAGGAGTCCTAGTTAAAGTAATCACCCATCCGCCTCCTCCCAATCATGGCGGCTGAATAGGGTTGGCTGTACAGTTGAGCACGCATTGACCATGAGGGACACACAAGATGTGCTGGAGCGTGGATGTAGTGACTTTTCTGTCTGAAGTCTGAGTGTTGGACTTCCTAGGGGGCTATAAGCAGATGGCATCCCAGGTTGTCATGCCCGGGGGGGAATGCCACAGCTTTTCACTTTAAAGCGTTCCTTCACTCTGAAAAAGAGCCTATCTTATATGTTTCGCACACCCTGTACATACAGATTGCTCACATTAAAAATCATCCTACCTGCATCTACTGCATGTTATGAGCCTTTAAACATCCAAGATGGCGGCTCATGGAACGTCAGGCAGCCTGCAAACAGGAAGTGCCTTCTGACTGTGCTGCTCTGCATTCTGGGATTGCTGACCTTTTCCAGACTCCAGCTCTGCTCTGTCAAAGCACAGCTATAACCCCCTGTACTTTATCCCACTCTCGTCTCCTCAGTAAGTGTGATGCTTCTGAGTCAAGATGGCGGCGCCCGTATCCCAAAGTCCTGAACAGAGTTGCAGCCCAGTGGGGGTAAGAATAATAAGTAAGTGACTAAAAACTTAAAATATATTAACTTTAGATGCTGGGGAATTGTTTTTTAAGGGTTTGGGCTTTTCAATAAATCATGGTGAAGGTCCGGTTTAAATCAGCTTTAGTAAAGCACAGTAGAATCAGTTGTGGGAACTCATCTGCGATACTAGCCACCCTATACTATTGAGCGGAGGGATACTCTAAATTGTTTTTCTAGTTAGATCCTAAAGCACAGGACCAGCCTCCCCCAGAAAAAATGTAGCAAACAGTGAGTGCTGGGTGCAAATCAAGTTATGCATATGTGGTATAACAGGAACCGGCTTTACTGAAACATGAATGCAGTAAGAGAATGTCACCTTAACATGATGGTAACCACAGATAGGAAACAGAAAAATCATAGCCGAATATACAGGAAATACAACAGATCAGAAAACTGCATATAGAGACTACAGTTAATCATTGGTATCACCGACATCTAGTGTGCTAACCGTAAACTGCATTAATCTAGCAATATAGGACCTACAGTCAAAATACCACCCCTTAACCCCTCCACTGCCCATAAAAAGGCATGTCAGCAAACATGTTCAATGCTTATAAAAGACATTGCCCACTATTTGAAACAGTCAACTGATAGGATCTGTGTTTCAGCCTGTAACTGACCTTTCAGGAGCCTTATTTGTGATGTATTAAAGAAAAGAAAAAAAAAACAACAGCAGGTTTGCTGCCTGCAAATCTTAATTTGGATTGCCCAGGCGGTGGAGGTGGCAGCAGCAAAAGACCACTGCAGCCATTTGGAATTTAGGGCCACTCCAAGCACTGTTAAAAGTGGACCTACAACTTAGGAAGGGAAATTTGTCGACCAGGCCGGGTCCGCTCACACCCCTTTTCGACAACCCGGCTTTACCTCCGGGCGTGGGGGCAGATAGGTTTATGATTTGGAATTACTCACAGGGGACTCGACTCAGGGACACTTTACGAGGCGGTCAACTCCCAGACCTGAGGGAGCTCCAGATGGGGGGACGGGGGGAGAGGCTGTCGTGGTTCCTCCACCGACAACTGATGGCCTTCCTTAGGACACACTCCCCTGTGGCATCTCTCTGCAGGCCCCTGACCCCATACGAGAGTTTGTTGAGGACAGATTCGGCACCCACTCACACCCTCTCGCTAACTTACAGGATTTTGCAGACAGGAGGGGAGGATATGGGACGACCGGGGTTTGTTGGGAAGTGGGAATCAGAGCTGGGCTGTAAGGTAGATGATGAAGAGTGGGAAAAATCTTTCATGTTAACTCAAACTCTCTGTGGCATGTAAAGCACAGGAGAAAAACTACAAAATATTGGCCCGATGGTATAGGTGTCCGGTGGACTTGGTGAAGTTTGGAGGGGTGGACTCAGGCACATGTTGGAGATGTGAAAGTGCGGAGGGCACAATGCTACATATTTGTTGGGGGTGCCCCTTGGTCCATAAGTTCTGGGACCAAGTGCTTTCCGTATATAAATTCTTGATGTTGGAAAACATTCCGAACGACCCTCGGGTAGCTCTTCTGTCCATGGTGCCTGGGTCGGCCTCCTCCGTAAAGAAGGGATTGCTTAAACACTTACTTACGGCGGCTAGGGCGGTGATTACACGGCACTGGTGCACTGGGAACGCACCTGGAGTTATGGAGTGGGTGCAAGAGGTGGAGAACATCAGGAGGATGGAGGAGTTGGTGCTGGGGGGGGGATGAGAGCGGGAGACAGAGATTCAACATAACGTGGACGGTGTGGACGGTGAGCCGCAGCACCCCCGAGTTTGGTGCGTTTCTGTCCTCTTTGCGGTAGGATCGGTGGATGCTGTGTAATGAGGGTATAATGCAGGGGCCTCCGAGTACAAGGCTGGTCCGTTGACTCTAACTCTCCTTTAGGCATTAATACACCCCGACGATCGAGATTTTCCGGCCTCCTCCCTGCCCCTCCTGTCCTCTCTGTTTTCCCCTCCCCCTCGTCCCCAACCAACATGGCTGTATATGTTTATATGTGTTTTAAGTCACAATTTCTTCTCTTTTTTCTGTCCTCTTTCCCCTATACTTTTCTTTCTCTCATCTGCACAACTTTTTTCTTCCTCTATCTTGGAGTGGTATGGCTGTTTAATATACTTAATGTAGTGTAATACACTTAATATAATAAGTTATATGCTGGAGGCTCTAGCGACCAAGTATAAGTTAGAGCCAGAATTCGACTCCTACAATGGGGCCTAACGGCAGTCTGGTCCCCCTGGACAGCAGATAAAATGCAGAAAGACCAGGATTAGTGGTGGGGGAGGCGGGAGGTGGAGGAGTGGGCCTAAGATTAGAACAACTGTGAAGGCAACCCCTCTCGCTTTCTCTCGGACACAGAAGAGAGCGTGGGCCCAGGAGGGTGAATACACATATATAAATGCGCTGAGGTTGATAGCCTATGTTATATTATGCTGTACAATTGCAGGTGGAATTTTTGCTGTAATTCCAACACTCCATGCTATGTCTGTTTTTTTTCTATGTTCTTAATAAAAACATATTGAACAAAAGTGGACTACAGCCTTGTTAAAACAAAGGAAAGAAGGCACACACCCTTCCAGCCTTGGAGTTAAAAAGACTTGACTATTGCCATCCAGAGTCCACATGTCACTGGACTTGACTAGACTTGAAGCAACAGAACACATTGCAGTACCTTTTTTTCTCAATATCTCAGAAAATTAGAATATTTTATAAGACCAACTGTAAAAATAAAATATTTAACACAGAAATGTTGGCCAAATGAAAAGTATTCACTCAATATTTGGTTGGGGCTGCTTTTGCACGAATGATTGCATCAATGCAGCGTGGTATGGAGGCGATCAGCCTGTGGTACTGCAGAGGTGTTATGGAAGCCCAGGTTGCTTTGTCTCATCTGCATTGTTGGGTCTGGTGTCTCTTATCTTCCTCCTGACAATATCCCATAGATGCTCTATGGAGTGAAGGTCAGGTGAGTTTACTGGCCAATCAAGCACAGTTATACTGTGGTTATTAAACTAAGGCCCTTATTTATGAAGGGATAGCGACAGGTAGCGACTGGTGAGCGACCGGTAATGACGGGCACCGCCACGAGAACGCCGGCTCCCCACCACAATCACACATTTATCAAGGCAATCCTGCTTACCGACTGAGATAGCGCCAGATAGCCACTCATTCATCATTATTCCAGCCTCAGCCCACAGCGCCAGTGTCCGACCTTGAACAGCGACAGGTATGACCTCTCGCTACCTGGCGCTCTCCAATGCATTGCAATGGAACAATCTTTAAATATTCATAATTAATTGCTATTAATGTTTTTTTTTTTCTTTTAAATGTGAAAAATTCTGTGACCACTTCTGCCATGTTAGATATTTAAAAAAAAAAAAAAAAAAAAAAAATGTACAGAATTGATATTACAGGTCTGATATTAATGTATTCATATTTCAAAATTATTTTAAAAACTTGTTTTTTTTGGTTTGCAAAAATATGGTTGTTTGGGGGTTAAAAAACTACTTTTAACCCATCGCCGCCAGCGCTCTGGGGTTTTAGCATGCATTTCACAGCGCGAGAATTTTTTGAGCGTGATTTGTTAATGAATATGGTGGGAGCCGGTCGCTAGGGCCAGTCGCTATCATGCGCTCCCATACAGCGCGGAACCTGTCAAATAGCGACTCCTCACCCAATATTCAACATTACTGCACACCGACTGAGTCGCTGTCAACAACCGAACAACGGCCAAGCACAGCGACTACTAGCGGGCGCTGTGAAAATACTGCTACAGTCGCTCAACTGTCGCAACCTGCTGCTATTAATGAATCGGCCTCCCCGTCTTGATACTTTTGGCAGTGTGGACATGTGCCAAGCCCTGTTGGAAAATAAAAAATCCATCTTCAAAAAGCTTGTCAGCAGAGGGAAGTATGAAATGTTCTAGAATTTCCTGGTGGATGACTGTGCTGACTTTGGTCTTGATAAAACACACTGGACCAGCACCAGCAGATGACATGGCTTCCCAAACCATCACTGATTGTGGAAACTTCCCACTAGACCTCAAGTAGCTTTGGTCGTGCCTCTCCAATCTTCCTCCAGACTCTAGGACCTTGATTTACTTTCATCTGAAAACAACACCTTTGACCACACTGTAACAGTCCAATTCTTTCTATCCTTGTCCCAGGTAAGACGCTTCTGGCGTTGTCTTTTGGTCACGAGTGGCTTGACACATGGAATGCGACACTTGCTGCCCATGTCCTGGATACGTCTGTGTGTGGTGGCTCTTGAAGCATTGACTCCAACCACAGTCCACTCCTTGTAAATATCCCCCAAATTTTGGAATTACCTTTTCTTAACAATCCTATGAAGTCTATGGTTATCCCGGGTTGCTTCTGCACCTTTTTCTACCACACTTTTTCCTTTTACTCAACTTTCCATTAGTATTCTTTGATACAGAATTCCATGAACAGCCAGCTTCTTTACCAATGACCTTTTGTGGCTTATCCTGCTTGTGGAGTGTGTCACTGACTGCCTTCAGGACATCTGTCAAGTCAGCAGTCTTCCCCATGATTGTGTCGCCTACTGAACCAGACTAAGGGACCTTTTTAAATGCTTAGGAAGCTTTTGCAGCTGTTTTGGGTTAATTATTCTAATTTTCTGAAATAATGAATTTTGGGATTTCCTTGGCCGTAAGCCATATTCATCAACATTAACATAAAAAAAACTTGAAAAAGTTCACTCTGTTTTTATTAGTAATGTTAGTAATATTTATTATTATTATTATTATTGACCTAATAAAATATGGGTTTCAGTTTTTCAACAGAATTACTAAAAATATACAAAATTTTGATGATATTCTATTTTTTGCAATGCACCTGTATATCCACCTATGTATATAGTCCCTGGGACTGTGAAAGATTCGAGGTTCCCAGTGACTGAGCAGCAGGCGGTGGGCAGTAACCATGAGGAACACCAGGTAGACAGCATATATAAATTGTGCAAGGTTTTTTATGCTTCAATTTCTGGCTAATTTTATATACCAGTTTAATTACTATTTTGTAAGATACTTAAAATTTATTTTTTCCACAAATTTCGTGATAGTGCTCCTTTAAAGAGGACCAAAACCCAGGATTTTCAATATTTCGTTCTTCGGTCCTCGTCCCATGGGTATTCTGATTTGGCATGCACCGCTGTGTGAAACCTCTGGAAATCATTGCAATTCTTGCAATTCCTGACCGGCTCTCCTCCAATCAGCTGTCTCAGCATATGAATGAATGGTTAAGCCAGCTGACTGGAGTTGTAGGCGCATGTGGCTTCCCTTGTGTGTGCCAGTGCCAGCCATCTAGAAACTTCTAGTGCGCGCAGTCGCTAGATGGAAGCCAGGGGTGCTGGCAGATGTTGTACATGTGCCATGGGAACACCAGTCTAGAACTGCGGCGCTTTACAGAGGTTTCACATGGCGGGCCAACCAGGCCATCCAAGTCCTCTTTAAAAGGACTGGGACTGGGTACATGGAGAACAGCTGAGACTGTGTGCGTAAGGAAGCTGTAAAGGGACCAGGCATGTGGATAATTTTGTAATTTTTTTATAATATAAGTCTGGGGCCCCATTTTTAAGTTTCCGTAGGGCCATTCTTTGTTTAAAGCCCCTAAAGCCACCAGGGGCATCCCTGGCATCTCTATGGCTGTGTATGCCTGCACTATCCATTCAGATCCTGGTGGTTACAAGCTGCAGCTCCATTGCAGCATATGCCATGAGATCGCTGGTGAGGTACACACAGCCGGGCATCCCAAATCAGTATGCTCACTGGAGAGGAACGATCACCAGAATAGTCCTGGTCCTAGGTGTGGCCCTAGCCAAGTCCTGGTGATTGATCATCCTTAGTTAAAAGCAAACTCAAGCCAAAACTGTTCAGTGATACTTTCATCTAAGTGTGGGGTGGGCCCCCAGAACCCCACAGTCCTACGTTGCCAGCAAAAAATATAGATCTGTGCTAATGACTACCCTTTTGTTCCTGTGACCCACAACGTTTCTGTGAGATGGACTTCCTGGAAGTGAAGCTAGATTCCCTCAATGGGGTCACGGGAATAATACATATAGTATTGTACCAAACTGTGTTATTCGATAAAAAAAAAAAAAAAAACTGGAACCAAATTTAACATACTGACTATAAATATGAACCTGCTGTAATCTCGTAACTTCACACTGGCCAGTTCAGTATGGTGTGTCGCCAGCCACAAAGAGAAACTGACATTGTCCACTAGAGGGCAGTAGAAAGTCACAAGAAGAATGTTGAGCCATTTTTGGAGGAACAAAAGGCTTTCCATCAAGAGGGGTGTTGAGTTTTTACACAGCACACTGCCGCTAAAATCAATAGCACCTTCTGATGAAACCAGGGATGAGAAAAAAAGAAGTATACAGCCATACACTAAACGTATTTCATTTATAAGATCGGAATCAGCACTACACCAATGCTAACCATGATGCTCAGCATGATAATTTAATGACTAATGGCTGTCAACTTTACAGAAATTATATCAGTGACAGCTTTTAGAATAATTTGGGGGCATGAGGTTCTGTATCCCATCTGCCAGCGGGTGTAAGAATTTTGGATGTGCACAAGATCTGCCACTGATGAGGAGTCACTGGTTGCCCATTATGGGTCCTTTGGCTAAGGGCTTGGCATACTAAGAAGAAGAAGGAAAAGAAGATGAGAAGAGTTGGGATCCATAAACTAGCTATACATCTAGAGTAGAATCAAATGAGAGTATTCATAATCAGAACATCTTTGCCTAAAATGGTGGGTATGGAAACTTTTATGTGAGAAGCGAGATCAACATCAGATGGCATCTTCCCCTATCCACTGAACTGTATTCTTTTCTGCTGACGATTCTCTCGCCCGCCATATGTCATGTTCACCACTGCTGCTTTTCTCCATTGTAGTCTACCATCCTGTCCACTGCGCCATTTTTGTCACTGCAGCTTGCACAAAAACTGAGCATCAATGTGAGCTTCCACAAAAAAAAAAAACTATAATCACCTTTCTTCCTAAGCAGCTCATCCAATTTTCTTCATGACCTTTTTTATTATTATATTTTATTGATAACGCCACCACCATCTTCCATGGCACTGTACAAGGTAGAAATCACAAAAGAGGTTAAAATAATGTATTCATAATACACAGGTGACAGAAATGCAACACAAAGACATAGATACTAGGATAAAATGAGGACCCTACAACCTCACAATCTAAATACTGAGGTACTTTGAGGACCCTACAAGCTTACAACGTAAATAATGACTAAAGACATGAGGTTCAGGCACAACTAGTATATACTAAGTGTGGCAGTGTTTCCTTTGAAAGAGTTTTAAGAACAGGTCCAGAGATGAAGACTGTGAAGCACATTGCCTAAAGAGGAACACAAATGTGAACAGAAAGAAGAGTGTTTCACCCTCTGTCTGTGCCTACCTGCACCAGCCACACAGATAGGTCTGGCACACCTGCATCAGCTGGAGAGATGCTGCAACAGGCTGCGACATGGGATCACCAGAAAGGTAAGAATCTGGGCAAAACAGGGGGCTTCAGATTTCAAGGCATCATAAATCAGGGTGCCTCACAAAGAGTCTCATTGACTCTAGGCTGGTGGTTGCTCTTTATTAAGAAAAATAATATGCTTGCTTAAAGTGGTGCATTTCGAGAGCACTTTGAAAGCTTGAAAGTTTGGGAAGTAGGCAGTGCGAAAGCTTGGAAGTTCGGGAAGTGGGCAGTGTGAAAGCTTGACAGTTTGGGAAGTGGGCAGTGTGAAAGCTTGGAAGTTTGGAAGTGGGCAGTGTGAAAGCTTGGAAGTTTGAGAAGTGGGCAATGTGAAAACTTGGAAGTTTGGAAGTGGGCAGTATGAAAGCTTGGAAGTTTGGGAAGTGGGCAGTGTGAAAGCTTGGAAGTGGGCAGTGTGAAAGCTTGGAAGTGGGCAGTGTGAAAGCTTGGAAGTTTAGGAAGTGGGCAGTGTGAAAGCTTGGAAGTTTGGAAGTGGGCAGTGTGAAAGCTTGGAAGTTTAGGAAGTGGGCAGTGTGAAAGCTTGGAAGTTTGGAAGTGGGCAGTGTGAAAGCTTGGAAGTTTGGGAAGTGGGCAGTGTGAATGCTTGGAAGTTTGGAAGTGGGCAGTGTGTAAGCTTGGAAGTTTGGGAACTGGGCAGTGTGAAAGCTTGGAAGTTTGGAAGTGGGCAGCGTGAAAGCTTGGAAGTTTAGGAAGTGGGCAGTGTGAAAGCTTGGAAGTTTAGGAAGTGGGCAGTGTGAAAGCTTGGAAGTTTGGAAGTGGGCAGTGTGAAAGCTTGGAAGTTTAGGAAGTGGGCAGTGTGAAAGCTTGGAAGTTTGGAAGTGGGCAGTGTGAAAGCTTGGAAGTTTGGGAAGTGGGCAGTGTGAAAGCTTGGAAGTTTGGAAGTGGGCAATGTGAAAGCTTGGAAGTTTGGGAGTGGGCAGTGTGAAAGCTTGGAAGTTTGGGAAGTGGGCAGTGTGAAAGCTTGGAAGTGGGCAGAGTGAAAGCTCAGGAGTTTGGGAAGTGGGCAGTGTGAAAACTTGGAAGTTTGGAAGTGGGCAGTGTGAAAGCTTGGAAGTTTGGGAAGTGGGCAGTGTGAAAGCTTGGAAGTTTGGGAAGTGGGCAGTGTGAAATCTTGGAAGTTTGGGAAGTGGGCAGTGTGAAAGCTTGGAAGTTTGGGAAGTGGGCAGTGTGAAATCTTGGAAGTTTGGGAAGTGGGCAGTGTGAAAGCTTGGAAGTTTAGGAAGTGGGCAGTGTGAAAGCTTGGAAATTTGGGAAATGGGCAGTGTGAAAGCTTGGAAGTTTGGGAAGTGGGCAGTGTGAAAGCTTGGAAGTTTGGAAAGTGGGCAGTGTGAAAACTTAGAAGTTTCGAAGTGGGCAGTGTGAAAGCTTGGAAGTTTGGGAAGTGGGCAGTGTAAAAGCTTGGAACTTTGGGAAGTGGGCAGTGTGAAAGCTTGGAAGTTTCGAAGTGGGCAGTGTGAAAGCTTGGAAGTTTGGGAAGTGGGCAGTGTGAAAGCTTGGAAGTTTGGAAGTGTGCAATGTGAAAACTTAGAAGTTTCGAAGTGGGCAGTGTGAAAGCTTGGACGTTTGGAAAGTGGGCAGTGTGAAAGCTTGGAAGTTTGGAAAGTGGGCAGTGTGAAAGCTTGGAAGTTTGAGAAGTGGGCAATGTGAAAACTTGGAAGTTTGGAAGTGGGCAGTATGAAAGCTTGGAAGTTTGGGAAGTGGGCAGTGTGAAAGCTTGGAAGTGGGCAGTGTGAAAGCTTGGAAGTTTGGAAGTGGGCAGTGTGAAAGCTTGGAAGTTTGGGAAGTGGGCAGTGTGAAAGCTTGGAAGTTTGGGAAGTGGGCAGTGTGAAAGCTTGGAAGTTTGGAAGTGGGCAGTGTGAAAGCTTGGAAGTTTGGGAAGTGGGCAGTGTGAAAGCTTGGAAGTTTGGAAGTGGGCAGTGTGAAAGCTTGGAAGTTTGGGAAGTGGGCAGTGTGAAAACTTGGAAGTTTGGAAGTGGGCAGTGTGAAAGCTTGGAACTTTGGGAAGTGGGCAGTGTGAAAGCTTGGAAGTGGGCAGTGTGAAAGCTTGGAAGTTTGGGAAGTGGGCAGTGTGAAAGCTTGGAAGTTTGGGAGTGGGCAGTGTGTAAGCTTGGAAGTTTGGGAAGTGGGCAGTGTGAAAGCTTGGAAGTTTGGAACTGGGCAGTGTGAAAGCTTGGAAGTTTGGGAAGTGGGCAGTGTGAAAGCTTGGAAGTTTGGAAGTGGGCAGTGTGAAAGCTTGGAAGTTTGGGAAGTGGGCAGTGTGAAAACTTGGAAGTTTGGAAGTGGGCAGTGTGAAAGCTTGGAACTTTGGGAAGTGGGCAGTGTGAAAGCTTGGAAGTGGGCAGTGTGAAAGCTTGGAAGTTTGGGAAGTGGGCAGTGTGAAAGCTTGGAAGTTTGGAAGTGGGCAGTGTGTAAGCTTGGAAGTTTGGGAAGTGGACAGTGTGAAAGCTTGGAAGTTTGGAACTGGGCAGTGTGAAAGCTTGGAAGTTTGGGAAGTGGGCAGTGTGAAAGCTTGGAAGTGGGCAGTGTGAAAGCTCGGAAGTTTGGGAAAAGGGCAGTGTGAAAACTTGGAAGTTTGGAAGTGGGCAGTGTGAAAGCTTGGAACTTTGGGAAGTGGGCAGTGTGAAAGCTTGGAAGTGGGCAGTGTGAAAGCTTGGAAGTTTGGGAAGTGGGCAGTGTGAAATCTTGGAAGTTTGGGAAGTGGGCAGTGTGAAAGCTTGGAAGTTTGGAAGTGGGCAGTGTGTAAGCTTGGAAGTTTGAGAACTGGGCAGTGTGAAATTTTGGAAGTTTGGGAAGTGGGCAGCGTGAAAGCTTGGAAGTTTGGGAAGTGGGCAGTGTGAAAGCTTGGAAGTGGGCAGTGTGAAAGCTCTGAAGTTTGGGAAGTGGGCAGTGTGAAAACTTGGAAGTTTGGAAGTGGGCAGTGTGAAAGCTTGGAAGTTTGGGAAGTGGGCAGTGTGAATGCTTGGAAGTTTGGAAGTGGGCAGTGTGAAAGCTTGGAAGTTTGGGAAGTGGGCAGTGTGAAAGCTTGGAAGTGGGCAGTGTGAAAGCTTGGAAGTGGGCAGTGTGAAAGCTTGGAAGTTTAGGAAGTGGGCAGTGTTAAAGCTTGGAAGTTTGGAAGTGGGCAGTGTGAAAGCTTGGAAGTTTGGGAAGTGGGCAGTGTGAAAGCTTGGAAGTTTGGAAGTGGGCAGTGTGTAAGCTTGGAAGTTTGGGAAGTGGGCAGTGTGAAAGCTTGGAAGTTTGGAACTGGGCAGTGTGAAAGCTTGGAAGTTTGGGAAGTGGGCAGTGTGAAAGCTTGGAAGTCTGGAAGTGGGCAGTGTGAAAGCTTGGAAGTTTGGGAAGTGGGCAGTGTGAAAACTTGGAAGTTTGGAAGTGGGCAGTGTGAAAGCTTGGAACTTTGGGAAGTGGGCAGTGTGAAAGCTTGGAAGTGGGCAGTGTGAAAGCTTGGAAGTTTGGGAAGTGGGCAGTGTGAAAGCTTGGAAGTTTGGAAGTGGGCAGTGTGTAGGCTTGGAAGTTTGGGAAGTGGGCAGTGTGAAAGCTTGGAAGTTTGGAACTGGGCAGTGTGAAAGCTTGGAAGTTTGGGAAGTGGGCAGTGTGAAAGCTTGGAAGTGGGCAGTGTGAAAGCTCGGAAGTTTGGGAAGTGGGCAGTGTGAAATCTTGGAAGTTTGGAAGTGGGCAGTGTGAAAGCTTGGAAGTTTGGGAAGTGGGCAGTGTGAAAGCTTAGAAGTGGGCAGTGTGAAAGCTTGGAAGTTTGGGAAGTGGGCAGTGTGAAATCTTGGAAGTTTGGGAAGTGGGCAGTGTGAAAGCTTGGAAGTTTGGAAGTGGGCAGTGTGTAAGCTTGGAAGTTTGGGAACTGGGCAGTGTGAAAGCTTGGAAGTTTGGGAAGTGGGCAGTGTGAAAGCTTGGAAGTTTGGGAAGTGGGCAGTGTGAAAGCTTGGAAGTGGGCAGTGTGAAAGCTCGGAAGTTTGGGAAGTGGGCAGTGTGAAAACTTGGAAGTTTGGAAGTGGGCAGTGTGAAAGCTTGGAAGTTTGGGAAGTGGGCAGTGTGAAAGCTTGGAAGTTTGGAAGTGGG
Source organism: Gastrophryne carolinensis (assembly GCA_027917425.1). Lineage (NCBI taxonomy): Eukaryota > Metazoa > Chordata > Amphibia > Anura > Microhylidae > Gastrophryne > Gastrophryne carolinensis. The sequence goes on along the minus strand of CM051244.1, from coordinate 125,763,922 downwards.
CAGTGTGAAAGCTTGGAAGTTTGGGATGTGGGCAGTGTGAAATCTTGGAAGTTTGGGAAGTGGGCAGTGTGAAAGCTTGGAAGTTTGGGAAGTGAGCAGTGTGAAATCTTGGAAGTTTGGGAAGTGGGCAGTGTGAAAGCTTGGAAGTTTAGGAAGTGGGCAGTGTGAAAGCTTGGAAATTTGGGAAGTGGGCAGTGTGAAAGCTTGGAAGTTTGGGAAGTGGGCAGTGTGAAAGCTTGGAAGTGGGCAGTGTGAAAGCTTGGAAGTTTAAGAAGTGGGCAGTGTGAAAGCTTGGAAGTTTAAGAAGTGGACAGTGTGAAAGCTTGGAAGTTTGGAAGTGGGCAGTGTGAAAGCTTGGAAGTTTGGGAAGTGGGCAGTGTGAAAGTTTGGAAGTGGGCAGTGGGTAAGCTTGGAAGTTTGGGAAGTGGGCAGTGTGAAAGCTTGGAAGTTTGGAACTGGGCAGTGTGAAAGCTTGGAAGTTTGGGAAGTGGGCAGTGTGAAAGCTTGGAAGTGGGCAGTGTGAAAGCTCAGAAGTTTGGGAAGTGGGCAGTGTGAAAGCTTGGAAGTTTGAAAGTGGGCAGTGTGAAAGCTTGGAAGTTTGGGAAGGGGCAGTGTGAAAGCTTGGAAGTTTGGAACTGGGCAGTGTGAAAGCTTGGAAGTTTGGGAAGTGGGCCGTGTGAAATCTTGGAAGTTTGGGAAGTGGGCAGTGTGAAAGCTTGGAAGTTTGGAACTGGGCCGTGTGTAAGCTTGGAAGTTTGGGAACTGGGCAGTGTGAAAGCTTGGAAGTTTGGGAAGTGGGCAGTGTGAAAGCTTGGAAGTTTGGGAAGTGGGCAGTGTGAAAGCTTGGAAGTGGGCAGTGTGAAAGCTCGGAAGTTTGGGAAGTGGGCAGTGTGAAAACTTGGAAGTTTGGAAGTGGGCAGTGTGAAAGCTTGGAAGTTTGGGAAGTGGGCAGTGTGAAAGCTTGGAAGTTTGGGAAGTGGGCAGTGTGAAAGCTTGGAAGTTTGGGAAGTGGGCAGTGTGAAATCTTGGAAGTTTGGGTAGTGGGTAGTGTGAAAGCTTGGAAGTTTGGGAAGTGGGCAGTGTGAAAGCTTGGAAGTTTGGGAAGTGGGCAGTGTGAAATCTTGGAAGTTTGGGAAGTGGGCAGTGTGAAAGCTTGGAAGTTTAGGAAGTGGGCAGTGTGAAAGCTTGGAAATTTGGGAAGTGGGCAGTGTGAAAGCTTGGAAGTGGGCAGTGTGAAAGCTTGGAAGTTTTGAAAGTGGGCAGTGTGAAAACGTAGAAGTTTCGAAGTGGGCAGTGTGAAAGATTGAAATGTGGGGAGTGGGCAGTGTGAAAGCTTGACAGTTTGGGAAGTGGGCAGTGTGAAAGCTTGGAAGTTTGGAAGTGGGCAGTGTGAAAGCTTGGAAGTTTGGAAGTGGGCAGTATGAAAGCTTGGAAGTTTGGGAAGTGGGCAGTGTGAAAGCTTGGAAGTGGGCAGTGTGAAAGCTTGGAAGTGGGCAGTGTGAAAGCTTGGAAGTTTAGGAAGTGGGCAGTGTGAAAGCTTGGAAGTTTGGAAGTGGGCAGTGTGAAAGCTTGGAAGTTTGGAAAGTGGGCAGTGTGAAAGCTTGGAAGTTTGGAAGTGGGCAGTGTGTAAGCTTGGAAGTTTGGGAAGTGGGCAGTGTGAAAGCTTGGAACTGGGCAGTGTGAAAGCTTGGAAGTTTGGGAAGTGGGCAGTGTGAAAGCTTGGAAGTGGGCAGTGTGAAAGCTCAGAAGTTTGGGAAGTGGGCAGTGTGAAAACTTGGAAGTTTGGAAGTGGGCAGTGTGAAAGCTTGGAAGTTTGGGAAGTGGGCAGTGTGAAAGCTTGGAAGTTTGGAAGTGGGCAGTGTGAAAGCTTGGAAGTTTGGGAAGTGGGCAGTGTGAAATCTTGGAAGTTTGGGAAGTGGGCAGTGTGAAAGCTTGGAAGTTTGGGAAGTGGGTAGTGTGAAAGCTTGGAAGTTTAGGAAGTGGGCAGTGTGAAAGCTTGGAAGTTTGGGAAGTGGGCAGTGTGAAAGCTTGGAAGTTTGGGAAGTGGGCAGTGTGAAAGCTTGGAAGTGGGCAGTGTGAAAGCTTGGAAGTTTGGGAAGTGGGCAGTGTGAATGCTTGGAAGCTTGGAAGTGGGCAGTGTGAAAGCGTGGAACTTTAGGAAGTGGGCAGTGTGAAAGCTTGGAAGTTTGGGAAGTGGGCAGTGTGAAAGCTTGGAAGTTTGGAAGTGGGCAGTGTGAAAGCTTGGAAGTTTGGAAGTGGGCAGTGTGAAAGCTTGGAAGTTTAGGAAGTGGGCAGTGTGAAAGCTTGGAAGTTTGGAAAGTGGGCAGTATGGAAGCTTGGAAGTTTGGGAAGTGGGCAGTGTGAAAGCTTGGAAGTTTGGAACTGGGCAGTGTGTAAGCTTGGAAGTTTGGGAAGTGGGCAGTGTGAAAGCTTGGAAGTTTGGGAAGTGGGCAGTGTGAAAGCTTGGAAGTTTGGGAAGTGGGCAGTGTGAAAGCTTGGAAGTGGGCAGTGTGAAAGCTCGGAAGTTTGGGAAGTGGGCAGTGTGAAAACTTGGAAGTTTGGAAGTGGGCAGTGTGAAAGCTTGGAAGTTTGGGAAGTGGGCAGTGTGAAAGCTTGGAAGTTTGGAAGTGGGCAGTGTGAAAGCTTGGAAGTTTGGGAAGTGGGCAGTGTGAAATCTTGGAAGTTTGGGAAGTGGGCAGTGTGAAAGCTTGGAAGTTTGGGAAGTGGGCAGTGTAAAGCTTGGAAGTTTGGGAAGTGGGCAGTGTGAAATCTTGGAAGTTTGGGAAGTGGGCAGTGTGAAAGCTTGGAAGTTTAGGAAGTGGGCAGTGTGAAAGCTTGGAAGTGGGCAGTGTGAAAGCTTGGAAGTGGGCAGTGTGAAAGCTTGGAAGTTTTTAAAGTGGGCAGTGTGAAAACGTAGAAGTTTCGAAGTGGGCAGTGTGGAAGCTTGACAGTTTGGGAAGTGGGCAGTGTGAAAGCTTGACAGTTTGGGAAGTGGGCAGTGTGAAAGCTTGGAAGTTTGGAAGTGGGCAGTGTGAAAGCTTGGAAGTTTGGAAGTGGGCAGTATGAAAGCTTGGAAGTTTGGGAAGTGGGCAGTGTGAAAGCTTGGAAGTTTAGGAAGTGGGCAGTGTGAAAACTTGGAAGTTTGGAAGTGGGCAGTGTGAAAGCTTGGAAGTTTGGGAAGTGGGCAGTGTGAAAGCTTGGAAGTTTGGAAGTGGGCAGTGTGTAAGCTTGGAAGTTTGGGAAGTGGGCAGTGTGAAAGCTTGGAAGCTTGGAACTGGGCAGTGTGAAAGCTTGGAAGTTTGGGAAGTGGGCAGTGTGAAATCTTGGAAGTGGGCAGTGTGAAAGCTCGGAAGTTTGGGAAGTGGGCAGTGTGAAAACTTGGAAGTTTGGAAGTGGGCAGTGTGAAAGCATGGAAGTTTGGGAAGTGGGCAGTGTGAAAGCTTGGAAGTTTGGAAGTGGGCAGTGTGAAAGCTTGGAAGTTTGGGAAGTGGGCAGTGTGAAATCTTGGAAGTTTGGGAAGTGGGCAGTGTGAAAGCTTGGAAGTTTGGGAAGTGGGCAGTGTGAAAGCTTGGAAGTTTGGGAAGTGGGCAGTGTGAAAGCTTGGAAGTTTAGGAAGTGGGCAGTGTGAAAGCTTGGAAGTTTGGGAAGTGGGCAGTGTGTAAGCTTGGAAGTTTGGGAAGTGGGCAGTGTGAATGCTTGGAAGTGGGCAGTGTGAAAGCTTGGAAGTTTGGGAAGTGGGCAGTGTGAATGCTTGGAAGCTTGGAAGTGGGCAGTGTGAAAGCGTGGAACTTTAGGAAGTGGGCAGTGTGAAAGCTTGGAAGTTTGGGAAGTGGGCAGTGTGAAAGCTTGGAAGTTTGGAAGTGGGCAGTGTGAAAGCTTGGAAGTTTGGAAGTGGGCAGTGTGAAAGCTTGGAAGTTTGGAAAGTGGGCAGTATGGAAGCTTGGAAGTTTGGGAAGTAGGCAGTGTGAAAGCTTGGAAGTTTGGGAAGTGGGCAGTGTGAAGGCTTGGAAGTTTGGGAAGTGGGCAGTGTGAAAGCCTGGAAGTGGGCAGTGTGAATCTTTGGAAGTTTAGGAAGTGGGCAGTGTGAAAGCTTGGTAGTTTGGGAAGTGGGCAATGTGAAAGCTTGGAAGTTTGGGAAGTGGGCAGTGTGAAAGCTTGGAAGTGGGCAGTGTGAAAGCTTGGAAGTTTGGGAAGTGGGCAGTGTGAAAGCTTGGAAGTTTGGGAAGTGGGCAGTGTGAAAGTTTGGAAGTTTGGGAGGTGGGCAGAGTGAAAGCTTGGAAGTTTGGGAAGTGGGCAGCGTGAACGCTTCGAAGTTTGGGAAGTGGGCAGTGTGAAAGTTTGGAAGTTTGGGAGGTGGGCAGTGTGAAAGCTTGGAAGTTTGGGAAGTGGGCAGCGTGAACGCTTGGAAGTTTGGGAAGTGGGTAGTGTGAAAGCTTGGAAGTTTGGGAAGTGGGCAGTGTGAAAGTTTGGAAGTTTGGGAAGTGGGCAGTGTGAAAGCTTGGAAGTTTGGAAGTGGGCAGTGTGAAAGCTTGGAAGTTTGGAAGTGAGCAGTGTGAAAGCTTGGAAGTTTAGAAAGTGGGCAGTGTGAAAGCTTGGAAGTTTGGGAAGTGGGCAGTGTGAAAGCTTGGAAGTTTGGGAAGTGGGCAGTGTGAAAGCTTGGAAGTTTGGGAAGTGGGCAGTGTGAAAGCTTGGAAGTTTGGGAAGGGGGCAGTGTGAAAGCTTGGAAGTTTGGGAAGTGGGCAGTGGGAAAGCTTGGAAGTGGGCAGTGTGAAAGCTTGGAAGTTTGGGAAGTGGGCAGTGTGAAAGCTTGGAAGTGGGCAGTGTGAAAGCTTGGAAGTTTGGGAAATGGGCAGTGTGAAAGCTTGGAAGTGGGCAGTGTGAAAGCTTGGACGTTTGGGAAGTGGGCAGTGTGAAAGCTTGGAAGTTTGGAAGTGGGCAGTGTGAAAGCTTGTATGTTTGGAAGTGGGCAGTGTGAAAGCTTGTAAGTTTGGGAAGTGGGCAGTGTGAAAGCTTGGAAGTTTGGAAAGTGGGCAGTGTGAAAGCTTGGAAATGGGAAGTATAAAAGCTTGTAAGTTTGGGAAGTGGGCATTGTAGGAAGAGGCATTCCACAGGATTGGTGTGACGTATGCACAGGGCCGGTGCCAGGACTGGGCTTATCAGGGTAAGTACCGAGGCCCCAGTTTCTGTAAGCGCCCACTCAGGCTGGGCTGCAGAATGATTCTTACGTGGGCCGCATGTGCAGTCTTGCTTATGGTTGGCCGTAGGACCAAAAGATGATCAGCAGCCATGGAGCAGGTGGCGAGAATTAGAGGGCAATCAGTGGCAGTTTAGATGGTGGCGAGGACCAAAGGATGATCAGCAGCAGCGGTAAACTCCTTAGCGGCAGTTGAGAAGGCATCAAGAAACATAGGACAAATGGGAGCAATGAAAGGACAGCAAGGAATGGGTGGGATTGATTGTCAGCAAAGGGTGACACAACCCAAAGGATGATCAGCAGCAGAGAATAAAGGGAGGAATAATGATTTACTGTTAAAATAATTTACCAGATCCATAATAACCTCCCATTTGGTGCATGCCTGAACATTGATGCACCCTGGAGAACATGTTCTGCAGTTTGAGAAACAGTGGACTAGAGGTCAATCGATTGAGAAGGAAGTGGAGAAAGCAACGAGGACTGGGGGGCAATTAATGACAGAGGAGGACTCATCAGTGGCAGCAGCAATGAAGGTTGTCAGGTTGCATTGGGGCCCACTAAGACATAAGCCTGGATCTGGCAATGCGTATGCAAAATCCTAGAGATGAGAATGGGAGGGAATGATTAGAGTGGAAGATATGAGAAGGTCATGAGCAGAGCAGAAACTGTTTATGTTTGGTTTCTCTGGATAAGAGATGAAATATAGGTGGGCTCGCCTTGCTGACTTGTACAGGGAGGGTGTGTCAAGGTAGTGTCTATGCTCTAAGTTGCATACGTCACTCACAGCAACATCAGTTTGTCATGCCTCCCCACCCAGTGACTTCTAGTGGTATTAATAATAAACCTACTGAACATCCAGAAGCCCAAATTTACCATCTGCTTTGATCTTCTTGACAGGGTTACAGTTAATTTATTTCTACCCAAACTAGATTTTTTGCTAGCACCCTTCTCTTAATGTGAATACAGCAGAATAAGAAGGTGGTTGTGCGGGCCAGCTAGCAAGTGCTGATAGGATTCCCTGCAGCTGGTATAGCTGTAGTGTAGGCTCGAAGAGAGGTAACGGTGAAGAAAACGATGGGGTTTCACACAGCGGGGCACCCCGAACCAGAGTGCCCCAGGGAGAAGAACCAAAACCCAAAATAGTGAAAATTCCGGGCTTTGGTCCACTTTAATATACCCAGGCAAATATTATTATTCATACATAAATAAAGACTGGCAAACCCTGTCAAAAGTGCAATCAATAAGATTGACTGATAGGATGAGAAATCTTGAAAGATGCTTGAAGAACGTTTCTTCAACATAAAAAGGTCCAACTAGCACAACTTTATTAATACGAGCCCATAGCACCTCCTTGCTGGTGTCTGAGTTGAAGTGGAGCTCTTTACTAGTTGATCCAGCGATGGCACCATCCGTCTGATGAAAGACCCGTACACCATCCAGCAGTCCAAGAAATGAGCGGATGGGCAAAGGATCTAGGAAACACCATGAATGCAGTATCACCATCAGGCTCAATTCACACCAGGACGATACAGTGCAAAAGCGTTAACGCATTTGTGATTGTGTTTTTCCGTGATTGCGTTTGCAATTCCTATACAATGAACTGGAATCGGAAATGTTGTTCTCCAAAATCACTCCAGGTAAGGTTTCTTTGCAATTAAGGAAAAATGATCTAATATTGACAATCCCAATCCCCCACAATCATAGAGCATGGCGCCATGGTGTGAAACGGGCCTCACAGAACCACCATAATCTTTTTTTTAATCCAAACAAACTTACAATATTTATATGCAAAAATGACAGAAGCATAAAGGGTTAAAATTGTTGTATTAACAATTTTGTCCAATCTGCCTTCTTGGCCACTGGCTGCACCTTCGCTAATCTCCTGTAATCTCAAACTTCAGGCATGTTAAATGCAGACAATAGATAATTATTGATTGATATTTACAGGGTGTAAAAAGCCTTAACCACGCGATTAGACTGATACTCCATATTCAAACACAGGCCCTGATATACATGCCACCGCTATTGACCTTAATCTCTACTCTTTCCTGACAGCTGTCACTGACTATTGACACAGCAAACACTGGTGACAAAGTAAGGTGCAAAGTGTAACCTTTCATTTACCTTCAAGTTCCTCAAGTGACTGGAATGGGTATATCCAGCTTCCTACATAATGCATCATTTTGTTCTCGCTCAAATGGCAGGACTACTGCCCTTTGGACCATTAGAGATGTCACAGAACAGCTGTAACTACTACTAACTGAAGCCTGCTACACTACAGTTCAGTTCAGCTCAACATTATTCTGGTCTGGAAATAATGAAAACAGTAGGCAACAAAACCCAAAATGTAGAAATAGTTTTAGAAAGTACATTACCTATATAACAAACATTTAATCTATCTATTCAAAGTACCTTAAAGCTAAACAAAACCCACCAGCAGCTGGCCTGGAATAAAAAAGATTCTCCCAGGGCATCCCAAATCAGGATGCCCCACTGTGTGAAACCCCCCAGGACACCGGTTGTTCCTGTGCAATGGCAAATGTGCGGGCTCTCTTCCAATCAGAGGCGCACACTGAACTGACGCAATTCAGCAGGTCACCTATGACTGATTATTACTATGGGGAGTGAGAGCAGTCACATCCTCACATCCTGGGGCTAAGCACACTCCCGTCCTAGCCATTCAGATAGTCTGAGGCGTGAATGCGTGCAGCAGGGGATATTAAGCAAGGCCAGGGAAAAGCCTGCTGTTGGCATTAAAGCTGCCATTGCTGAAAACAGAAGACAGATGCCCACAGGACTTTGTGGGATGGTAAGTAAGTGGCATTTATTTATTTTTTACTTCAGAGGTATGGGATAGTTCACAGGGTATTCTTACTGATAAGATCACACAGCTGTATCTGTGTTAGATGGGAAAACACATAAACTATCGAAAATGCATATCAGAATTGAATTTAAGACTATAATAAACAGTATGATTTAAACTCCTCTTCGAAGTGACTTTTAATTGTGCCTTTCGCACAACATGTGATTACGTTCCAGTGCATTGGTGTATGTATGATCAAGGACTTTGACACAAAGGAGGAATGAAGGAAAGTGACATCTTGGACATGACAGGAGACACGTGTTTGAGGCAATTTGTGGTTCTTTAGTCCCGGGACTCCCAATCTGCTGCTGGTGAGTCTGAGAATCTGGTGAGTGGGGATCATTTACTTAGTGTATGATATATTAATGCAGACCTAAAGTGGAATGATAAATGAAGCATAAGAAACAACTAATGTAGAAAGGCTAATCAAGAAACTTATCAGATGGACACCTTTTTTTTACTGCTTGGGCAAGGACTTTAACAAACTTACAGATCACCTAAGGAAACAATTTAAGTGTAGGTCCTTTTAAAGTGTAAATAATAAATGATCAGTGTGAGGAATATGATGAATATATCATATCACCTCTCTGACCTGCTCATGTGAACAAAAGGCCTCATTTAAAATGCACCCAGATTCTGTGGGAGTAAGGAAATTGTCACATATGTCTCAGATGGCCTGCTAATAAGCAGGTCGCCAAAGTGCCCCACAGGGACGAATAGGAGAACCCCTGCCAGGAAGCTACAATGACTAGGTCTCTTCAAAGAAACCCCATAGACATACTGGCCCCAATAGTGTATATGGAATTATGAAGCTGCCATGCACATAACTTGCACATAAACTGATTACATCTTTGGAATTTGCAAATCATAAAGCCTACGCCTGTGGGATTCATGTCATTTCTGAGCATTCAGAGTCTGAATTTCAGAGGACTGTGGTTCAGGAGCCATATCAAACAGCGACGTCTAGTCAACTCAACTGGATCTGTTGGTACCAGGATTATATCTCTAGGACCTTACACCGAAAAGTTATGCTACATGTTTTAGAAGCTTGTAACTGACAACCGTCAGGGGACAGAGTAAGGCCCTTGCGAAGTGGAGGTTGGGTGATTGACTAACAGGGAGTTTAAATGTAAAAGGAGGAGAGGCAAGCCATCTCTGTCTAGGAAAGGTTATAACAACTTTTTGCTGGAACCAAGGCCTACCATCTCACGGTAACTGGCATATACTTTGATTGCTAATTCTGATTGTAACTATTCACTTGTATTTGCCCTTTTTGACCTGTATATATAAATTCTTGATATGTACATTGTTTGTCTACTGCACCCTTAAGACAATTAAAAAGATAAATTAATCTTGGGCTACTCTGTATCTTGATCCCGAAACCCTCACTAGTCCTTGGCTTTTGGTTATATCACACAAAGCTGGTGGGTGAGCCCTGCAGCCTGTTAGGGTCGTGAAGGACTGGATTAAAGAAAACGTACCGTGTGATCTCAGTGATGTCAGGCGAGGCCATGAGTTCGGGGTTTCGTCACAATCAGTGTTGTTTGCAACTACTCTATACCATCAATAATCAGGACTACATACATAGCAGAATTAGGTTTTTTACACCCGTGAAATGTGAAAATATTAAAAAGTAAAAAAAAAAAATAATGCTGAACAGATGTGATATATTCATGTTTGGCTGTAGATTTTAATATTTCAAAGCATTTCATTCTGGATAACAAGCAAGTGCCTGTAAAAAGGAAGTGTGTGGCTGAGATTGGATATCGGCGTGAAATCATTGAGATTTGGGAGGTATGAACAAAAAAGTGACATTTTAATGTAGTGGTAGTGATATCTATTTACAGGAGGTGTTACTATGATATCATGTCTGTCAAGTCTCATTTGACTGAATAGTCTGTGTTCTGGGATAAATACGTCTTTTCATATTTTAGATCTACTAGACAAATACAGTGGCTGTCTGGAGAGCAGGAAATGCAGAGAGATAGGTAAGCGGGCTTGTACTAAACACCTTGCACTATTGTACATGCTTGTATATTGAATTAAAGTGTATTCTTAGTATACAGTACGTCCTGCTCCAGATAGATTACTTACACTTGGGTTATCCTCCGCCATATGGCGCTGCACTGCAGAGACATGCAAAAACAGGCTCCTCCCGGCCCCTCAAATACCCGGGGACCTCCCACAAATCCCCAGATTTTCTCTGCAGTGCTTACTGAGAAGACATGAAATTATCCCTCTGTCGCAGGTGAGCGGGGCTATTAAAGCCTGCGGCCCTGTTGGACTATTCCCACCCGTCCTTGATGTGATGTGCCTCCCAGCCTGGGCTGCGCTGGTCGGGTGAAGGTAGGCAGCACCATGTGTGCTTAAGGAGCACTGCTCCACCGCAGTCCCCCACCAAAGGGTAGGCAGTATAAGCTGATGGTGAACCTTTATGGGATGCCCCTCCCGCATTATTGTCCCATGCCCCGGTAGCGGTGGGCCCTGTACAAAGGGCCGCCATCCTCCCTCATTCTCCCCGTAGACCTCGGGAGGAAAAGAAGGGGGGGGGTGTGGATGTCAGTGTATTGTGATTACATGCATATGGCCCTCTTTGTAATGTCTGCTTGGACTGGTATATGTGGTGTCAACCGCCGCGCTGCCTTGTCTTTTTACACTGTAAATGCCGCCGCCGCGCGCGCCTTTTCCTTCATTGGAACGTTACTTCAGATTTGTAACATTATTGATTAGCACCTGCCGTTAGCCGGCTGCACGGCCCAGCGGTTAGAGCATAAGTTTAAGGGATGTTCCGCGCCGGGCGGCGGCGTTACCTCAGACGCTTCTGCATCCTCATTGGCTGCTTGTCTGTGGACTTCACGCTCTTCAGGGGGGCGGCGCTTGGCATGGCGCGCTCCGCGTCACGGCTCGCTCTGGCCAGCCCTTCGAGGTACTCGGCGCCATATTGTCTGGTCGCGCGCGTGTGTGACGTTCTTACTTACCGTGATCCGTAAGTGCCCTCGCGGGCGGCTTTATAATTCACTGTAGTGTGTTTCGGTTCTGACACCCTTCTTCTCATTGTGTCTTTCAGAGGGTGAATCCATTGGCTTCTCCCGGCCCGGTGTAATTGATAGCGGGCCTTGTAAAATTACTCCCATTCCCTAGCGGGTCATTGGGGCATCCAGGGTTGCTTTATAGCGTCAATCCCTACTGGCATATTGTGCCTAATAATCACCATATGGAGGCATCTCAGGATAATGTGACCGGGGTCCCCCTGGGACAAGACCGGCTGTGTATGGCGTGTGGACAACCCCATACTGACGCTGACAGGGCACGGGTCTGCGTACCCTGTGCTGAGCAAGCGCTGGCTTTGCATTCTGGCCTGCCAGTGGCTGCACCTCGTTTCACTTCACCTTCTCTCCCAGGCTTAAATCTCACTCCTGCTGAGTCGCACACAAGTGGGGATTCTCAGCCTGATTTGTCTCCTAGACTGCCTACGGCTGAACAGATTATTGCGAGGACCTTAGCGCGTAAGGGCCCTGCTAAGAAGCGGCACTTGACGCCTAATGTTACTGTTTTCCCTATGGGAACCGAGGAGTTTCTGAATCTGTGTGGCTATACCCCTTCTGATGAAGGAGAGCTCTTTTCTGACTCAGGCTCATCTGATGAGAGACCGAAGGATCAGGAAGACTCTGGCCCTGACCCCTGGGCCCAGGATGACACCGACAGATTATTGATCCAGATCTTTGAGGTTCTGTCTATCTCTCTCCCTGGTGAGGCTCCCAGGCAAAGAGGGGAGCGTTTCCATACAGCAACATCACGTTTGGAATTTCTAGAGCAGGCACATTTCCATACCCTTGTGCTCAAGGAATGGGAGTGCCCTAGTAAACTTCCCGGGGTTCCAGGGGATTGGGATAGGAAGTATCCTTTTCCCCCTGAGGTGGTTAAATGTTGGTCATCCCCCCCTGAGGTGGATGTCTCGATCACAGGGCTATCTAACACCCCTTTCTTGCATCCCCCCGATTATACTACCCTTCGGGATGCTGAGGAGGCGGCGCATTGACCTGCGGGCCTCCCATGCCTTTGCATGTGTGGGGACGGCGCTGCGCCCGGTCTGTGCCTCTGCCATTACTGCTGTGGCCGCTAGAACCCTCATCAGACAAATGCTTGATCGTGCCCCTGATGATCTCCCTTGGGATGTGTTTAATGCACTCTCCAATTGTGATGTGTTTGTAAAATTTATCCAATTAGCATTGGATGATATCATTAGAATGTGTGCAAGAACTTCTGCCCTTGTGGTGGCTATACGTCGCTTGGTCTGGCTGTGACAGTGGGGTGCTGACAATGCTGCGAAGAAGGCCCTTACCAGGCTCCCCTTTAAGGGGCTACGTCTGTTTGTGGCCTGCCTAGACCTGTTTGGTAAGAGAGGTAAGTTACCCCAGCGCAGACGGCTGTCTCGGGTCCTTCCACCCCCCACCATGGTGTTAAACAGGAACCAGGGGCGTCGCGGGGGCTCGCGCAGCTCCCTGTCCCAGGAGCAGAAGACAACACCCTGGCTCCTCTGGGGGGGGGGGGGCTATGCCCAAATCCCCTCCCAAGTCCCCTCAAGCATAATGGGGCGCCCTCACCCGCCTGGGTGAGGGGACGGCTGCAGCACCTTGCTTAAGTCTGGAGGCATCACGCCTCAGACCGGTGGATTTAGGAGGTAGTGTCCTCCGGCTACAAGATGGTGTTTGCTGTGCGCCCTCCCCTAAGATTACCTGGTCCCGGGTACTCCTGGTCCCTGCTTCTGCTCAGGTGCTGGCGCATGTGCAAGGTCTGCTGGGTTTGGGGGTCATTTGCAGATTTCCCTTAACAGACAGAGGCAAGGGACCCTACACCAAGCTTTTCACTGTTCCCTTAAAAGATGGGTCAGTCTGGCCCATTCTGGATGTACAGATCTTCAGCAAATTGTCAAGTACAGGCGCTTTCCTCATGGAAACTCTGCGCTCGGCCATCTGCTCCTTGCGACCCGGGGGCTTCGTGCCGTTTGTGGATATCAATGATGCTTACTTTCACATCCTTGTGTTTTCAGGACACCAAGATTCCTTAGATCCACGTTGGAAGATCAACACTGCCAATTTGTGGCCTTGCCATCTGGCCTCTCTTCAGCTCCCAGAGTGCTCACCAAGGTGCTGGCGGGGGTGATGTCTCTGATGAGGCCAAGGGGCGTCCGCGTGCTGCACTACCTGGACGTCCTCATCACTTCCCAGCCTCTACATCTGGCAAAGTGGGATACTCAGCTGGTGGTGTCCATCCTGGAGTCATCTGGATGGGTGATCAGCCACCCCAAGTCCTCACTGTCCCCTTCCTTGGCAACTTCATTCCTAGGAATGAATCTGGACACAATTCAGGCAAAGATATTCCTTCCTCAGCAGAAGGTGGACAATCTGTTTGCACAAGTTCAGTTCCTCCTAGCTGTCCCCGTCCCGTCACCAGGCAGGGGATGCAGCTGGTGGGTCTGATGGTGGCGTGCTTCGAATCGGCACCTTGTGCTTAGGCCCTCTTGGGGCTTCTGCAACTTCTCCTATTGTCTGTATGGGACAAGGACCCAGCATCCCTGGACAGGGTCTGGGTGTCTTCCTCCCTGGTGAGGAGGTCCCTCTTGCAGTGGATGGACTCAAGGAACCTATTGGGGGGGCGGAACCTTCTTGCTCCTTCCTGGGAGACGTCACCACGGATGCCAGTCTATCAGGTTGGGGGGGTTCTTCTGGAGGTCCCTGCGGTTCCAGGGGAGGTGGGGCCCTTAGGAGGCCTATTCACCTATCAATGTCTTGAAGCTGTGAGCGATCAGGTTAGTTCTGATTCGTTTGACTACTCATTTCAGGGCCTGCCTGCTCAGGGGCGCATGGCCATTCTGATGGCAGTTGCCTACATCAATTATCAGGGAGGGACCCGGAGCAAGTGGGTCCTCCTGGAAGTGTTTCTGATTCTGATCTGGGTGGAGGCCAATGTTCCTTACATTTCAGCGGTATACATTCCGGGGGGGGGGGGGGGTCCCTCTGCAACAGGGTGTTCCAATCTCTGTATCACCGTTGGGGCCAACCTGATGTGGATCTGTTTGCGCTCCGTCACAATCTCAAGCTCCCGTCCTTTGTCTCCCTGTCCCAGGATCCTCTGGCCGTGCCCATGGATGCCTTAATAATGTCATGGCAGGACGTTCAGTTTCTGTATGTCTTCTACATTCCCCCTGCTAGGCAGGGTTCTGCGCAAGACTGCTCTGGAAGGGGTGCCAGTGGTTCTGGTGGCCTCAGGTGGCCAAGAAGCCCGGTGGCCAAGTGTGGTTCGCAGACGTGGTGCAGATGGCAGTAGATCAGTGCTTTCTGCCTGGAGTGCCAGATCTGCTCACTTAGGACCACTTATGCCATCCCAATTCCAAACTCTGGCCTTGACGGCCTGACTGCTGAAACCTCCATCTTGATGGAGAAAGGTTTGTGTACCTCGTTGGTTGAGTCCATGGTGAAGGCTAGGAAGATGACTTCTTCTTCCATCTGTTATATGGCATGGCGTACCTACATTGACTGGTTTTGGTCTCTTCCCTGTTGGGTGTTCTCAGTTCCCAGGGATCTGGAGTTTTACTGCATGGGTTGGAGTCGGTCTCTAACTCAGTACTTGAAGGGTCAGGTTTCTACCCTGTCTGTCTTCTTTCAGAAGTCTTTTGTTCAGCATTCCTTGATTAAGACTGCTTTTAGGGGGTTGCTCATGTCCGTTCCCCACGACAACCTAGGGTCCCTGTTTTTGGGATTTGGAATTGGTTTTGCCTGTTTTGCAGGGTGCTCCCTTTGAACCTGTGCAGGATGCTGCCTTGGACATTCTTACGCTCAAAGTTGTGTTTCTGGTAGCTAATACTTCTGTCAGGTGTGTGTCTGAGTTGGCGGTGCTGTCCATTCAGCCCCCCTACTTTGAGGCACCAGGACAAGGTGTTGTTTCGTTCAAACCTGAATTTCTGCCTAAAGGTAGTGTCTGCCTTTCATTTGAATCAGGATATTGTTCTTCCTTCTTTGTGCCCTAACCCTAGCAATGCTAAGGAGAGAGTTTTGCACTCTTTGGAGGTGGTTAGGTGTCTGAAGTACTATCTGGTGGCTACTGCACCTTTCAAGAACACTGATGCTCTTCTTGTGGTCCCTTCTGGTCCTAGGAAGGGTTTTGGCTCCTGCCAAGTCTACTATAAGCAAGTTCGTCAGGTTGTCATTCAGGCCTACTCTGCTAAGGGGAAGAATCCTCCCTTCGCTTTATTGCTCTTTCTTCTCGTGTTATTGGTGCCCCTTGGGCCCTCCAGCACCAGGCTTCTATTGCATCAGTGTCCAAGGCCGCTACTTGATCTTTTGCTCATACCTTTTCAAAGTTTTACAAGGTTGATGTTAAGGCCTCAGCTGTTGCTGTTTTTGGCCGCAAGGTTTTGCAGGCGGCAGTGGTTTAAACTGTCTGCTGTTACCTTTTTATTGGGGATCCCACCCTACTATATGGACACTGCTATTGGATGTCCCAAGTGTAAGTAATCTATCTGGAGCAGGACGTACTGTATACTAAGAATATTACAATTCTGTGAAATACTCACCTATAGAATTGGTATTATTGGTATACAGTACGTCCTGCTCCACCCCACCCTGGTTTTTGCATTATTCTGGATCCTCTGTATGGTGATTGTTATCATTGTTATAGTTACCAGTTTTTGGTTGTTAAATTCTCCCGGCTTCTTTTTCACTGCTTTTCAATGCTGGGGATTTGTGGGAGGTATTTGAGGGGCCGGGAGGAGCCTGTTTTTGCATGTCTCTGCAGTGCAGCGCCATCTGGCGGAGGATAACCCAAGTGTAAATAATCTATCTGGAGCAGGACGTACTGTATACCAATAATACCAATTCTACAGGTGAGTATTTCACAGAATTGTATTTTTGCAAGTCAAAAGTTAAAAATAAATATCAGTGGCTTACCTTAGATTGAGTCATTTCAGTGTCCTTCTTCTCCAGTCTCTGTAGTTAGGAAATCACTTCCTCATTCAGCTGGCAATCATTAGCCCACTGACCTGATCCTTCAATCAACCTTCAGTGGACAGACACCTCCTCCTCAGACATCCTGACTGGCTGCCTCTCTCTGCAGCTCTGAACCCCTCTCTAAAACCCTGCCCTCCTCTCTCTGCTCTCAGCATTCAGACATCTGGCTCCAATCTTTGATCAGGCTGCCAGCAATCAACAGCCTGCCCACCTTGTATTCCAGCATTTTCCTCTGCCAGCTTTCCCACAGGTAAGACACCCAGCAACCCCCTCTTTCATTTATTCACACTAGTTGCTGATAGGGTGCAGACAAGCCCTGTGCCTGCAGCATGTCTCCCACTACCATGATTTTATCACACTAATTTGACAGGGTGCAGACAATCTCAGTGCCTGCAGCATGTCTCTCCATGATCCACCTTTATGAAGCTGTGACTCCCAGCACACTTCTCCAAGCATGGCCCAATATGAATATGCTAAGTGCACAGTGTGCTTACATCACATCGCTGTTACCACACCCACTGTTTCTCTTCATTTTTTTCTATGAATCTCCTAGGCACTGATACTTTTAAAGATAACTTAGGAACTACAAGGTCTTTTTGAAAACGGATTGAAGCTTATGGCAGTGCAATGTGTAGCCAGAGACAAGGAGACAACAATCGGCTTGCCTTTAGAATAACTTTAAAGTAAACAACAAGAGGCCACCAACAGTGTTGTATTTGGTGCTCAGACACTTTTAATGCATATGCCATTTGTTGTCAGGTTGCAGTTCGCCACTGTGAAAAAAAACATCCCGTACCTCTGGCAGCCCCCTCAGCGTGCACACAGACTCCTCTCCAAGCCCTAAAATATATATCCAATGTATATGTAAAATAGTGTGTGGAGGGGAGAGAGGGTGCAATGGGTTAAATGCAGAGTAACAGGCCTGTACTTCATATTGGCTTTCTGGAGATGCTTCAACTGCGAATGTAATTTACCCCTTACACCATCTCCCCCTTCCACGCACACAGTCTGGGTCTCTCTGTATCTTAGGGGGTATTCAAGAGGGGGCATTATAATGCTGGTAATGGGCCTTTTCTTTCATTATAGTAGTAACGTTGCACTGCACCCTTCAGTTTCCCCTGCAAGTGGACACCCTAGGCACAGTCCCTAATGGGAAATACGGCCCTGGACATCATAACAATCTTCACACTCACCTGTTTTGTTTAAAAAACGCTACCCCTAAAAAGTCTTTATAAACTGGACCTAAACCCTCCTTGGTAACTCTAGTCCACTATACTAACCTACCCCTTCATACCATCAGTGAGCCCTGCATTAGATAAAAACCCACCTTTTCCTAGCAGAGCTTTATCAGAGAGAACAGGAAACAGCTCCACACACATGTGGCAGCCGCATTCCCTTCAATAGAAGGCACACATTACTGCAGTGTGCAGTTTTCTGTACCCTAAAATACACAACCCTATACCTGGCTTCTTAGGGTTTTTTTTTTTGTGACGGCACAAAAACACTTGGGTATTGTCCCCCCTTTTTTGTCCACTATATTGAGGTGCTGTTTTGAATAAGTGTCTTTTTGGCTATTAGATGTAGCACTTGTATATTGTTACACAAAAAAAAAAATTTCACAAAAATTATTCTTCACTGGGTTATCTAGAGGAGTAGCTGTTGATAGGGGTAAGCAGGAGATGGTTTTAATTGTCTTGTATATATGTTGTTTTTAAATTATCTTTGTTATAGTGCTTTAAATACAAAGATTGTCTAAATGTTCTTATGGTTGTGCTCCCTTTCTAGTGGTCATTGGAGCCTCTAGCCCCACAGTCCCATTTTTTTTACACATTGGTAGCTTTACAGGAGAGCACATCGGGTACTTTAATTTTATCCAGTGGTGCACCACGTTTGGGTTTCTGGCTTCTTAGGATTCTTTTACTAGAACTCCAAATTACAATGTCACAGGGATTAATGTTATTTACTTAAACCGGACCTTCACCATGATTTAATGAAAAGCCCAAACTCTTAAAAAACAATTCCTCAGCATCTAAAATTAATATATTTTACATGTTTAGTCACTAATTTATTATACTTTCCCCCACTGGGCTGCAACTCTGTTCGTGAATTTAGGATACGGGCGCCGCCATCTTGACTCAGAAGCATCACACTTACTGAGGAGAGGAGAGTGGGATAAGGTACAGGGGGGCGGGTTATAGCTGTGCTTTGCTCAGACAGAGCAGAGCTGGGGTCAGGGAAAGGTCAGCAGTCCCAGAATGCAGAGCAGCACAGTCACTTCCTGTTTGCAGGCACTTCCTGTTTGCAGGCTGCCTGCAAAAATGGCAGCTTCCATAAGCCGCCATCTTGGATGTTTAAAGGCTTATAAAATGCAGTAGATGCAGGTAGGATGATTTTTAATGTGAGCAATCTGTATGTACAGGGTGTGGGAAACATATAAGATAGACTCTTATTTAGAGTGAAGGTCCGCTTTAAGGTCCGATATAGCCCTTCCCCTTTACTGAGGTATCTGCCAATGAAAGAGGACATTAGTACCCGGACGAACTCCACAGACACAAAAAACCTGCAGTGTTTCTGCATTAGGGAAATACATTCCTGTAAGGGGTGTGGTAAGGTGCAAGGGGTCGTCATTGACGGAAGGTATGTGGCACCAAGGTACCTGGCCTTGCTGCAGTAAAACTGTGTATTTTGTTTCCCAGCATCAGCTGCTAATGGCAGTCTGGTGCTGAAGTGTTAGTATAGCCGAAAGGCTAACCGGGACGGTTTTACTGGGATGGAGTAGAGCAGGGTGGGACTCCATCCCCTACCCAGGTCCGGGTTTTACAGGCCGCATAAATAGCCTGGAAAGGCAGCTGTGGAGGGTCTGTGACTGGAGCTCACGTGTGAAGTGAGACTCTGTGTGCCTGGCTGAAAACTCCTGTGCCGGCTGTTTCATGCGGACCAGAGGCGGATTTGGATGCAAAGTAGCAAGTTTGCCCAAGGACTAAAAACGCCGTTGCCTGTCTGATTTACTTCTGCTGCATTTTCCTGAAAAGATGATGTAACCAAAAAGGACATTCGGTTTTATGGATTTTTGTGTGAATAAACATGGACTTTAAGTTGAACGTTCGCCTCTGACCAGTGGGCTGACGTCATCGCTCCATTTCTGGCATCTGGACCCCAGCAGGTGTTGTTTGATCTTCCAGATGACCAAGCCGCTGACTACCCGACTCTGAAGGGTGAAATACTGGCCAGACTGGGGGTGAATGTGTGGGTTCGGGCTCAGCGGGTGCATCAGTGGAGCTATCAGTCGGCAGAGCCCGCCAGACCCCAATATTATAAACTACTGCACCTGCTGCAAAAATGGCTGCAACCTGATATATTAAGCCCCACTGCCATGTTGGACTGCTTGCTGGCGGACATGTTCTGGAGGGCTTTACCGCACCCTCTCCAGCACTGGGTTGGCCAGGTATCCCCCGGCAACGCCCTAGAGATGGTGGACCTAGTGGAGCGATATGAGGCCACCAGGAACTTGCAAGGGGGTTCTACGGGGAAGGATTCAGGGAAACCCCGGAGGTCCCGCCCCAGCCCAGAAGGGTGGTGTCCCCTAAACCCCCTCAGGACCTACCCCCCAAAGTCCCTGCCCCGGTGTTGTGTTGGGGGTGTAAGGAGCCGGGACATATCAGAGCCAACTGTCCCCACCAGGGGGAGCCCATGAATGTGAACTTTGGTTACCGCCCTTCAATGTATGCCAGGAGGCTGTGTGCAGCCGGTGTTCCTGAGGTTGTGGGGCAAAGTCACCTCTGTCAGGTGAAGGTGGGGGATACCCTGGCGGTGGCCCTTTTGGACTCGGGGAGTATGGTTACCCTAGTGAGACCCGCCATGGTACTGCCCGATGAGTACACGGGTCGGAAAACTGGGGTCTTGTGCATACACGGGGACTTGAGGGACTATGCCACAGCACAAGTGACTCTAACCACCGTCTCCGGCAGCTGGAACCACGAAGTCGCCGTCGCCGCTAAACTCCCGTACGAACTTATTCTTGGGAGAGACTTTCCGGGGTTCATGTCATTATGGACCAAGCTGGGAGTTCCGGAAACCCACGAGGCGGATGTGTCCCCAATAGACTGGCCCTACTCAGGGGTGACCCCGGAACCCTGGGAACCGGAGTCAGAAGGGACAACGGGGGTGACTGCCACTACCGTGGAAGGGGCGGAGTCAACCCCACTGAGTGTTATGGTTGGAGATGTGGAAGAATTGTCAACAGGTCCAGAGTTGGCAGATCTCCATGTCTCCACAGGTAGTTTTGGTACAGCACAACACCAGGACCCGACTCTATCTCGGGCCTGGGAGAATGTACTTGAGGTGGAAGGTGAACCACAACAGCCTGGGGGTGAGTTACAGTTTCCACGCTTTGTGGTTCACCAGGATATGCTGTACCGGGTAAACAAAGTACGTGAAGAGGTTGTGGAACAATTGGTGGTACCCAATCCTTATCGCAAGCTTGTGTTGGATTTGGCCCACCAACATGTTCTGGGGGAACACCTAGGCCAGCAGAAAACTCTGGACCAAATTTTACCACAATTCTACTGGCCCAGTGTGTACAAGGAGGTGGAGAGATATTGTGAGTCCTGCCCAACATGTCAGATAACTAGCCCCCAGCCTCATTACCATAGTCCCCTAGTTCCTCTCCCAGTTATTGAGGTGCCCTTTGAGCGGATTGCTATGGATCTGGTGGGTCCAGTGCCAAAATCCGCTAGAGGGCACCAACATATTCTGGTAGTCTTGGACTATGCCACGCGGTATCCCGGGGCAATGCCCCTATGACACACATCAGCCAAACTCATTGCTAAGGAGCTTATGGAAATGTTTTCCCGAGTAGGCCTGCCTAAAGAGGTCCTGACCGATCAAGGTACCCCTTTTATGTCCAAGGTAATGAAGGAGCTCTGTAAGAAACAATTGCGGACATCCGTTTACCACCCGCAAACAGACGGCCTGGTAGAAAGATTTAACCAAACTTTAAAAACCATGTTAAAGCGGGTGGTCGCCAAGGATGGGAAGAATTGGGACTTGCTTCTGCCCTATCAGATGTTCGCAGTGTGAGAGGTGCCCCAGGCCTCTTCTGGGTTCTCGCCCTTCGAACTCTTATACGGTCGGCATCCATGAGGCCTGTTGGATATAGCCAAGGAAGCTTGGGAACAGCAACCCACACCCCACAAAAGTGTGGTAGAGTATGTTACTCAGTTACAGGAACGGATAGAGACCATTTTGCCACTGGTGAGGGAACATATGGAGGCAGCACAGCGGACCCAAAGTAGGGTTTATAACCGGCAGGCTAAAGCACGGAACTTTAACCCAGGTGACAGAGTTTTGGTTCTGGTGCCAACAGTGGATAGTAAATTTCTGGCTAGGTGGAAGGGTCCCTATGAGGTGCTTGGGAAAGTGACTTACAAAGTACATCAGCCCGGGCGGAGAAAGCCAGAGCAGGTGTACCATGTAAACCTGCTGAAGCTGTGGAAAAACAGGGAGTCCCCTGTGGGTGACAGTCCCCAACCAGGTATGTTAGGGGTGGAGCGTCCCGTCCCTCAGTCTGTTGTTAGAGAAGCGGTTGTTGAGGTGAAAGCTGGCGACAACCTCTCCTCTAAACAGACCCAGGATGCCAGGGAGTTTGTTAGCAGAAACACGGATGTGTTTTCAGATCTCCCTGGGCGCACTTATGTCATCCAACATGACGTTGTCACGGAACCTTAGGCCAAGATCCGGTTGAAGCCCTACCGAGTATCTGAGTCCCGGCGACAAGCTATTGTGGAAGAAGTGCAGCAAATGCTCAGATTAGATGTGATTGAAGAGTCAAAGAGTGAGTGGGCCAGCCCAATAGTCTTGATTTCCAAGCCCGATGGTACGTTGCGGTTCTGAAATGACTTCCGCAAACTTAACGAAGTATCTAAGTTTGATGCCTACCCTATGCCCGAGTAGACGAGCTTATTGAAAAGCTAGGCCAAGCCCGGTATTTTTCTGTTTTGGACCTCACAAAAGGGTACTAACAAGTACCCTTGACTGAGGCTGCCAAGGAGAAAACAGCATTTATCACACCTGAGAGACAGTTCCAGTATAAGGTATTACCCTTTGGTTTACATGGCGCTCCAGCTACATTCCAAAGGTTAATGGATATTGTCCTCAGGCCACATCGTCGGTATGCTCCGGCATATCTGGACGATATTATCATCCATAGTACGGATTGGGAAAGTCACCTGCCCAAAGTCCAATTAGTAGTGGATTCCCTCAGGAAGGCTGGTTTGATGGCAAACCCCCAAAAATGTGCCTTAGGCTTAGAAGAGACTAAATACCTGGGCTATGTGGGGTTGGTGATGAGGTTCATTCCCAATTTTGCCACCGTAGCGGCACCATTGACAGACCTGTTAAAGGGACGCAAGTCTGTCATGGTGAAATGGAGTGAACAGGCCGAAAAAGCGATCTCCGATTTGAAGTCTGCCCTGTGTGGGTCTCCGGTGTTGGTGACACCCAACTTTAAGAGGGAGGATCCTAAAGACCTTTTCCAATGGTGCAGTAGGCTCACTTCTGACCTCCTCCTCCACGGTCTGGTATAGCGGGATCACAGCCAAGGACAAGAACAGGCTGAAGAGGATTACCATCATTGGATGCCCCTTACCATCCCTGGAGGAACAATTCACGGAAAGAATCCGCTCAAAGGCAAAAAGAATAGCTGAGGACCCAACACACCCTGGTCATTCTTTTTTCAAACTCTTGCCCTCTGGCCGAAGGTACCTGGCTCTCTCGACCAGAACCTCTAGGTACAAAAATAGCTTTTATCCACTAGCCGTTAATGCGCTAAATAACCACCACTGATTAACCTGCCACGAACTTCCTGTCTCTACCATGTCACTAGTTACCAACAACATCATGTGTACACATGATAAAATGTTAACATGTATAATATGTAAAAATGTTTAATTTTTAAATTAATTTTCTTTTATATTTAATGTTTATAGCTCTAAAGGGGTACCTCCCTTCCAAAAAGCATTCCTTGTATGTATCCTGTACTTACTTGGCGGTCAATAAAATATTCATATTCGAGTTTATAGTGCAGACCGATGCCTCCGAGGTAGGCCTCGTTGCGGTACTATCTCAGGAAGTCAACGGGGAGGAGCACCCCGTTGTCTACGTGAGTCGCAAGCTGACACCTGCAGAGACCTGGTATAGTATAGTGGAGAGAGAGTGCCTGGCGGTTAAGTGGGCCCTGGAGTCTCTTCGCTACTACTTTTTGGGGAGAAGGTTTCGTTTGATTACGGACCATTCTCCCCTCAAGTGGATGTGCCAGGCTAAGGACAGGAATGCCAGGGTCACCCGGTGGTTCCTGTCCTTACAGAATTTCAAGTAAAGCACATAGCGGGGCGGTTGTTGGGTAATGCGGATGCCCTATCCCAGGCACATTGTTTGTCATGTGTCCACCCCCTCAGGGTTGAACAAGGGGGGGGTATGTGGTAAGGTGCAAGGGGCCGTCATTGATGGAAGGTATGTGGCACCAAGGTACCTGGCCTTGCTGCAGTAAAACCGTGTATTTTGTTTCCCAGCATCAGCTGCTAATGGCAGTCTGGTGCTGAAGTGTTAGTATAGCCGAAAGGCTAACCCGGGACAGTTTTATTGGGATGGAGTAGAGCAGGGTGGGACTCCATCCTCTACCCAGGTCCGGGTTTTACAGGCCGCATAAATAGCCTGGGGAGTCAGCTGTGGAGGGTCTGTGACTGGAGCTCACTTGTGAAGTGAGACTCTGTGTGCCTGGCTGAAAACTCCTGTGCCGGCTGTTTCATGCGGAGGAGGATTCGGCTGCAAAGTAGCAAGTTTGCCCAAGGACTAAAAACGCTGTTGCCTGTCTGATTTACTTCTGCTGCATTTTCCTGAAAAGGTGATGTAACCAAAAAGGACATTCGGTTTTATGGATTTTTGTGTGAATAAACACAGACTTTAAGTTGAACTTTCGCCTCTGAGCCTCTCTCCTGCTGTCTACCAGAGCTAATCACCACAGGGGACAAAGTCATTTAGGTTATTTCAGGCATTAAAAATTCCTACTTATGGCCCACAGGTCGGGACATCTAACATTTATATTTCAGTAAGTAATGACTCTCAAGTAGGTCTATAGCAGGTATTCAAAGCCTGTAGCTTGGGAGCCTCACATGGCTCACGGTTTTTCTTAGGTAATGAAAAGTTAGGCAGGTGAGGAAGTGTGCCCACTTACCTGTACATTTCTTCCTTACCCAACTCTGTCATGCAATTCCTTAAAAACCAAGAACTGGACAATTCTCAAAAATTCAAGAAAATTGGTCCGGGTGGGACGCCAAGTGGCCAAGAGCAACATTAAAGGAGCTACATGAATATCTCGCAAATACGTAACAACTGTTCAAATTTCTGTAACAACTGCAAAGCTTATCAACTGTAAAAATGCGGGTGCTATGGCCAGCGGCCAGCATCATGCTAATCAGAAGTAAGCAAGCACTACAGTATTATATTCAATTCATACAGAAAGCATATAAAGTCCATATAAAGTCCAACGTTTCTGGCTTCAGCATATCACCATACAACCAAACATTATCTTTGAAGGATTATGAAGTGCTGGCTTTGTGGGAAGTAAAGGTTGCAACAAAATTAACAATTGTCACAGTTAGGTAGTTTTGCAGACATCCTGCTGGTGCCACTGTACCACTATTCAGTACAGTTGCTGTCTCAGTGGCCACCAGAGGGTTTCCTGCAGAGCTGCATGGTTGTTTAACCCTTATCATCTGCTGTACCTGCTTAGAGGGTGGTTTATACTTGCCATGCCCTCATCTATAGATTTTGCTTAGTCTACTTTACTTGGCTCAACATAGTTAGTCTCAGCTGGGATCTCCCTGTTTTTTTACCTGGCCCAATCCTAATTCCAATGGAGGACCTCTCCTCTGTTACACCCAGGCTGTTCTAAATTACATGAGCTTATAGTTTATATTTTCATAGTGTTTAAATGCCTTCTGTAATTGTGGAAATGTAGTTTCCTGCTCTTATCTTGGGCACTATCAATAGGTTAAGTTGTAAACAGGTGATTATCAGCAACATTGAACATGGGGTATGGCACATATATAATATACTAGTACTACAGCATGTGTAGTATTTTTGTGCACACTAAATAAAAAAGAACACTTACATATATATTAGTTGCTCAGATTAATGTATATTCATTTTTTTATCTCAAGAAACAAAATCATACAGCAGAAGGGAATGACTTGGCGGTTTCATTTAAGAAGATCTAGCAACTTCCTGTCTTAAATCATTGTATTGTAACATCTGCCCTGCTATTTCCTCACTGTTCTTCAGTACATAATGAGACCTTGCGTGTCACGTTGAAGTCCACCCATCCGTCCTTGTGTTCCAATATTAGGTCTGTTCTCGCAGGCTACTTTCCAATTACAAATCAGATGTGATAGTGGAGGCAACACCTATAAAGATCATCCCTTTGTGTTCTGCTGCCTCACTAATGCAGATTAGCCCTGAGCTGTCAGTTGACTAAGATTAATAACACTGCACCAAGTCCTTTGTTTCTCTCTGTGGCCGTTTAGTGTGAAATACTATCCAAAAACATTATCCATCCTCTATTAATCCCACAAATTTGTTCGCACCATGCACACTGTTTAGGGCAATTTACAGCAGAAACATACTGTGCACAATTGCATTTAATTACTTGGGTTCTAATTACATTCATTAAAGGCTAATAAAATAAATGAAAGAAAGATCTTTAAAGTCTTTAGTAAAATACACAGGCCTTGTCTCTGCTGTAAAACATGGCTGACAGCTTGTAGGGGGTAAAAGTTTGAGAAAGAGCACACAGCAATTTTAAATATCGCCACTGGCACCCAAGACTGCTTATAATAAATTGGTATATACCTTTTATACATTATAATATCTATATACCTAATAAATTAGACTAAGCATTCAGGGTCAAAATTAATTTTAGTCCTCCTAGTGTAACAGTGTGGTGGAATAGCCATCACCCTTGTTATAAATGTTAGATAGATTAGAGTAGGTTTAGTTAGGCTTTAGGACAGAGACAGCAGCAAGGGGTAGACTAGGGAAGCACCTACCTGCTGCTGATTGCTTTCTGGTTTGGAGTCTATAAAGTTAGACTCTTTCTAAAATGAAAGAGGAAGAGGGAGAGAGAGAGCATGCTAATGCATCATAGGAAGCTGGAGGCCAGTCCTGGGCTAGCACTGGTAGATTCTGTCCCTGGGTGCTGGAATTTTGCACCCCAGATAGCTTACCTTGGAGGTCAGGCCAGAGGAGTACCCCTTTTAAGAGGTTGGAAGGTGCTTTCTGGACTCCTGGAGGTTGTACCAGGTATGGGCCGAGCATAGCTTAAAGTGGACCAACACCCAGGGGGGATCTATAAGATTCCCGGGCCGATCAGATCCCTCCCCGCGGGGCAACCCCCCAGGACGCCCACAAACCTTACCTTAACCCCGTTCCAACGGCGCATGCGCGGGCCCCGGCCGCGTCTCGCGCTTCCCTATAGCAGGGTGCGCACCCACGCCGGGCGTTTGTGAATGGCCGGCGCGGGCGCGCTCCCTGTTAGAAGGAAGCGCGAGACGCGGCCTCCAGCGCTCAGAGCCGCTGTGGTTGGCCGCTTGTACGTGCATACCACAGCGGCTCTGAGCTCTCTGATTGGACGAGCGCCCACGTAGGAGCGTGGGGAGGTGAGTGTTTACGGGCGTTCTGGGGGGTTTCACACAGCGGGGCACCCCTGATCGGGGTGCCCCACCGAAGTGGACCAAAACCCAGGATAGTCAAAATCCTGGGTGTTGGTCCACTTTAAGGTGCGAACTTGGACCCTATGTGCCAGGAACCCTCAAGTGAATGTCAAGAATCCTTGGTTTGAACATTTTTTTGGATAGGGTCTGCCTTTTACTTACAATGAGATCTGCAATTAGGAGCACTACATGACTGAACTAGAGCTCCATGTTATCTCTCACTAGTACCCCAACTCCCCTTCAATAACCCACTGCACACCATATATATCTCTTTGTTATGATACAATTTAAATGGCAACAGCTGAACAAATAAATGCAAGACAACACAAATCTCCAACCCCTCACTCAAGTCTGAGTGGCAGGCAACCTAATTAAATCTGCGAGATTGATGAGGAGGAAATATCCATGATGCACCTAAATATGTGGAAGCCGTTTAAGTTCCACAGCCATCTCTGTTGGGTTTGGAGCTCAACAGGGCTAACTGCCAGGGTGCAAAGTAACCAAGTAACCAAATTCTAGCCATCTTTGCAACTGCATTGGCTAGCCTGGCTCGTTTTTCATTCAAAAAACAGCCGCCTTTCTACACCTCAGGTTTTTTTCTAACCTGCCAGCCCGCCTACACACAAGTGTCCTCCCTCTCCACTCCCACAAAAAACTCATCAACTAAAACACCTGGACACCTCCATTGAGTGGATCCCCCACCTTTTGTTCAGCTGAAGACACCGTGCCATACCCTGTTGATCTTGATACATTCCCAAATCCATGCTGCTGGAACACATGCCACCCCCCAAATGTAGGGGATATCCTCTGGGACCGTGGCAATCTCCGGACTACTCCGCCAATATGAATATCTGAAACCGCCAAACATGCCGTCACCATAGGCCACATAATTCACCAATATGAATAACTAATAATCCGCTTAACATGCCAAATGTATTTTACCTAGGTTTCTCAACCCCTTTACCAATATGCATATCCAGTAAAAAATCAAACTTGCTAAGTCTATCATATTAATGGCTCTCGGCCACATCACCATAGGCCACATAATCCACCAATATGAATATCCGATATTCCACTGAACAAGGCGAATCTATCATACTAAGGGCACTTGGCCCCTTCACCATAGGACATGTAATCCACCAACATGAATATCAGGTAATCAATCGAACGTGCCGATTCTATCATGTTTAGGGCTCTCGGTCCACTTCACAGTAGGCCCCGTAATCCAAGTCCAAATTATCTTCCTGGCCTTCAGGTAATCGAGACCCAAGGTGCTTTTCGACATCAGCACTCTCCAGGACCACCAGGGATATTATTATCCGGCGAAACTAACTAACACTCTGACTCCATCATATTGTGAACACGCCACTTGCCTCACCATAGGCCATGTATTCCCCCACTCTGGCTTTCCCCATCATCAGGTAACCCCCAACGCTGGATTAACTCCTCCGCTGTGCCACTCTCCGGGCCAGACAATGGGTTCTAGCTCCTGACCATCAATTAAGCAATCCAACAACATCATAACATGTGCACCCCACTCACTTCCCTGTAGGCCATGTACTCCAACCATTCTGGCCCTCCCCATCAGCGGGTAACTCAAAGCTGAATCCGCTCCCCCACAGAGCAGTTCTCTGGATGAAACTGTGGGTCCTAACAGCCGACTATCGTTACCAAACACTCCAACTACACCGTATTGAGAGCACCAATTTGTTTCCCCATGGGCCATGTACTCTGAATGATTCCAGCCTTCCCCCTTTGCAGTAACCCAAGCCCTGAGCAGCTCCTCACTCCCACTCTCTGGGTCCCACGAACGATACTCATCCAACGATTCAACCCAAATCCACCAACACTATCGTATTGTGAGCATGCCGATCATTTCAACCCCATTTTTTGGCATTGCCCATCCTTTGTGTAACCCAATGCCCGAGCCGCTCTTCCCAAGCTCCGCTCTTCCAGAGCACGCAAATGACCCCTCCCATTACATCAACCTGTGGACAGTAAGCTCACTATCCATTATACGTATTTGCACTTTTAGTATTTGCGATTTTGCATATTCAGGATTTTTCAGTTACAGTAAATTGGGTTTATTTTGGGACCTGAGAGTATATTTAAGAAGAATCCCTGGAAGCAAAGGGATAGGGAGGAACCCTGAGAAGCATAAACCTTCAAAATAAAGGGTTGCTGCATTACCATAGTTAACAAACAGTACAGTAATATTTACCTTCAGACCCCATCGCCAACCAATGCAGCCTCAGTGATAATAAAAAAAAAGTTGAATTGACATATTTCTGTATATCAAAGTGTTATTCACAAATTTTCAGTATTCACGAGGAGGATGTGCACCTAACCCTAGCGAATACAGAGGGACTGCTGTACTTTTCACTTAGGGCAGGACGGCAGCATTGGTTACCATCCAGCAAAATCAGAATGCACCAGGGAGGCTATTCAGCACACCCAAAGTGTTATTTGACTTTAGGTCCACTTTATTGGTGTCATGTAAAAGACTTTATATCTATTTCATAGCATGTGAAAAAAGCAGATCTTTAGTAATTCAGCAGCTCTTCATAAAACAATAGCTTGCATTTAATTAGACCCAAGTTCTTCATTAATGAAGAATATTTAAAGAATGAATAAGGTTCTCTCTTTGGTCGCCCTTTATATCTGCTCTTTACCTTTTGACAAAAAAAGCTCCTCAAAACTATTCCAGATTTCACCAGCAGATTAAGACCCTGTACCAATTACGGGACTAATTGACAATGATTTAGTTTCAGTGCAGTAAGCAGGTCTGGCCTGAAATGAGGGCTTTTGAATGTGGAAAGCTCAGATGAAAATTGGCTTTGGCCGATATAAGGGTGTAATTAGGGCTGCTGGTTAGCCACAAAGACAGTAATAGAGGAGAGGTCTCTTTCTTCCAATCTGCAGACTTTTCAGCATGAGATGTGATTTGTATTCAACTGCCCAACCGATCCCTCTTACCGTGCCTCAAGTATTATTGAGACCAGAAATGAAGCTCTTCTATTGAAGCACACTAGTGCAATTGGTCAAATATTAGACCCAAACCCCAATCTAGATTTCAACAAAAAAATAAATAATATTACTGGGAGTTTACAAAATATATATTTTAAAGTGGAACAAAATCTGTCCTACAGTCTACAGGACTATAGGGCCAGTAGATTCCCTACCTATGAGGCATCCTGATTTGGAAGGCCCTGATGTGTGAAACCCCAAGGAACACCTTGTTTACTTACCTAGGAAACCTGATAGGAGGAAAGCCTGCACATGTGCTGTGGGGTAGCCAATGAGGTAAGAATTCTGGTGATCCCGGGGGGTTTCCACTGTTGGGCATACCAAATCGGTCCCACTTAAAAAATAACAAAAAGAATAACCCTTTTAGGAGATCTGTGGATTCACAGTGATGTGATGGCCAAGCTTACAACCTACTGTAGTTTTACAACATTCTAACAATGTGGAATAGAGGCATTCCTGAAACATACAGTACTTGAAGAGGACCAAAATGCTTCCCACTCACCCCCTAGTTTTGATGCCCCCCAGGGAATTCCAATTTGGGATTCCTTGTTGAGTCTAACCCCTGGCTCCCCTGTATCCTCAAAATATAGTACCATGGCACATGCAAGAGCCCCCAATGACATCTTGACTGAATCTGTGCTGCAGGGTATTTTGTTAAAGTGGACCAAAACCCACAGTTTGACGGCCCTGGAATCTTATAGATTGCTTGATTCCCTCCTTCCAGGGCATCCAGAACCTGTGCTCTGTGAAACCCCCCAGGTCGCCTGGAAACTCACCTTCTCCCCCGCTGCAACGACATATGAGCGCACAACTGAGGCTATCCGTTTAGCGGGGTGCATTCCCGAGGCAGACGCGGGCACGCTCCCTGTTAGAGGGTAACAGGGAATGCAGCCACCAGCGTGCTCGGATCTACTCACTTAGACAAGCTCTTAGACAAAAGGGGGGGAGCGTATCCGAGCGCACTGATTGGACAAGAGGCGCCTTAGGACCAGGGAAGGGTAAGTCAGATCGGCGAGAGAGTTTCACACAGCGGGGCACCTCTGATTGGGGTGCCCGAGGGGGAAAGAACCAAAACACAGAATAGTCAAAATCCTGGGTTTTGGTCCACTTTAAGCCTAGTCATGCTCTGCTTAGTCACACACCTCGCAGCATCCCCTACTACCTCCGCC
Source organism: Gastrophryne carolinensis (assembly GCA_027917425.1). NCBI lineage: Eukaryota > Metazoa > Chordata > Amphibia > Anura > Microhylidae > Gastrophryne > Gastrophryne carolinensis. Next base: position 125,732,897 of record CM051244.1, on the reverse strand, counting down.
ATGCATGCTTTCACATGGAGCCATCCAAGTTGTTCAGTCTCACTTTCAAGAGGCTTTGAAAGCCTGGTGACTAATGTGGTTCATTGAGCTTATGTGCTATCCCACCCAGTAATTATGACAAGCGAGAGGATCCCAGATGGGTGAGTATTTTAACCTGCTTTAAGCCCTTTTAGGAGTTGTAAAAAGGAAACCAAAACTCAACTGAGTCTAAAAGGCTCTACTGCTTGGTTAAACCTTCCATAGGAGACATCCAGAAATCCAGGTGCAGTGAAACTCCCTGGTTCGATGTATTCTCTCCTCATTCTGGGATCCCACAGTGGCAGCACAGATCTCTGTATTGCTGTGGCATCACCACTTCCTCACAATAGCAAATCTTAAAGCGGATATAAACCCAACTGCAATAATATGGTAGCAAGCAGCACCTGAAGCCTGTCCCGTGTGCCTCTCCTTCATTTGCTGCAGCATAAGAGCCATAAAAGAGCTCCAAGTTTTGCGCTCCTTTAAATTTTAATCCTGCTAAGACCACACAAAAAAGCCCACTCTGTCCCTTGGAGCTCTCATAATGAGTGAGCATGGCAAGACACAATGGTCCCACAGCTGTCTCTGACCAGAACAGACCATGCTCATTACTCAAAATCTGAGCCATAACATGTCTTTCCCTCTAAGCCATGGCACAAAACTTGAAGGCATAAACAGAGTGTAGGATGCCCAGAGGGTAGGCTAGTGGGTTTTGACCCGCGTTAACAGTTCACTGTGCTTGCCAATTTACCCTCCCTCCATCACTCTTATGCCCCTAACTTAAATATAGGGCAATTCACTTTTATTTTATATAGATGCTCAGAGAACTGTTACTTACATTAAACAGGCGGCGCCATCATTGTACACCTGGGAGCTGGTTGTACAATTCAGCTTCCCTGGGTACCATAGTCTCACACCTGCGCATTTAAAATTGGATGCTGTTGTCACTACTGCGTGTGCGGTGGCCTGTCACTGCACATGCACCAGCGCCATTCCTGGATCCCTGGCCTAAATGTGCCATCGCATACGCCAGTCACGTGGGGCGGCTCCCCTAGCAACAGTCTGCAGGGCCCCAAATCTCAGCAGTGCAATTGCTGAGGATTCTGACTGTTGCACCTGCAAGGGGGGGGGGGTGAATATGTGTTTTACATAGTTGGTCCACTTTAAATGTCTTTGCAGGATGTCAGGTCGTTTTGCACTGCCTCCCACTCTCATATATATTTTGCAGGATCCTATAGGGGCTTGTCATTACCCCCCTATTATTCTGGACTAAAACATTCACCAGCCATCCACTACTCCATCTGTCAGGAAACCGGGCGTCACGTGGTCCCGCTACTAACCAGAGACCGCCGCACACGCCCACCGGGTTCCCCAAAACCTTGTCCGACCCTCTTATTATTAGGGTAACCAGGCAAACTGCCTTTGGACACACAAATTCCGGGTTTAAGGCAAGAAGACAGCTCAATTAAATATACGTTTTAATGGCTATAAGCACGCTAGGCAGAGTTTACAAGCATTTAACTATAAAGAAGTATGGAATATTACAGATTAAATAACTATGCGGTTCTGAGGTGGGTTACAACAGCTATGCAATACACAGAGACAATAACAAGCAACGTTTACCTCAAGCATGCAGCGTGGTGTGTAGCTCTTACAAGGGGGTGTGTCAAGAGCTTCTGGTTATGGTGATGGACACCCCTGGATATGCCGGCCGCACAACCCCCTTCCGATGAGTGACCCCAGCCTGGTTTTTGACCATCCAATTTATGCTGCCAGGCTATCCATCTCCCCTCCCCATTGTGGGAGGGGATGTTACCTCCCATTTTTTAGAGGGGGATTTTGCCCTAAAACCCTTTTTGGAGCTATAACTTGGAGCAGGGGGGTCACACTGCCTTGTGAGCGGTACCAACCTATCGGCCAGGCGCACCTGAACGCGTTAAGTCCAGGAACCAGGTCTTTATTTGGTCCAGAACCTTAGTTCCCCGTTTACCAGTCTCTGTCTGGTTTCCAGACCTGTTTTATACTATGCTCCGGTCCGGCTTTGGGAGCTGGTTCTGGTTCTGTGACCGGTTTGGCCGTAGGACGCAAGGCGTCCGCGTTACGGCCCATAGACTATCGGTGCCGGCGTCTGCCCTGTTCTGACACAATCCCAGCAGGGGAATACCTGAACGTAGCCTCACTGGCAACTTCCCAGCTGGGGGTGTTATACAACAGCAGGAGGCATGCTGGCTGCAGCCTAGCTTGTGACCAAAAGGCAGGAATCAAGTACCCCAGGGGGTTTGATCAGAGCTTTCACACATCCCTGCCAAACATCTCTTCCGCATCTCGTTAAAATACCTGGGCCATTTGTAATCAGAGGGTCGGAAGGGGGGATTCTAGACTTGACAATCAGAGGGTCGGAAGGGGGGATTCTAGACTTGACATAAAAACATAAATAATAAAGAAGATATGTATATAATATTTGGCCTATTCTCCACACCATCCATCTAAACCATCCTGGGTTGCTTGCCACTCATCTATAAACAGGACTGTTTAAGAATGACTCTTTATGTATGTCTACGCCCACTGCGACCGTTTCTGCTTGTGATCACTGGTTGGGAGAGCCGAATAGTAGGTTTATGAACAGCTGCAATCCTCTGGAGAGCATACACCTTGAGGTTTGCGGGACTCAGATCGGTTCACAGTACAATGTTTACTGTTTTAGTTTCAGTTAAATATCTAATTTTTAAATTTCTTGTCTAGGGCATTGCACTATTTGAAACATTTCAGCAGCAGATCCTTTTCTTTCCCATATTGCTTCTTAAAGAGATTGTCCAGGTATAAAAACTACCTCCTATGCTCCTCTGCAGATTGCTTGTATTCAGGCTTTTAGAAACTCACTCGATCCAGTCCAGTATCATCAAACACAAGCCCCCCAGCCCTCAGTCACAGTGATGTGGTCATGCCCACCAGTCCTGATTTGGGGTTCTCCTACTGTGGGAAAGCCCCAGGATTGCGCCTAAAATAGAATACCTAGAGGAGTGAAAATCCCAGGTGTTCTTCCTCTCTAGAGTCCAGCATCAAATCACTAAAGTGGACCAGATCTCAAATGAGTTTGTCCATCATGATTTGGATTGTCCCGCAGCGTAAACTCACCACACTCCACGATCCTTCGGCCATGACTGACTTTAGCCACACTTCACAGCACCTTAGAGCATCCCCATTTCCAGTCAACAGACAAGTCTGCCAGGCGTGGTATGCGCACGGTGCAGGGATGCTTCTAGAGGCCTGTGTATGCACTTGGGATCAAGGATCTAAGGAGGATTATACAGGAAAACCAGGAGGTTTCACAATGTGAGCCATTCAAATTGAAAGGATTTAACCTAAAGTATTTTATATTAGCCTAGGGGAGGAGGGGGTGCTGCTGTGTTGGTAAGTGTGGGGAAGATAGGCAGTGATTATGACCATAGGAAATTAGGAAGCAGGACAAAACCTGTGATTTTCCCTTTCCTGGGCCTTGTTCCTTGCCCCGCTGAGTGAAACCCTAAGTTGCCCATAAAAACCTATCTTTCCCCGGTCTCACAGTGCATGCACGGGCATACCCTGACAAATGGGCTAGGGAGCCATCGCATCTCCAGTTTCCCTTTAGATGAGGGAGCGCTCCCAACCCCAGCCTATCTACATGGCTGGACATAGGAGTGAACCTCAGCCCAGAGATGCTAGGGATGCAGCCGGCGTTGGTAACATCACCGTAGGAGCCAGACCCAAAATGAGTTTTGAAAAAGTTTCCAGGGCTGGCCGCTAGTCTTCCCCTGGGGTGCCAGTAAACTCCCCTCTTCCTTGTTCCTATGGCACATGCACAGGCTCTCAACCAAAGCTCTGTCAGAGCCGTTTGTTGAAGGATGTCAACAAGACAAAGGGCTCTGATTGGATGAGAGCCCACACATGCGCCACTGGACCGAGAAGATGTGTGTTTAACTAGGTGAACTGAGGGGGTTTCACACAGTGGGGCATCCCATTTTGGGAAAAAGGAAACCCGGGAGAGTCAAAATCCCGGGTGTTGTTCTGCCTTATAGTGGACCAAAACCCATGGCGTATAGATTTCTGGGCCTATCAATACCCTCCCCCCACTATGTGAACCCCCCCAGGTCGCCCATACACTTTCCCGGTCCAACGGCACATGCGTGAGCCGCATCCCCGCTATCCCTCTAGCAGGGTGTGTGCCCGTGCCTGGCATTTGTTAAACGCCGGTGCGGGCACACTCCCTGTTAGAGGGAAGCGGCAGATACAGCCGTTAGCTCGGAGCCGCTCGCCTTAGATGACACTACGTCAGCAGATCCGAGTGCACTGATCGTGCGGGCGGCCATGCATGCACAGTAGGACAGAGGAAGAGGTCAGTTTGTTTCAGCGACCTGGGAGGTTTCCCACAGCGGGGCACTGACCGAAGACCAGGATAGTCAAAATCCTGGGTTTTGGTCCACTTTAAGTTTGTATGCTTCAGGTTATGCAGAACAGACAAAGTGTACTAAAGTATGAATGACACCAGGTCGCCATGAAGGATTCTACGCACGTATTGTGTTTCTACGGAAAGGAGACTGAAAAACCGCCATATAATCTCCGTTCTTCTGAAACCGCCAAAGCTGTCACAAAACCATCATCATTCTGCGCCGCCAGACAGCTGCTTGAGCTTGACAGTTGTCCAGGAAACCACATGTGACGTCATTTTCAAGCGCGCGCGGGAAGTCGGCGAGAGGTGAAGTAGCGTCTTCTGTGAGACACACGTGACTGGTAGGTGCATTTCTGCGGCTCGGTGCCGGCGGTGCCCTCACAGTTGTCGTTACTGAGCCCCCCCCCCCCCCAGCTGGCGTGTCTGGGGAGAGATGCTGCCATGGGGTCACCTCACACCGGCCAAGGGCTGCTCCTGCTTCTTATACCCGAAAGCTGAGCCAGCCAGCCAGCCCTCCTCGTGTATAGCCCCTACTTACCTGACTCCATGTTTTACCTCATACACGAGCTGTGCCATGGAGCCTCTGTCTTTCCCCAGACCTGCTCCCCCTCCCCCCTGCCTGCCAGTTCCAGGTACCCGGAAGCCAGACATCAGTATTAATTAGTGTAAATATACTTTTCTAATGAAAAATAGTGTGATGTAGTCTCACTCATTCTGTATGATTTACTCCAGTTAGTGGAAAAGAGGGCCAAAACCCACCTTGGGGTCTATGAATTTGTTTGGGCAACATGGGGGGTTTCACACAGTGGGCATCCCCAATTGGGGTGTCCCGGGGGCAAGGACCAAAACCCAGGATAGTTAAAATGCTGGGTTTTGGTCCACTTTAATGCCAAGCCTAGGTCCATTTCTAGGCTGGGGTGAGCAGTGTGGTGGTGCTGGATAGGCAAGGGATGCTAAGTGTGGCATCATGCTGGAATCACCCCCTTGTACTTTAAAGGGTAATTACACTTCCGATGGCATTTTTGTGTGGCTATATGATGTATTTAATGTGCTAATCTTTAATTTTTTTTTTTGTTTTCTATTTGCGTCTTGTGTTATAAAAGAAAACCGTTCTCCTTAGCAATGTACATCTAAGTGGTGTGTTAAAAGTACAGATCAGGCACTTCCTAAGTCTAGCCTACTAATCATCTGATTGGGTGAGGCAGAGACAAGAGTAATAACACTTTCTGCTCTAATTCAGTCTCTTCATTTCGGAAGAGGAAAACAATAAGGCAGAACACCAAAAACCTGACAAAAAGGAAGTTTTCCTATATTAACAATCACATTATTTGTTCCTTGCCGATTTGGGATGCCTCGCTTTGTGATACCTTCCAGATGGGCCATACAAACACGCCTTTCGCCAGTCCTACAGCGCGTGGACCAATCGCCAGGATTTTGACTATCCACTACCATGTAGGGTGCCCCCCTGTGTGAAACCCACTTTCACTCGCCTTTCTGCCGTTCCTACAACGCCGCCACTCATGTCAATCAGCGCTTTATGTGGCGGATACACATGCGTGGCATAAAGCCGCTGATTTGAACTTCAGACTGGCTTAGGTGATGCTGGCAGCCGTATCCCTGGCTCCCCTGTGGAGGGCACGCTCCTGCATGTCCTGCCTGTCTGAGTGGCTGGGGGCATGGGGAGTGCACACTGCTACAGGAAGGCAGAGGATGCGGCCACCAGTGAAGACACCGTAGTGGGAGTCCATTGGATCAGGAAAGATCACTGGTGCCCTGTAGGGTTTCGCACAGCACGCATCCTTTATAGGATTCCCCAGGGGCCGGCTAGCGCCTGGCCTTGGAATCTTTTAGATTCTAGGGTGGCCGCGGGGAGGTAATTGGTCCACTTGAATGATTTGGCAAACGTCTCTATTTACTGCAATCAGGAGTGAGAGCAGCTGCATCTCCAGACACGTAAGTGCTCCCAGCGATATTTGTAAGTGCGCCTCAGCCCAGGGAGGCTGTTGATGTGGCCACTCATGTTCGAGATTGTTTACATCGCTGGCGGAGCCGCCATTCATACAGCTCGGCATCCTGGTTTGGGGTGCTATGGGGAAGGTCAGGTTGGGTTGTGTTCCGCTTTAAATCCCCCATGCCATCTTTTCAGGTTAGTGTGTGTGGAGGAGGAAGGCGCAGCTCTGACAGGAGCAGTGTGTGTCTAGGAAGTATGTTGTCATACTCACCCCGGCTCATGTATTCTGCTTTATGTCCTCCGTGATTGAAACTAGTGATAGCTGTCATGGGACGTCCCTGACACATTGTCGAAGTTAGGTTTATTTACAATATTTCCCCATAAAACACACCTAGGATTTGGAGAGGGAAAATAAGAAAAATAATATTAACCAAATAATAGGCAAGGTGCAGAATCTTCCAATTACAGGCAGAGTGGTACCCCCTCCCATTCCCAATAGGCAGTGTGTCATTCCCCCTTCCCATAGCCAGTATGGTGTTCCCCCCATCCCATTCCCATAGGCAGTGTGGCATTCCCCCCATCCCATTCTCATAGGCAGTGTGGCAGTCCCTCTCCCCATTCCCCATATATACAGTGTGACACCCCCCCCATTCCCATTGGCAGTGTGGCATTCCCCCTCCCATTCCCTATATAAGCAGTGTGGCACCCCCCTCCTGTTCCCCATATAGGTGGCAGTAGTCAACTTGCATGGAAAAAAAAGTCAAGTCACATGTTACAGGCGCTCCCGCCTTGCTGGCCGGGCTGTCACACTGGGGGAGGCCAGAAGAAGATGCCGGCTCCGCGATTCGGGTGGCGCAGGACACACCCACCCACTCTATGGAGCCGGGTGTCTTCGTGGCTCGGCCAGTAAGAAGCAGCGGTGGGCTCTGTCCCCGTCCCCGCCGCTGCTATCGCTGTGTTTTCCGGCAGGGACGGAGACAGCGTCCGCCGCTCCTTCATCTGCTGCCTCTTCTGGCCAGAGCACCCGCAAACACCCGGGTCAGTGCAGCGGGTGGGTGTGGACTGCACCGACTCGCTCGTGCCCTGGCCGGAAGAGGCAGTGGCAGCAAGTGGAGGGCAGAAGAAGATGGAGGAGCGACGGGCGCTGTCTCCGTCCCTGTGGCTGCCGGATAAGACAGCGATAGCAGGTACGGGGACAGAGCCCGCCGCTCCTTTTATCTTCTTTTGGCCTCATGCAGTGTGGCAGACATCCCCATCAGCAATGCGGGAGCACTGGCAATGTGTGAGTTTTTTGCATTTGCCAGATAAGACGCACTGACATTTTCCCTCCACTTTTGGGGGAAAGGTGCGTCTTATAGGGCGAAAATTCGTTAGTTTGGAAAAAGAAACGCCTGAGGGGTGATCTAATAACTATGTATAAATATATCCAGGGGCAATACAAAAGATCTGTCCCACAATCTATTTATACCTCGTGGTGTAACCATAACCCGAGGGTATCCACTAAGATTAGAGGAAAGGTACTTTCTCCACTGACATAGGAGGGGATTCTTCTCTGGAAGAGCAGTGAGACTATGGAACTCGCTGCCAGAGGAGGTAGTAATGAAGCATACAATAAAAATGTTCAAAAGTTGCCTTGATGCCTTTCATGCATGTAATAACATTTCCAGCTATGGCTACTAGACCTCTGGAAGGAGATAAACACGCTGAACTGAATGGACTAAAGTCTTTATTCAGCCTTACATACTTACTATGTTACTGTGTCTAGTAATCTACTTGAAATGCATATGATAAGCGGAATGTAGGAGCAAGGATTAGTATAAGACGCTTTCTAGACTGCATAGGTCAGTTTCTGGCCTCCTTCAAAGTGTATTTATGTTTTAGAGGGATCCACTTTAGGCCTAAAGGATGCCTGCCTGCATATCCCAATTCTGACATTACATCGCAAGTTTCTGAAGTTTTTGGGGCTCAGACGGACCAGGCTCTATATCCTTACCAGTGCAGGGCTTTACCTTTCGGCATATCATCAGCCCCACAGATCTTTACAAAGATCTTGGCGGAGCCAATGGCACACCTCAGACAGGAAGGAATTACAATTATTCCGTGTCTGGACGATCTTCTACTGTTAAATTAGTCAGAGGAGTCACTAGCAGATCTAGGGAATACTTTTCTACTAAAAACTTTGGACTGAGTGATAAATTTAGAAAAGATACATAGGGTCATAAGATACCCAGTCACCTTTGCAGATTCTTCGGGTACAATATAGACATTATCCGTCAAAGTGTTCAACTGCCACAGGAAAAGATATAGAGGGTCATAACAATGACCAAAAATTTGCCAATTCTCCCAAAGTTTCCATGCAAGAAATCATGGCCCTGCTTGGGCTCATGACAGTGGCAGTTCCATGGGCTCAGCTCCATATGAGAACCCTGTAGAGATTCCTCCCATTGGGACAAAAGCCCAAACTCACTGGATAGAAGAGAATGTCCTAGAGGGTCTCCAATGGTGGACAGATCCAGTGATACTAAAAGGAGGAAGCCTGTGAAAGCAAAGACATCACATAGTTATCACAACAGATGCCAGCAGCTAGGGTTGGGGAACCCACCTCGACAGTCAACATGTCCAGGGGAAGTGGCCACCAAACATGGCATGCAGATCCTCGGACTTCAGGGAACTTTTGCGGACAAGCTGGCACTGAATCACTTCTACCAGACATCTCAGGCAGAAATGTCCAGATTTGTTCCAACAATGCTTCCACAGTAGCTTACCTAAATCATCAGGGTGGGACCAGGTCCTTGGCACAGCAAACCTCTCAAACTCGATTCTGTTCCCTTACAGGAGCAAGTCTAGTCAATATTGGCAGTTCATTTAAAGGGTACCCAGAACATTTGCAGATTATCAGTCAGGGTTTAGGGTTCAACAAACTGAGTGGTGTCTGAACCAAGAAGTGTTCCTTTAGATCTCTTTGCCTCTGCCAGCAATTCAAAATGCGAAAGGGGGGGCACGTTAGCATGGATACCCTGGCTCATCCCTGGAATTTTTACTTAGCTTATGCTTTCCCTCCCTCCCAGAATACTGCCACAAGTGATCTGGAGGATAGCGCAAGAAGCAGTCAATGTTATCTTCATAGCTTTGTGTTGGCCAAGAAAATCCTAGTTCGCAGAGCTGAAAACGATAGTGAGGAGGGGGCCTTGGCAGCTACCAAATATGCCGAATCTGCTTTATCAGGGTCCCATTCTGCATCCAGACCCATCAAAGCTTCAACTGAAAGCATGAATCCTGAAAGGGCCTGTTCGGCAAGAGTGATTGAAACTCTGCTGGACAGTCGAAAATTGACAACTAGACGCATCTATGCAAAGGTTTGCAAATGTTTTTCTTCATTTTGTGAAATCAACAAACTGAAGAAATAACAACGGCAGTCCTCGAATTCCTGCAGGAAGGATTCAAGAAAGGGTTAGCAGTAAGTATGCTAAAGACTCAGACTTCAGCCTTGTCAGTCTTTCTAGAAGGCCAGTTGAAACAACATTAACTAATCAATCATTACTTTAAATCAGTTACCCTTAAAAGACCAGCACCCTTTAAGGGTTTTCCAACCTGGGACGTATCATTCATATTGAAAGGGTTACTGGAATCTCCATTTGAGCCACTGGAGGAAGTACCAGAAAAGGGGTACGCTGAAATTTTGCTTTCTGTTGGCCATCACACCAGCAAGCCTGGACAAGCAAACTGTAGGCCTTACCAATGAAGGAACCCTACTGTTCAATCCTCCCGAATAATGCTATACTGAGACCTGATCCTTTATTTTTCCCGAAAATTGCTACATTTACCAATAGGTCTCAGTAAACATAGAAACATAGAAGGTTGACGGCAGAAGGAGACCATAAGGTCCATCTAGTCTGCCCTTATGTGTATACTGTATGTATTCTTTATCGTAGGATAGATGTATGCTTATCCCAGGCATGTTTAAATTCAGTGACTGTTGATTTTTCAACTACCTCTGCTGGAAGTTTGTTCCAAGCATCTACTACTCTTTTTGTAAAATATTTTCTAACATTGCTCCTGATCTTCCCTCCGACTAGCTTCAGGTTGTGCCCCCTTGTTCTGTCATTAAGTTTCTTCTTAAAAACACTTCCCTCCTGAACCTTATTCAATCCTTTCACAGTATGTAGTGCTTCTGACATTGCCGGTTACAGCAGGAACAAAAGAGGTTCTTACACTTTTAGAAGAGCACTGATTATTTACTTAGATCAAGAGAATGGCGGATAGCGGATCAACTTTTAATAACTTTCAGCGGCAAAAGCCTAACTGCCTCAGGATCCACTATTGCCAGATGGATAAAACAGGCCATTGTGCAGGCTTACACATCCAGAGGGGTTCCTCCTCCACAAGTTTCTGCGTATTCAACCAGAGCTGTGTTGACTTCCTGGGCGTAGAGGACAGGTGCCTCTATAGAAGAAATCTGCAAAGCAGTAATGTGGTCTTCACCCCACACCTTCCTCAAACACTATTCTGCAAAACATCAGGCCTTCGGTAGAAGTGTCTTACTAGCAGCTTCCCACCCCTAAGGTATAATTACTTTGCTAATCCTCTCCATTGGTCGTCATGAAGGATGGAGGGAGAAAATCACCATTAGACTTACCAGTAATGGTTTTTGTATGAATCCTTCATGACAACCCCTTAGTTCCCTCCCATAGTCCTACGGTTTACCTTATGTTACTTTTACTTAGACTGAGGTGAACAGGAAGGGGTGGGGTTTTAACCTCTATTCGGTTTTGCGTTTCCTCCCAGAGGGTGGAGCCTCCCTTTATCTCTGGGGGTTGTCATGAAGGATTCATAGAAAAATCATTACCGGCAAGTCTAACTGGGATTTTTTTTCCTCTCCCTAAATTCTATTTAGCCTAGAAACTGCCCTTACCACACCTTACTGCTTATTAGTAGCAGGGGGATTAATTAGGGTGCCATGGATGTGAACTCTTCCTGTCACAAAGTAGCCCACTAACCCCTTCTGTGGCTGTAAGTCCTACAAATACCGCAATCCAAAAGTCTGGTAAGGGTTATAAGGGTGCACTCCGTTGCCCTTATTTGGACCATACACTTACAATCCTGCCGTGGTTAAAGTCCGTAAAACCGAATAAAGTCCTTCTCACGCTGCAAAGGATGCTTCCACTTTTACTACAATTGCGCCATAGGAATGGTAAGAGGTAAGTTGTTTTGGGTAGTAAAGTGGTTTTCACACAGTGGGGAATCCCAATTCAGGATGCTCCCAGAGCAACATATTGTACAGCGCTTTACAAGCCAAGGGGTTCATATTCAGAGTAATAATTGACTTTTCAACAAAATGGGTAAACCAATTAAACAAAATTGGTATTGAGTGTCTTGCTTCTAAGAGTAAAATGGGGATGCATTTTAAGGGCGTGTCTTAAACTGTTGATGTTGTGAGTGAATCTAATAGTTGGAGGAGATATATGGGGGCCCAGTGCCATGGGCTTTGTGAGTTAAAATGACCAGTTTAAACTGTGGTTGGATACATGAGCCCAGCTACTGAACTCAGGATAGATTGAAGAAGGGAAAATAGTACCATGTGGCTTCACTGCCACCAAGTTCACGCAGTACGATTGCTTTTAGAGCACAACTGACAGACTATATGATGAATACATACATATATGAATCAGCAGGACAAATACAAGTGAGTAGTTAGAATCAGAATTGAACAGTTAAAGTGAATGTCAGTTACTGTAAGTTGCTGGTTCCTTAGTGATGTTGCAGAGTGTGAGTGCTGGGCGCAGTCAAATCCAGATAGTCATTTGTGGTGTAACCTCCATAGATCTCCAGGATGCTTATCTGCGTGTTCTTATTTTTCCGGCTCACAGATTTTTTCGGAGGATTGCGGTAATGAAAGATGGAGTAATCCATCATTGGCAGTTCAGAGTGATGATCTTTTGTCCGTACCTCGGAACTTTACCAAACTACTTGTGCAGGCAATGACATATCGAAGGCCAAATCAGATCAGCATACCTGAACGACCTCCTTCTCTTTGCTCAGACCAAGGATGTTTTGGAGAACAATAGGAGGATAACATTGTCCCTCCTTTCCTATCTGGGCTGGATCATAAACAGGGAAAAGTTGAATCTGTCTCCCCAGATTTCCTGCATTTATCTAGGGCAGTAGTCCTCAAACTTCCTCCTCAAGGGCAGAGACAGGCCAGGTTTTGCAGCTCTTTATGCTGATGCACAGATGTAATAATTAGGGCTATAGCTCTGTCTGAGCACCAGTTAATTCACCTGTGGAGTAGCGTGGAGAGCTGCAAAACCTGGCCTGTCTCGGCCCTTGAGGAGGAAGTTTGAGGACTACTGATCTAGGGTATCAGATCAACAGCTCCATAGAGAGAACCTTTTTCAAAATTGGAAGGATCGTCTCCCTGTCCTCTTGCATTCAGGACCATCTGAAAATCTCCCTAAGGCAGATTCTGGTACTCTTAGAGCTTATGGCTTTGGTCCTCCAATGGTCATTTGGGCCCAGCTACATTCATGGACCCTTCAGACCTTCTTTTTGCACTCTGTCTCTGAACTCTCTGATTACACTTCCAGATCACGCTGGTCAGTCCCTTCAATGGTGGTCGGATGCAAAAAATGTATCCAAGGAGAGGCCCTAGCCGTCAGTACTTTTAAGGTACAGGTGGGAGCCCTGTCTGTATTCCTAAACCGTAGGCTTAGACAGGAGGATCTGGTCGAAAGGTTTTTGTATTTTACCTTGGACTGGAGGAGATCTGATCATTTGTTGCTTTCGTTTTCAGGAAAAAATAGGGTTGCAAGCCTCTAAAACCTCCATCGTCAGGTGGATTAGGTGACAATCGGGCAGTGCACCACCTAACAATTGCTGTGTGCTCACTTATTTAATCCACTCTAAAGCAACCAGGAAAGGGGGTGTGGACCAAATGCCACCCCTACCTCAAAAAAGGAGCACCACTAATAAAAAAATTAATCCAAATATTTTATTGACAAAAGTTAGCACCAAAACATCTACCACAATATACATAGATTATAAAAACACAACACATTAGACATGTTAAAAAGATGACTGAACCTTCCCCCAAACAATTTATATATGTATTTTTGTATACAAAATTCAATAATTAAAATAATCAGTGGACGGATGACCCTTCAAAAACCCTTTTATGGTTTTTGTGCCTGCACAAAAATTAAATAAAAAATGTAAACCAATCAAAAAGGCAGTGTGGCATGTGCTACACAAGAGGGACAATAAAGTGCTAGTGTATATAACTCAACCGTATATTGATTCATGTGCTATACAAAAGGAACAATATTTCCTAATAAAGTGCTAATACATACAGATCAATCATAAGTAACCAACCAATGTATACTCTTAATCCAATACATAGTCTAATAGTGCAAGCATTTGTCAAGAAATAAATAACCCTAAAACATAAACTGAGTAGTTGCGGACACAAAGTGCACCTGTGCAAATAAATATCAGACATAAACCAAAAGGTTACCGCACAAAAGGAAAGAAATCGGGCAAAACCATCCGTTAGAGGGGGGTAGGCCAGCAGGGGACACTTGCGCACACGGCTTCCCGTGTCGCTTCTGCTGGGTGAGGGTCAGGTGGATTAGGGAAGCCGTTCAGTTAGCACATTAGGGGTTCTGGGGGGCAAGCCCCAAAATCCCTGCGAGCACACTATACAATAGCGGTTTCTGCTTCTTGGAAAAATTGGTCAGGAGTCTCTCTGGAGTAGATTTCCAGAGCAGCAACTTCGGCTTCCCCACATACGTTTTTGAAGCACTACAGAGTGGATCTTTCTTTCGATAAGAAACAGTAATTCGACAGGAAGAAAACCAGAGGGAAACCCACTTTAGCAACAGAATTGGTTAGGAAAAAGTTGTGAATGTAGGGAGTCTGATGCAAGCGGAGAGTGGGTTCCATAATGCACAAGAAAATGAAGGCATGCAACAAATATTGATGGGTTAGTGGGATTCCTATGCAAGACCATGTTATACTTTGCAGAAGATGCCCTCCGCCAGGGTTAGGGGAGATATTTCTGATGTTCTTAGCAAAAGAGTAGGGAGTAAATGCAAATTATATTGTGGTTTGGGTGAGTGCTGCACCCATGGACTTGAAGGATTAAGTTGTTTTAGATAGGTGAATTAAAGTGATACTACAGGCAAAGGTAATTGTTACACCATTGTGTCGGGCTACATTTGGCACTGTCCTAAACTGTTTTTCCATTTTGAAATTGAAGCAGAAATGTCAGTGTTATTGGGTTCAGCCAATGACATTCTCTTTTTCATCTCATCTCAAATCAGCTCAGCAGAGCGAGACAGGATTGCTGGTCCTTTCCTGTTCCCACCCCTCCATCTGCCTCCGCCTCCGCATTACAGAGTATGCAGCATCACAGATCCAAAGGCCATGCCCCCCTTTTTCAGAAGAGAAATCATAAGCTCAACCTGTAAACCTCGACCATTTCGGAAAGCATTTTAGGACAGTGCCAAGTGTAGCCCAACGCAATGGTGTAACAATTACCTTTGCCTGCAGTAGCACTTTAAGCATGTGAGCAGTACTTTACATGGCTGAGTTGAGGGTGTTCGAGCTGAGTGGTTGGTATTTGTAAAGAAAGTAAATTGTTTGGAGTCACATAGCGCCAAGGAAGATGGGAGATTTGCAGCAGGTCTCTGCTTAGCCATGGAAGTTGGCCACGCTCAATCCCAGAAGGATATGTGTTTGTGGCCTCTGGACATGGTATTAGCTAGCCCATCCTATCCCAATTTGGATCAGCAATACTTAGCAATTAACAACTTGGCCACTAACAGGAACACAGGAAGCCACAGCACACTTGTGCTGTGCTTCACACATTTGGCAGCATCACTTCCACCTATTGAAGGCTACTGTTTGCTGTGGTTTTGTGTCCCTTTCCAGCAGGTGGCTTGTGCGGATTGGTTAGTATTGCTGCTCTGGTTGGGGATATTCTGGAAACGTATGATTGGGTGACCAGAAATGCTTTATATTGCCTTAAAATATTTAATCAATTGATGGATCCTTAAAGCCCTACAGCAGGGAAAGAAAAAAACCCAAAAAGGTACTCATCATTCGTCCTTCTCCACTGGTCACTGAAAGTCCAGCACTCCAGAACTCACCCTATCTTCTGTGCCAAACCACGCCCCAGCCATCAGTCACAGGTGGTGTGGTCACTCCCCCTTCACTCACTACAATGGAAAAGTAGCTTGTAAGGCTTCGCCACACCCCGCTGATTTAAGTTGCGATTCTGTCCCGCCATCATTCTTGTCCCTGGGATCTGGCTGCGGGAGGCAGAAGCTGTGGGAGGCAGAAGCTGTGGGAGGCAGAAGCTGTGGCAGGTTAGTTGTGGAGTGCTGCCCCTGCAGTGACCAGTGGTGCAGGACAAAAGGTAAGTTTCCTTTTTGTTTTTTTATTTCCCTGAGTTTCTTTAAATCTTTCCCTAGGGGGTATTCTGAATAGAATTTTAGTTCTCGGGCTAAAGCATTCACTTACTTGTGGGTCCCAGTGAAATGTTTTAGAGAGCAGCACCATCCCAGGTTCTTTCATTGTGGCCACACGTATTGTGTGAAGGACAATTGTTCAAGCTGTTATTTAACCAATTTTGACGCAGGCCTTTGGGGTATAGGCTTCAACCTCAACCTCCCCCCTATCCATAAGTACAGCCACTTTTCTGATATTTCAACTACCAGATAGCAGATTATGATGAAATATCAATTATATTACCTATTTTGTGTGCTGGCTAAGAGATCTCTCATACAAGTGATCTGCTTTTCAGTTACAGTACCTCCACCCACTAACCCATGCTATTCAGGCGCAGTTTACCAGTAGCCCTCAGGTCTTCTCGGCACCCTCTTATCTCGCTCCTTTATCAATTGCTTCAACCCCCTAGAGCCATTGCAGTTGCTTATTACAATAAATCAGCAACATGCGGGAGGATGTTGGTAGTCTAGAGTGAGAATATTGGCAAGACACCAAAGCCTTGCATTAAATTGTTTCTCCTAAGAGTTCAGACAGGTTGGTTCAAGTGTATAATGTTCAGAAAGCTTTATATAACCTCCTGCAGGTATTAGGAAATTTGAGAGCAACTGAACACCAAAATGCCCTAAATGTAATGATCTTCCAGCTATTCTTCCTCTTCTGGTTTGTGGTGGCAGCAGGTGACAAGGTGTTATAACCCGATAAGATCATCCGTTCTCAGTTAGGTAGACACTTAGCAAAACAGTTTCAACCTCTATTCTTGGCAACATGGCAAGTGATTTAACTCTGGTTTATACCATCTCACCCTCTTTGTATGTCTGATTTCGTGATGTCAATGCTGCTTTGCTTTAAGAAAAAAGGAGGGCCCCACCAGAATGTGACTTAAAGGAAAACTACATTTTTGTCAGTGTCTCTGCTCATACTCAATTTTTACTTATTATTTATTTTGGGGTTAGGGGAGATTCTCTCACACTCATTTATTTTGTGGTCAAGAGATTAACTTGCACTCTGCGTATTTATATTAGGGTCTGGATTGGATCACTTTTTATTTGTCTTTGAGATAGGGGGATTCTCTCTCACTGTATTTATTTTGGGTCTAGATAGGAACTGATCTGTGCTCACTCTGTCATTTATATTTGGGTGATTACACCTTGATGTGAAGGGCCTAGGGATTTGAACATGTATGTTTTATGAATATTGTCTTGAGGTGTGTAAAAATACAGAAATTTATGATTACAAACATATGGGTGTTTTGTTACAGAAATGAAACTGACCAAGGCCCAGTACAATGAAATAGCCCAATTTATCACCACTTTAAAGCCTACTCGACAATGTATGCGAATGCTGAAAGAGAAGTTTCCCAGGTAAGTGTGGCTGATAGTATGTTCTCACTTTCTTTAGTGGTAGCAGACTATTTTCCAGAAAGTTATGCAAAATGGTTTAAATTCTGGTTTAATTGTTGCCTCACCCTTGAAGCAGCATGGGAGCTGCGTGCGCGGGTGGTTGATATCGTTGTTGCCCCTGTTTCTATATACCCTGGGTGGCCCTATATCTGTGAGATCTGTGTGTGTATTGTCTGCTGGCACTTGTATTTATATATCTATTGAGGTTTTTTGTGACTTTAGCAACTCCTGTTGGGGAGGGGTCTTTTGTGCAATGTAATTTATAGATATAGTTATATATGATGTCTTTATGCACTTGCACTTTGTATTAACACAATTGTGTTTGTTTTTTGTATATATATATATATATATATATATATATATATATATATATAGTGGTTACGTATTACACTGATTGATAGTATGATTATTTAGTTATTCTAAGTATGTCACACACCCCGCTTCAGATAATCATTACACTTGGGTTATACTGACCTGTAGATGGCGATCTTGCAGAGATGTCAATAAAGAAAGTAAGACCCTCCCGGTCCATAAATACCTGGTACCTCCCACTCATTCCCCAGTCTTTCATCTCTGCAGACGGCGAGCAAGTCAGACGATGGATGTCTCCTCCTTGCAGGTAGCCGGGATAACTCCCGGCCCCTCTATTGAGTCTATTTCTGTCCGGATCCCTTTTTAACTGATTTACTTTGCCTCCCAGCACAGGCTGCTGGTTCGGACAATGGTAGACGGCACCCTATGGTGCTTAGGAGCTACGCTCCACCGTGAGACCCCATACCAAGGGGTAGGCGGTTGTCAGGTTGGTGATCCTGATGTGGGATGCCCTGTCCGTTTTTAAAGCCCTCACTACATAACCTAAATGTAGCTATTGGCCTTCCCCCCTTTCTCCCTGTTCCCGGTTAGTGGGGGGGCGTATACTAGTTATATATATATATATATATGTATATCATTTTTATTGTGTATGTGTTTTCACTATGCGCTGGCGCCGTCCAGTGCTGCTCCCGCTGCGGAGGGCCGGTCACCTCGCAGCCGGCTCCCGCATGGCAGGGAGCTTGGCTGGTTGTATGCACTGAGGGAGGGGAGGGGGCATTCCCTTTGCTCTCTCTTGTTCTGCTCACTGAGGCCGGCTCCCTCTTGACAGGGGAGCGCGGCTGTCTCGTGGGGGGCCTGTTTGCGGTCCCTAGAGCTGCCATGCGGCGCCATGTTTCTTCCCTCAGAGGTCCCGACGTTGATAGGGGGCGTGGCCTAGCGCTCGGCGCGCTACTCTGGCGGGCCGTCCCCTTTCACTTAGGATTGTTGACAAGGCAGTCTCCCGCATTGAATGGGGAGCTCTGTCGCTTGTACGTTTCCCCGCGTTGGAGGGGACGGGGCCTAGCGCTTGGCGCGCTGTGCACACGGTCCGCCCCCTTCGCTCTCTCACTTCATCTGCCCCCTCTGGTCGCCATCTTGTCACCCATAGCGTGGGTGTGTGCCCCCTGCCGGGCTGTTATTGTCTTCATGTGCATGTATTGTATGGGTACATTGTCTTTTGTGTCATGTGCATCCTCTGTGGATGGGGGCTGCATTGTATTTTATGTATGTAATTATTTCTATATGTTATGCGGGTGATGGTTGTTGTGTCTTCCGGGGGATTTTCAATTTAGCGCTTCCCCGGGTCCTGTGGCCTTTTCCCTCATTTTAAAGGGGCATATTGCCCTATCATAAAATATATATATATATAAAAATCCTCCCACTGACGGACATTTAAGGGGCATCCCGGGTAGCTCAACAGCGTAATTCCCATCGGTCATTGCGGCTACCAAAAATCACCTTATGGAGGCTTCCCAGGATGCCGTGCTCGGGGTCCCCTCGGGGCATCCCCGGCTGTGTGTGTATGCAGGGCATCCCTTGTGGGCATTATTGTGCTAGGTTGTGTATCCTGTGCGCAGCAGGTGCTGGCGCGGCAATCTGGGCCCGTGCCCCCGGATCAGTTTGGCTGGCCTCACCACCCACACCCCCGCACCTGGGTATGACCCCTAGTGTCCTTAACACTAGCGGGGAGTCGCGTTTGATGGTTGTGCTAGACTAGATAACACTGATTTTGATTGCTAGCCTTGCAGCCGGAAGGCTCCAGCTGAATGTCGGCACATGGCGCTCTGGCGCTGGCCTATGCATTTACATCATGATTAATATTATTCTATTACTGTACTCCCCTTATGTAAAGGGATATTATTCTGATCATGTCCCTCTGATGATCAGCCTGCCATGGCACTGATGCCGCCTCAGTGCAGTGGGATGCTGACGTCTCCCTATTCCCCTTACTTTAGTAGTACGGGCCCCCTTTTTTCTCCTCGTGGTGACTCCTATGCAACAGGGGAAAGAATTTTTTTGGTACTGCAAATCCGCTGTTGGCATTACCAGAACTGACGCTTGCCCTAAGGGGTGGGATAGGAGGTATACCCTTCCTCGCGTATTGGTCAACTATCCCACTAGGGGGATGCCCCCATCCGGGGGCTGTGTGGTGCGTTCCCTCATCCCATTGCTTGATGGAGAGTGAAGACTGACGTATCGACTAACGGGCCTCCCATGCCCTTGTCTGCGGCCTGGCGCCCGGTGGTGGTCTCCGCTATTACGGCCGCAGCTTTTAGGACCTTATTTAGGGGTCGGCTTTAGGCTCCCCTTGGACACTTCTGGTGCTGGTTTTAGAGCTTGTAGCTATGTGAGCTATTTATCTCCTAAGAGGTATTGTTGACCTCGGCTGGATTGTCTAATCCAGTCGCCTGGTCTTGTGGCTCCGGTCAGCGGCTGACAAGGCTGTCAGGAAGGCGGTCTGGGGGCTTCCCCATGTTGGGTTGAGCCTGTTGGTGATGGTGGAGCTTTGGCTAAGGTGGTAAGTTACGACATTACATAGCAGCCACGACCCTTTCGGGGGTCAGGGTCCTTCACTACCTCTTTCACGAGCCTGGGTCAAGCAGGGGGGTACCCTCGCGGGACAAGGGGAGATCCCGGGGCATAGGCTGTTGCCGGGCCCGACTTGGATCTCTCTGGGGTGCCAGGACTAAATCCTCTGCTAGCCCGCTCAGCTTTGAGGGGGTGCCTTCTCCCCTCTGGTGGGGGACGGCTGCTGCTCTTCACTCCTCCTCCCAGATTCTCATCATGGACTTCTTCGGGTCCCTGGGCAGTGTAGGGTTGTTGACGGCGGTGCTAGGCCGTCTGGCCATGGGGGTCGTTTGTCAGGTTCCCACCAAGGAGAGGGGTCAATGTCTGCTATTCCAGTCTCTTTACGGTTCCCCAAAAGAGAGAGCTCCATCAAAGGCCCTTCTGGTTTGAAGCTCCTTAACCGGTTAATCCGCACTGAACGGTTTTGCATGGAGACGCTGCGCTCCGCTGTCAGTTTCCTGCGCCCGGGGGACTCCATGACACCTATAGATATCGAAGACGCTTACCTTCATGTGCCGGTCATTCCAGTGCCCCAGCGGTTCCTCAGGCTTGCGGTAGG
Source organism: Gastrophryne carolinensis (assembly GCA_027917425.1). Taxonomy (NCBI): domain Eukaryota; kingdom Metazoa; phylum Chordata; class Amphibia; order Anura; family Microhylidae; genus Gastrophryne; species Gastrophryne carolinensis. The sequence continues at coordinate 125,712,117 of CM051244.1, read as the reverse complement.
GGAGCAGCACTACCAATTTGTGACTCCCCCGTTCGGACTCACCTGTGCACACAGGGTGTTCACCAAGGTGCTGGTGGGTGTGATATCTCTTCTAAGAACCCAGGGCTTTCGCATTCTCCCTTATCTGGGGTGGGTGATCAACGACCTGCTCGTTGCGTCTCCCTCGCTCCATCAGGTGGAGCTGGACACTCGGACGGTGGTGGCAACACTGAAAGGTTCGGGTGGGTGATCAATTACCCCAAGTCCTCACTCTCTCTGTCACCGGTGGCTTCCTTCCTGCGCATGCCCCTGGATACTATTCAGGCCGGGATTTTCTTGCCTCAGCATATGGTGGATGTTCTCCTAGCGCTGATTCGTATGGTCCTGACGATCCCTTATGGTCCATCCGGCATGGGATGAGACTGGTCGGACTGATGGTGGCCTGTTTCTAGGCAGTGCCTTTTGGCTCATTTTCACATGAGGCTTCTTCAGCTCCATCTCCTATCAGCCTGGGACAAGTGTTCACTGTCTTTGGATCAGTCCTTTGTTCTGGGGGGGCTACTGGAGAGCCCTCCAATCCCTGGGGCTGTGGGGCCCTCAGGAGCCACCTGCCCCCATCAACATTCTGGGGCTGAGGGCGGTTCGGTTGGTGCTGTCGCACCTGACACATCACCTTCAGGGCTTACCAGTTCAGGTTCGCTCCGACAATCGGACAGCTGTCGCTTACATCAATCACCCTGGAGGGACTCGCAGCAGGAGTGGCCTCCGGGAAGTGTCTTTGTTTCTTGTTTGGGCCGAGAACATTGTTCCGTGCATCTCGGCAGTCTACATTCCAGGGGTGCAGAACCTGGAAGCGGACTCCCTGAGCAGGGGGACCTCTCGCCGGGGGGAATGGGCCCTCAGCAACAAGGTTTTTCTATTCCTCTGTCGCAGGTGGGGGAGGCCGGAGGTGGATTTGTTTGCCTTTCCTTATAATCATAAGCTCCCAGCCTTTGAGTCTCTGTCCCAGGACCCTCTGGCTATGGCAGTGGTTGCCATGTCTCTGTCCTGGCGGGAGCTTGGTCTCCTGGATCTGTTTCCTTCCTTTCCCATGGTGGGCAAGGTGGTACGCTAGCTGGCCCAAGAGGGTGTGCCAGCAATCCTGGTGGCCCCAAGGCGGCCAAGACAGGTGTGGTTCGTAGACGTCGTCCGGCTGGCGATCGATCAATTCACGCTGCCTCTGGTTCCGGATCTGATCACACAAGGTCTACTTTGTTACCCCAATTTCAAACGTTGGCTTTGAAGGCGTGGCTGCTGAAACCTTCATCTTAAAGGAAAGGGGTTTGTCTGATGCCGTTATCCAGACTCTCGTCAGGGCTTGGAAGAATTCTTCCTCTAATGTCTATTACAGGACAGTGCAGGATGCCCTGGCGGACCTACATTGAGTGGTGTGAGGCTAGGGCCTTTCCTTGTTGAGTGTTTTCCATTCCTTGGATTTTGGAGTTCCTTCAGCATGGTCTGGACATGGGTTTTCAACTTAGCACCTTTAAGGTGCATGTGTCCGCTCTGGCGGTTTTCTTTCAGAGATCTTTCACTCTTCATCCTTTGGTTAAGACCTTTTTTTTTTCAGGGGGTCACTCATGTGCTCCCTCCTCGCAAACCCATGTTGCCTGTTTGGGATTTAAATTGGGTGTTGTCGGCCCTTCAGGGTCCTCCTTTGGAACCAGTGCAGGATGCTGCACTATCCTTTTTCACCTTAAAAGTTGCCTTTTTGGTGGCTATCACCTCTGTTCGACGTGTTTCTGAGTTGGCGGTTCTGTCCATTCAGGCCCCCTGCTTTGAGAGACGTCAGGACAAGGTGGTTTTCCGCTGTAAACCAGACTTCCTGCCAAGGGTTGTCTCTGCTTTTCACCTCAATCAGGACATTGTGCTTCCTTCCTTGTGCCCTAAACCTAGCAATGACAAGGAGAGGGCTTTGCACTCTCTGGATGTCGTTAGATGTGTAAAGTTCGATCTGGTGGCTACTTCACCATTCCGGAAGACGGACGCCTTTTTTTGTGGTGCCCTCCGGGCCCAAGAAGGGTTTGGCGCCCGTCAAGTCTACCATTAGTAAATGGAATCGTTAGGCCGTTATTAGGGCCTACTCTGCCAAGGGGAGGGATCCCCCTTTCCAGATCACTGCTCATTCTATTCGTGCTGTTGGGGCTTCCTGGGCTTTTCAGCACCAGGCCTCTGTTAAACAAGTTTGCAAGGCTGCTATTTGGTCTTCTGTTCATTCTTTTTCCAGGTTTTCATAAGGTTGATGTGCGGGCCTCAGCGGATGCTGTTTTGGGCCGCAAAGTGCTGCATGCTGCAGTGGTTAATTTGTGCACTATTGCTGTGTTTTTGGATCCCCGCCCTTTATGGACACTGCTATTGGATGTCCCAAGTGTAATGATTATCTGAAGCGGGGTGTGTGACATACTTAGAATAATACCATTTTGTGAATACTCACCTGTAAAATGGGTATTATAAGTATGTCACACACCCCGCCCTTTGGTATTTTGGATCCTTTATATGGTGAACCTTTTTTTACTGTTACTGGTTATTTTGGCTCTTCCTGGTCCCTTTGTTTCCTTACTGCTGTTCTAATACTGGGGAATGAGTGGGAGGTACCAGGTATTTATGGACCAGGAGGGTCTTACTTTTTTATTGACATCTCTGCAAGATCGCCATCTACAGGTCAGTATAACCCAAGTGTAATGATTATCTGAAGCGGGGTGTGTGACATACTTATAATACCCATTTTACAGGCGAGTATTCACAAAATGGTATTTTTTTGCACTTCAGCACTTTATTCAGGATTTCTCAGGATTTTTTAGTGTTTCTTATGCTTTATAATTTTTGTGCCGACACAAAAGGATTGATTTAGGGTGTTAATATTTGAGGCCACGCACCCATGTGGTATAAACTAGATAGCCCTGTTTTGGGCATCATTTATTATATAATTATGGTCATAACGGTTGGTTTTAACAGGTCTTGTGTTATATGTTTTTAGCCTCTTTTTGCATTAATAAAGTGTTGTATTATTTATGGTAGTCGTGGTGCTTCTTCATGGGAGGAAGGTGTGCCTAGTGCACGTCCACACTCCCAAAAACTTTTTTGTCTGGTTTAATTGTTGCCCTAATACCAAATGCAAGTCATTAAAGGAATTGGATTTCAGCAAGGATTACAGGCATTCTGGGGGGTCTATTAGGGGATTCTGTCAAATATTGCCATATTTCATTAGACAATACTAGTATCGATTCAAAATATGTTTCAATCGATCTTTTATAAACTATTTATAAGTAACATTTACTCCCCACCACTAGTTGGCAACGCACCGCACAAGAGCCTGTTATTCAGCAGCTCTGTCCCACCCGCAGCTGAAAAACAACGAGATCCCGCGAGAGTCGTCCTGCATATGGTCTCCTGCCTGTTTGCTCTGTAGTCTCGCGGTAGCTGCTGCAGAGCGAACGCTGCTTCAAACATGGCTGGCAATGAGAAAGAGAGACGGGTGGCTCTGGGGATTTACAAAGCAGACATTTGGACTCATTATTCATTAAAAAATATATGGTCTTTGAGACAGAATCGGGATATATTGTATCGTCATACGTGTATCGCGATACATATCGTTTCACCAGATTCTTGCCAATTCACACTCCTAGGGGCTATGTGTGGGGGGGCTCCAGCATTCTTACAGCAACTGTGCCAACACCCACGCCCGCATGAAATTGAAAATTGAATGGAGGCCAGGAGAATGCACATAGTGGCATCTTTTCAGCCTACAAGCGCTGTTAGAATGTGCTAAAGCTGTGACTAGTTGAGTTAATTTTTTGAACTCCCTGACCTGCTTCTGCGCTGTGGGCAGAGCCAGGGTGGCATCAAAATTACCCTAGAGAGTTTTACAACTTACCGTATTTTTCGCCCTATAAGACGCACCTGCCCATAAGACGCACCTAGGATTTGGGGGAAGAAAATAAGAAAAAAAAATTTTCAATCAAAAACGCACCATTACAGACAGTGTCATTCCCCTATCCAATTCCCATAGGCCGTGTGGGATGCCCCCATCCCATTCCCCATATATCCAGTGTGGCATCCCCCCCTTCCATTCCCCATATACCCATTGGCTGTGTGGCATCCCCCTCTCCCCCCATTAGTATAGGCTGTGTGGCATCCCTCTCCCCACATTCCCATAGGCTGTGTGGCATCCACCTCTCCCCCCATTCCCATTGGCTGTGTGGGTTTCCCCCTCCCCCCATTAGAATAGGCTGTGTGGCATCCCTCTCTCCCCATTCCCATAGGCAGTGTGGCATCCCCCTCTCCCCATTAGCATGGGCTGTGTGGCATCCCCCTCCCCCCATTAGCATGGGCTGTGTGGCATCCCCCTCTCCCCATTCCCATAGGCTGTGTGGCATCCCCATCCCCCCATCCCCATAGCCTGTGTGGCATCCCCATCCCCCCATTCCCATAGCCTGTGTGGCATCCCCCTCCCCCCATTCCCATAGGCTGTGTGGCATACCCCTCCCCCCATTCCCAAAGGCTGTGTGGCATCCCCATCCCCCCATTCCCATAGCCTGTGTGGCATCCCCATCCCCCCATTCCCATAGCCTGTGTGGCATCCCCATCCCCCCATTCCCATAGCCTGTGTGGCATCCCCATCCCCCCATTCCCATAGCCTGTGTGGCATCCCCCTCCCCCCATTCCCATAGGCTGTGTGGCATACCCCTCCCCCATTCCCAAAGGCTGTGTGGCATCCCCATCCCCCCATTCCCATAGGCTGTGTGGCATACCCCTCCCCCCATTCCCAAAGGCTGTGTGGCATCCCCCTCCCCCCATTCCCATAGGCTGTGTAGCATCCCCATCCCCCCATTCCCAAATGCTGTGTGGCATCCCCATCCCCCCAATCCCCTTAGGCTGTGTGGCATCCCCATCCCCCCATTCCCAAATGCTGTGTGGCATCCCCATCCCCCCAATCCCCTTAGGCTGTGTGGCATCCCCATCCCCACCCCCCTCCCCCCGTTAGTATAGGCAGGCGCCATAGTAATAATAAAAAAAAAGTTAAACTCACCTGTCCGCTGACACCACTGCGCTGAGCGGCCGGCTCCGTGAATGGGGTGGGCGTGGCCTGCGCCGCAGCGTCGACGCAGGCCACGCCCACCCCATTCACGAGCTGGCTCTGTCCCGGCCCCGCCGCTGCGATCGCTGTCTTTTCAGGCAGCGATGACAGCGGCGGGGCCAGAGACAGAGCCCCCGCCGCTCCTCCATCTGCTTCTCCACATGCGATCACGAAGGTCCGGGCAGCGGGTGGGCGTGGCCTGCGCCGGTGCAGGCCACGCCCACCCGCTGCCCGGACCTTCGTGCTCGCGTGTGGAGGAGCAGATGGAGGAGCAGCAGGGGTCTGTCTCTGGCCCCGCCGCTGTCATCGCTGCCTGAAAAGACAGCGATCGCAGCGGCGGGGCCGGGACAGAGCCCCCGACGCTCCTCTGGCCTCTCGCAGTGTGCCAGACAACGCGGGAGCGCCGGGGACGGGTGAGTTTTTTTTTTTTTTTTTTATTTTTTTTTTTACATTCGCCCGATAAGGCGCACTGACATTTTTCCCCCACTTTTGGGGAAAAATAAGTGCGTCTTATAGGGCGAAAAATACGGTATGTGGGTCAGCTTTAAAGCAATTGTCTCTTTTGTTGTTTTTGTATAAATGCTTGTCTGAAAGATATGTATTTAAGCAGATGCCTAGTGTGCTTTGAATGCTTGCCTTTTTAATCTATTGCCAGTAAATGGTATTTCTTTAATCTTGGATTTCCTGCTTATATTGATGGCTAACATAGTACAACTTACTAACCCTTTAAAGCAGAATTCCTGTCAAAACAAACCTTTCTCTTTGTCCTGCCTCACGGCTGCTTTAGTACCTATAAAAGCCCTGATTGGTAGCCAAAATATAAGGGAAAGTCCACTTCCCATGGCATTTTTGAGTGTATATTTTTTATGTGCCATAATGATGTTCTCCACAAGCTTATCTTATTTTGTATTTTTTCCTATGTTGGCAAAAGTGCGTTTATGGAAGCATTTTCCAGGTACCTGCCATCTGTTGCTATTGGCAACTGCACACTAAGATTTACAACAAGAGCCACATACAAACTCAGGTGCATAACATTGCAAGAGTAATACAGGTATAGGAATAGCCATCAGCAGACATGTTGATAAATCATATATTACATTGTTTCATGTAACGTCAACTAAAGACGGGACTCCGCTCGAGAGGGAACACCTCCCAAGTAGGGTCCGGAAGTACCGGGGGGTACATAATAGCACATGTCTATCGCTTGATTTCTGAATATGAAATCTTTCATTTGTATTATTCTTAGTATACAGTACGTCCTGCTCCAGATAAGAATCATTACACTTGGTATTACTCCGCCAGATTGCGCTGGACTGCACAGACAACGAAATTGGCTCCTCCCGGCCCCTCAAATACCCGGGACCTCCCACAAATCCCCAGATTTTCTCTGCAGTCTGGACTTGCGAAGGACAAGAAGATGGCTCTCTCGTCTCGCAGGTGAGCGGGGCTATTAGCCTGCGGCCCTGTAGGACTATTCCCACCCGTTCCATTATTACTGTGCCTCCCAGCCTTGGCTGCGCTGGTCCGGGTGATGGTAGGCAGCACCGCTGTCACCGCGCGCGCTTCCACTGTGCTCCATGCTTTGCGGTGGTGTTACCTCAGGCGCTGGTGTGCCGTTATTGGCTGCTTGTCACGTGTGCTGCTTCGCGCTCTTCGGGGGGGGGGGGAGTCCCGCGGTTGGCGCGTTCCGCGTCACTGTCTCCGCGGCCCGCCCCTCGAGGTATACCCGGCGCCATTTTCTCTGGATCTGGCTGCTGCGTGATTGGCGTCTACCTACCGTGGTCCGTGCGTGCCCTCACGGGCGGTTTATTCTAAGCATACAGCACGTCCTGCTCCAGGATAGTAATAACATGTGGGTAATCCTCCGCCTCAGGCGCCGTGCACTGCAGACATGTAGAAAACAAGCTCCTCCCGGCCCTACATATACCGAAGGACCTCCCACAAATCCCCAGATTTCTCTGCAGTGCTGGAACTGCGAAGACATGAAGTATCATGCTCTGCAGGCGAGTGGGCCTTACGGCCCAAGGTCCTGTGGGACTATTTCCACCCGTCCTCTTCAGAAGAAATATGCCTCCCAGCCTGGGCTGCGCGGGTCGGGTGAAGGTAGGCAGCACCTGGTGTGCTAAACGGAAATCTTGCCCGTTCCCCTCACAGACTTAGTCCATGGACACCGTCTGCTTCCCCCTCGCTTCCTCCCGTAACTCGGGGGGAAAAGAAGGGGGGGTATGTGTGGCAGCCCCAGTGCTAACTTCACTTTTAGACCTTGTTTTTTTATTATTGGGGTCAGTGTCGCGCCTTGATATACAGTGCACGCCATTGTTTTCATTAACAAACTGCCTAGTCGGCAGCATCATTCCAGCGTGTCAGTATTTTAGACGTACGCCTTATTCCAACTGTTCTTGGTCAGAGCTTCGCGCTCTTTGGGGGAGGCGGAGACTCGGCATGACGCGCTTCGTGTCACAGCCCGGCCTGGCCCACCCCTCGAGGTTCTCTTGGCGCCATTTTCACTATCTTCGCGCGTGGTGCGGTTCGCCTCCTCCCTTGGTCATGTAAGTGCCCTCCGGGGCGGCATGGTTTCTATTTCTTCAAGGCTGTGCATGGCACTGACTCCACCCCTCTTGTCCCATTATGTCTTTCAGACGCCAGGATTTCGGTGGCTTCCCCCGGCCTAACATATACTACAGCGGGTCCACTTTACAAATTCTTCCACATTACTAGCGTTTTTTTGGGGCATCCAGGGTTGCCTATTGCATAAATCCCTGTGGTCATACTGCTTACTAATCACCATATGGAGGCATTTCAGAATTATGTAACCGGGGTCCCTCCGGGACATGACCGGCTGTGTGCAGTGTGTGGTCAGCCCCAGGCTGAGGCTGACAGGGCACAGGTCTGCGGACAGTGTGCAGAACAGGCAGGTTTGCCAACGGAGGCACCTCCCTTCCTTACTCCCGTCTCCCCGGTCCCAAATATCACTCATGACGAGTCCCACTCGAGCGGGGATGACCTGCAATCCGTGCCGCGCGTTTTGCCCACGGCGGAGCAGGTGCTTTCTGGATTGGCGGAGCGTATGGGCCCTGGTAAAAAGCGGTCCCTGACGCCTCCTGGCTCCCCGGTTCCCGACGATACCGATGACTCTGCTGATATGCAGGACCCTGACCCTTCTGAGGAAGGTGAGCTATCCTCAGATTCGGGCTCCTCGAACGGGATGCCCGGGGGCTGTGATGATTCTGAGCCCGGTTCTTGGGGTCTGTGTGACACAGATGAAATTCTTATTAAGATTTTTGAGGTTTTGTCAATCTCCCCACTTGGGGAGATCCCCAAGCCTAAGAAGGAGAGTTTCCATACAGCGCCGCCGCGCTTGGAGTTCCTAGAACAGGAACATTTCCAGAATCTTATATCCCAAGAATGGGAATCGCCTTGTAAGCTTAAAGGGGTCCCAGGGGTCTGGGAATGGAAGTACCCTTTCCCTCCTGATGTGGTTAATTTATGGTGGTGGACGTACCGGTTATAGGGTCACAAACCCCCCTTTCATGACGGCTCCTTTTTACCGTACCCTTCGGGATGCCGAGGACCGGCGCATTGACAGACTGGCTTCCCACGCCTTCTCGTGTGCTGGGACGGCTCTGCGCCCGGTTTGGGCCGCGGCCATCACTGCGGTGTCTGCCAGGACTCTTGTCAGAAAAATACTAGATCACCGCCCTGAGGACCTCCCTTGGGGGGTGTTTAATGCGCTATCAGACTGTGAAGCGTTTGTGAAGTTTATTCTATCAGCACTGGATGACACCATTAAGATGTGTGCTAGAACCTCAGCCCTTGTGGTAGCTATTCGCCGCCTGGTCTGGCTGCGACAGTGGGGTGCTGACGAGGCTACAAAAAAAGGCTCTCACTTGCCTTCCATTCAGAGGACGGCGGTTGTTTGGGGCCCGTTTGGACCTTTTTGGTAAAAAGGGTAAAGCACCCTTGCGCAGAAGGCCGCTCCGGCCTCCACGAGGCAGGGTCACCCCTCCACCTCCCTACGTTAGTGTCAAACGCGAACCTGAGGTGTGCTTCCAACTGTTCGGTGTGGATTTCCACCATGGGGCGGGCAGGCAGCGCCCTGGGCCTTCTGGCAGGACTAAGTCCAAATCTGCCAAGACCTCCCAGGCATGAAGGGGCGCCCTCGCCCTTCTGGGCGAGGGTACTGCTGCAGCAGCTGTCTCCCATCCAGGAATATACCTTCTCCTTCTGGTGGTTCCAGGATGTAATTCCCCTGGACACAGGATGGCTTTTGCTGGGCGGTCCCTCTCAGTGATTGTCAGGGTGCTTCTAGCCCCTGCTTTTCCTTCAGGAATTGGTGCAGGCCGGACTGGGCCTACAGTGTTTGGACTTACTTACAGGTTGCCCTTAACGGTATGGGGCTATGGCCTCTATATTATCCTCCCTCCCTCCCTCAACAGTATGAGGCAGTCTGGGCCACGTTGGCCTATGGCAGGCTTGGCAATTCTACCTTCACAGGTAGTCCCTATATGACACCTCTGTCTTGGGTCACGGGCCCCCTGTGCAAGGGGGGCTTCCGGCCTCTTGTGAAGTACTAGATCTTCTTAGTTTCCCTTGTGTCTGCTGGACACCAAGACCATTTCTAGATAGTGTTGCAGGACCAACCCTGCGGTTTGAGGCATTATTTGGGGCCTCTCTTTCGTTCCCAGGCTACTCGCCATGGCACGAATGGGGGTGATGTCTCTGACACGCCTGGGGGGGGCGTCTGCGTTAGGACCTACCGGGTCGTCTTCCTTACTCCCCAGTCTCTGCGTCAGGCCGAGTGGATTGGTCGGCCAGCGGTGTCCCCTGGGAGCTACTGGATGGTTGCTCAGTCACCTCAATCCCTCATGGTCCCTTATCCGCTATCCCCTATTCCTGGGATTCGGTTCAGGCTTGAAGCCTTCTTCTCTGGCAATAAGGGGACTCCTGGTTACGGGGGCTCTGCCCCCCTTTACTGGCGCCTTACCTTCACCAGGCGGGATGGCAGCTGGCGGGCCCGTTGGCGGCACATCAAGATGATGTCACTTATATACCGAGCCCTTGGGCTCTTTGGCACAGTAGGTTATTGAGCTTACATATGTTACAGCACCCTGGTGCTTGGTCTGTGCTCATGCCCCCTTGGTAAGGTGGTTCCTCTTGAGCTTCTCATATTTAAGGGTCCCGTCAGGAGGCACCTTACCCCTTGGTAAGGTGGTTCCTCTTGAGCTTCTCATATTTAAGGGCCCCGTCAGGAGGCACCCCCCTTCCTTACTAGCATCTTCCAGTGAATGGTCACCCTGGGTACCAAGTCTCGCAGGTTTGGCGGGGGAGGGGAATTTCTTCCACAATCCCCGTGGTTTCTAGGTAGGGTCCCCTAGAGGGTCCATCTTACCTGCTGGTTTTGTTGAAACAGTGTGCCCTCCGTCGACTCTATATGGCTGGACTTCTCCTCCTTTAGGATCGGTCGGTTTATTGGGGGACTCCTGGTCTGTTGAATGACAATGGCCTGTTTTACTACTGGTCTAAAGATTGAGGCAGGATGCTCCCTCTGGAGGGTCTCTGATCCTGCCTTGGGCGGGGGTCTACTTTCCCTGCTTCTCATCGGTATTCACTTCAATGGATGCTCTTAGCGGCAGGTTATGCTATCCTGGTGTCGCCCGGGGAGCCTAGCGTGGCTCTGTTGGGTCTCCCTCCTAACACGGGGGCTCTGCCCTTGTTTTTGCTGTCCCAGAATATTCTGACTCTGGTCATGGGGGCTGAGTATTTTAGGCATAGTCTTGTTATTTCATATGCCTTCTCTTCATCACCCTACTTGTGGGGTTCTGCGCACGGTTAGCCTGATAGAGAGTCCCGTGAGATGGATGGCCTGGGTGGCCTTATGAGCTGTGGTTCGCAGATGCCTCTGCTGAAGTCTGCTGACCTGTTCGCTCTCTCAGGAGTGCCGTTCTACCCTTCTCAGGCCCCTTCCCTTGTCCCAATATAAGGTTCCTGTCTGGGGATTGACAGCTGATTCATTCACCCCTTGGAGACGGGCCTTATCGTCTGGATGACTTAGTATGAGGGGGGGCGGGGAGCAAGCTCCCCAGCCTCCACTTCCTCCGTCTATGGGGGTTTTTTGTGGTAAACCATATTGATTGGCATGGGCTTTGGTCTCTTCCCTGTTAAACGTCTCGGTTCCCAGGGCCTTTAAAGTCATTACAGCGTAAGTTGGGGTTGGCTCCCCATCTGAGGACTCTGAAGGTGCAGGTTCTGTCCTGGCCTTTCCTGCAGGAGTCTGGTTCTGTCGCCCTCGTGGGGAATTCCTTTGGGGATTGCTTAGCTGCATCTCCCAAGTAGTTCCATGGTCCCTGTGGGGATCAATTTTAATTTTTACCCTGCGGATTTTCCTGGGGACTTTTGCTGGACGCTGTCTGAGCTGCCTGGTAGTCCAGGTCGCTTCTCTGGGGCCTCCTGACTCCGTCAGACGTGTGCCTAAGAAAGTGGATCTGGTTACTTAACCTTGGCTCGATGTGTGTGTATATATATATATATATATATATATATATATATATATATATGGCTACAGGCACCCCATACCTTGGGGGTGTTCCTTCTTACGAAGGGACTCCGGTCCAAGTGGTCTGTAGGATCATTGTTTTAGTCCTTTAGTCTAACTATGGACTTTATTCTTAATAATACAAATATGAGGGGCTACATTCCCTCTACAGGTGTTGCACTTTTCCCCATGAGGGTTTTCATGGCCCTTAGGGGGACTGATGCTCTTGGTGTCTACGGGCGCCTCTTTATGTATGCGCCTGATATCTCCTTCCAGCGCCGTTGCGCCTTTGGATTAATCCTTTCGGATGTCTCCTGATCCTGAGTGAAGCCTTGGCTTCGTGTTAGTTAGGGGTCAGTATTCCCGCCTTGGTCGGGTGACCTGTTCTGTTTCCCTTAGGGGGTGTTACAAGTTTTTCCACGAGGTTTCCTTGCCTGTGGGCTGGTTGGGTCATTGCATTGACCTATATTTCTCTTTAGGGGAAAGAATCTCCCCTTTTTCTGTTTATTCCGTTATATTGGTGCCTGGGTTCCATTGGCCGTTCAGCACCAGGGTTTTTTCTGTTGATTAAGTTCCTAGACTTATGGCTTGTCTCTGTTCATACCTTCTGGTCTTGTTATGAGACTGACGTTAGAGCCTTTGCTCATGTCATGCCTGTTGCAAGTTTTGCGTGTGACAGCGCCTTTACTGTCCGCTGTGCCTTGTTTTTTCCTGGGAATCCCACCCTGCTTATGGACACTGCTATTGGATGTCCCACATGTTATTACTATCCTGGAGCAGGACGTGCTGTATGCTTAGAATAATACAACTCTGTACTCACCTGTAGAGTTGATATTATATGCATACAGCACGTCCTGCTCCACCCCACCCTGGTTCACTTGTTCTGAATCCCCTGTATGGTGATTGTTAGCAATAGATATTATTACCAGTTTTTCTGGGTGGTTGTTCCTCCCGGCTTCTATTCTCACTGCTTTTCAATGCTGGGGATTTGTGGGAGGTCCTTCGGTATATGTAGGGCCGGGAGGAGCTTGTTTTCTACATGTCTGCAGTGTACAGCGCCTGAGGCGGAGGATTACCCACATGTTATTACTATCCTGGAGCAGGACGTGCTGTATGCATATAATATCCACTCTACAGGTGAGTACTTCACAGAGTTGTATTTTATTACTTATGGGGTTTTCTTCGCTTATGTCTTTCAGACGGGCCGACCTCTATTGGTTTCTCCCGGCCCTACTCCCTCTATTTAGTTATTCAACTTGTGAGGCCTAGTGTGTAAATTACTCCCACTTCCCTAGTGGGCTATTGGGGCATCCCGGGTTGCTTGTTTAGCGGGAATACCTATCGGCCTATTGTGCCGCTCTAATCACCTTATGGAGGCGTCTCAGGATAATGTGCTCGGGGTTCCTTCGGGACAAGCCCGGCTGTGTGTAGCTTGTGGGGTGTCCCCTACTAGTGCTGACAATGTGCGGGTCTGTGTACCTTGTGCCCAGCAAGTGCTTGCACTGCAGCCTGGTTTACCAGTATCTGGGCCTGCGCCTCGTATGGCTTCACCTACTCCCCCAAGCTTAAATTTGAATCCCATTGAGTTGCATACAAGTGGAGATTCTCAGCCTGATGTGTCTTCCAGACTGGCTAGTGTTGAGAAGTTGCTTGCTAATACCTTGGCGCGTAAGGCCTCTGCTCAAAAGCGGCACTTAACGCCTGATGTCACTCTCTTCCCTATGGAGGCTGATGAGTTTTTGGAACTGTCTGGCTATACCCCTTTGGAAGAAGGGGAGTTATTCTCTGACTCGGAGTCATCTGATGAGAGGCCCAGAGGTCATGATAATTCTGGCTCTGACCCCTGGGCCCCAGATGATACTGATAGGCTTTTGGCTCAGATTTTTGAGGTGCTGTCTATCTCTCCCCCGGTTGCGGCCCCCAGGCAACAGGGGGAATTGTTTCATACTGCTAAGCCACGTTTAGAGTTTCCAGAGCAAGCCCATTTTAATAATCTCGTGCTCAGGGAATGGGAGCGCCCCAGCAGGCTTCCCGGTGTACCTAGAGTTGGGATAAGAGGTATCCCTTTCCTGCTGATGTGGTGAAGCGTTGGTCATCCCCTCCTGAGGTGGATGCCCCGGTCCTAGGTTTATCTAACACCCCTGACTCTACTACGCTTCGGGATAGTGAGGACCGGCGTATTGATCAGCTGGCGTCCCATGCCTTTGCATGTGTGGGGACGGCGCTGCGCCTGGTCTGTGCCTCTGGCATTACGGCTGTGGTTATTAGGACCCTGCTTAGAAGTATCCTAGATGGTGCCCCTGATGATGTGTTTAGTGAGGAGTTTAATGCACTCTCTCGTTGTGAGGTTTTTGTGACTTATGTCCTCTCTGCCTTGGATGATACCATTAGGATGTGCGGCAGAACCTCTGCCCTGGTGGTGGCTATACGCCGCTCGGTTTGGCTGCACCAGTGGGCTGCTGACAACGCTGCCAAAAAAGCTCTAACTGGTTTTCCCTTCAAAGGACTACACCTGTTTGGGGGCCGCCTGGACCTGGTTTCTAAGGGAGGTAGGTTACCCCAGTGCAGGCGGCAGTCTCGGCCCTTTCGGGGACAGGGCTCCTTTTCTTCCCCCTACCGTGGTGCCAGACAGGGGAGGGGGGTCTCCCTTACCGGGGCCCGAGGAGATTTCTGGGGTAGGGGCAGAGGACATGGACGTCCTGGCTCCTCCTGGGGCTCCAAGCTTATGTCCTCTCCCAAGCCCCCTCAGGCATGAAGGGGTGCCCTCACCCATCCGGGTGGGGGGACGGCTTCAGCACTTTGCTCACGTTTGGAGGCTTCATGTCTCAGACCGGTGGATTCAGGAGGTAGTGTCCTCCGGTTACAAGATAGAGTTTGCTGCCTGGCCGCCCCCAAGATTCATCAGATCCCGGATGTCTCAGGACCCCATGTAAGCTCAGGCTCTAATTCTGGCTGTGCGAAGCCTTCTGGAGCTGGGGGTCATCTGTCAGGTTCCCTTACGAGAAAGGGGCAAGGGGTTCTATTCCAACCTTTTCACCGTGCCCAAAAGAGATGGGTCAGTCAGGCCCATCCTGGACTTGAAGATCCTCAACAAATTTGTCAGGTGCAGGCGCTTTCGCATGGAAACTCTGCGCTCTGCCATCAGTTCCCTGCGTCCAGGGGACTTCATGACGTCTGTGGACATCAAAGATGCTTACCTTCATATTCCTGTGTTTCCAGGTCATCAAAGGTTCCTCAGGTTTGCTCTGTAGGATCAGCACTAACAATTTGTGGCATTGCCCTTCGGTCTCACTTCAGCTCCCAGGGTGTTCACCAAGGTGCTGGCAGGAGTGATGTCTCTGCTCAGGTCTCAGGGCATTCGCGTGCTGCCCTATCTGGACGACATTCTCATCACTTCCCAGTCTCTACATTAGTGTCCACTCTGGAGGGGGGTTTCTGGAAGTCCCTGCAGTTCCAAGGGCAGTGGGGCCCTCTGGAGGCCCACACACCTATCAACATTCTGGAACTGCGGGCGATCAGGTTGGTTCTGGCTCATTTGACTCATCACCTTCGGGGCCTGCCTGTTCAGGTGCGCTCGGACAACCAGATGGCGGTTGCCTACATCAATCATCAGGGAGGGACCTGGAGCAAGAGGGCCCTCCAGGAAGTGTCTCTGATCCAGGCCTGGGCGGAGGACAATGTTCCCTGCATGTCAGCTGTGTACATCCCGGGGGTGGAGAATCTGCAGGCAGACTCTATGAGCAGGGGGGGTCCCTCTGCAACAGGGTGTTTCAATCTCTGTGTCACCGTTGGGGCCAACCAGATGTGGATCTGTTTGCGTCCCGTCACAATCACAAGCTCCCGGCCTTTGTCTCCTTGTCCCAGGATCCTCCTGGCCTTGGCCACGGATGCTCTAGCAATGTCATGGCAGGACTTTAACTCCTGTATGTCTTTCCTCCATTCCCCCTGTTGGGCAGGGTTCTGTGCAAGATAGCTCAGGAGGGGGTGCCAGCAATACTGGTGGCCCCCAGGTGGCCAAGAAGAGTGTGGTTTGCAGACGTGGTGCAGCTGGCAGTAGATCAGTACGCTTTGCCCAGGGTGCCAGACCTGCTCACTCAGGGTCACTTACGCCATCCCAATTTACAAACTCTGGCTTTGACGGCCTGGCTGTTGAAACCTCCATCTTGATGGAGAAGGGGATGTCTGTCTCTGTTGTTGTTACCATGGTAAAGGCTAGGAAGAGGTCTTCTTCTTCCATTTACTATAGGGTTTGGCGTGCCTACATTGACTGGTGTGAGTCTAAGTCTCTTCCCTGTCGTGTGTTCTCTATTTCCAGGATCCTGGAGTTCCTGCAGCATGGGTTGGAGCTGGGGCTCCAACTCAGTACTCTGAAGGGTCATGTCTCTGCCCTGGCTGTTTTCTTCCAGAGGTCCTTTGCCCAGCATCCTCTGATCAGGACTTTTTCCAGGGGGTTACTCATGTGCATCCCCCACGTAAGCCTATGTTGCCTGTTTGGGATTTGAACTTGGTCTTGTCTGCCTTTCAGGGTGCCCCCTTTGAACCTGTGCAGGAGGCTGCCCTGGCCATTCTTACTCTCAAGGTTGTCTTTTTGGTGGCTATCACCTCTGTTAGGCGTGTGTCTGAATTGGCGGCGCTTTCCATCCAGCCCCCCTACTTTGAGAGACACCAGGACAAGGTGGTGTTTCACTTCAAGCCAGATTTTCTGCCTAAGGTTGTGTCTGCCTTTCATTTGAATCAGGACATTGTTCTTCCTTCCTTGTGCCCTAATCCTAGTAATGCTAAGGAGAGGGTCTTGCATTCTTTGGGTGTGGTTAGGTGTCTGAAGTACTATCTGGTGGCTACTGCTCCATTCAGGAAAACTGATGCTCTTTTTGTGGTCCCTTCTGGTCCTAGGAAGGGTCTGGCTCCTGCTAAATCTACTATCGGCAAATGGATCCGTCAGGCTGTGATTCAGGCCTACTCTGCTAAGGGGAAGAATCCTCCCTTCCGCCTTACTGCTCATTCCACTCGTGCTATTGGTGCCTCTTGGGCTTTTCAGCACCAGGCTTCTGTTGAACAAGTTTGCAAGGCCACTACTTGGTCTTCTGTTCATACCTTTTCCAAGTTTTACAAGGTTGATGTTAGGGCCTCAGCTGATGCTGCTTTTGGCCACAAGGTTCTGCAGGCGGCAGTGGTCTGACCTGTCTGTTGTTACCTTTGGGGATCCCACCCTACTTTATGGACACTGCTATTGGATGTCCCAAGTGTAATGATTCTTATCTGGAGCAGGACATACTGTATACTAAGAATAATACAATTCTGTGATTAGTCACCTGTAGAATTGATATGAGTATACAGTACGTCCTGCTCCACCCCACCCTTGGTTTTGCATTATCCTGGATCTCCTGTATGGTTATTGTTATCCTTGTTATAGTTGCTAGTTGGTTCTCTTTTTAATTCTCCCGGCTTCTCGTTAACTGCTTTTCAATGCTGGGGATTTGTGGGAGGTCCCGGGTATTTGAGGGGCCGGAAGGAGCCAATTTCGCTGTCTCTGCAGTCCAGCGCCATCTGGCGGAGTAATACCAAATGTAATGATTCTTATCTGGAGCAGGATGTACTGTATACTCATAATATCAATTCTACAGGTGAGTAATCACAGAATTGTATTTTTTAAAACATTAAGTATAACAAGAAAAAGAAAAGAAAAAGAAAGGGGGGTAGGGATAAGGGGAGAGGGGAAGTTGGGGGTAAGGCAGTCGTTACTAATGAAGAAACGGAAGCCTAGGCCCCAGTGAAGATGCTTTTGTATTCCTCAGACTCAGTATATTGCATCCAGTGGAACCAGGTAGCCATATATTTCTCATATCCATCCTCTCCGGATGTCATAAGGTCTTCAAATCTCATTATCTCATTAACTTTTAGAACCCACAGTGTTAGAGTGGGGGGGTCTTCTTTTTTCCACATTTGCGGAATACATATCTAGGCTGCTTTAAGGAGATGACACAGAAAAGAGCCTCGATACCTTTTGAGTGGTTTCTTTGTCATATGGAGTAGGCACAGGGCTGGGTCCTCTGGTACCTCCTCGCTCAACAGGCTCCCCACCACCCCTCTGACTTTATCCCAGAATAGTTTCATTTTGGGACATGACCAAAAGATGTTTAACAGATTACCATCGTCGTCACCACACCTCCAGCAATTTGCTTCTACCTCTGAGGTGTGATAATAATAGGTGAAATGGCAATCTGGCCGCCATCTTGTCTGCCATTTTGTCTAGGTTTTGTCCGCCATTTTGTATAAATGTTATTACCATCTACCATTTTGTGTTCTAAGATGGATGCCACTGGTAGACATTTTGTGATCATAGTGTTATAGCATAGCAAATGTAAGCCAGGAATATGCCCTGACATGTCCAGAATGTGAAAAACAACTATGATATAGCAAATTTAAGTCAAAAACATGTTTTTCAAAATGTACAGCTGTGACGTGGAGTGGGGGGCTTAACAGTATAGCATATGGATTTGTGACATATGTTCCTTACTTATCTTACCTGGGAATTTGGCCAATTTTTGGGTGAGATAGGTATGGAAGATTAGATAAACTCTTATCAAGAAACAGGTTGCTTTCACCCCTTGGAGCTCAGTCAGCTTTTTGGGGTGACAGCGCCATAAATATGAGGGGTATTCCACTGTGGAATCAGGAGACTCAAGAGCCATTGACGAGAGACGCCTGTCATGGACAGTGATCTGTGGGGCCGTTAACCCACTGACCTCCCAAGCTCATCCTGATCTCGCTGTGCCGCATTGCATCGGCCCGTAGAGCTTCTCAGGCGACCAGGACTCATGATTAACCATATGCATGCTGGGTAGGTAAGCTAAACATTCCATGGAATAGTTGTTGATTATGTTTAGATGTATCTGAAGGATATAGGATAAAGTTTGAAATAGATGAGCAGTACCATTAAGCAGTGTTGATTAAAGCTATGATTAAGTGTTTTAAGCTGTCATTATATATCTTTGCTATTATTAAAGTTATATTTTACAACACTTTGGAGTTGTAGTGCTTCCTTCAGGGCGGGAATCCGAACAGGGGTCCTGGCTAGCAGGTCCCTTACCAATTGGGAACGTCATATCTCGTCCAGCAATTTCCGGTTATGGCTGATCCAATTGGCAAAACACTGGGGACCATTTATTAATTGCTACCGGAACTCTATACCACCTCGTCAAGATCTTGTAATTGCATTCTTGGTACTTGGTACAAATCGAGGTTTTATGGGGCGCTTTCAGTAGTCTGCCTATATGCTTTGGAGTAAAGGTCCTCCCCAGATCCCTTTCCCATTTTCCTACAAAAGGTGGCGGGGACATGTCTGGCAGGTTAATCAGCATCTGGTAAATATACGAGAGAGTGTGGCTCTCTATGTTTTTACTAGAACACTAGGTAATGTGTTCTCGACGTGTGGAGAGAAAATGTGACAGCTGTTGCTGCTGCCATGCCGACCACCTAGGTAGTCCTCTTTCAGTTGCTAATCTCCCCATATTGCACCAGTCTCCCTCCTGTAAAATATGACCAACTCTGAAAATCCTGGCAGCTCTCCAGGCCCCCGGGGTTTATCCCCTGCAGCCTGGGGGAAAACCGGGGTTGCCCAACACCAGGACCATTGAAAAGGGGGTTGGGGAGAGGCCCGCTTGTTGGAAGTGTTGACGACACACTTTCCCTACCAGGGCGTGCTTCATTGCTAGTGGAATGTCCTTTCGGTCTACCCACGGGAAACAGTATACCCAATGAGATTCTGTTCAGTGGATACCCATTGTTTATGGTTTCTGTGTAGGCACCAGTCAACTAACCTGTTGAGGTGGACCGCAGCGTGGTAGCGTTCAGGGTCAGGGAGGCCCAGTCCCCCCTGTTCCTTACTCCTGATGAGGATGGCCCTGCTTATCCTTGGCCCCCCCCCCTCCTCCCCATACAAATCTCCAGAAGAGGATGTCTACCTTCCGAAAGAAGGCTTGCGGTATGGCTACTGGGCGGGTCTGCAGTAAATAAAGGAGCCGAGGGAGCAGGACCATTTTCAGTGCGTTGCAGCTACCGAACCACGAGAGTTTCCCAGCAGACCATCTAGTCATTTCCTCTTCAAATTTTTTGAGCAAAGGGGGGAAGTTGAGGGCAAAGATGTTGGCCAAGTTTCTGCAAATTTTTGTTCCTAGATATGTTGCACTCTCTCCTGAGCATCGAAAGGGGAAGGATCTATGTATATTATTAAATCTTTTCGCAGGGATATTGATATTTAGGGCCTCAGACTTCTGATAATTGATTTTGTACCCTGACAGGTCTCCATACTTTTTCAGTTCCCTCAGTAGGTTTGGTATAGAGATCTCTGGGAGCGTCAGCCCAAAGATAAGGTGGTCGGTGAAAGCCGCTACCTATGTGGTCTCCCATACCATTTATGTCACCATTCCTTCGAATTTTACATAAAAGGGGTTCCAGGGTAAGGATAAAAATTAGTGGGGGTAAGGGGCAGCCCTGTCTCGTCCCGTTTGAAATATTGAACAAGACTGAGAGTGTCCTATTCACTCGCACCGATGCAGAGGGGGCACTATACAGGCTACTTATCCACCCCAAGGCATTGGGGCTGAGGCCTATGTGTCTGAGAGTAGTCTGCATGAATTGCCAGTTAACTCTATCGAAGGCCTTCTCCGCATCGGTGGCAAGCAAGAGGGACGGGGTATCATTCTTTTGGGCCCATTAAATTAGATTAAAAACTTTAATAGTATTGTCCCTTGCTTCTCTATGTGGCATAAAGCCTGCCTGGTCAAGGGCTATAATGTGGTGTAGCTGGGGAGCAATCCTGGAAGCAAGCACCTTCGCAAAGATCTTGATATCCGTGTTTAGGAGAGAGATTGGCCTGTAACTGGTGCACAGGCTGGGATCTTTCCCCACTTTTGGGATGACTGATATATGCGCCCTCAGGGAGTCTGGGGGCATGTGCTCTTTCTTTTTAAATGAATTAAATGTCTCTAGGAGCCTCGGGTCCAGCAAAAGGAGCATCTTTTTGTAGTATTCGATGGTAAATCCGTCAGGACCTGGTGCCTCCCCTCCTGCCGCACCCGAGACCTCCTCCAGCGAAATCGCCCTTTCCAGATCTTCTACTATTTCGCTTGGAAGTCTGGGCATTCCCGACTCTCTTACATATAGTCTCATTGCCTCATCCCTTTCCGGTCCGTCCATTTTTGGTAGATTGTATAGCCCCTCGTAGAACTTCTTAAAGACCTATGAAATTCGCTGGTCATGTGGGCCACCTTTCCTCTCGAGTCGGTTATTCTCGTGACATATGTCTTCACCCTCTCAGGCCTTAGGGCTCATGCCAGGAGTTTGCCACATTTGTCACCTGACTCATAGAACCTCCCGCGACATTTGATTTTCTGCACTTTGAGCCTGTCACAACAAAGCGTTTGGAGTTTTTCTCTGGACGCTGTCGGGGCCGAGATTTGGATGACAGAGAGGGACTTCTCACTAATAAGCTTCAGGACACATTCCGACTTCTCTTTTTTTAATCTTGTACCTAACTTTATGAGGTTCCCCCTAATGTAGCATTTATGAGTCTCCCACAGGGTTCCTGGGCTGATCTCAGGTGATCTATTCAGTTGAAAAAAAGTCTTTAATGTCTTTCTGGATCTCCGCTAGTACTCCTTGGTCCTCTAATAGGGAGTTATTTAGACGCCAGGTCCAGCTCTTAGGCCCCGGGTAGGGGAGTGCCAGTTTAATCATGATTGGCGCATGGTCGGAGATGGTAATACACCCTATCTCCGTGTCTAGAATACGGTTTAGAGAATCATGGGCCATCATGAACATATCAATTCTAGAGTATGACTCGTGGGGAAGGGAGAAAAATGTATACTCGTGGGTTTCCGGATGCTGTATCCTCCACGGGTCAACTAGCTGGTGTTTCAGTCTCTTCAGTTTAGTGTATGACATATGGGGGGCCCCCTTGGAGGTGTCGAGGAGAGGGTCCAGGGCCAAATTGAAATCACCGCCTACTACTAACTCGCCCTGCTTGAACATTGAGAGTTCTTCCAGGACTTTGCCTAGGTATCAGCTCAGAGTTTCCCATGTAAATATTTGCAAAGATGAGACTCGACCCTTTAGAAAGAGCCACCTCCCTTCTTTATCGGTTTTAAAATCAACTAGCTCCCAGGGGAGCGATGCTGAGATGGCTATACTTACTCCTCTTGACCTAGAATCTGGGGAGTGACTGTGGTATGTTTTCGGGAAATGTCTGCTACCAAAGGAGGGTGGATTAGTCTATATAAAATGGGTCTTTTGGAGGAAGGCTACCTGTGCTCCCAGCCCCTTTAAGTTCCTCAATACTAAGGACCTTTTTTCCGGGCTATCCATCCCTTTCGCATTCAGTGGAATTATTTTGAAATCCGCCATTTTGAAATCCGCAATCCAGCCTCTCAGCGGGGGGGTCTGTCTGTTTAATCTATTCCCTCCTAGTGGGTCAACTGGCTCCAGGGGCGTTTCACAACCTTAACCTGCTGTGTCTTACTGAGTCAAGGGAGCACTAGTATGTGTTGTCCTTCAAATTTAGAGTGGGGTACGGGGATGAGGCAAGAGGAGCGAGGGGGGAGGGGGGGATTAACAGGGATATAAGAAACACTTGAGGGGGGAACGCTAAACTTTTCCTAGACCAGGGAAATCGAATGGGTCCTACCGACGACTAGCGTCAATAAGGCCAGCCTATTGGGGGTAACGGGTCCGACCTAGGAAGAGAACGCCTTGAGAGTGCTCACCCGGATATCTGCAAGCCATAGTAACAGCCAACGAACATTTGAAACAGGATCAATATAACATTATGAAACTATCCTCGCGGGCCTAAGTGGATCTAAACATTAAAGGCGATATAGGCTCATTATTGTTACTCTCTGTTTCGTTAGTCCCAGTATCGTGTTAACGCATAGCAAATCTCAAGCCTTTCTCACCTCCCAGCCCGAGTCTCAGGGGAGGGCAACGGGGGCCAGGGAGCCACCTTTGTGAACAGAGAGTCTCGTATCTTCTCAAGAATCACGTCTAGGGTTTGTTCACGCCTCTTCTTCTGGGCGCCCTGGTGCCCTCTTGAGTCGCCTGAGGTCTCGGAAATTCCTCGGGCCTCGCCGTTTCTCTCTCTCTCTGAGAACCGAGGTGGCGGTGGGATGTCGCTTTCAAGCCAGTTTGGGATCTGGATTGGGTCACACTGTAAATAAGTGAAAAGTCCCCCCAGGTCTTGATAAGACTTTAGCGTGTAAGAGCTCTGATCTTTCCTGACAATCAGGTGGAATGGAAAACCCCACCTGTAGGTAGCTCCATTTTTCACAATAACTTCCAGAAGGGGTTTCAAGGATCTCCGCATTTGCAAAGTCCGCCTTGACGGATCTGGAAGTAACTTGATGGACGCTCCTTTGTAGTTCACCTCGCCTTTGTGCCAAGCCTTCCTGGCGATATCTTCTTTCAAAGTATAGTGATGAACTCTACGCATACATCTCTGCCACTCTCTGGCACGGGGGGGGGGGTTATCGGCCCCCAATCATTTGCGGTATCAGTCGGCATGGCTGGCGGGGGGGGGTGGCGAAAACCCACGGGAGACATTGGTGTGGGGCTGGTGGTTTGGGACCTTGCTTCTCTCTCTGGCGATGGCGTCAGGGAGGGTGGTGGGGAGTCCCATTAACGTATTACTGTCACCATCTGCCCGTTCTACAGCTTTATACTCTTTCTCCAATCTTCTTTGCCTTTGCGGCAGGGCATCCCGAGATCCCTCACTATTATCGTCACGACCGTCTAATGAGGCGCTTGCCCGAGTGGGTAACTCTGTATAAGCACGTGGCACATATGCAAAATGACCCAGGCCTTTTGGAGCTCCTGCTGCATGTTTAATAAACGGAGTGCATCCTGTGTTTGTTGCCCTTTATGTCAGGGCTAATATCTGCCTTTCCAGCATTTGGGCTGTAATCACCCTTTCCTCCTCCCCTGTCTCTCCCCCTGGTGTCCTGCCTCTCCATTCGCCTTATTTCCAGTGTCAGTGTGATTAACATTGTGTAGGGAGCCTGCCATAGTTCCTCCTGCAGCGTTTTCTTGTGCTGCTGCGCTGTGCTCCGGGCTTCTGTTAGACGCCGGTCTGACCGGCTTGTCATCTCCCCTCCGCACCGCCAGCGGCCCGGGCTTTGATGACGCAGCGCGCGCACGCCGCCATCTTTGTACACCCACCTTCATCTGGGTGTAGGCTGCTCCCTGCGGGGCTCCGCTGCGGCTTTTCCGCCGAGTCTTCCGCCAGGCTTCTCTGCGCGTCGCCTCCGGTGAGTGGTTGCTCCTCCGCCGCGCTCTCCTCCTCGCTCTCTGGTGCAGGCGCCATCTTGCTCGCTTCTTCCTCCTCTCTCCTCAGCCACTTTCCAGCTGTCTGCCACTTCGGAGGGCTCTTCTGACCTCTGCTGCCGCTTCCCTTCTTATTCTTCCTCTTGGACATCTCGTCGTCTTGTCGGCAATGGTGGTTTAAAGTGGAACTCCGGGCTCGGGTAACGGGAGCTCCTCTAGCAACGTCCTCTCCGCATCACACTCGGGACATGCCCCCCTGGAATGGGTCTTTTACAAGCAATATGATTTTCTTGTAAAACATTTTTCACATAGGAGGGGATTTTCACTATCCCGGGTTATGGTACTTCCCCCTGGGCCACTTGTTTTGGGGTGCCCCGCTGTATGAAATGCCCCCCGGGTTGCAGAGCTTACTCACCTCTCCTCGAGCCCACGCTGCGGCTTGAGCTACAAAAAGGAAACCTAGCCTCACTTTCATGTGGCATCACATGGCTCCCTTCGGCTGTGCGCGGCCCCGCACAGCCATTCAGTTGCACCGGACTGGGCAGTGCACAGACAAGAAGGGAGGCAAGTGATGCCAGCGCCGATTCGCATGCGCCATGAGGGGAAGGTAAGAATATCAGGCACCTTGGGGGATTTTACACAGCGGAGCAACCCAGTTGGGATTCCCCCAGGGGAGGGATTAAGTCTGTCCTAGAGTCTCATAGACTCCAGTGTGGGTTTTGCTCCACTTTAAAGCCCAAACTCTGACAAAAAAAATAGAATTTTCCTAAAAATCTTTGGAAATTCTTGCAAAAATCACAGTTAAACATATATAATGCAACATACTTAAGCCTTGCATGGCAACAGAGGGTGACAAACTCTCTAGGTAGTCTGGTACTGAAAGGGTTAAAGCAGACACATGCTCTGGTTCTCTTGCAGGAGCCCTTATACAAATGTGTGGATGGGCCTTTACGATGATTTGTTTTCATTCGTTTTTAAATGTGTTACATGATCTGAACATGTAAGGGCTCTGCTGGAATTCTCCAGATCAGCAAACCAGCCAGTTATCCGCACAGACGTTGGCCGCAGAAGTGTTTCCCAGGACTGCTACTTAAGCAGATTCACAGTAACGTTCAGTGAAAGTGTTTTTGGCGCGGTACCAAAGGGGTTAATTGAAATGCTTTAGCTTGTTAGAGTTATTATGCAAATTGCCCCCCAAGAATAGCAGTTTTGTGGAGGTAACCGCTCTTCGGCAGTGCCCAGAAGCTATAAAAGAGATGGGTTATGGGCTCGGTGATAATCTCCAAGTCGCAGAGTAAAACTCCTCTCTGTTCTGCTGCCAGAAAATAGTTGGCAAAGGCTGCGCTTGTGTTTACTCATCCAGAGTATTTGAAGAGGAAGCTAATATCATGTAGCATTAGCTTGCACTTCAGGGTCCATTTAGCTAAGCTGGCAAACGGACCAAGGCTATACCAGTAACTAAAAGGTACATGAGGGAGTCAGTGTGGTTTTTCTGGCATAACGAGCTGCTTGGTTGTAATTATCTAATTGGGAGCCATTCGCTCAGCTCACAGTTTCAGCGCTTCGTGCTGGAATGGGATACAGCGAGAGAAGAGCATTGCGCCTCGCTCCTCTCTTTCCCATTCACGTCTGGAACTCGGCAAGCTGCTGGTGTGAAATGTTGCTATTCTGAACACCGCAACCATTTGTCAGTAGAGCTCCTGAAATCCGCAAACAAGTTTCTATAACTGCATTTTTTGGAAATGGTTTTGGTTATTTAGTTTTATATCGCCGGAAAGATGTACTGTAGGCCCTATTTTAACCAGTTTTAACAGGGAGTATTTAAATGACAAAATTAAAAGGTGCAGGAACTCAATTATAAGTTTCTCAGGCAATGGTATTACTTCCTTCCATCACATTCCGCCAAGTGCTGGAGACGTATTTTGGGAGTGCCCCAAGATCGCACCCTTCTGGGAGGCGGTCTCCAGAGTCTCCGTTGAGATTCTGGGGGACCCTGTCACATTAGACCCATCCCTCATTCTCTTCATCTGGCGGATATGTTAAGACACCTAATCAACGCAGTCAAAGTGACCATTCCAAGGTTGTGGAAGTCTGAAGCTGCCCCCTGGTTAGTAGACTGGATAAAAGAAATTAATATAATTATCGAAATGGAATAGCTTACGGCCCACATGCACGAGAACACACCTCAATTCTTGTGCACATGGGTGCCTTGGTACCTTTTTAAGGGTACTGATAGGTACAAACAGATCATCTTCGCTTAGCTAGGTTGAGACGGGGCGAGACGGGAGTACTCCAGCCTCAATAGAACAATAGAGCCTTGACAGCAAATAGCATGATAGCACGGTAGATGCAGTAACCCACCTGTTTACCCTTCCTACTCTTCCCTCCCCCTTCTGTTGTGACCTTCTTGCGGTCCTAGGGCCCCTCTCGGTGGGCCGACCCTGTGGCAGCATAGAGGAGCTGGGTGCAATTTTCACCTGTGGGGATGTCAGAAGCAATGGAGGGTTTCTTTGATTTTAGTGATGCAGATGTGGAATATATTTGATTAAAGATTTATATGAATACACAAGCAGACACCAGGGGAGCACTAGCAGAATACACAAAATAAATAGGAAAAAAACAAAATACATTTTATTACTGAAGTAAAAGAGACAGAGAGAGGACTATTAAATGCAGGAATGGAATTGTTCTTTTCACCATCTCTAGTACATAAAACTCCCTGTACACCTGGGCCAGTTGATCCAGCACCTGACGGCACAAGACTGCTTCTTATTTTATCAGCTGTCTTCAGCAGCAAACACTACACTTCCTGATCCCTTCCCTCCCTGTCTGGGTGCAACACAATGTTCCATTATGCTATCTGATTATTGTCTTCTGTTGTCCAATCAGCAGGGGATAAGCTTGGCTGAGAATTAGGTATAAGATAAAAGGTGACGCAGCAGCCCTGCCTCCAAACCCCCTAAGTGCGCCAGACTTGCTTCTGTCACAGAGACAACCAGTGAGGTTTTGGTGCAGGGCCGCTGTGCCACCAATGAATGAAGTTTAACAGTGAGCAGCGCCTGCTGGGTCTCTGCAAGCATTCTTATATCAGGCATCCCCTGTGTTCCTCTGGCATCCCGGTATTCCCAACCCTGGCCATCCTGACAGCCGGAGGGGGGGGGGGAGCCGGGTGCTGGCTGCAGCACCACGCATGGATTGCTGTAGTTTTTGCCACTTTACATAGCACCCGGAGGGCCAGAGCCAGGGGACTTGTTTGACTCATCTGACAGGTAATTTTTTTTTGGTCAGACCTTTAGTTGCATTGACCTCACTCCTGGCATCCCTCTATTTCCCACATCATTTCCCAGCCCTGGCCATCCCGTGCATTCCAAACTTCTGTACATTACTCTGTATTTCAACCCCCCCAGCATCCCCTGCTCCTGAGCATTCTCCAGTCATCTTATACACCCCCCACACTGGGCCCTGCAACCTAACCCTGGGCATCCCCCACTCTACGGAACTCCGCTTTCTACTCTTCCAAATGAGCATTCCTTTAAAACTCTACTCACAGGCATCTCCTGCATCACGCAACACTAGGCATCTCCCTGAAACATTAGCCCTACCAACTCACTAAAACATAACTTTGGGCACCCCCTGCATCTTTCTCCCCCAGACATGCAACTGCATTACACACCCCCTAGCTTCCCCCTGCAACCATAACCCGTGATATCCCAGACATTACCCACCCCCAGGTATTCCCCTGCAACCTCGACTCAGGAACACTCCTAGGATCACCTTCTATCCACCACCACTGGCCATCCCCCAGCATCCCGCATTCCCCGGCACCCCCCTGATTCCCCATCCTTGGGCATCCTCTTGCATCCCTCAACCCTAGGCATCCCCCCCACCAGGCCCGCCCATGCAGTATCCAAACATGTTCTCTAGACGCAACCCGCTCCGACTCACAGCCATTCTGATTGGCTGGGGGAGGAAGCACATGCCACAGACTGCATGAAAGGCAGGGATGTGGCCGCTCCCCTTTTGGAATGCCAGAACTCTGGCAAACAAAGCTTTAGGCTGTGTATTATTATGTACGCCATACAGCGCTTGGATAAAAGTGGGTGCATGTGCTGTGGGGCCATTGGAAAGGTACATTTTGTGGGCCATCCTGGGAGTTTCACACAGAGGGGCATCACAAATCAGGATGCTCTGTTGCTGAGTTTTATTCCTCTTTAAGAACGCCCCCGGATCCCCAGTAACACCCTGATACAGCGGTGCATGTGTGGGCCACACACCCCTATATCTTTAGCCTGGCATGTGTCCGTGCCAGGCATTTGTGAAGTGCTGGCAGGGCACGCCACCAGCCCCCAATATGTGACTTACCCCCAAACTCCAAACCCCACTGGGCCCTGGAACAATTGCCTCCAGTGAAAGCGTTCCCTGGGGCTAAAAAGGTTGGGGACCGCTGCGGTAGACCACCAACCATACGTCTTGCCTGGTGGTCTATAGCGCCACCCCTGTTTCTCAACCCCATTAGCCTGTCTCTCCCCCTCCTATGCCACCTGCTCATGCGTTTCACCCTCAGCGCCGTCCACTGTGACCGCATTTAGCATATGAATAGCGTCGCCTAATTAGCATTTCAATCACAATCACTTGAATCCCCTCTGTCTGTCTATGTGATTGTATAGTAGTTGTGATTTTGAGTAGGACAATGCCTGCACAATTGATCATTGCACTGATGTGTATAATTTGATTCTAACCAATGCATTAGAACACTGATAATAGCACATAATAAAATATTATTGCCATATATTTGTCTATTGTTTGACTTATTATATATAAAAAAAATGTGCTTATCGTGTACAGTATATTTTCAGTTACATTAAATATACATAAATTATATACATACAACAGCACAAAGTCTGCCTCTTACAGCCCCCGACCATTAATGCTGATTGTTATGCAGCCTCACAGACCATGCCTACTTGCGTCAGACGAGAAATCAATATCTTGGCGATTTCCTCTTCAATTTAAAAACAGAAAAAAATTTAGGGTGGTGCCAAGCGTAGCCCAACACAATGGTCTTAAAGTTTGTCTACTTTTGATTTTTTGAATTTTAGAAAGTGTATATTTTTGTGTGGCAAAATTATGTCTTAAATGTACTAAGCTGAATGTGTGTTTTATGGAAGTAGTTTATAGCTGTTGCTATTGGCAATGTGCACCAAGTGCAGATTGCAGGTTGCACAGAACACTGCTGCTGGGCATGTGTACATTTTAGTGAGCTCCCTCAGCAGTGGCCATAGCAGCAGTGTTCTGTGTTTACAGGACTTACTGCTCTCTTCTTGGTGTACAGACTTGTTGTACGTTGCGGCTTCTATAAGACACACATTTGCTAATGTAGGAAAAAAACACTAAATCAGCTCAGCACCTTGAGCACATCTTTTTGGCACAAAAAAATAGAACTTTCAAAAATCCAATCAAAAATGGACTTACCCTTTAACCATTGTCTTTGCTCAGCTCTCCAGTTTTCCCCTAGGTGCAAGAAGGACTTTTTGGGAAGCTGCCAGGGGTATTGTATGGGCAGAAGAGCATGTTTCTTGCACTTGTGCTGTACACATTCTGGGGGTAGACAACACTCTTGCAGATGGACACTCTGATGACTCTGTGGTCCCATTTCCAGGTAGTGTATGCTTTCCTGGCGCTATTGCTGCTCCCTCCGGCACTGAAAAAGGTAAGCCTAGAGGGTGTCATGACCATTCTATTTGCTCCTCCCTGGCCAAGGCGAACCTGGTTTGCAGACGTGGTTAGACTGGGCGAAGATGTACCTCTTTTTCTACTGGACAGACAGGAAAGTTGTTACATCCCAATACATGGTTTCAGGCTTTGAACATGTGGCGATTGAATCCCAGGAGATAGGGGGCTCTTCTCCCCCCCCCCCCCCCCCCCCAGATTAGTTGTCTCCCTGAGTTGCGCCAGGAGCCTCCTTTTTAGGGACATCCCATTCATAATGGCTTTGTGTCCTTGGATTGACAACTTGATAAATACCATTTTTATATGCGCATTGTAAAATGGTTTTCCATTAGTTGTCCATCCAGGGACACCACACCCACGCCTATTTCCATTGATAAGGTTGTCTGTATTATTCTCCGGAGCAATAACAGCTCATTTTTTGCTCAAGTCCCCCCTCCCTGCTACTACGGTAGTGGTTGTAATGGGTCAGTGTCCCTGGATGGACAACTAGGGAAACCCATTTTGCAAGGTAAGTACAAAATTGGTATTTTACATGCTAGACCTTTTCTTAAATACATCTAGCTAGTCCTCTTACTGGCACAATTCATTCTGATCAGCTACTACAAAATTTACCCTGCCCTGGATGAATGTGAAGCTTTACAGACAGCAGATCATCTAGTTCTTTTAGAGACCTACACCTATCTGTTGTTTTGAGTACATGTCTATAGAATACATATAAAGTCAATATACTAGAGGGTTGCTTCAGTTCAGTGGATGCCCCACCCAAGGGGGTGCATTGGCCAAAAAGGATGAGAACATTTGATGGAAATTAATTGTACTGTTGCGTTTGTCAGGCATTTAGCTCCATATAGATTAATGAAGATAGGAATACCTGGACCAACTGTAAAGATGACATAAGCTATTGTGATCTCTTTTCATGCAATGGATTTCATTATTTTGTGATATGCTATGTGGGAAATATAAGATCTTATTTAAGATAAGTGTCTGTGTTTTGTTTGGAAACTCAGACTGGCCTATGCCAATTATCTTGCGAATGTCAGTATCCCGAGGGACAAAGATTCAAAGCCCAACTTCATTTCACTTTGGACAAGTCACTTTGTCACATTGTACAGAATTAGATTGTATATTCCTTAGGGTACAGACACATTTCCTCTCTTTGTTATTAATACTTAGCTCTCGTTCTTTTCAATGGCAAGCCATCGCCTAACATTGGTGGCAACTCGTGCATCCTTGTGTTCCACATTTCTCATCGATTCCAAATTAGGAGGATCTGACACAAGCCATCCATCATGTTCTAGCCAGGCTGCTATGTGCATGAGGTCCACTCATATAGTAAATGCTTGCTTCCCACAGAGACGAGGCAGCACGCCTGTAAGTGGCCTGTCACAGTCGCTGCCTCCATACTATACAGACAAAATTTGGAATATCTTCTCTAATAGATAGAAAGATAATGTACTTTGTTTTTTTTAGCTGGGAGCTTTGAACTCGTCCATTACCATGTGCAACAAAATCCTTAAAGGAAATGCATAAAAAATGTCAGGCTGGAAGGCCAATAATAACGCATCATGTTCTACTAGTATAAAACATTTGTTTTATACCCCATGTGGCGCTTTCTATATTGTAAGTGTGCCATACACTCCACTTCGATCTTCATGACATGTGGGTAATCTCCAGTAGAGGGCGAATTCTGCAGAGATGAATATGCTAAAAAAGAAAGCCCCTCCCAGTCCATATATACCTGGGACCTCCCACCAATTTCCCAGTTCCTTCTCTGCAGGGAAGGCGACAAGACAGAAGATGAAGACTTCTTTTACTTGCAGGTAAGCCGGGCTCACGCCCGGCCGTTTATTATCCCTATTACTGCAGGACCCTTTTTAAATTGCCCCTAATTGAGCCTCCCAGCTTAGGCTGTGGGTCCTGGTGAGGGTAGGAGCACCCTATGGGTGCGGAAGGAGCTTTGCTTCACCGTGAGACCTCATTATGGGGTAGGCGGTTATCCAGGTTTTTGGTGATCCTGGTGCGGGATGCCCCGTCCCTACATGCCTATGGCCTTATAATGGCCGGGTTCCCACTCCCCCTTCCGGGTCCCTTACTTCCCTCTTGGGGGGGGGGGGGGGGGGGGGCTGGCGGGCCGTCATCCTCGGCCTCTCCCTTTTTCATTTGTTAATATTTATATATGTGTGTTGGTGTTCACTTTACTTTGTGTTATGTGTGTGGATATCCTGGAAGTATCCCTGGATGAATTGGTGCATGGTGCCTTCTAGCCTGTGGTGGTTTTCCTGTTAGCCTGGGGAGTTTCTCTCCCTCAGGCTGTGTTAAAAAAAGGGGGCGGGGCTGGACGCTCGGCTGCGGTAGCCCCGCCCCCCTTGTTCGGTGTGTTTTGCTGGCCAGATCTGCGCTGCTGGGAGGGGGGTGGGGCCGGAAAAGCGCGCCTTCGGCGCTGGCCCGCCCCCCTTCCCTTCTCTTCCTGCTTCTCGGCTTCTCCACAGATTGGGGGGCCATTTTTGCTGCCTTGCTGCGGTTGCTGCTGCCTTTCTTGGGGACAGGTAGGGGCCTGTCGGCCACCTCTTTGTCACTTGGGGGTCCCTCTCTGGTGGGGGGGCCCCCTGTGGTGCTGGTTTTTGGCAGGTTTTGCCTTTTATCTATTTAATGATTTAATTAAAATTATATATATATTTGCTGTATAGTAATTGATATGCCTTATTGTGTGTTGCAGATTGCTTCATTATTGTGCATGTTAAGGGGTTCCTCCTGGTCCTGTGGTCCCTAGTGTAAATTTGATCACCTCAAATCCTCCCACCGGGACTTTTAAGGGGCATCCCGGGTTGCTTAGGCGTAAATTCCCTGCGGTCTTGCGACTGACCACAAAATCACCATATGGAGGCTCCGCAGGATACTGGGCTCGGGCTCCCTCTGGGACCATCCGGGCCATGTGTGGGGTATCCCTTACGGGGGAGAATGTGCTGATCTGTATACCATGCGCACAAAAGTCCATAACGCGGCAGTCTGGTACCCAGCCTTCTGGGTCGGCTGCTCCTCCTGCTTCATTGCCTTCCCCTCCCCGCCTTATCCGTACCCCAAGTGACATTGGTGCCAGCGGGTCAGAGTCGCACTATGATGTTTGTGCTAGGTTGGCCAGCATCGAGAAATGTATTGCTAGCACGGTGGGCAAGAAGGCCCAGGCTAAAAAGAGACATTTGTCGTCGGCCCAGCCCTTGTGGGATGTTGACGACGATTCAGTTGATTTGTCAGATTATTCCCCGTTAGAGGAGGGGGAATTGTATGAGGAAACAGAGGCTGACTATGTTCAGTCTGGTGATGCCGATGTCGGGCAGGCGCTGGGGGATGCCGTAGATACGGCCACTGTTTTGTCACATCTATTGGAGATGTTGGATATTGAACCGCCTGAGGCGCCTACTCTCAAGAAGGGGGAATTTTTTGGGGTCCGCAAGCCCCGTCTGGAATTCCTTACCCAGGGTCACTTTGATGCGCTGATCCTTAGAGAATGGGAGAGGCCCAGTCAGCTTCCTGGTGCTCCTCAGGGATGGGATAAGAAGTATCCTTTCCCGGTGGAGGCGGTTAAGCACTGGTCTTCTCCTCCCGAGGTCGACGCGCCAGTTTTAGGTTTGACCAACTCTGTGCTGAACACCCCTGACACCACTTCCCTTAAGGATGGCGAGGATAAGCGCCTTGATCAGATGGCATGCCACGCATTTTCCAGCGTGGGCTCGGCCCTGCGGCCTATTTGGGCATCTGCCCTGGTGTCGCTTGCTACCAGGTCTCTTATCAGGGACTGGCTAAATGACGCTCAGTTTGATCCAGCTAGCGCTGAGTTCGCTACCCTTAAGAGATGTGAATTGTTCATGAATTTTGTCTTGGCTGCTATGGAAGATTCTATTGTCGTGTGTAGTAGGACTTGAGCCTTATTGGTGGCTATGCGCAGATCGGTCTGGCTCTGCCAGTGGACGGCGGACTTTGGGGCCAAGAAGTCGCTCACAGCTCTTCCCTTCTTGGGTACGCGGCTGTTTGGAGATAAATTGGATGCTGTTGCTAAAGGAGGTAAGTTACCTCAGCGGAAGAAACAGCGCCATCCCTTTCGGGGGGCTGGCTCGTTCACTCCTTCCTTTCGAGGGGCCAGAGCGGCTAGGGGTTTGGCCTTCTCGGGTGTCAGGGGCTCGTCCTGGAACAGGGGCAGAGGTCGGGCACGTCCCGCGGCTGCCTGGGGTTCCAAGCCCAAGCCTGCTGTTAAACCGGCTCAGCAATGAAGCGGCACCCTCATCCGCAAGGGTGGGGGGACGGCTGCGGCTCTTCTTCCAGGTCTGGGCCCAGGAGGTCACAGACAATTGGATCTTGGAAGTGGTCTCCTCCGGGTACAAACTGGAGTTCGAGTACTGGCCGCCTCCAAGATTCTTAAGGTCTCGGGTGCCCTCTGACCCTCAGGCTGCACAGGGGCTCCTGTTAGCAGTGAAAAACCTTCTGGACATGGGGTTATATGCCCGGTGCCTCCGTCGGAGAGAGGCAGGGGTTACTACTCCAACCTTTTCACGGTTCCCAAAAAGGAGGGTTCGGTGAGACCCATTCTAGATCTCAAGGTTCTGAACAGGTTTATCAGAGCCAAAAAGTTCCGCATGGAGACTATGCGCTCGGCTATCTATTCCCTTCGCCAAGGGGATTTTATGACATCCATAGACATCAAGGATGCGTATCTGCATGTTCCGATTTTTCTGACACATGAGAGATTCCTCCGGTTTGCGGTGGAGGATCAACATTTTCAGTTTGTAGCCCTTCCCTTGGGACTGACCTCTGCGCCGAGGGTCTTCACCAGGGTCTTGGTGGGAATAATGGCTCTGCTCAGAGCTCAGGGCATTCGCATTGTGCCTTATCTGGACGACCTGTTGATCTCAGCTTCTTTCCTCCGTCAGGCGGAGCTGGACACCCACCAGGTGGTGTCGACCCTGGAGAGGTTCGGGTGGGTGATCAACCGCCCCAAGTCTTCTCTCTCTCCGTCTCGTGTGATTTCATTTCTGGGCATGAATCTGGATACCATTCAGGCCAGAGTGTTTCTGCCCCAGACCAAGGTTCAGGGGATTCAGGGTCTGATCCGCCTTCTTCTGGCCAATCCTTGTCCCTCTATCCGACAGGGGATGAAACTGGTGGGCTTGATGGTATCCTCCTTCGAGGCGGTACCGTTTGCACATGAGATCTCTTCAACTTCACCTATTGACGCATTGGGACAGGTGTCCGCAGTCATTGGATCAACCTTTCAGGATGTCTCCCAAGGTTCGGCAGTCCCTTCGGTGTTGGCTGGAATCGAGCAACCTGTTGAAGGGCAGATCCTTTCTGGTCCCTTGTTGGGAGACGGTTACCACGGATGCCAGCCTGTCGGGCTGGGGAGGTTATTGGAAAAGTCATCAGTTCAGCGGGGTGTGGGGTCCTCAGGAGGCTCACACCCCCATCAATGTCTTGGAGCTCAGAGCCATCCGACTGGTTCTGGAACGGCTGACCTCACATTTACAGGGTCTACCGGTTCAGGTTCGTTCAGACAACCGAACGGCGGTAGCTTACATCATTTACCAAGGAGGGACTCACAGCAGGAGTGCCCTCAGGGAAGTCTCTCTGATCCTGCTCTGGGTGGAGAGCAATGTTCCTTGCATTTCGGCAGTCTACATTCTGGGAGTGGAGAACACGGAGGCGGATTCCCTGAGCAGGGGATCCTCTCGCCAAGGAGAGTGGTCTCTCAACCCCAAGGTTTTTCTGGATCTTTTCCGCAAGTGGGGGACTCCAGAGGTGGATCTCTTTGCCTCGAGGCACAATCACAAACTTCCGGCCTTTGTGTCTCTTTCTCAGGATCCTCTATCCCTGGCAGTGGATGCCTTGTCCCTTGCTTGGAAGGATCTGGGTTTTCTGTACCTGTTTCCGCCCGTCTCCATGCTGGGCAAGGTAGTTCGCAAACTGGTTCTAGAAGGGGCACCAGCGATTCTGGTGGCTCCAAGGTGGCCAAGAAGGGTTTGGTACGCAGACGTTGTAAGGCTGCCCGTAGATCAGTACCGGCTTCCCTTGTTGCCGGATCTGCTATCTCAGGGTCAACTACTTTACCCCAATTTACAAACGCTGGCTTTGACGGCTTGGCTGCTGAAACCTTCATTTTGAAAGAGGAAGGTTTGTCTGCGGCTGTTGTCCAGACCTTGATTAGGGCTAGGAAGCTCTTCTGGCATTTACTATAGGACTTGGAGGTCCTATATTGATTGGTGTGAGGCTAGGGCCTTGCCTTGCAGGGTGTTTTCGATTCCCAGGATTTTGGAGTTTCTTCAGCATAATCTGGATCTTGGGTTCCAGCTTAGTACTTTGAAAGGACAGGTTTCTGCTCTGTCGGTTTTCTTCCAGAGGTCTTTTGCCTTACACCCGCTGGTTAAGACCTTTTTCTAAGGGGTCGCGCATGTGCAGCCCCCTGGGAAGGCTGTGGTTCCTGTTTGGGATTTGAATTTGGTTCTTTCGGCTCTCCAGGGTCCTCCTTTTGAGCCGCTACAGGATATTTCTCTTTCGGTTCTCACTCAGAAGGTTGCTTTCTTGGTGGCTATTACCTCTGTTTGGCGTGTCTCTGAGTTGGCGGCTCTGTCGATTCAGGCCCCTTACTTTGAGAGACACCAGGATAAGGTGTTTTTTTCGTTCGCCAGATTTCCTTCCTAAGGTGGTGTCTGCTTTCCACCTCAATCAGGATATTGTTCTCCCTTCCTTGTGTCCTAAGCCTAACAATGACAAGGAGAGGGTTCTGCACAATTTGGATGTTGTTCGCTGTGTGAAGTACTATTTGGTGACTACTTCTTCCTTCCGCAAGACGGACGGTTTTTTCGTGGTGCCCTGCGGGCCCAGGAAAGGTTTGGCGCCTGCTAAGTCTACGATTAGCAAATGGATTCATCAGGCCATTGTTGGGGCCTACTCTGCTAAGAGGAGGACCCCCCCTTTTAGGGTCACTGCGCACTCTACTCGTGCTTTTGGTGCATCCTGGGCTTTTCAGCACCAGGCTTCTGTTGAACAAGTTTGTAAGGCTGCTACTTGGTCTTCCGTTCATACCTTTTCCAAGTTTTACAAGGTTGATGTGCGGGCTTCAGCGGATGCTGATTTTGGCCGCAAGGTTCTGCAAGCTGCAGTGGTTTGAGTTGGTACATTCTTCACTGTTTTCTGGTTCCCACCCATGTTTGACACAGCTATTGGATGTCCCACATGTCATGAAGATCAAAGTGGAGTGTATGGCACACTTAGAATAATACCGTTTTGTGAGTACTCACCTTTAAAACAGGTATTATGAGTGTGCCATACACTCCACTTCGCCCCACCCCTTTTTTTCAGGTATACTGGGGCTTTTATATGGTGAACCATTGGTTT
Source organism: Gastrophryne carolinensis (assembly GCA_027917425.1). Lineage (NCBI taxonomy): Eukaryota > Metazoa > Chordata > Amphibia > Anura > Microhylidae > Gastrophryne > Gastrophryne carolinensis. The sequence goes on along the minus strand of CM051244.1, from coordinate 125,675,062 downwards.
TGATTGTTAAGGTTATAATTGGTTCCTCCTGGTCCCCTTACTGCTTTTTTACACTGGGAAATTGGTGGGAGGTCCCAGGTATATATGGACTGGGAGGGGCTTTCTTTTTTTGCATATTCATCTCTGCAGAAGTTCGCCCTCTACTGGAGATTACCCACATGTCATGAAGATCGAAGTGGAGTGTATGGCACACTCATAATACCCGTTTTAAAGGTGAGTACTCACAAATCTGTATTTTTTCAAGGAGTGAGCAAAATAATTTCACATGGTTTCACATTGCGTGAGGTGTGTACACCTCAGTTAAAATGAAACCCAGCCCACTGTCACACGGGGCAGGGCATCCAGCATCATCATTACACATTTCACAGTAAGCCACTGGCCGCTTCCAATGCACACTCTGCATTATTGCAAGTGCTCCCCCACTGCAGAACTTTTAATATTGCCAATTGGGGCCACGTGGGACATTTCTGGGACCAAAGACTTGGGGGTGTTCTGGAACCGTAGTCCCCTCATGGGTTTACATCTGAATTGCCTCCATAAGAAAAAACCACATTGACCAGAACTGAATTATAAGATTTGTCAAATCATTATCTCTGGGGGTGGTTTGGATTCAGCTGCCTCAAGGCCACTGTACAGCAGAAAGCTTACAATCAAAAGAGATAGGGGGCAAAATCAAGCGGTCAGGATCAGTTCCCTACACTGCTTATAACTACAATGCTATCTTCCAATGCACACTCTGCTTTATTGCATGTGCTCCCCCCCCCCCCTCACTGCATAACTTTTGTTTGCAATAAGTTTTATTGAATTTTTGCAAGTAATATAGCATTACATGAGAGAGAGAGTAAAAGTAAAAGAGCACAAAAAATACAGAAATAAAACACAGCAATAGCCTAGACCAGTAGTCCTCAAACTTCCTCCTCAAGGGCCGAGACAGGCCAGGTTTTGCAGCTCTCCACGCTACTCCATGGGTGAATTAACTGGTGCTCAGACAGAGCTATAGCCCTAATTATTACATCTGTGCATCAGCATAGAGAGCTGCAAAACCTGGCCTGTCTCGGCCCTTGAGGAGGAAGTTTGAGGACTACTGGCCTAGACAATCTTCTGGTCCGCTCCGTGGGACTATAATGGTAAAATCACCACTCTGCGGGGGGCCCAGGGCCCAACAAACACTCCATCTCCAAATTCCAAGGTCATTCATGAGGATGACCTGGATGAGAGAAGTGATTCCCCCGGGGGACCACAAAGCTCCGGCTCCCCCACTGGCCGTCCACCAGTCCCAGGAGCTGGCATCTGCACTCACCCCGCCCCGCCCCCCCAGGGACAAGGCCCCAGACTGCAGAACTTTTAACATTGCCAGTTGGGGCCACGTGGGACATTTCTGGGACCCAAGACATGGGGGGAGTTCTGGAACCGTGGGCCCCTCATGGGTTTTCTTCTGAATTGTCTCCATAAGAGCATAAAAAAGCCCAACCAGTCAAGGGCAAAGATGAGCTGTGTAATTAACAAGTGGGAATAGGGCAGTATTTAGCACATTGGCATTGAAAAGACAACAATTTAGGTTTATGCACAAGGGCATCTGCTAAAGTGTACAGGGACAAAATCTTTTCCTTGTCTACATGACAAAAAACACATAACCGTTACAGTGGAACTCAAGACCACTGTACAGCAGAAAGCTTACAATGAGATAGGGGGCAAAATCAAGCAGTCAGGGTCAGTTCCCTACACTGCTTATAACTACAATGCTATCTATTTTAAATAGCAGTTAATAGCCTGCCAATGCAAGGGTCCATGGCTCGAACCTAGTGAGGATCTAACACGACAAGTGTCTATTCTGTACCTGGGGGAACTAAACTACAGTTGCTGTGATAGTAGTGGTTAGGGACAGAGTCTGTCTACCAAGCCAGGACCTAAAGTAAGACCAGATTTTTCTAATTTTGGTTCTGTACATTACCACAATGAATTTTGAACAAAACGATTCATTTGCAGTTGAAGTTCAGACTTTTAGCTTTAATTCAGTGGGTTGAACCAAGTAATTGTATAAAACTGTGAGGAACTAAAGCATTTTTCCCTATATCCAGTCCAGGTCGTCCCAGAAGTGATGACATGTGGGTATTCCGCCCCCTGGGGGCGCTCGACTGAAAGATCAAAAGCTGTCGCTCCTCCCGGCCCCCCTATAAAAGCAGGTGTCTCACTATGATTTCCCAGTGTTCATCTTGCAGTCTGGCTGCTGAAGATCGTTGGATGCTCTCTCCTGGATATTGCAGCTGAGTGGGGCCTCCTAGCCCGTCGGCCGCTGCGACCTTATTACCACTTATCCCGTGGACCCACTATTGACTTCCAGCCATGGCTGATCGGGACAGTGACGGTAGGGAGGACACCGGGCTCTGGGCCGCAGACTCTGTCTAAAGGGTAGTCGGCCATAGGCTGATGGTGAGCCTATGGGGGGGAGGAACTACTTACTGCCCTCTGTTTATTCCCTCTGCCCCACAAGCTTTATTACTGTGTTTTTTTTTTTATGTCACTGTACTTTGATTCACTTGCGCATGTCATACGTACCTCCCTCGCTCCCTCGAGTTGTCTCTTCCTGCTCCCCTCCATCTTGGGCCTTTACGCTGCTCGGCGGTCTCTCCCGGGCCCGCCCCTCGAGGAACGCTCAGAGCTGCTGACTCAGCGCCATTTTGATTCTGCTTCTCCTGCCTTACTGTCTACGACCCCTCCGGTGTGGCTTCACTGACGGTGTCGTGAGTCCCTATTGTTATCAATATCTATTGTGTTACTGTTATTGCGCATGTGCTGTGGGATGCTTATGGCCCCTTCTTTTGCTTGTGCCTTTCAGGTGGGCCCTTTGATAGATTGTGGGTTGTGGTTCCTCCTGGTCCCCTGCCCCCCTCCTCCCCCTTTTTTATTAAGAGGGATCACAAAAAGAGGCAATATATAGGACGACTGCATAGTTTTGGGCCGTCAGTGCCTTGTAACCTGCATAAAAGATTTTTTTCTGCTAATCACCATAATGGAGGCTTCTGGGGATAGTGAGCTAGGGGCCCCATCTGGGCGGGTGAAGCTCTGCCCCATGTGTAGTGCTAGCCCTCTGGGCAGACTCAGCACTGTTTGTGTCACTTGCGCCAGGAGTGTCATTTTGGAGCATGATCGGGCAGGCATATCTGCCCCTAATCTGTTATTGCCTGTGGCCTCTCCAGATCCCCCGCTGCTGCACTCAGGCCCCAGCGAGGGGGAAGCTAGCAGGGGGTCCCAAGTTGATTTGGCATTCCGGGTGGCCAGCCTTGAGAGACCGCTCTCGCGAACGGCTCCTAAGAAGGCCACGAGTAAGAAGCAGCACATCGAGCACGTTTACTTGGATAATGATGATGATCTTTTAGGTCTGGGCTCTGTAGAGGAAGGCGAGTTGCAGGAGGACTCCATTTCCACAGTGGACAGGCGGTATCCCTTTCCTGAGGAGCTGGTCTGCTTATGGTCCCGTCCTCCCGAGGTGGATTCCCCTGTGTCGGGATTGTCCAACACTACGGTTATGCCGTCACCCGATACCGTTTCCTTACGTGATCCAGCTGACAGGCGTATGGATCAGCTGGTCTGTCATGCCTTTTGCTGGTGCTTGGTTTCGCCCTGTGTGTGCTGCAGCTATTGTCTCCTTAGCCATCAGGAAGAAGGTGAGACGCCTTGTGGATATTGCTAAGTCTCGCAAGTGGGCGGAGGGGTATAAAGACCTCAAGGCTTGTGTGGATTTTATTGCCTTCGTTGTTTCTGCCATGGACGATGGTGTCCGGCTCGGTGCCAGGGTTTCGGCCCTGCTTGTTGTGCTTCGCCGCTCGCTCTGGTTGCGGCAATGGTCGGCTGATGCCGCGGCCAAGAAGTCGCTCACTAGTATCTCCTTCGTGGGGCTCAGGTTGTTCGGGGAGCGTCTGGACCTCCAGATCAAGGATGGTAGACTCCCCCAGTGACGGAAGCCTGCGCGACCCTTTCGGGGTTCGTCTGCCTATCGCTCCTTTCGAGGAGGAAGAGGCTCTTCTTTTTCAGGTGGCCGCAGAGATTTCTGAGGTCAAGGTAGGTCCCGCGGCCCCCTGCCAAGGCTCCTCAGGCATGAGGAGGCGCCCCCACCCATTCGTGTGGGGGGACAGCTTCTGCTCTTTGCTCATATCTGGAGACAGCCCGTCTCGGATCGGTGGATTCAGGAGGGGGTGTCCTCCGGTTACAAAATAGAGCTGGCAGTCAGGCCGCCCTCAAGATTTCTTCAGTCTCGAATAACACAGAACCCAGTGAAGGCACAGGGTGAGTTGCCCTGTGCCTCGTCAGGAACAGGGCCAGGGCTTCTACTCCAATCTGTTCACGGTTCCCAAGAAGGATGGAACGCTGAGGCCTATCCTGGACCTGTAGGGTCTCAACAGGTTTGTCAGAGTCAGACATTTCCGCATGGAAACCTTTCGGTCTGCGGTGAGCTTGCTTCGGCCCGGTGACTTCATGACCACGGTGGACATCAGAGATGCCTATTTGCACATCCCGATATTCCAGGGACATCAGAGGTTCCTGAGGTTTGCTCTGGAGGGCCAGCATTACCAGTTTGTGGCTCTGCCATTCGGAACATCCTCAGCCCCCCTGGGTTTCACCAAGGTGCTAGCGGGCATCATGGCTATTCTGAGGAGTCAGGGCATTCGTGTGCTGCCTTATCTGGACGATTTACTGATTGCGACTCAGAACCTTCAGCAGGCCGAGAGCGACACCCGGAAGGTGTTATTCACTCTTTCGGATGGGTAGTCACTTACCCCAAGTAATCTCTCCCTCAACGGTGAGGTCCTTCCTGGGCATGACGTTAGACACCTCTCAGGTCAAGGTATTCCTGCCACAGCAGAAGGTTGTGGGCCTTCAGACACAGGTGCAGGACTTGCTGTCTTGTCAGCGGCCATCGATCCATCTGGGGGATGAGGCTGGTGGGCCTGATGGTGTCATGCTTTGAGGCAATCCCCTTCGCCCAATTCCACATGAGACCTTTAATTAAACCTGTTGAGTGGCTGAGACCGGATGCAGGAGTCGCTGGAACAGGAATTTTCACTGTCCCCCCTGGCCAGACAGTCCCTCTTGTAGTGGCTGGACTCCAGAAACCTGTTGGTGGGCAAGTCCTTTCTGACTCCCCGGTGGGAGATAGTTACCACGGATGCCAGTCTGACCGGCCGGGTCGGCGTTTGGCAGACGCAGAAGATCCAGGGTCAGTGGGGTCCGCAGGAGAACCACTTGCCCATAAATCTCCTGGAGCTGAGAGCGATCCGGTTGGTGCTTCTTCGCCTGACTTTCCATTTAAGGGGTCGTGCGATCCAGGTTCGCTCGGACAATCAGACGGCTGTCGCCTATATCAATCACCAGGGTGGGAATCGGAGCAAGCGAGCCTTCAAGGAGGTGACCCAGATTCTGACTTGGGCAGAGGAGAATGTTGGCGGTTTACATCCCCGGGGTAGAAAACCAGGAGGCAGACTCCCTGAGCAGGGGGGCCTCACGTCTGGGGGAGTGGTCTCTCAGCAACAAGATCTTTCACGCTCTGTGCCTCCGCTGGGGTCAGCCGGACGTGGACCTGTTTGCGTCCAGACACAATCACAAGCTCCCAAGGTTCGTCTCGCTGTCAAGAGATCCTCTGGCCTTCGCCACAGACGCTCTGGCAATTCCTTGGACGGAGTTCAGGCTCCTTTATGCTTTCCCTCCATTTCCACTCCTGGGCCGAGTGCTGCGCAAGATAGCTCAGGAAGGGATTCCAACCATCCTAGTGGCTTCTCGCTGGCCGAGACGGAGTTAATTTTCGGACATAGTTCAGATGTCAGTGGATCGCTACATCATGCCCGACGACCCAGGGCTTCTCACACGGGTCTCTGCGGCACCCCAATTTACAGACTCTGGCTTTGACGGCCTGGCTATAGAAATCCTGAGGGAAAAGGGGCTGTCAGCCACGGTTGTGCATACCATGATTCAGGCACGGAAGAAGTCTTCTTTCCTGATATATTACAGAGTTTGGCATGCCTACATTGCTTGGTGTGAAACCAAGAGTCTCCCTTGTCGCACATTCTCTTTCTCTAGGATCTTGGCGTTTTTACAACACGGTTTAGACTTGTGTCTCCAGCTGAGCACCCTCAAGGGCCAGGTTTCTGCCTTGGCCATCTTTTTTCAGAGATCTTTTGCCAATCATAGATTGATCAAGACTTTTTTCCGGGGAGTCACCCATGTACGTCCACCACGTAAGCCTGTATTACCTGTGTGGGACTTGAATTTAGTTCTATCTGCTCTCCAGGGTCCTCCCTTTGAGCCCTTGTGCGATGCTGCATTGCCTATTTTGACCCTCAAGGTGGTCTTTTTGGTAGCGATCACCTCGGTGCGTATGAAGCCTCCTTATTTTGAGCGGTATAAGGATAAGGTGTTTTTTTTTTTTTTTCCTAAGGCCGTTTCTCCCTTTCACCTTAAAGTGGACCAACACCCACCTCTGATCGGCCCGGAAATCTTATAGATCAGCTCCCTGCCTGCGGTGCACCTCGCTTGTCCGTCGGCGGTGATTGGTGGAGCGAGTCACGTGGGAGCGGGGTCAGGTGAGTTTTAGGGGTGCCCCGCGGAAGTGGACCAACACCCAGGATAGTGAAAATCCTGGGTGTTGGTCCACTTTAATGAGGAAGTTGTCTTGCCTTCCTTGTGTCCAGCACCGACTAATTCTAAGGAAAGGACCCTCCATGCCTTGGATGTGGTCAGAGCCATTAAGTATTACCTGGTTGCGACTGAATCCTTCAGGAAATCGAATTTGCTCTTTGTCCTAACAGAAGGTTCTAGGAAGGGCTTGTCACCAGCCAAGTCCACTCTTAGTAAGTGGATCAGACAGGCGGTGGTGCATATTCTGCCAAGGGGAAGGAACCCCCTTTTCAAGTCACAGCTCATTCTACCAGAGCTATTGGTGCCTCTTGGGCTTTTCAGCTCCAGGCATCTGTTGAACAAGTTTGTAAGGCCGCCACTTGGTCTTCAGTTCATACCTTTACCAAGCTTTACAAGGTGGATGTTAGGGCCTCAGCTGATGCTGTCTTTGGCCGAAAGGTGCTTCAGGCGGTAGTGAAATGAACTACATGCTGTTCCACACTGGGGATCCCGCCCTAATGGACACTGCTTTTGGATGTTCCACATGTCATCACTTCTGGGACGACCAGGACTGGATATAGGGAAAAATACAATTCTGTGAAACTCACCTGTAGAATTGTTTCTGAATATATCCAGTCCAGGTTGTCCCACCCCGCCCTTGTTTCATTATCTTTTGTTTGCCTGTTATGGTGATTACCATTTTCATATTGGACCGTTGTCCTTAAGTTTTTGGTTGGAGAGAGTACATGCTGAAGCTATGTGAAGTAACATGGTTTCTTGGCCTCCCGGCCTGTCTCTTTTTCTTACTGCTGTTTAACCACTGGGAAATCATAGTGAGACACCTGCTTTTATAGGGGGCCGGGAGGAGCGACAGCTTTTGATCTTGCAGCCGAGCGCCCCCTGGGGGCGGAATACCCACATGTGATCACTTCTGGGACGACCTGGACTGGATATATTCAAAAACAATTCTACAGGTGAGTTTCACAGAATTGTATTTTTTAAACACAACCCCCTACAATTCAGGGGCTCAAAAGTAATTGGACAAATCAAATAGTTGTAAATAAAATGTTAATTTGTAATACTTGGTTGAACAACCTTTGTTGGCAAAGACTGCCTGAAGTCTTGAACTCATGGGCATCACCAGACACTGTGTTTTTTACTTTTAATGCTCTGCCAGGCCTTTACTGCAGTAGTTTTCAGTTGTTTGTGGGCATTTGTTAGTCTTTAACAAATGAAATGCATGCACAATTGGGTTGAGATCGGGTGGCAGACTTGGCCATTCAAGAATAGTCCACTTTTTTGCTTTAATAAACTCCTTGGTAGCTTTGGCTTTATGTTTTGGGTCATTGGCCATCTGTATTATGAAATGGCTAGTTTTGAACACTCAGTACGCCACTGAATACCTCAGAATTTATCCGGCAGCTTCTGTCCTGTGTTGCATCATCAATAAACACTAGTGGCACTGGCAGCCATGCATGCCCAAGCCATTACACTGCTTCCACCATGCTTTACAGTTGATGTGGGATGCTTTGAACCACAGACCACGCTTTCGCCATACTTTTTTCTTCACATCATCGAATATAAAAAAACTATGACTGAAACAAGTCCAACAAACCAACAAGACATTTCATGTTAAAGCCTAAACTCTGCCGAAAACAAAATATATTTATTTATATATTTTCGAGGATATTCCTGCAAAAATCACAGTTAAACATAGTAAACATAGCGCAACATGGTGAAAAATTAATTGTCAGTAGAGGGGTGACAAAATCTCAAGTAGGCTGGTGGTTAAAAGTAGCTATGCATGTTGTTTTTTCTTGTTGCATATTGATATTTTAGGAAAATTTGTTTTTTATTTTGCTTTTTATAAATTTTTTAGGGAAACCCTGTGCAACCCCAAAAATCTTTGAGGGATTACTTCCGGAAAGATGAGCACACTACAACAAGCTGGATCCTAGAAAGCTTAATGTGTGTGCTTTCATGGAATATATGGTTGGGGGGGTATTCCAAATGTAAAGGGTTGTTTTGATTGAAAAAGTGCAAGGTGCGCACTGTCTGCAGATCTGAAATGTTCAAGTACAATTACCCTTACGTGCATACTTGGGGTGTTTCGCAACTCTTCTCTTGACAGTGCCTATGGGTGTTGGGTATTGTCGTGTTCAAGGGCCCTTCTTATTCAGATGTAGCTTGTTTTTTCTTGTTTGAATATTGAGAATACGCTAAAAAAAAAAAAGACAAACAAGTCTTTTTATAGGTAAAGCCCAGACTGCTAAAAAAAAATATATAATTTTCCTCGGATATCCCATGAAGAAAACACATTTGAACATGTATAGTGCAAAATAGTGAAAAATGGTCTGGCAACAGGGGATGACAAAATCTCTAGGCTGGCACTTAAAGGGTTAGAAACAGCACGGCACATGTTAATGAGATGAAACTTTGTAGCCGCTTATCCAATTTTAGTGTGAATACCCGCAATTAAAAGCTGAAAGTCTGGACTTTGCCCATGCCTATTATATAACTATAACTTAAGTATGTTTCAGTAAACAGCTAAAAAGAAAAAACATAAAGTTTGTGTCAGTGTCCAAATATTTATGGACTTTATGTTGAATAGCTTCTTAGATGTGAAGTTACCTTTAAAATCTTTATCATAGTCAGGCAGGGAATATATCAGCTGGAGTCATGCCACAACCGAGAGTGTTTCTCCAATTAGCACATCACATTATTTGCTCTTTTACACTTACAGCTACTGTAGTAACAGCAGGCGCAGATGAACTGTACACCAAAACGGCTTTTCTGTAAATGTATCAAATTAGAGAAACACAAGTGACAGACGTGTAAAAGTGTAATTTCAGGCGCCGCCAGGGAGATAGAAAGGCTGGGGGTTAAAACGTAAACAGAGCACTGAAGAACCTGTAGTTTGATCTTTTGTGTTACTCGGAAGGTCGTTTGCTCTAACGGTACCAGGAGGCCACTTGGATCTTTTCCTATGGAGAAAGAGTTGCCAGGGGCCACATTTCAGCTGCCCTCTAAAATCAATGACTTTTATTACAGGATCTCTGAAACACTGCCAACAATATGAGCATCGTGCCCAGGAGTCAAAAACAACACGGCAACCGAGGGAGACAAAAGGGCAGCCCTCGATGTGTCTCATGTAAGCACATGAAAGCACTCATGCTGGGCTGGTGGGAGCAAAAAACAAAAAATAAATGCTACATATGTAAAACCAGTAAGCTAAAATAATAATGCTGGCTTGCACGAGGTTTGCCTGGGCAAAAAACATGACTTATTTGACAGCACACAGCAATGTGGGCTGAAGTGGTCCATATTCCCAGTATGTCACACACCCCGCTTCCGAATATTCATGACACTTGGGTAACTGTCCTGTAGAGGGCGATCTTGCAGAGATGACATGAAAAAATGGAACCCCTCCCGGTCCATAAATACCTGGGACCTCCTACCATTCCCCAGTCTTTCGTCTCTGCAGTCGGCGAGCAAGTCAGAAGATGGTTGTCTCCTCCTTGCAGGTAGCCAGGGTAACCCCCCGGCCTTTTGTTTCTATTGCTGCCTGAACCTTTTTTAATTTAAACTATAGCAGTATGCCTCCCAGCCTAGGCTGAAGGTCCAGGCAATGGTAGGCTGCACCTTATGGTGTATATGGGAGCTTGCTCCCCCGTGAGACCCCATACAAAGGGGTAGGCGGTGTCCGGGTTGGTGATCCCGGCTTGGGATGCCCCGTCCCTCTTTCCCTTTCACCTATTGATGTGGTTTCTCCCCCCTACCGTGTCCCTCTGTGCCCCTTGGGGGGGGGGGGGGGAGGCCTTTTCTCCTGTGGGTTGTTTTACTTTATTTGGGGGAAAAGGTGTGTGGATTGTGTGGTGTGTTTGTATGTGTTTTTGCGGCCGTTGTTGCTGGGCCGGTTTCACTTTCAACAGGTGCAGTTAAGGAGGGGGCGGGGCCGGGCGCTTGGCGTGCTCGTTGTGGCCCGTCCACCCCACCCCCCCCTCGAGGCCGGCTTTTCTTAAGCACTCTTTCCGGCCTCGCTGCCTGCTTTGCTGCTCTCCCTCTCATTCCCTTGCTGCTGTGAGGGTTGACGGTCGCTGCTTTGCTGCGGTGAGTGGATTTTATTTATTTCACCATTTTTAACTGTCTTATATGGTGGGTGATGTGCATGTTGACACTTATGTCTGTTCTCATGTCTTCTAGGTGGGATCCCTTCTTTTGAAGTTTAAAGAGGGAGTTCTCCCGGTCCTAGGGTCCCTTAGAGTTTAATTTAGGGTTCCCCAAAAAAAAAAAAAAAAAAAATCCTCCCACTTGGGACCTGAAGAGGCATTAATAGCGTAAATCCCTCTGGTCATTGCGACTACATTAAAATCACCATATGGACGCTTCTCAGGATACCGGGCTTGGGCTCCCCTCGGGGCAACCCCGGCAGTGTGTGGGTTGTGGGGCCCGGCCTCATCTCCTTCCCCACCCTGCCTCCGGAGGTGGATCTTTTTGCCTCTCAATCACAAGCTTCCTGCCTTTGTGTCTCTGTCTCAGGATCCTCTGGCCCTGGCAGTGGATGCCATGTCCCTGGCTTGGAGGGAACTAGGGTTTCTGTACCTGTTCCCCCCCCTTCTCCATGGTGGGCAAGGTGGTGCGCAAGCTAACTCTAGAAGGGGCACCAGCAATTCTGGTGGCTCCAAGGTGGCCAAGACGAGTGTGGTTCGCAGACGTTGTGCGGCTGGCAGTAGATCAGTTTTATCTGCCTCTTCTTCCGGATCTTATCACCCAGGGTCAGCTACGCTACCCCAATTTACCAACGCTGGCTTTGACGCCGTGGCTGCTGAAACTTCCATCTTAAAGGAGGAAGGTCTTTCTGATGCGGTGGTTCAGACTCTTGTTAGAGCTAGGAAGAGATCTTCCTCTAACGTCTACTATAGGACTTGGAGGTCTTATATTAACTGGTGCGAGGCTAGGGCCTTGCTTTGTAGGGTGTTTTCTATTTCCAGAATTCTGGAGTTTCTTCAACATGGTCTGGACTCAGGGTTCCAGCTTAGTACTTTGAAAGGGCAGGTTTCTGCCCTGGCAGTTTTCTTTCAAAGGTCTTTTGCCCTTCATCCCCTGGTTAAGACATTTTTCCAGGGGGTTACTCATGTGCGGCCTCCTAGAAAGCCCTTGCTGCCGGTTTGGGATTTAAACTTGGTTCTGTCGGCTCTCCAGGGGCCCCCTTTTGAGCCGGTGCACGATATTGCTTTTTCTCTGCTCACTCAGAAAGTTGCCTTTTTGGTGGCTATTACCTCTGTTCGGCGTGTCTCTGAGTTGGCGGCCTTGTCTATTCAGGCTCCTTACTTTGAGAGGCACCTGGACAAGGTAGTTTTCCGCTTTAAGCCGGATTTCCTTCCTAAGGTGGTTTCGTCCTTCTACCTCAATCAGGATGTAGTTCTCCCTTCCTTGTGTCCTAAGCCTAGTAACGACAAGGAGAGGACCTTACATTCTTTGGATGTGGTTCGATGTGTGAAATATTATTTGGTGGCTACTTCTCCTTTTCGTAAGACGGATGCCTTTTTCATGGTGCCCTCCGGGCCCAGGAAAGGTCTGGCGCCCGCTAAGTCTTCCATTAGTAAATGGATTCAACAGGCCATTGTTGGGGCCTATTCTGCCAAGGGGAAGGTTCCCCCTTTTCGTGTTACTGCTTATTCTGCTCGTGCTGTTGGAGCATCTTGGGCTTTTCAGCATCAGGCTTCTGTTGAACAAGTTGGCAAGGCTGCTACTTGGCCTTCTGTTCATACTTTTTCTAAGTTTTATAAGGTTGATGTGGGGGCCTCAGCGGATGCTGTTTTTGGCCGTAAAGTTCTGCAAGCTGCAGTAGTTTAAGTTTGCATTATTGCCTTTTTGGGATCCTCAAATTTTATGGGCACTGCTATTGGATGTCCCAATAGGAAGTGGAAGTGTCATGAATATTCGGAAGCGGGGTGTGTGACATACTGGGAATAATACCATTTTGTGATTACTCACCTGTAAAATGGTTATTACAAGTATGTCGCACACCCCGCTTCATCCCGCCCCTTTTTTGGTTTTCTGGGATCCTTTATATGGTGAACCTTTTTCTTTACTGTTTACATTTGGCTCTTCCTGGTCCCTTTACTGCTGTCTTATACTGGGGAATGGTGGGAGGTCCCAGGTATTTATGGACCGGGAGGGGTTCCTTTTTTTCATGTCATCTCTGCAAGATCGCCCTCTACAGGACAGTTACCCAAGTGTCATGAATATTCGGAAGCGGGGTGTGTGACATACTTGTAATAACCATTTTACAAGTGAGTAATCACAAAATGGTATTTTTTTTACTCTATGTATTCCAAAGCAGACAGCGCACACTAAACAAGTCCTGATGTGCATGTGAGCACTTACTGCTGATAGAAAAGGTAGTGCACCCTCTGCCCCCTTGTGATTGGCAGCATGGATACACACTAAGGCCATGATTGTGAGCATTAGTTTACCCTTTTTTTAATGTAACTTGTTACCCTGTTTGCACATGAACCCTCTACTGCGGAATATATTGTCACTAATAAATAAAGATTATTATCATCCACGGTGGTGGTGGGAGGGGGGTACACAAGCAGATCATTTTGCCAGATCTCAAACCAAACACACCCGACCTGTACTGCCATTGCCGACCGCTGCTCCTGTACAGTCCATTGCTCTCCCATGAGCATCTTGCCTCCTTGAAGTTCTTTGTCTTCAGACGGGAGGGGGGGGGGGATGTTTGGTGGTCAAGTTAAAAGTGAGATGCTTCTTATTCTCTGTGTGCCTCGTCCTATCCTAAGTTTTCAGAATATCGAGAGATGGGCCAGGAGCAGTGGTCTGGGGTCGGTTTGGAAAGTACATTTAAAAAAACGTAAGCACTGAAGTAAAATAACAAATAATTTGACATCATAGTTGTAGGGGAGAAAAGGGGGATAATGGACTTTTTTTGGGGGGGGGGATAACCTCCCGAAAGGCACGAGACATCTTCATCCTTGCACATTGCTGTGCCACTCTCCACTCTGAATGTGTGGCGGCCACACAGACTACCCATGTGACTACAAACTGACCAACTGGGTTTTGCCAAAGCAGGGACTTTAAGGCAAGGTTAGATTCAACAACCCCAAAGCCATCGTACAGCAAAATGTACCCAAAGCTTACAATCAAATACAACAGGGGGGCAAAATAAAACAGGTGACAACCGAATAGTTAGAAAAAAAGCTCTTTCTTTACTGCTGTCGCTGTCAATCCAGGCAGTATTTTAACTGTAATCAATCATAAGTGCGGTCTCTAAACAGATGTGAGTTAAGCTACAGATTAGATGTGTTCAAGCTCCTCTTTATGTACTTAAGCTTTACTACTTTTAAAGAACAGCAAAATCAATTAGGTCATCTAATATTTAACAGCAGTCACAAAATATGTGCAAGAACACCCTTTCTCACTCAATAGAGAGAGACAGAACTTGGCTCACTTTACCATCTGGCTCCAAGCAAACCAAACTGCGGGCACCTACCATCACCAAGATATACCAACAGATCAATAAAACCAAAGCTACGACTGCACTAACTGTCAGAAAAACACGGCAGATATCCCACTGGCATAGCGCTGGAGCACCACACGGGACAGGATTGAATTACTGGCCAGCTGACACGCTAGTTTAAACTGCGATCTATACTAAGAGCCGGCATCTGCCCTAAGTAGGATAGGGAACATGGGAGCTCGTTGTCATAAATAAATGAAATCATTATGGGGGAACCCTAGCAACAATTTTGTGTTCATGCTGATGTATATGATCCCTTTAAAGTCTGTCTAAGCTTTAAAAGCACAGTGTTGTAGATCTTTGTGTACATTCGCCAACAGCAACTGAATTTCGAACATGTCACCTCCTGCGACCTGATTTGTGTTGTCTCACTGCACATCCCCCCTCCCTTTTAGCCCGAAATTGAGCAGCCTATACTTACCACTTCTGTGTTCCCTGGTATGGTTGCCATTCATATGACTGCCAAAGAACATTAATGTTTGCCATCCTGGCAAAGGTACGTTGATTTACAGGCTCTCCTGTTCACCATCTTGCTCTTTAACACATTACGGGTTCTTAAATAAAATCCCTAAAGATGAGCTCCAGTCAAAACTTACTGGCATTCTTTTCACTCTTGCAGCACATGGGCATCCCAATTTGATTCCTTCGCTGTGCATCCCCCCACCAAAATGCCAGAGGTAGGGCTCTGTGTTACCTCCTTTGAATGCCATGCCACCAGCAGCCAATAAGGCTCGGAAGGCTAGTGGGAACACAGCAGCAGCGAGTTTGGGCTGCTAGGTCATTAGCCTTGGTGGGGTAGTCATATGTAAACCAAGGTTTGGGCTGCCGGGTCATTAGCCTTGATGGGGTAGTCATATGTAAACCAAGGTTTGGGCTGCCGGGTCATTAGCCTTGATGGCGTAGTCATATATAAGCCAAGGTTTGGGCTGCCGGGTCATTAGCCTTGGTGGGGTAGTCATATGTAAACCAAGGTTTGGGCTGCCGGGTCATTAGCCTTGATGGCGTAGTCATATATAAGCCAAGGTTTGGGCTGCCGGGTCATTAGCCTTGGTGGGGTAGTCATATACAGTCAGGGCCAGAAATATTTGGACAGTGACACAAGTTTTGTTATTTTAGCTGTTTACAAAAACATGTTCAGAAATACAATTATATATATAATATGGGCTGAAAGTGCACACTCCCAGCTGCAATATGAGAGTTTCCACATTCAAATCGGAGAAAGGGTTTAGGAATCATAGCGCTGTAATGCATAGCCTCCTCTTTTTCAAGGGACCAAAAGTAATTGGACAATGGACTCTAAGGGCTGCAGTTAACTCTGAAGGCGTCTCCCTCGTTAACCTGTAATCAATGAAGTAGTTAAGGTCTGGGGTTGATTCCAGGTGTGTGGTTTTGCATTTGGAAGCTGTTGCTGTGACCAGACAACATGCGGTCAAAGGAACTCTCAATTGAGGTGAAGCAGAACATCCTGAGGCTGAAAAAAAAGAAAAAATCCATCAGAGAGATAGCAGACATGCTTGGATTAGCAAAATCAACAGTCGGGTACATTCTGAGAAAAAGGGAATGGACTGGTGAGCTTGGGAACTCAAAAAGGGCTGGGCGTCCACGGAAGACAACAGTGGTGGATGATCGCCGCATACTTTCTTTGGTGAAGAAGAACCCGTTCACAACATTAACTGAAGTCCAGAACACTCTCAGGGAAGTAGGTGTATCTGTCTCTAAGTCAACAGTAAAGAGAAGACTCCATGAAAGTAAATACAAAGGGTTCACATCTAGATGCAAACCATTCATCAATTCCAAAAATAGACAGGCCAGAGTTAAATTTGCCCAAAAACACCTCAACAAGCCAGCTCAGTTCTGGAAAAGTATTCTATGGACAGATGAGACAAAGATCAACCTGTGCCAGAATGATGGGAAGAAAAAAGTTTGGAGAAGAAAGGGAACGGCACATGATCCAAGGCACACCACATCCTCTGTAAAACATGGTGGAGGCAACGTGATGGCATGGGCATGCATGGCTTTCAATGGCACTGGGTCACTTGTGTTTATTGATGACATAACAGCAGACAAGAGTAGCCGGATGAATTCTGAAGTGTACCGGGATATACTTTCAGCCCAGATTCAGCCAAATGCTGCAAAGTTGATCGGACGGCGCTTCATAGTACAGATGGACAATAACCCCAAGCATACAGCCAAAGCTACCCAGGAGTTCATGAGTGCAAAAAAGTGGAACATTCTGCAATGGCCAAGTCAATCACCAGATCTTAACCCAATTGAGCATGCATTTCACTTGCTCAAATCCAGACTTAAGACGGAAAGACCCACAAACAAGCAAGACCTGAAGGCTGCGGCTGGAAAGGCCTGGCAAAGCATTAAGAAGGAGGAAACCCAGCGTTTGGTGATGTCCATGGGTTCCAGACTTAAGGCAGTGATTGCCTCCAAAGGATTTGCAACAAAATATTGAGAAAATAAATATTTTGTTTGGGTTATGTTTATTTGTCCAATTACTTTTGAGCTCCTAAAATGTGGAGTGTTTGTAAAGAAATGTGTACAATTCCTACATTTTCTATCAGGTATTTTTGTTCAACCCTTCAAATTAAAAGTTACAATCTGCACTTGAATTCTGTTGTAGAGGTTTCATTTCAAATGCAATGCGGTGGCATGCAGAGCCCAACTTGCGAAAATTGTGTCACTGTCCAAATATTTCTGGCCCTGACTGTATAAGCCAAGGTTTGGGCTGCCAGGTCGGGAAAATTGGTGGGTAGTCATATGTAAACCAAGGCTGGGAGACAGTGGGGTCACAATAGATGCAGATCAGACTTCCAAGTGTTCAACTGGAAACTTGCTGGTATCTCAGATTGCAGAGTTCTGGCATAAGGTGGCGGACATGTACTTATTTGCACTTGTGTATGATCATATGCACACTCAATTGCGCCAATGTATTGGGGGCAGTAACTTACGACGATCAGGAGGATTAGTATAGACGAGGCCCTGCTGCTGTACAGAAGAGCGCTCAGCTGTGCTAGAAGTCTTGCTTCTATGACAGACATTTGGGATTTCCAATTTCGGCATAATAGCACTGCTGCTTTATATGGCTAATTTTCACATTATGCACAGCTGACCCTACTAAATACACGCCTAAATGTAACTAAAAGTGATCAAACTATAAACAGTGGAGAATCTCAGGCTGATCAGTGATTACAGAGCCGGTCAATTTTTCCACCCTGCTTGCTTTATTGTCCCCATAACTGCTGCATGCGGATGATCAATAGATTCTTGTACAAGCTTCACAGATGAGACTACTGCGGGCCCAAGGAGCATATATACTATCATTGAATGGCTCTGCCCTTTAACCCAGCCTGACGTGTTTCACGTCTTTTATTAGGCAGAGCGACTTTCATATTACTTACACTCTTTTAGAATTAGAAGATGGCCTATTGGTTTTCTGTAATTACCGTTCCACAATGTCCATTGATTTTGTACTTTTCAGAGGGAGTAAAAAATGGCTTGTTACAAATAGCTTATCTACAAACATTATTTTGTTAAATACCTGTTATGATTTTATTTAGTTTATGCATTGCTTGCCTGGTTATTACATTTTTTTCTTTTTGGGAGGAGAGGATGGGAAATTGATTGTAAAAGCGCAGTTCCATTAAATGTAGCCATGCTTTTTCCAACAGGCTGTTTATTCAGTGACAGGAAAGCATGACAAATAATCGTCTCTTTTTGTATATTTTGTAGCAGAGATTGAAGTGTGTAGTGATTTGCTTAATATTGTTTACCGAGTCAACGATTGTGATGTATGAAAGAAGACAGGGGTGTGCTAAAAATGTCTTAATTGTGTTATGTTAAAATTAGAAATCTCTCTGTACATGTGACACAGCGCATTAATTCACTGACAGGATAGATGCCTGGTGTACGGAGTGTTTACGTTGAAGGGCGTGCTGGTTACGCGGCGCGGTCTTTGGAGTGGTGAGAAGACGGCCTCTGGCAGTTGCTCGTCACATTTCTTTTGTATGCAAAATATACTGTGTAGATTCTCTCTGTGTCTCAAACATTGTGATAAAAGCAGTTAGATAAAGAGATTTATGTTCCATTGCCCAAATCCAGAAGCATGCTTGGGAGTGGGATTCACGCTTCATTGATTACGGTGGACCCATTGCCTTCAAATCAATGCACATTAACCTGTATCTATATGGACTGCATACAGCAGCGTGACAGTCTGTCTGTGCTCACCTTTTTAAATGTCTCCTCGCATAAATTTGACATCTTGGTTGATATTATAAACCTATGGAAGCCTTGACACTTGCAGTGCTTCATGCTGTATGCATCAGTCTTTATGCCCTGATAGGAACATATGCCAAGTTTAGATTGATTTATAGTTTTAGATAAAAAAAATCTCAGTTTATCACTTTAAGTAAATATTTGCAATTTTAATTGGTAGGATGGTAAGGACAGAAAAGGTAAAGAGGTAAGAACAAATATTCCAGAAATACTAAATTATAGAACAGGGTTTCCCAGCCTTTTCAAAAAGGCCTATTCCAAAATAATGCTGTTGTTGTTGTTGTTATTATTAATAAGATAAAACAAATAGTACAGGGAACAATGCAAAACAAAACTAGATGCCATGAGGTTCAAACCAAGCATTGTGAGCACAGGAGACAAGGAAGGAGAGCCCTGTCCTTGTAAGCTTACAGTCTAGAGGATGGGGGTGGGGACAAAAGGTAGGGATCACAGGTGGTGGAGCATGAGTTGGGCTGCATGTGCCATTTGAAGGTTATAGGAGTTGCTTAAGCCAGGTTATATGCTCACAGCCTTTGACTCTTCTCATCTGTGTCACTGCTCACCAACCTGAGACCCTGCTCACCTCTCCGCAGCCAGTGATCACTGCTATGGTCTCAAGGAAGCACATCATCCACCATGAAAAAAGGTGGTAGGAGCATCAAGCTGCGGGGACGCTTTTCTTTAGCGGGAACTGGGAAGCAATTCTACAGAAAAAAGGCTGCAAAAGACTCAAGACTGGGGCATAGGTTCATTTTCCAGAAGGACACTGACCCTAAACTTACAGCCAGAGCTACAATAAAATGGTTTTCCCTACATCCAGTCCATTTCGTCCCAATATCCTTACAGATGGGGTGTTTGCCCCTAGGGGGCGCTTGACTGCAAGATCAAAGATGTAGCTCCTCCCAGCCCCCTATAAAGGCAGGTGTCTCTCTATCATTCCCCAGTTGTTCATCTTGCAGTCTTGGCTGCAGAAGATCGTTGGCACTCTCTCTCAGATAATGGCAGCAGAGTGGGGCCACCTAGCCCGTTGGCTGTTGCGGACCCTATTTCCATGGATCCCTCCTGACCTACTCCTGCCTCCCAGCCTCTGGCTGCTACGGGATTTGTGACGGTAGGGTAAATGCCGGGGCCTGTTGACGTTCGGAAGAGCTTAGGCTCTTGGCCGCAGACCTTATGTTAAAAGGTAGCCGGCCACAGGCTTATGGTGAGCCTGAGGGGGAACCACTATATATTTGTTGTTGACTGTATCCCTCCCTGCCCACAAGCTTTATTGGTGTTTTGTTGTGCTGTGTTTGACTTTGTGAACCCTTGTGTTTCTACCACTTGGCTCCTCGCTTACTCACCTCTCTCGCTCCCTCGTCGGTCGCCTGGGCTGCGAGGCCGCCGCACCCCGTGGGCCTGCCACATCGCTGTCTGTGACGGGAGGGGAACTCGTGGACGCTATAGGTGCGGTGGGCCCTGGCTGCCTCCGCCATTTTGACAGCCTAGGCAGTGCTTGAAAGGGGGAGGGCATCTTCTCCAGATGCGCCGCGGAGGGGGCGGAGCCTGGTGCCGGCGTGCAACGACTTCAGGCCGCTCTCTCTTCGGGGATCCTTTTGGAAGCTGGCCTGCGCACGCTGCTGCTGGGGGCCTGCCTGGACGCTGCGGAGCCTGCGGCTGTGTCCTGCTGCTGCTGCTGGGGGATCACGCCTGTGCTTCGGAGGCTGCGCTGTCCCTCTGTCGGTATCGTGAGTCCTTTTTTTTCTGGCTGAATTTATTGTCTATTTGCATTATGCCTAATCTGATCATGGTCCCTTCTCCCCTTCTCATGTATAGGTCGTGGGCTTGAGGTTGAGGGTTGTGGTTCCTCCCGGTCCCCCTTATCCAGAAGAGGGATGTTTTTTTTTATAGGCTGGGCCTTAGAGTCTTGTAGCCTTGTGAATTTGACTATCACCATAATGGAGGCATCAGGGGATAGTTAGCTGGGGGCCCCATTTGGGCAGGACAGGCTCTGCCCCTTGTGCAGTAGGAATCCTCTGGGCGGATTCCACATGCGCCAGAGGCATTATTTTGGACCATGAACGGGCGGGTGTCCTTGCCCCTAGCCCTGCGCTGCCATCGGCCTCTCCGGACCCTCCGTTGCTGCATTCAGCCCCCAGGGAAGGGGAAGCCAGCAAAGAGTCTCATGCTGACTTGGCGCATAGGCTGGCCAATCTCGAGAGACAGATCTCGCGGACGGCCCCTAAGAAGGCCATGAGTAAGAAGCGGCATCTGGAGCCCATTTACTCGGATGATGACGATCTCTTTGATGGTTTGGGCTCTGTGGAGGAAGGTGAGTTGCCAGAGGATTCACCCTCCACAGTGGATCATTCTGCTGGTGATTACAGTATGTCTGGCTCTTTCTCGGACGAGGATACGTGGCTCACGGATGATACGGAGAAATTGCTTTCCTCAGTGTTTGATACACTACACATTGTCCCTCCCAGAGCGGCTAAGAGGAAGCAGGGAGATTTGTTTAGGCCCGAAAGGCAAAGGCGGGTCTTTCCGGAGCAGGCCCCTTTTTCTAACATGATCCTTAAGGAATGGGAGAGGTCTAACAAGTTACCGTCGATTCCTAAGGGCCTGGATAGGCGGTATCCCTTCCCTGATGAGCTGGTTCGGCTATGGTCTCGCCCTCCCGAGGTGGATCCTCCCGTGTTGGGGTTGTCCAACACTACTGTTATGACATCACCTGATACTGCTTCCTTGCATGACCCTGCTGACAAGTGCATGAATCAGCTGGTCTGCCATGCGTTCACCTTTGCTGGTGCCCTTTTTCGCCCTGTGTGCGCCTCGGCGATTGTCTCACTAGCCATCAGAAAGAAGGTGAGACACCTTGTGGATAGAGCTAAGGCTCGCAGGCGGGCTGAGGAGTATAAGGAACTCAAGGCCTGCTTGAATTTCATTGGCTTTGTTGCTACTGCCATGGACGATGTGGTCCGGCTCGGTGCCAGGATTTCGGCCTTGCTTGTTGCTCGCCGCCGCTCGCTCTGGCTGCGGCAATGGTCGGCTGATGCGGCTGGCAAGAAGTCGCTTACGAGTAACCCTTTTGTGGGGAACAGGCTGTTCGGGGAGCGCCTGGACCATTTGGTCAAGGATGGTAGACTCCCTCAGAGAAGGAAACTTGCTCGGTCCTTTCAGAATCCCTCTGCCTATTGTTCCTTTCGAGGAGGAAGAAGCTCTTCGTTTCCAGGTGGCCGCAGAGATACCTGGGGCAGAGGTAGGTCCCGCGGCCGGCCCAATCCCTCCTGGGGAGCTAAATCCAAGCCCCCTGCCAAGTCCTCTCAGGGGGGACGACTTTTGCTGTTTGCTCAGATCTGGAGGCGGCACATCTCGGAACGGTGGATTCAGGAGGTAGTGTCCTCCGGTTACAAAATAGGGCTGGCAGCCAGGCCGCCCACAAAATTCCTCCATTCAAGGATATCCTGAAACCCACTAAAGGCCCAGGCCTTGAGAACGGCTGTGCACTACCTCTTGCGGATAGGTTTAATTTGCCCTGTACCTCGGCAGGAACAGGTTTAGGGATTTTACTCCAACCTGTTCACGCTTCCCAAGAAGGACGTAACGTTAAGACCAATCCTGGACCTGAAGGGTCTCAACAGGTTTGGAGTCAGACATTTCCGCATGGAAACTTTACGTCGGCAGTGAGATCGCTTCGGCCCGGCGACTTCATGACCACGGTGGACATCAGGATGCTTATCTGCACATCCCGATTTTCCAGGGGCATCAGAAGTTCCTGAGGTTTGCTCTGGAGGATCAGCATTACCAGTTTGTAGCACTTCCATTCGGGATTTCCTCAGCGCCCCGCGTCTTCACCAAGGTGCTGGCGGGCATCATGGCTATCCTGAGGAGCCAGGGCATTCGTGTGTTGCCCTATCTGGACGACTTGCTGATTGCGGCCCAGTCCCTTCAGCAGGCCGGGAGCGATACTCGGATGGTGTTGTCAACCCTGGAGGCCTTCGGCTGGGTAATCAATTACCCAAAGTCATTTATCACTCCCGCAACAGTGAGATCCTTCCTGGGAATGACGATAGACACCGCTCAGGTCAAGGTTTTCCTGCCACAGCAGAAGGTTTTGGGTCCCCAGACGCAAGTGCATGCCTTGCTGTCTTGTCGGCAGCCGTCGGTATGTCTGGGGATGAGATTGGTGGGCCTAATGGTGTCCTGCTTCGAGGCAGTGCCCTTCGCCCAATTTCACATGAGACCTCTTCAGTTGAACCTGCTGACACGGCTGGAACGCGGCTTTTCGCTGTCCTCCCTGGCCAGGCAGTCCCTCTTGTGGTGGTTGGACTCCCGGAACCTGCTGGTGGGCAAGTCCTTTTTGACTCCCCGACGTTTCGGGGTGCACTTGGCCCCCTTCTTCAGGACCAACCACATACAAAAGTGCACCCCGAAACGTCGACCGACAACCGTTTCTTGTCTTCACTTGTTTGGTGATTGGATTAATACAAATGGGTGATTATGAACTTTTGGAGTGCTGGTTCTTTGCAAAGATTGGACTTCTGCGGCGTCTCCGCGAACCGTGCACCCGCGCCTTTGGATTTATACTGGTAAGAGTGCGGTAGCTACCAAAACTTTCTGTTTGTTTTTGGATACATCCAGTCCAGGTCGTCCCACCCCGCCCTTGTGTTCATTATGTCCTGTTTGCCTGTTATGGTGATCAACCATTTTTGTTTGTCATAGGACATTGGTTTTGTGCTAATTTTTTGCTTAGAGAGAGTACAAGCTGAAGCTATGTGAAGTAACATGGTTTCTTAGGCCTCCCGGCCTGTCCTCTTTTTGAATACTGCTTTTTAACCACTGGGGAATGATAGGGGGGACACCTGCCTTTATAGGGGGCCAGGAGGAGCTACATCTTTGATCTTGCAGTCGAGCGCCCCCTAGGGGCGAACACCCCATCTGTAAGGATATTGGGACGACCTGGACTGGGTGTATCCAAAAACAATTCTACAGGTGAGTTTCACAGAATTGTATTTTTAAATCAAAGCATATTCATGTAGCATATTTATGTGTTGGAATGACCCAGTCAAAGTCCAGACCTAAATCCCATTAAAAATTTGTCACATGACTTGAAAATCGCTTTCCACAAATGCTTGCCATTCAGTCTCACTGAGCTAGAGCTATTCTGCGAAGAAGAAAGTGCACATTTTTTGCCTCTAGATGTTCAAAGCTGAGACAAACCCCAACAGATTTGCAGCTGTAATTTCAGCTAAAGATGGTCAAAGTTGTGACTCAGGGGGTATGAAGAGATATGCAATTCACAATTTTATTTTTTTTTTATATTTTTAAAAGCATGTTTGTTTTTTCTTCTTTGTGAAAAAAACCTTGGTAAACTTTTTCAAGGCATATATATATATTATATAATGATGCATGTGTGTATTTATTTTTGGGTTCCCTACTGCTGCCGATTGAACCGGTACATCAAAGAGTCTCTTTAGTGGGGTTGCTGCATATAAAATACCGCAGGATATATTTAATCATATTAATTAACACACAGTCCTGCTGCCTCCTTCCCCTTACAGCTGTATTTATTATTGATTTTATCAGAGCTCTTTGTCATAAATACACGTTGAGGGCACAATGAAGGTATTTATAAATATAGATAATACAAATCTGACCTTATTCATGTATAACTGATCTGTTTAATGAAAATGAGCTTTGTCTGTCTAGTTAAGCTTTGAAATGCAAATCTGACAGTTTAGGAAAAGTTCATACTCCTTTTTTACACCTATGTGTGTTCCATATACTGGGGATTTAGCATTTTTGCATCTCTATTTAGCATTTGGATTGTATTTTACATGTTTGCATTGTGTTTAAATGGTTTGGGTTCCCTCACCTAAGACTACCAGTCTAGCCCATAGCTCAGAGGCCTTTGGCCAAGCGAGAATAGCAGCCTCTAAGCCCGGCATCAGTCCAGTATCTCAACAGTGGGCACCCTAGAAGAGCACAGGGCAAATGCCAATTGGCATCAAGCTCCTTGGCATCCCTACTACCCAATGAACTGATATAATTTCACAAGTAGAATAACAAGTCAAAAGATAGTCCACCCTTGGTTCACAAATTTAATGGAAAAAGAAAACGTATCCATCACCTGACATTTGCTTCTTGAATCCGTTTATCTCGATTGAAGCCTTTCCGTGGATCTTCTATCAGCATTCTTGCATCTTCTAGGCTTGCTTAAAGTCCCTGTCCAGACATGAAAATAAAAGTCTATACTCCCTTTTTGTCCCCCACACAGCTCCTCCATGTAGTGCTACTATCTTCATCCATGCTGATGAGAGAGGACAAGTGATTCCATCCTCCGTTGCCAGATAAGAGTGACATCCATCAAGATGGCTTCATGTCCCCTAACACACCTACCCCATTCATTGCAATGGAGGAGGCATGTCGAGGCAGGATGTGTTAAACTCATTGCAATGAATGGAGTAGGCGTGCAGGGGCTGAAACAAGGCACCATGGATGCCATCATGAGAGGCAACCGCACTGCAATACAGAAATGCTGGTTCCCTGTCCTAGGTACCGTGTTTCCCCGATAGTATGACACCCCCGATAGTAAGACGTATCGGGGGTTTCAGAGAGGTCGGCTGATATAAGCCGTACCCCGAAGTAAGACATGTCTTACCCAGGGCCGTCAGCTGGCAGTAGGGCGGCTGTCCATGAAAGCAGCCCAGGCGGCTCCGGCGGCACTTCCCCTCGCCCCCCCCCCCCCCCGGGCTCGATAGCTCCGGCGCCCGCACACTCTCCTCTGATAATCCCGGCCCCGCCCCTTCCGCCCTAGTGAGGCAGCTTCGGAGCCCACAGCCCCCCTCCCCGCCTCGGAGGATCCCAGCCCCGCCTCTTCCGCCCAGGCAACGCAGCTCCGGCGCCCGCAGCCCACCCCGCCTCGGAGGCTCTGCCACCCGCAGCAGCCGCGTCTCAGATGTTCCGGTGAGTGTGTGTGTCTGTGTGTGTGACTGTTTGTGTGTGACTGTTTGTGTGTGTGCCTCTGTGAGTGTGTGTTTGTGTCTACGGTATGTGTGTGAGAGAGTGTGTGTCTGTGTGAGTGTGTGCGTTTGCATGAATGGGGATTAGGGGTCTGATCTTGACATTGGACCAAGGGGGGCTCACCCATCCAGTTGATTTTTTTTTAAAGTGGACCAAAACCCAGCTGGATCGGCCCAGGAATCTATAAGACTCCTGGGCTGATCCATTCTCTCCCCCCTGGGGCATCTAAAATCGGGATGCCCCACTGTGTGAAACCCCCCAGGTCATGATAATAAATGTTAATTTTATGGTTAAAACAAAAAATTCGACAATTTTTTTCTAATATAAGACATACCCCGAAAGTAAGACATAGTGGGGCTTTTGGGGATAAAAAGAAAGTAAGACGGTGTCTTACTATCGGGGAAACACGGTAATTCTGAAGATGCGCTGAAGAAGGGAGCTGTGGGGAAACACCAGACTTGCTTGTAGGAGCTGTGGGAGACTTTTTTTTTTCTTTAGGGGGCACCATCTCTGCCGAATTTCCTGCAAGGTAAACAGCTGGTGCCCCCTGAATGTACTACTGCAGGAAAAGGTATTTATAGCCAAGATGAGGTGTTTCTCAGGAGACTCCTAGAGAATCACTGCCCCAGGGGATGTAATTCCCCTTCCTGCTGATAGATATCAGGTGCTCATCGGATTAGAATTTGCCAATGAGGTCTCACTTCAAGCAAATCCAAAATATGCTGGGATGCCAATTCTGTTTTTTAATGTAATGAAGAAGGAGGGGTACACTGTGTCTTTATTTCACTCTACTAATAAACTAGTAAGGTGTACCAAGGACCCCTTAACAGGTTCAGACAACCTATTATCCCTTTGGGTCTTGTGACATATTCTGAGCAAAGTGAAAAGCATTGTAAACAAGGAAGAAAATACATATTCCCTTTCTGGGAACAGTTGGATGTCTTTGTACTTTCTTTTTAGGAACATTTCATATATAGCCAACCTTTCCTGATGGATATTATTTTTTTGTGGACTTATTATAGGTTAAAGTAATGTGGGTGCAATATCAGACGGTATAAGCTGCAGATTGGAGCCATTATTAAAAGCCAGTTTTATGGGCTGGTTACGTTAGTTTATAGTACTCTAGTTGTATTGAGCTCCATTTGATTGGGTGCTTTAGGTTAATTCAAATGTGAAGCTATACAAAAGAATTATTTTTTATTTATTTATTATTAGGACTATACTATTATGGATATACTTGCAATATTGGGGGTTCATGCTCTATACAAGTTCAGCAGTATCCTCCTATATGCCATTCCTCTCTTTTACCAATTGCCACTGCGGCAAAAGTCTCTAGTAAGCCATAATCAGGGCTTTAATATAGGGGTAGGAGATAGCTAAGCATGCTTCTTATTGGAAGGGGTGCAGTTGCTCACATGTGTCTGCGAACAAAAGGTGAGTATATCTGTAATGCAGAATGCAATCTTAGTGTGATGGGTGTAGGCTATGTTTGTTATTACCCCTGTGATCCAGGGCTCTCGCTGCAAGGGAGGGTGTAGGTCCGCTTAATCTGTATTTGTG
Source organism: Gastrophryne carolinensis (assembly GCA_027917425.1). Taxonomy (NCBI): domain Eukaryota; kingdom Metazoa; phylum Chordata; class Amphibia; order Anura; family Microhylidae; genus Gastrophryne; species Gastrophryne carolinensis. Next base: position 125,648,067 of record CM051244.1, on the reverse strand, counting down.
CTGCCAGACTTTTCTGTTTTAAACTGGAATAAAATTTGCAATGCCCCATGGTCAAAATTGCTGCCTATCCCCTGCCCAAGCCCCCTCACCTACCTAGCCACAATACACGCTGTATGGCACAAGAAATGCATGCAGCAGCATTCCCTCTTTCCCTGCTATGTACACTCTTTATAGTCTGCCATGTGGTAGAGACCATAGTAGGGAAGCAGGGGATGCCTGTGCCGCATTTGAATACAGAGCTGGATCGCGGCTTGGTAACTGCAGAGGCTTAGGCAGTAATTCTTTCTGTCCCCAGGAATCTTTAACACTGGATCAAAAGTCAAATATGCATTTTGGTCTGGTTTAAGTACAGAAGTTTGTTACTCTAGCTCCCCAACACTTTCCTCGAGAGCCACCAACAGGTCATGTTTTGTGGCTCTCCACATCACAGTTTCTATAACTCTGCATGAGCATTAATACTTCACCTGTGCATCTGTGTGCAGATCTGCAAAAGCCTGACCTGTTGTTGGTGGCTCTCGAGGAGAGGGTTAGGGAATACTGCTTTAGTGTAAATGTTGAAATGGATCCTCAAAGCTGCCATGGGTTCTGTACGGTTTGCTGCCTTATGGCTCTGATATAGATGTGGGCCACCAGCTTATCTGATCTGATGAAGGTAAGCCAGATTACAGTCTCTCTGACTTGGCACTAGATCACTGTTTAAGAGACAAATAATACATTTACATGAGGACTAGAATACATTAGAATTAAAGTGGACCGTCACCCATGGGTGATCGGCCCGGGAATCTATAAGATTCCCGGGCCGATCACCCCCCTCACCGCGGGACATCCGAGATCGGGATGTCCCGCGGTGAGGGACCCCCCCGCGCGCTCCTCTAGCCGTGCGCGGCGGCCGATTGTGAATGGCCGGCGTGGGCGCGCGCACTGTCAGAGGGACGCGCGGGAGGCGGCGGCGGACGCACTGCCTTGTCCGCCGCTTGTCCGTGGGAGCGTGGTGAGGTGAGTTTGGGGGTTTCTGGGGGGTTTTACACAGCGGGGCACCCCTAATCGGGGTGCCCCCCTGAAGTGGACCAAAACCCAGGATAGTCAAAATCCTGGGTGTTGGTCCACTTTAAGCATTAACCTATAAGTTTTTTTGTATTGGTTTGAATGATTAATATAGGTACATTTTATTTTTAAACCTAAGAAAAGAAACAGTGGCAACAAGGAATTTAAGCCAAAAAAATCTGTTTTCGGCATCTATCGTTGCATGCTAAGTACGTCTGCATTTCCAATTCAGATAAGTTGGACATTTTCTTTTTTTTATGGTTGTGTGTTTTTGCAATGAGAACTCTCCTAAAGACTTTTGTGTTTTCTTTGTTGGCATGAGAATGTTAACGTCTACTTAACCCTGACTGAGCTAAGGTTCCCACTGAAATGGTTTTGTGCCGAGGGAGTTGCTTTAATGACTGTGGCTTTCTATTGTTCTACTTCATTTAAACAGAAGGCAAAAATAAAATATGAAGTAAACGTGAGTGAATAACGGAGTGAGATGACAGCTTATGAGCAGGAGCCCAAGCACACCCATCCACATAACACAGATGTCTAAGGGAGTCATCTGCCAGCTATGCTTATCCCATGGTTCTGCGCTCTCCCTGGGTGATAACATTCGACACAGTGCTGTCAATGATGCAAATTTCACAAAAGAAGAGGATGCAGATAGTGAGCCCCTGCCGTGTAGTACTGCCCTGTTAACCGCAAAGATAGCAAGAGACACTGAAGGAGTGGTGCTTTAGAGCTCTGGGGGCCTGGAAAGGTCAAGCAATGATGGCCATTTGAATTGGAAATTGTCTGCTCTCTTGAATCTGGAAGCCTGCTGGTACACTGGGGAGAAACAGGCCCTGGGTGTAGACTATAGGAAATTACTTTGTAATCTCCATCCTTTTAAGTTTTAAAAGTAACAACAGTAACACTATTCTGGGCAATACATACAATTTAGGGTAAAACATTTTTTATTGTTGTAGCTAACAAAACATCTGTACTTTGATATATTATGTATATATAATGTTTTTTCACCAGGTTTAGAAATGGAATGGAGCCTTATGATAGTTTGTTCTCTGAAATTATAAGCATAATGATTTCTCAAACTAGCTACAGTAGTACAGAATAGTACAGTGGGTGGTTTTACAGTTTAGCTCCCAACCAGGTTTTGGGAATGTGGTTATTTAATAAAAAAAAAAAACAGCTTTCCACCTTTTTGGAGAGCCCCCTATGCCTCTGTTGGATAGTATGTAATAATGCATTTAAAAATATATTATTTATTAAAATGGACCAAAACCTGGGTAAAACCCTTGATTTGGGTTGACCAGAAATTAATTGCCTGCCTGATGGTGCTTTATGCTTACTTTTTACTGGCTCAATCGATTTGCCTTGATTATACATTTTAATGGATTTTAGCCCTATTTATTGAAAGTTATCGTGTTAAAGCGGACCTTCACCCTGAATAAGAGTCTATCTTATATGTTTCCCCAACCCTGTACATACAGATTGCCCACATTAAAAATCATCCTACCTGCATCTACTGCATGTTATAAACCTTTAAACATCCAAGATGGCGACTCATGGAGCATCAGGCTGCCTGCAAACAGGAAGTATCTTCTGACTGTGCCACTCTGCATTCTGTGATTGCTGACCTTTTTCTGACCCCAGCTCTACTTTGTCTGTGCAAAGCACAGCTATAACCCTGCCCCCTGCATTTTTGAGCCCTCTTCTCCCCTCAATATGTGATGCTACTGAGCCAAGATGGTGGCGCCAATATCCTAGAGTGCTAAACAGAATTGCAGGCCATTGGGGGAAAGAATAAAAAGTAAGTGACTAAAAACGTTAGATATATTCATTTTAGATGCCGGGGAATAGTTTTTTAAGGGTTTGGACTTTTCATTAAATGGTTCTAAAGGTCCGGTTTAAGCTCCTGGACCTCCTCAATTATATTTCCAAATCTCCTTATTTGGTCGAAAGAGCATGGAAATGGCTAAAACTGACTTGATGGAAGTGTGCTTTAAAGTGATCCTATATCCAGAAAGGAAATTTTTGTCATCACCTTCTGTCCTCTGCCCAGTGCCCCAAAGCAGCCGTGTTTCTTTTTTTTTTTTTACTCGGCACAAACCGGATGCAGTCGGCAGTCTGATGTTTTCCAGCAATTCTACATTTAGTTACTGTACACACAGCTCTGCACTGGGCAGCACTTCAACCAAACTGCCATTATGTGATAGCTCAGTTGTAACTGAATTAATTTGCATACAGCTGCCATTTGGACATTTTATAAATATTGGTCAAAGGATTTAGTAAAAAAAAAAGGAACATAGGCTGTTTTGATGCACAGGCTGGAGATATATATACTTCTTATCTTGGTATTGGAACACCTTATAGTTACTGCAGGCAAAGGTAATTGTTACACCATTGTGTCGGGCTACATTTGGCACTTTTCTAAACCGTTTTCAGTTTTTAAATTGAAGCAGAAATGGCCGAGATATTGGGGTTTACAGGTTCAGCCAGTTGCATTCTGTTCCCCAATCAGCTCAACAGAGTGGTTCATGATTGCTGGTTCAGAAGAGAGTCCCTGGCATATGGAAGGTTGCAATGGGATTGGAGTCCTAGACTGGTCTTTTGGCGCACGTTGTCGGTTTTTGATGAGTATGTGGGAGGAGTCGTTACAGTTATCCGGTATCTGATTTGCTGGGGGAGAGGTGGTAGAGATTTGAGTGTTAGCTGTCTTGGGAGTCTGGCGCTCTTGCACAGTGTGTGTGTGTCTTTCTGGCATGGTGCATGCGTGAGGGCAGATCAGTATTTGCACTTGTACTGTCACTATTTGAAGCCTGTCAGTGGCAAAGTGACATTTAGTGGAAGACATTGTGTGCCATGGTTTAATTAGAGTCACTTTGAGGGTCCTCCCTCCAGCTTTTTGTTTTGTCTAAGTGTTTTTAATGAGTCCTTTGATGTTTTGTTTGTATATAAAGTCTTTTTAAAAGTCCTGACTTAATAAAATTATATATATATATTTTTCTACTTACATTTGAATCTATATTTGAGTGTGCGGCAGTAATGTAGGGGCTAGGGGGCGGGTCTAGGGCCCCCATCCTTGTTTTATTCACATTGTGTGCCATGGCAGGCGCAGAAGTTGGGAACCTGTAGATGGCTTTGCTCCCTATTAATGGGCACACCATTTATCTGGTGTGGTGGCATTTCTATTGATCCACCTGCCTGTGTTGGTGATGCATTAAATCTGTGGGTAGGTGTTGGGAACCGGCGGATCGGAACACCACTCATGAGGGCTGCATATGGTCCCTCTTGTGTTGGATGTCATAGGATGTAGTGTAGTGGGAAAACAAAGGGGGGGTCAAGGAGATCAAAGTGGGAATGAAGATGTTAGAGGTTGGGGGAATACCTGGACCGTAGTGCCTGGTTGGTTGCAAGTTAGCGTAAGGTGCTATGTTGGTTTGTTGTAAAGGTATATTTAGGTAACCTTTTTTACATGTGAACATGTAACAGAGAGTAACATTAGTACATGTACAATAAAGATTTGAGTATGACAAGCAGTAATGCATTTGCATTGACATACAGTAATGCAGTGACATATAGTAATGCATTAGGTTATTTTTTTTGTATATGTAAAACAGTGCGTATGCTTGCATGCATGTGTACACGTAGCAGCAGGTACCATTAAAATACATTAACAAGTGATCTATGTAAATAGAAAAACGTATACTGCCGTGTGACCTAAAATCAACAGTCAAGTTAAATAGTTATCACACAAATAAAAAGATGCAAAATAATTTGTTAAATATCATAAAAATATGTATTCTGACAACCTGCATTAAAACAATTCAACTATTGTAGACCTGTTCACTGGTTTATGTGCTGGTTAGTATAATAAGTAACAAAAAGTAACAAATCGCGGCGTGTATGTGTACTACAAAGCTGCGTTTTGTTATTTAGGGCTGCATCCACACCTACCAGGATTCCTCTGCATTTATGCATTTTGTTTAAACAGGATCCACCCAAAAAGTCGTGTACTGTATCCTCTGTGGGTCTTTTCACACCTCTTTTTGATAGTGAGCTTGGAATGTAGCCAAAAAAGTGCTGCTTTTCAACTGAAATACAGCTGCCAAATGTATTATTGATTGTACTGTCGTCTATAGAGCTGCAAGTACAAAAAAAACTCAACTGCAAATGGCAAAATGAATCTGAACTGCAACTATTTTTTTTTTTTTATTTTAATTATTTATTTCAAATCCAGAAGGAGCCATTGACTCAGCAAGTCTAGTTTACCTGTGGTTGAGAGACACAGAGGGAATACAGTGTTCCCTCCTTGGGTCAGTGGAGGGCAGTTCCAGCTCAACATGCTTCAGATGCATGCAAAAGCACACGCTTGGGCCAGTGGTCAGTGTAATGTGCCCTGGCTAGTTTTGCTGGCACTACAGTAGGAAGCGAGTGTGGGATTGGATCTCAGCTACAGCACCTTGGCCACGAACAGGGCTTCACTAAATCTGGGTCGCATCGGTGACTATTTAGTGGAAGGAAGGGCTCGCTCTAGCTGTAGAATCCAAGTGGCGGCTGTGAATGAAGCAATTTTTTTCGACCACAAACATGTTGTTGCACGCAGCAGGAAAAACGTAATGCACATCATTTGTCAGTTGTATTTTTCTTTCAAAATGTTTTTTATGCCCTGCATTGCTGCTCCCTCCCTTAGTCCAGCCCCTCCTAAACCAAACAAAAAGGATTGAGACAAAGTCCTCGATTCATCAAGAGTTGAAAAAAAGGTTCATGGAAAAAAAACCTGCAAATTTCACTGTTCATGTGAATTTTGTTTTCTTGATGAATCAAAGCCAAAGTTAGTGAAAGGAAGGCCTTTTTTAGGCACTGTGAAAATTATGACATTGTTTTGTCGGGCACATGGCAAAAGATTTTTTTGTTATGCCTCCAGCAGAAATTGGGGGATGAGACTACGGCAACTTTTTTTTGCTTAGGCGGCACTATTTACATACTTGTGTGCTCGATACACCTCTCTATCGGTTGTACCATCAGTAATATTTTACATATTACAAATCCATGTGGGGGAAAAACTGACAAGGATGTAAAAGCTTTGCAATAATGGCAATATGGCCCTTGTGGTGCATTAAACAGTGGGTCTGTTTTTCAGCATTTATTGATTTAAGATATGTTGAGCTCTGGGAGTTATACTATCCCTGATCAGTTGAGAGGCTCTCTCATGTCAGGCATGTCATTTTAGACATTTTGTTACATTTGTCAGCATATGGAAAAACTGCCCCTTGGACATGGGAAAGCTTTGTAGGCATATGCTCTTGTTTGGTGTGTTCGCTTTAGTTGTATAGGAAGTTGTCTTCTGTGATATTGTTCAGCCACAGGGGCAGGAAGAACATCTACAACTCTTCTGTAAACTATAATGGGTGGAGTGGGACTATCGATACTGTACAATTATATTAAAGGAAAGAGCAATGATTTTTATTACTTCTACAACACAGGGAAAAGACCCTGAACATACTGTAGTCACACTGAAGCCCTCAAGCTACAGTCTACATGCTAGCAGTCGAATCTTTGATTTTTACATAGCTGCAAAGACACATGTCCATCAATTTCATCATCAAGGAGCAGGATAGGGGCCAATGTTTACCTACATACAGATAACTGGTATAATTAACAGGTAATGTTATTTTCCCTGTATCCAGTCCAGGTCGTCCCAGTGATGACATCTGGGTGGGATGACCTGGACTGGATATAATCCAAAACAATAATACAGGTGAGTTTCACAGAATTGTATTTTTCCCTATATCCAGTCCAGGTCGTCCCACCCACATGTCATCACTGGGACGACCTGGACTGGATATAATCAAAAATAATCCTACAGGTGAGTTTCACAGAATTGTATTATCTCTCATATTCCACTCCAGGATGTCAGCGAATCAAATACGAATGGGTTAACTCTGGTCTGAAGGGCAGGAATTCAAGATAAAAAGGCATGGTACCTCCCAGCTTATATATATTTCCGGCTGCTCTCCACAATCCAGTTTCATTCTTGCAGTTGGACTGGACTGCAAAGGTGTGCCTGGAATTTTTTTCCTCTAATTTATTTTTTCTTCCTTATAGGATCCTACTTAGGAAGCGGGGGATTTAACCCTGTCTTCTGGGCCCTTATGGTCACACTGATCCAATGGACCCACCTATGCCTCCTGAAGTCGATTAAACAGATCTGGGTGATTTAGGGGTACGCGGTGGGGTCTGGAGGGTGCTGTGGGGTGTCAGCTCGTTTTTTTTAAGCGTCAGCGACCCTGTCTGGGGACAGCAGGTCTCAGACAGGTGGATTCTGGAGGTTGTGTCCTCCGGCTACAAGCTAGAGTTCGCTGCCTGGCTTCCTCCAAGATCCCTCAGGTCTCGGATTCCTCCAGAACCCCAGGCAGCTCAGGGTCTGTTTCTGGCTGTACAAAACCTATTGGACATGGGGGTCATCTGTCCCTCCTGGGAAGAGAGGTCGAGGTTTTTATTCCAATCTCTTCACAGTACCCAAAAGGGATGGTTCCATCAGACCCATTCTGGACTTAAAGCTCCTCAACAAGTTCATCAGGACCAGACAATTTTGGTCCTTGTGCCCGGGGGACTTCATGACCTCCATAGACATCAAGGATGCTTACCTTCATGTACCAGTCTTCCCGGGGCATCAGAGATTCCTCAGGTTCGCATTGGAGGACCAACACTACCAATTTGTAGCACTGCCCTTTGGTCTCACCTCGGCCCCCAGAGCCTTCACCAAGGTACTGGCAGGTGTTATGGCTCTCCTCAGAGCTCGGGGCATTCGTATTCTTCCTTATCTGGACGACCTCATCATCACTTCTCATTCTTTCCAGCAGGCTGAAGTGGATACCCAGCAGGTGGTGACTGCTCTGGAAACATTTGGATGGGTGATCAGTCACCCCAAATCCTCTCTGTCTCCGTCTCTGGTGACCTCCTTCCTGGGCATAATTCTGGATACTGTTCATGCCAGGATTTTTCTTCATCAGCAGAAGGTGGATTCTCTTCAAGCTCTGGTTCATTTCCTTCTGTCTTGCCCTCGCCCTTCCATCTGGCAAGGGATGCAGCTTGTGGGACAAATGGTGTCCTGCTTCGAGGCAGTTCCTTATGCTCAGTTCCACATGAGACCTCTTCAACTCCATCTCCAATCAGTCCCCTGTCTCTGGATCAGGCCTTTGTTCTGTCTCCTCTGGCCCGGAGGTCCCTCTTGTGGTGGCTGGACTCGAGGAACCTGTTGGGGGGCAGATCTTTTCTGGCCCCCTGTTGGGAGACGGACACCACGGATGCCAGTCTGTTGGTTTGGGGGGGGGGGGGGGCTTCTGGAGAACCCTTCAATTCCAGGGGCTGTGTGGCCCTCAGGAGGCCCATGCCCCCATCAACGTTCTGGAACTGAGGGCGGTTCGGTTGGTACTGGCCCAGTTGACTCCTCACCTTCAGGGCCGGCCGGTCCAAGTTCGTTCAGACAACCAGACGGCGGTTGCCTACATCAATCATCAGGGAGGGACTCTGAGCAAGAGTGCCCTCAAGGAGGTGTCCATGATTCTGTCCTGGGTGGATTACAATGTTCCTTGCATCTCAGCAGTGTACATTCCGGGAGTGGAGAATCTGGAGGCGGACTCTCTGTGCAGGGGCTCTCACCTGGGGGAATGGTCTCTCAGCAGCGAGGTCTTCCTGTCCTTATGTCACCGTTGGGGGGTACCGGAGGCGGATCTGTTTGCGTCCCGCCACAATCACAAGCTCCCAGTCTTTGTCTATCTGTCTCAGGATCCCCTGGCCCTTGCGGTGGATGCTCTGACTCTATCCTGGCAGGGGTTCCGTCTCCTGTATCTTTTTCCTCCATTCCCCCTGCTGGGCTGGGTTCTGCGCAAGCTGGCTCAGGAAAGGGTACCAGCAATTCTGGTGACCCCCCGGTGGCCAAGATAGGTGTGGTTCGCGGATATCGTTCAGCTGGCAGTAGATCAGTACGCACTGCCCCTGGTCCCGGACCTTCTCACTCAAGGGCGGCTATGCCATCCCAATTTACAAACGCTGGCTTTGACGGCCTGGCTGCTGAAACCTCCATCTTAAGGGATGAGGGGCTTTCTGAGTCTGTGGTTAACACTCTAATCAGGGCTAGGAAGAAATCCTCTTCTACCATCTACTATAGGATCTGGCGGGCCTACATTGACTGGTTTGAGTCTAGGGGCCTTTCATGTCGGGTGTTTTCCATTCCTAGGATTCTGGTTTGGATCTGGGACTTCAGCTCAGCACACTCAAGGGTCACGTTTCTGCCTTGGCTGTTTTCTTCCAGAGATCCTTCACTCAACATCCTCTGGTCAAGACCTTCTTCCAGGGGGTTGCTCATGTGCGTCCCCCTAGCAAACCTCTGTTGCCAGTTTGGGACTTGAATTTGGTTTTGTCTGCCTTCAGGGCCCTCCATTTGAGCCTGTGCATGAGGCTGCTCTGTCTCTTCTTACTCTTAAGGTTGCCTTTTTGGTGGCAATCACCTCGGTCAGGCGTGTTTCGGAGTTGGTGGCCCTTTCTATTCAGGCCCCCTACTTTGAGAGACACCAGGACAAGGTGATTTTCAGATTTAAACCTGATTTCTTGCCTAAGGTTGTCTCTGCCTTCCATCTCAATCAGGACATTGTGCTTCCTTCGTTGTGCCCTAATCCTGGTAATTCCAAGGAGAGGACCTTACATTCCTTGGATGTGGTCAGGAATTTGAAGTAATACTTGGTGGCTACTGCGCCTTTTAGAAAGACTGATGCCTTGTTTGTGGTTCCTTCGGGCCCCAAGAAGGGCCTGGCACCTGCTAAGTCTACTATCAGCAAATGGATTCGTCAGGACATTTTTAGGGCCTATTCTGCTAGGGGAAAGGATCCTCCTTTCCGTGTTACTGCTCATTCTACCCGTGCTGTTGGGGCCTCCTGGGCCTTCCAGCACCAGGCTTCTGTTGAACAAGTTTGTAAAGCTGCTACTTAGTCTTCTGTTCATACCTTTTTTAAGTTTTACAAGGATGATGTTCGGGCCTCAGCAGATGCTGTTTTTGGCCGCAAAGTTCTGCAGGCGGCAGTGGTTTGAACTGCACGTTGTTGCTTTTGGGATCCCACCCTAGTTTCGGACACTGCTATTGGATGTCCCATCTGTTATGAATCATTATCTGGAGCAGGACGTGCTGCATACTTAGAATAATGCAATTCTGTGATTACTCACCTTGTAGAATTGGTATTATAAGTATGCAGCACGTCCTGCTCCACCCCACCCTGTTTGCATTATCTTGGATCCTCTGTATGGTGATTGTTATTCTTGTTAACGTTGTTAATTTCATTGGCTTCTCCTGGTTCTCCTTTCTGCTTTTCTATACTGGGGAATTTGTGGGAGATATATATGGACCGGGAGGGGCCTCTTTTTGCCATCTCTGCAGTCAAGCGCCCTCTGGCGGAGGTAATCCCATCTGTTATGAATCATTATCTGGAGCAGGACGTGCTGCATACTTATAATACCAATTCTACAAGGTGAGTAATCATAGAATTGTATTTTTTTACTCTTTGGCTTTTTTTTTCTATTCCTGCATTTTTTGCTATATTCTAATTTTTGTTATCTGTTTGTTTTCTAGATTGTGGGTAAGAATATTAGGTTGTGGGTAACCCCTAGGGTCTCAGAGTAGTCACTTGTGACTATCGAGATTGCTCATATACTTCAGTCTTAAGCCCTCAGGGATGTTTTTCACCATGACTGAAGCATCTGGGGCACCTGTGACTCGTATATTAGGGAGGTGGTTGCAACCTTCAGAGGTACTTCTTATGGAACCCTCTGGGTCTGCCCCCTCGGGGGATACGGCTCCTTCGGCAGCTCAACCTCGCTCTGATAAATAGGGATATATTGTCCAGCTTGATTTAGCAGAGAGGTTGGCCTGCATAGAGAGCCATTTAGAGCCTCTGGTCTCAAGGTCTTTGAAGATTTCAGGGAAACGGAAACATCTGATCCTGGGGAGGAGGATATTTATGCTGCCATAGAATCTCACAAAGATTTGTCAGAGGGGGAATGCTCATCCAGTAGAGAGGAGAGTAATTTGGATTCAGGGAACAGGGGGGCTCTCTGTTTAGAGAGCTGATGGATATCCTAGTTCCTAAGAGGAAAAAGGGGAACCTGTACAAGCCAGACTTATCCAAAAGGAATGGGAAAAGCCGGACAGGCTCCCCTCCATTCCTAGAGTTCTTGAGACTAAATACCCTTTTCCCTCAGACCTGATTAGGCTATGGTCCTTTCCCCCCAAATTGATGATCCCGTTTTAAGACTTTCTAGTAACACTATTATTCCTACTTCACTGGCACTGCATGCTTTTTCTATGCCTTGTGGCCAGCCTGCACCGCAGCCATGGCAGACAGAAGGTTGTTAAAGCAACTGAATTCTCAGACTCGTTCGGGTCATTCACGTGTACTATATGCTTTTAGTTAATTAAGACCAGTATGGAAATCAACACTAGAGGTTTAGCTCTGCTAGTGGCTCTGAGACGTTCAGTATGGCTTAAAAAAATGGTTGGCCAAGAGGACCCTGACAGGACTCCCCTTCCTGGGGGGGGTGACAAAGTAAAGAGGGCTACTTGGGCAGGTCTACTAGAACTCCCACAAGGAAGTTAGTCTAGCCCCCTTTTATCGCAGATCTTCCAATCCTCGCCACTTTCGCCGGGGTCAAGGTTCCATTCCCTCGGGACACCGAAAGGAATTTTGGAATAATCCACAGACCCAGAATAGGGCAAGATCATTTTAGCGAAATAAGGCTAAATCCCCTTCTAAGCCCCCATAGGCATTCGGGTGGGGGAGATGGCTTTTGCATTTTGCTCCCTTTTGGAGGCTTCACATTACAGATGCTCGGATACAGGAAATTATTTCTTTAGGTTACCAGATCGAATTGGGGGCCAGACCTCCTTGGAGGTTTTTTGGTCAGGGGTATCCCGGAATCCGCTAAAAGCCGAAGCATTAAAATGAGCCATGTTTAACCCTTTAAATGCCAAGCACGTGGTTTCTACGTGGTTGCTTCTCCTACCATGCCTGGCATTTCCCCCTGCTAGTTGAAGAAATTAAAATAAAAAATACTCACCTGACCCCTCGTTGGATCCGGCCGGGTCTCCTCTTTAATTTGGTGCCATCCGATCCCCCGTGGCCCCCCAGGCTGCTCAGGTGTTTAGAGGAGAGAGCCTGGGGAGGGGGGAGGCGATCACAGGCCTCTCCTCCTCCCCAGCTCTCTTCTCCAAGCACCCGAGCAGACTGATTCTCTGTCTTGGGTGCCGGTCTTAAGAGGCCGGCTGCTGGTGACATCACAGTGATGTCACCGCCCCCGCCCCCAGGGGGCAGGGCTAGCAGACCCGATGCAGGAAGTGGGGGGAGAGGGCGATTTCTTCCCTCTCCTCGCCACAGAAGAGCCTGGGGGGGGGCGATCGGAGGCCCCCCCAGTGAAGAGGAGACCCGTCGGGAGGCAGCACGGCCACAGGTAAGTAAATGTCATTTTGAATTTGACCCCCCCCCGCTTTGGCAGCAGTAGCTGCTAACGGTAAAAAAATAAATTAAAAATGACATTTACTTACCTGTGGCCGCGCTGCCTCCCGACGGGTCTCCTCTTCACTGGGGGGGGGGGGGCCTCCGATCGCCCCCCCCAGGCTCTTCTGTGGCGAGGAGAGGGCAGAAATCTCCCTCTCCCCCCACTTCCTGCATCGAATCTGCTAGCCCTGCCCCCTGGGGGCGGGGCCAGTGACATCACTTTGATGTCACCAGCAGCCGGCCTCTTAAGACCGGCACCCGAGACAGAGAATCAGTCTGCTCGGGTGCTTGGAGAAGAGAGCTGGGCAGGAGGAGAGGGCTGTGATCGCCCCCCCTCCCCACGCTCTCTCCTCTAAACACCTGAGCAGACTGTCAGCTGTCATCGGAGATCGCCGGGGGACAAAGGATCGGAGGTGAGTAAAGTAAAAAAAAAAAAAAAAAATTTAATTTTTTTCTCTTTCAGTGTCTTTATTTTTTACATTTAACCCCTTGTGAACTGGTAAGGGGTCCATGAGACCCCTTATACCAGTGCACAAGGCTGGGGGCTGGCAAGTCACCTGCTAGCCGCAGGTGACTTGCCATTAACCCCCGGCACCCCTATTACCTGCCTCCCCAAAGCCCAGGGAGGGGGAGCAGAAGAGCCCGGGCCCACATTGGCAATGTGGGCTTGTAGGCTGCAGGGTGGGGGGCCACAAAAGCTGGCCCCCCCTCTCTGTTCCTACAAGCCCCCATAGCTGGTCCCGGGCGGGTAATGCTGGGTAAGGGGGACCCCATTTCATTTATTCCTAGTATGTCACACACCCCACTTCCAAATATTCATGACACTTGGGAACCCGGCCTGTAGAGGGCGATCTTGCAGAGATGACATGGAAAAGGGAGCCCCTCCTGGTCCCTAAGTACTGGGTTCCTCCCACTATTCCTCAGTCTTTTCGTCTCTGCAGTCGGCGAGGCATTCAGAAGATGACTCTCCTTCAAGCTGCAGGTAGCCGGGTTTGCTCCCGGTCCTTTTTTTTCTTTTTCTGTCTGATACTCTTTAAACCTGTTTGGTTATATTGTATGCCTCCCAGCCCTGGCTGTATGGTAGATACATACACCTTCTGGTGTATACAGGAGTTTTACTCCTCCGTGAGACCCAAATGTGGGTAGGCGGTTTCCGGGTTGGTGTTCTCGGCATGGGATGCCCCTGTCCCTTTATAATCCCCTTGTGTCTTATGGGTGCATTTCTATCCTCTCCCCTTTAGTTCTCCTTTACCCTGCTGGGGTAAAAAGGGGGGGGGGGGGGCGTTATCTGGGCTTATTGTCACCATGCACACAAATAATAATAATAAAAAAAAAAAAAGATATATAAAATAAATCTTTATTACATATAAATTATGTATGTTTACTATACTATTTAATAGGGTATGTTTTATTTAGATTTTCCTATTTCTGTCTAGGCAGCATTCTTTTGCTTACCTTTTAAAGCTCTTTGTTTTCTGGCTATGTTCAGATTTGAATTTCCCTCCATTCTTGGTCATGTGATTCTGGGGTTGGGCGGGGCTTAGGCACACAGCAATCATTTAATTCTCAAGAGCACCTGGGTCGTTTCGTGAAGCGTTCCATATTTAAAGGTGCTGTGAGTACCCCTCAGCTTGCTGAAGGGAGTTTCTGCCATTTTTTTCATGCTTTGTCATTTATTGTATTGTGTGCATTGGTGACTGTTTGTTTTCCTTGTAGGTGGAAACTCTTAAAGGGATTTCTCCTGGTCTTTAGCCCTTAAAGCCTTATTTGAGGGTCCATTTGTGTTAATATCCTCCCACTTGGAACTATTTAAAGGGGCATCCCGGGTAGTAATTGCGTAAATCCCATATATACTTGGCGACTATAATCAATTATAGTATAATACTAAACACCATATGGAGGCATCTCAGGACAACGGGCATGCAGTTCCCTCTGCACAGACTCGGCAATGTTTTGGATGTGGGGCGTCCCTTGTTGGGGATAACACAATTATTTGCATCCCTTGTGCTCAATTAACTATTATGCAGCAGACTGGGACCCTGGCTTCGGCGTCTGCGGCTTCTGCCTTTTCTCCTACTCCGCCATGTCTTGTCCGTACCCCCAGTGATATTGTCATGGGTGGTGAGTCGCATTCTGATTTATGTGCCAGATTGGCTCATCTTGAAAAATTAATGTCTAGCTCTGTGGCCAACAAGGCCTCAGCTAAAAGGAAACATTTGACTCAGGCCGTTCCGGTAAGTGAGTTGGATAATTGTGAAATGCTTTATTGGTCTAATCCTTCTCCATTAGAAGAAGGATAATTATATGAGGATTCAGATGTTTCTGATGAACAGCAATTTGTTGGTACTGTGATTGAGCAGGGTGAAGCTAGTGTTGTGGATACCCCTAAGGCTCTTGCTCAGTTATTTGAGATTTTGGTTATCACTCTTCCTGAAGTAGTCCCTCCTCAAGAAGGGGAATTCTTTGAAGTCTCTAAACCTCGTTTAGAATTTCCAAATCAAAAGCATTTTGATGAAATTATTCTTAAAGAATGGGAGAAGCCTACGCGGCTTCCTGGCATTCCCTTGGGCTGGGACAAGAAATATCCCTTCCCAGCTCATACTGTTAAGCGTTGGTCATCACCAACTGTGGTGGATGCCCCTGTGCTTTATTTATCCAATTCTTCTGTGTTGCATTCTCCTGACTCCACTACACTTAAAGATGGAGAGGATAAGCGTATTGATCAAATGGCGTGCCACGCTTTTTCCAGTGTGGGCTCGGCCTTGCTGCCTGTTGGTGCTTCGGCACTCATGACAGTGGCTATTAGGTCTGTTGTGAGAGACCTAATGAATTACTCAGGGCTTGATCCGGCCTCTGATGAGTATGCCGCTCTTAAGTTTGCATCTTTTGTACTCTCTGCCTTAGATGATACTCTGCTCATGTGCAGCAGAACCTCTACCTTGTTAATCGCCATTCGGCGGTCAGTATGGTTACGGCAGTGGGCAGCTGATATTGTAGCCAAGATATCGCTTACAGCGCTCCCTTTTGTGGGATTGCGCCTCTTTGGAGAAAAATTGGATTCTGTCACTAAAGGAGGTAAATAACCTCAGCGTAAGAAACACCGTCGTTCCTTTCGTGGAGTGGCCTCTTTTAACCCTTCCTTTCGGGGGTCTAGATCCGGTAGAGGATCGGCCTTTTCAGCCCCTAGAGGGAGTGCATGGAATAGAGGAAAGGGACGTGGCCGTCCAAGTCAGAATTGGGGGTCCAAAACCAAATCTGCCACTAAGCCTGCTCAACAATGAGGGGACGCCCTCACCCTTACGGGTGGGGGGGCGGCTGCGGTTCTTCTTCCAGGTCTGGGGTCAGGAGGTATCAGACAATTGGGTTCTGTAAGTAGTCTCTTCCGGTGACAAACTGGAATTCGAGTTCCGGCCTCCTCCCAGATTTTTCATGTCCCGGATGCCGTCAGATCCGGCAATTGCGCAGGGACTGCGGGCAGCAGTAGCGAATCTGTTAAATATGGCTGTCATCTGCCTAGTGCCTCCAGCGGAAAGGGGTTTGGGGTTTTACTCCAACCTATTCACGGTACCCAAAAAGGACGGCTCTGTCGGCCTATCCTAGACCTAAGGAGACTCAATCAATTTATCCATTTCAGAAAATTCCGCATGGAGTCTCTGCGATCAACGATCGATGCTCTCCGTCAGGGGGACTTCATGACATCCATAGACATCAAGGATGCTTATTTGCACATTCCTATTTTTCCGGGTCCCCAGAGATTTCTCAGGTTCTCGATAGAAGACCAGCATTATCAATTTGTGGCCCTGCCATTCGGCCTCACCTCGGCCCCAAGAGTCTTTACCAAGATGCTGGCAGGAGTGATGGCTATATTCAGGGTCCAGGGCATCTGCATTGTGCCTTTTCTGGACGATCTTCTTATCGCGGCCTCCTCCCTCGAACAATCAGAGTTGGACACCAGGATGGTGGTCTCTACGCTAGAGAGGTTCGGATGGGTAATAGGTTACCCCAAATCCTCTCTCTGTCCGTCCAGGGAAATTCCCTTCCTGGGCCTGATTCTGGATACATTTCAGGCCGGGGTTTTTCTTCCTCAGTCCAAAATGGTTCTGATTCAGGACTTGATTCGTCTATTCTTGTCCAACCCTCGTCAGTCTATCCGTCTAGGGATGAGACTAGTGGGATTGATGGTAGCTGCATTCGAGGCAGTCCCGTTTGCCCAGTTTCACATAAGGACGCTTCAGCTCTTCCTCTTGGCAAAGTGGGACAGGTGCCCACTATCATTGAATCAGACTTGTCTATTGTCTCCCCACATTTTGCAGTCCCTTCAGTGGTGGTTAATATCGCTCAACCTCCAGAAGGGCAAGTCATTTCTGACTCCAGCCTGGTGGGGCTTCTGGAAGAAGCATCAGTTCCAAGGCTTGTGGGGCCCTCAGGAGGCTCATTCTCCAATCAATGTATTAGAGCTTTGGGCCATACGTCTTGTTCTACTTCGACTGACCCATTTCTTACAGGGTCTGCCAGTTCAGATTCGGTCAGACAACCGAACAGCTGTTGCATACATCAATCACCAGGGAGGGACTCGCAGTTGGGGTGCCCTCCGGGAAGTGTCTCTGATCCTTCAGTGGGCAGATATCAATGTTCCCTGCATATCAGCAGTTTACATTCCGGGGATAGAGAATGTGGAGGCAGACTCCCTGAGCAGGGGATGTTCTCGCCAGGGAGAATGGTCTCTCAATCCAAGGGTCTTTCAGTTCCTCCGTCACAAGTGGGGGACTCCACAGTTGGACCTGTTTGCTTCTCGCCACAATCACAAGCTCCAGCTTTTGTGTCTCTATCCCAGGATCCTCTGGCAGTGGCAGCGGATGCCATGTCTCTGGCTTGGAAGGATCTGGGGTTCCTATATCTGTTTCCCCCATTCTCCATGATCAGCAAGGTGGTGCGCAAGTTAGCACTGGAGGAGGCGCCAGCAATTCTGGTGGCGCCAAGGTGGCCAAGCAGTCGGTGCTACACAGACGTCGTAAGACTGGCAGTGGATCGTTTCCATCTGCCTCTTCTTCCAGATCTCATCACTCAGGGTCAACTTTGTTACCCCAATTTACAAACGCTGGCTTTGACGGCATGGCTGCTGAAGTCTCCATCTTGAAAGAAGGTCTTTCTGATGTGGTTATTCAGACTCTTATTAGAGCTAGGAAGAAGTCTTCCTCTGTTTTTTATTACAGGAATTGGAGGTCCTATATTGATTGGTGTGAATCCAGGGCTTTGCCCTGTTGAGTATTTTCTATTCCTAGAATTCTGAAATATCTGCAACGAGGTCTGGATATGGGATTCCAGATTAGTACTTTGAAAGGGCAAGTCTCTGCCTTGGCTATTTTCTTTCAAAGGTCGTTTGCTCTTCATCCTTTGGTTAAGACTTTTTTTCCAAGGAGTCGCGCATGTGCGGCCTCCCAGAAAGCCTATACTTCCTGTTTGGGACCTTAACCTAGTGCTTTCAGCTATGCAGACTGCTCCCTTTGAGCCCTTGCAGGATATTCCTATTCTTACTCAGAAGGTTGCCTTTTTGGTTGCTATTACTTCTGTCCGCCGAGTTTCTGAACTGGCGACTTTGTCTATTCTAGCCTCTTATTTTGAGAGGCATCAAGATAAGGTTGTTTTCCGTTTTAAACCGGATTTCCTTCCTAAGGTGGTGTCTGCTTTCCACCTAAATCAGGATATAGTTCTTCCTTCCTTGTGTCCTAAACCTAGTTTACGACAAGGAAAGGGTCTTACATTCTTTGGATGTAGTTCGTTGTGTTAAGTATTATTTAGTTACTACTTCGGCCTTCCGCAAGACGGATGCCTTTTTTTTGTGTCTTCTGGGCCCAAGAAGGGTTTTGCTCCTGCCAAATCTTCCCTTAGTAAGTGGATATGTCAGGCCATCATTGGGGCCTATATGGCTAAGGGGAAGGTTCCCCCTTTTTGTGTCACCGCTCATTCTACTCGTGCTATTGGAGCTTCCTGGGCTTTTCAGCACCAGGCTTCTGTTGAAAAGGTTTGCAAGGCTGCGACTTGGTCTTCTGTGCATACTTTTTCCAAGTTTTACAAGGTTGATGTGCAGGCCTCAGTGGATGCTGCTTTTGGCCGCAAAATTCTGCAAGCTGCAGTAATTTAAGTTATGCATTATTCCTTGGGGATCCCCACCCATTATAGACACTGCTATTGGATGTCCCAAGTGTCATGAATATTTGGAAGTGGGGTGAGTGACATACTAGGAATAATACCATTTTGTGAGTACTCACCTGTAAAATGGTTATTACGAGTATGTTACACACCCCACTTCCCCCGCCCTTTTTTGTTCTAAGGGATCCTTTATATGGTGATTATTATTTTCAAACTATTTTTCAATCATCGAATATAATTTGCTCTTCCTGGTTCTTCACTGTTTTTTAAAAAGACTGCGGAATAGTGGGAGGAACCCAGTACTTATGGACCAGGAGGGGCTCCTTTTTCCATGTCATCTCTGCAAGATCGCCCTCTACAGGCCGGGTTCCCAAGTGTCATGAATATTTGGAAGTGGGGTGTGTGACATACTCGTAATAACCATTTTACAGGTGAGTACTCACAAAATGGTATTTTTGGGGATTTGTAAGGGTTTTATAAGGGAGGGGGGACCCTATGTCTTTTTTTTTTTTTAAATTAACCCCCTATGCTCTGTCAGCCCGCAGCTATAAAAGGCTTCCAGCTGCAGCGGGAGAGCAGAAGCCAGATTGATCAGCGATGGGAGGGGGGACCCTATGTTGTCTTTTTTAAAATTAACCCCTTATGTTTATAGTGTAGATAGTAGTAGTATTTTATTTGTAAATGTTATAAAGTGCTATTTTCAGTTTGAGGGGTCTCCTGGGCAAGAATGGGGGGGCTACCGATACATATGTGGTGCCGTTGTAATCGGGAGAAAATGGGCTTTCACATGCAATATGGTTTTGGTTTTGGTATGGTATGGTAAATGTTTTATTTAAAATAAAGGAGACAATTGTCTAAAAATTATTTATTTTATTATTTTTTACACAAAAATATAAAAAAAACAGTAGAAAAATTACAAACAATACATTTCATGTTAAAGCCTAAACTCTGCTGCAAAATATATATCTATAATTTTCCTGGAAATTCCGGCAAAAATCTTGGTTAAACATGTCGCAGAATGGGGGAAAATGACCTGTCAACAGAGGGTGACAAAACTTCAAGTAGGCTGGCAATTAAAAGGATTAATAGTAATAGTTAATAGTTTTTTCTTGTTTGTATATTTATATTTTAGGAAAACGTTATTTATTCAGTTTTTTTATTCATTTTTTTTTTAGGGAAATCCTGTGCAACCTAAGAATTCTTCGAAGGATTACTTCCTGAAAGGTGAGCCTACTACAACAAGCTGGGTACTCTTAGAAAGCTTAACATGTGTACTTTCAGGGAATATATGGTTTATGGGGGATATTCCAAATGTAAGGGGTTGTTTTGGTTGAAAAATTGCAAGGTGCGCATTTTGTCTGCAGAGCTGAAATTTTCAAGTAAAATTACTGTTATGCGCACGCTTTGCTTTGTATTGTTTGTCAACTCTTCCCTTGACAGTACCTATGCATGTTGGGTATCGTTCTGTTTGGGGCATGTTGCTTTTTGACATTTTACTTGTTTTTTCTTGTTTTCACATTTTAGAAAAATGTGGTTTGATTTTTCCTTTTTACTCTTTTTTTAGGGAAACTTTGTGCAACCAAAGAATACATTGAGGGATTACTTCCAGAAAACTAAGCCCACATAAACAAGCTTGGTACGCCTAGAAAGCTTGAGGTGTGTACTTCCAGAGAATATATAGTTTGTGGGGTGTATTTCAAATGTAAAGGGTTGTTTTTCTGGAAAAACTGCAAGGTGCGTATAGCGCAGTTGCATTTTATCTGAAAATCTCCTAAAGCTCCCTTTCAGTTTGGGGGAGTCTCCTGGACAGGAAAGGGTGTCTACCAATACATATGTGGTACTGCTGTGACCGGGAGAAATTGGGATTTCACACGCAATAAAATTTTATTGACAAACTTAAATTTTTTATTACAAAAAAACACTACAAATTGCAAAAAATTGATTTTTTTTTTATTTTTTTTGCACATATTTCACCAAAAAGTATTGAGAATACACTAAAAAACAAACAAGACATTTCATGTTGAAGCACAGACTCTGTTGAAAAAAACAATATATAATTTTCCTGGGAAATCCCTGGAAATCCTTTCAAAAATCACAATTGAACATGTGTAGCGCAAAATAGTGAAACATGGTCTGGCAAAAGAGTGTGACAAAAGCTGCAGTTAGGCTGGCACTTAAAGGGTTAAAGTCTGCTTTAAGTAGGACCTTCAGATATACTAAATATAGCACACGGCTATTGGGTTGTCAGGAGCCAATCCCTCTTAAACATCATTATCTCACAGACAGATCTCACAGAAACAAATACATAAATGAAACCTGGGCTAACTCTTCCTTCTTCTCTTTAATATGATATAAAATATGTGAAATTTTGCAAGTGATAGCAGTGACGTGCACATCCAGGATGTATAGCTCTACCTGCAAATGCTTAAACATTAAATGAAGCCGACATTTTGTATTCAGGCCTTCCAATCTGTCTTCCTAAAAAAATAAATGCTTAATCCAGGCTTGGGATGGGCCTGGTTCCAGAATTTGTTAACCATCTAATATGGCCGATTTGATTTCTGGGGCTGATGAGGAGGAGGACTGACAGAAAATGATCTTTAAATTGTGCAGAAAGCGTTAAAATAATGGAACAAAAGCTAAATCTGGCACCATTTAGTGCCCAAGGAATATCGGTCTACAGATTTGTCACAGCTCATAGAAAATTAGTGCTACAATTGCTCTTTTGTAATGGGCCAGCCCACAATATGGGCATGTATATTAATAGTGGAGTCATTTAAATAAGCAAAATAGACAATGAATATATTTAAATGTCACGCTCTAGATTATCTAAAGCCACTTTTTTATGCTTCAAAGGCGACATTTGATGGAGACGGAGGGAGTGCAAGAGATGTCAGTCATTAGACATTAGCAACGTGAAGGCCCCAAAATATTTTTTTAGAGTTAAAAGTTTAAAATATTTTTTTTCTCTAGGGAGTCAAGGCATTTGGACTTGCTGTAGACATTTTGCTAGTTCTCCTAAATAGTAATCCAGAAAGGTTAAATAGCAAAATGTATTCAAGAAAAAGCTAACAAGTCTAGTGGCTTTGATTTATCACAACAGCATATACCATGATCTGGATTACTGATGACCTTCAAATGCCTTCTGCCTGATTTCTGGTGTCTTTGTAAAACATTCCTTGTGAGTGTGATACCTTGGCTGCTGATGATGCCAGCTTGGTGGTGGTTTGGATTAAAAAAAATGGGTGTTTCCACCCCTGCGGCCACACAAAACCTCAGTTGAAGCCCTGGTAAGGGTTAGTTTTGTGGGTGACCCGGGGGGGTGGGGGCAATCAGCAGGGCAGCCCGTGTGGGGTTGCCCCGCTGTGCATCGCACAGTTAAAAGAAAAAAACGGCTGCCCAGATTATCACATCTTCCAGGTTGCGTGTCCCACATGACCACGTGCAGCCTATTAGCGCAAGCCGGCGGCGTTCACACAAGCTGCTCCATGGTAGCTGTAGAAGGATCCTGGAAGAGGTGAGTCCCCGCGCGTCCCTGTTCTTTTTTTACTAGTGCGATGTGCAGCAAGGCAGCCTGAATCAGACTGTTCCGCTGCTGCATATTAAAGAGGGGCTATGGCAATTTCTGACCACAGTAGGGATGCTCGGTGATGCCCACACATGATCATAGGATTGCCGGATCAAGATGAGTGTAGGGCAGTCCAATCCAGGCTAAAACCTCACCATTATGTGCGTGGCCACTGGGTGACATAAGGGACCATATTTCCCTTGATAGGCATTGGTGACACCACAATTATACAGCACGTCCTGTTCCAGAATATTCCTTACACATGGGTAATACATCCACAAGATGGCGCTGGACTGCAGAAAACAACTTGTGGCTCCTCCCAGCCCCATATAAGTCAGGGACCTCTAACAAATTCCCCAGTTCTTATCTGCAGTCTGGGCTGCGAAGATAGAAGATGGCTCTCTATGTTGCACAGGTGAGCCGGGCTTATCTGCCTGTGGCCCTGCAGGACTATTCCCACCCGTTCCGAACCATACCAATGCCTCCCAGCCTCGGCTGACAAGGTTTGGGTGAAGGTAGGTCAGTAAGCACCAGGTTAGGTGCTGAGGAGCACTGCTCCTACCACAGTCCCTGCTCTGACAGGGTAGGTGGTTTAGGCTGATGGTGAGCCTTTTGGCTCTATGGGTTTTGCCAGGCTCCTGTGCTGTTTAACTTTTACCCCCCTAGGTGCCCCTTCCCACCCTACCCCCCCTTTTTCTCTAGGGCTGATAATCCCTTAAATTCCTTGCCTCGCTCTCCCTCGGGGAGATCTCCGGGGGGGGGGGGGGGGGGGGTGACGACTGGTGGTCTACACGATTGTTGGTGTGTTTTTTACCTTGTATGCCACCGGCGTGCGCTTGTACCGCGAGCAGCGGCGACATTGCTTCTGAGGCTGTGGCGCTGCTATGGGTTGCCCGCATCACGTGGGGTGTGATTCACGCTTTTCGGGGGGGCTCTGCGGATGACGTTTTCGCATCACGTCTCCACGGCCCACCCCTCGAGGTCTCTGCAGGCACCATTTTACCCTCTCCTTGTGCTGCGTGCGCTGCTGGCTCCCTGCGGTCCGTGAGTATCCCTGCGGGGTGGTTCTCCTGGGGTTTTTTCCTTAGTGTATATTCTTATGGGAATGTTTTTTATGTCGTTCCGGTGGGTTAAAACTTCAACATCTGTGGTTTCTCCCGGCCCTGTCCCCTCGCTGTCTCCCACTTCCCTAGTGGGTCCTTGGGGCATCCCGGGTAGTTTTTTAGCGTTAACCCTTACTGGCCTGTTGTGCAACTCAAATCACCATATGGAGGCTTCTGGGGATTATGTGCTTGGGGTTCCTTCGGGACAAGCCGGCTATGTGTTGCGTGTGGGGTATCCCCTATAAGTGAGATGTCAGAGTGTGTGTACCCTGCGCCCAGCAACAGTCTGGGTTGTCTGTTACTGGGCCTGGTGCGGCACCCCCTCTGGCTTCACCTACCCCCCCACGCTTACATCTGACCCCCAGCGAGGGGCATACTACAGGGGAGTCTCAACCTGATTTGGCTGCACGGGTGGCCAGCATTGAGAAAAATATTGCTGGGTCTGCCCCGCGTAAGGCTTCTGCTAAGAAGCCGCATTATCTCCTGCTATTTCCCTCTTCCCTATTGAGGCTGAGGAATTTCCTGACGTTCCTGGTTATTGTCCCCTTGAGGAGGGGGAATTTTTTCTTATTCAGAATCATCTGAGGAACAGCCTAAGATTTATGGCGGTACCGGGTCTCCCTTTGGAGAAGACCCATGGTCCTCAGATGACACTGACAGGCTTTTGTCTCACATTTTTGAAGTGCTTTGTATTTCCCCTTCTGCAGTGGCTCCGCAGCAGCAGGGCGAGCTTTTTCATACGGTTAAACCACGAGTTCCCGTAGCAGACTCACTAATAATCTGGTGCTCAAAGAATGGGAACTGCCTAGCAAGCTCCCTGGGGTGCCCAAGAGTTGGGACAAGAGGTATCCATTTCCTGCTGATGTGATTAAGCGTTGGTCATGTCCTGAGGTGGACGCACCCGTTCTGGGGCTGTCGAATACATCTGTCATGCATTCTCCTGACACTACTACCCTGAGGGATGGTGAAGACCAGTGCATGGACCAGCTGGCTTGTCCTGCTTTTGCCTGTGTGGGGACCGCGCTGGGCCCGGTTTGTGCCTCTGCCATTACAGCTATTGCTATTAAAGGGCTGCTTAAGAGTCTCTTAGAGGGGCCTCTGATGACGCAGGAGGAGAAGAGTATAGATCTCTCCTGCTTTGCTATGAATTTGTTGCATATGTTCTTTCTGCCATGGATGATACCATTAGAATGTGTGGAAGGACATCTTCCCTTTTGGTGGCTATACGCCGCTTTGTTTGGCTGCGTCAGTGGGCAGCTGATAATTCTGCTAAGAAGGCTCTCACTGGTTTTGCTTTTAAGGGGCTGCGCCTCTTTGGGGAACGCTTGGACTTGTTTTCCCAGGGGCGGTAGGTTACTTCAACATAGGAGGCCGTCCCGGTCCTTTCGGGGGATGGGTGCCTTTCTCCCTTCCTTCTGTGGTTCCAGAACTGGTCGGGGAGTCTCCTTTGCTGGGGCTCGCGGAGACCATTGGGGCAGGGGACGGGGCCGCCCCGGCCCCTCCTGGGGTCCCAAGCCAAAGTCCTCCCCCAAGCCCCCTCAGGCATGAAGGGGCGCCCTCACCCATCCGGGTGGGGGGATGGCTTCGGCTCTTTGCTCACGTCTGGAGGCTTCACGTCTCAGAACGGTGGGTTCAGGAGGTAGTGTCCTCCGGTTACAAGATAGAGTTTGCAGCCTGGCCACAACCAAGATTCGTCAAATCCCGGATGGCTCAAAACCCCCTGTCAGCCCAGGGGCTGTGCCTTGCTGTTCAAAACCTTCTGGAGTTGGGGGTCATCTGCTCTGTGCCTTTCAGGGAAGGGGCAGAGGCTTCTATTCCAATCTTTTCACTGGCCCCAAAAAGGACGGGTCCCTCAGACCCATCCTGGATTTAAAGCGTCTCAGCAAGTTTGTCAGATTCAAGCATTTTTGCATGTAAACCTTGCGCTCTGCAGTCAATTCTCTGCGCCCGGGCGACTTCATGACCTCTGTAGACATCAAGGACACTTACCTTCATGTTCCTATCTTTCCAGGTCATCAGAGATTTCTCAGGTTCGCTCTGGAGGATCAGCACTACCAATTTGTGGCCTTACCTTTCGGTATCACCTCGGCTCCCAGGGTATTCACCAAGGTTCTGGCGGGCGTAATGGCTCTGCTGAGATCTCAGGGCATTCGCATCCTTCCTTACTTGGACGACATTCTCATCACGTCTCAGTCCTTCCAGCAGGCCGAGCTGGATACCCAGCTGGTGGTGTCCACACTGGAGTCCTTCGGCTGGGTAATCAATCACCCCAAGCCTTCCCTGTCCCTGTCACTGGTGAGGTCCTTTCTGGGCATGACTCTGGATACATCTCAGGTCAAGATTCTTCTCCCTCAGCAGAAGGTGGAGAGTCTTCAAGCTCAAGCCCAGCTTCTTCTGTCTTGCCCTCATCCCTCCATCCGGCAGGGGATGCAGCTGGTGGGCCTAATGGTGTCTTGCTTCGAGGCGGTTCCATAGTTTCACATGAGACCTTTTCAACTTCACCTCTTGTCAGTATGGGATCGGGACCCTGTGTCCCTGGATCGGGTGTTTGTTCTGTCCCCTCCTGCCAGGCGATCTCTCTCGTGGTGGCTGGATTCAAGGAACCTGTTGGTGGGCAGATCATTTCTGGCCCCTTGCTGGGAGACAGTCACCACAGATGCCAGTCTGACAGGTTGGGGGGGGCTTCTGGAAGTCCTTGAAATTCCAGAGTCGTGGGGCCCCCGGGAGGCCCATACCCCTATCAACATTCTGGAACTGAGGGCGGTGAGGTTGGTTCTCACATAATTCACTCCGCACCTTCGGGGTCGGGCTGTTCAGATACACTCGGACAACCAGACGGGACGGACCCGGAGCAGGAGGGCCCTCAAAGAAGTGTCTCTGATTCTATCCTGGGCGGAGGAGAATGTTCCCTGCATCTCGGCAGTGTACATCCGGGGGTGGGGGGGTCTGGAAGCGGACTCCCTGAGCAGGGGGACTTATCGTCTGGGAGAATGGTCACTCAGCGGCAGGGTGTTTCGCTCTCTGTGCCACCGCTGGGGTCAGCCGGATGTGGATCTGTTTGCGTCCCGTCACAATCACAAGCTTCCAGCTTTTGTCTCTCTGTCCCAGGACCCTCTGGCCTTAGCCATGGATACACTTGCATTGTCTTGGAAGAGCTTTCAGCTCCTCTATGTGTTTCCTCCATTTTCTCTGCTGGGCAGGGTGCTGCGCAAGGTAGCCCAGGAAGGGGTGCCAACCATTCTGGTGGCCCCCTGTTGGCCAAGAAGAGTGTGTTTCGCAGACATCGTGCAGTTGGCAGTAGATTAGTATGCCCTGCCAAGTTTCCAGATCTGCTCATTTAGGGGCAGCTACGCCATCCCAATTTAGAAACGCTGGCTTTAATGGCCTGGCTGCTGAAACTTCCATCTTGATGGAAAAGGGGCTGCCTGCTTCTGTTGTTAATACCATGATTCGGGCTAGGAAGAAGTCCTCGTCATCTACTATAGGGTATGGCATGCTGACATTGACTGGTGTGAGTCTAACAGGCTGATTCATCATTAGCGGCAGGTAGCGACAGATGAGCGTCTGTAGCAGGCATTTTCAGAGCGCCCGCTAGTAGTCGCAGTGCTCGGCCGCAAGTCGCTACTTTATAGCGACTCAGTCGCTGTTCAGTAATGTTGAATTCATTGTGAGGAGTCGCTATTTGACCAGTACAGTGCTGTATGGGAGCACATGTTAGCGACTGCTCATAGCGACCGACTCACACCATATTCAGGAAAAAAACAGCTTCACAAATCTCTGGCGCTGAAAAATAGTTGTTTGAAGCCCAGAGTGCAGGAGGCGGTGTGTTTAAAGTCTGTTTTCAAGCATCTATCAACTAGTAACAAAGCGAAAACATATGGAATAACATTGTAACAACATTGTAACATGAACACTTTAATGCCAGACCTGTAATGTCATTTTTGAGGAAATATTTAAAAAATGAAAAAATTATGAAAAAACTGCTTTTTCAATGCCAGAAGAGGTCACAGAATTATTTGTGATTTTTTTGAAAAAAAAAAAAAAAAACCTGTTTAAAGAAAAGAAAAGGATCATCCATTGAAATGTATGGGAGAGCGACAGGTAGCGGAGAGGTCATACCTGGCGCTGTGCAAGGCTGAACGCTGGCGCTGTTCGCTGAGGCTGTGAGAATGATGAATCAGACGCTACATGGCGCTATTCCAGTCGCTAAACAGATTCTGCTTGATAAATGTGTAATTGCGTGCCGTGTCCGGCGTTGACCAGTCGCTATCTGTCGCTACCTCTCATTAACCAGGCGCTACCTGACGCTATCCCTTCTTAAAGTGGACCAACACCCAGGATTTTGACTATCCTGGGTTTTGGTCCACTTCGGCGGGGCACCCCGATCGGGGGTGCCCCGCTGTGTGAAACCCCCCAGAAACCCCAAAAAACTCACCTCTCCCCGCTCCCACGTGAACGCCGCAGCCAATCCCCGCCAACGTCCAGGCGGGGGACAGGAACGTCCAAGCCGCTTCCGCCGCCTCCCGCGCGTCACTCTCCATTCACAGAGGGCCGGCGCGGGCGCGCGCACGTCTGGAGGGGCGCGCGGGAGGCGGCGGAAGCGGCGGCGGATCAGGTAAGGTCTTTTTGGGGTTTCTGGGGGGTTTCACCCCGCGGGACATCCCGATCTCGGATGTCCCGCGGGGTGGGAGGTGATCGGCCCGGGAATCTTATAGATTTCCGGGCCGATCACCCCTGGGTGTTGGTCCACTTTAAATAAGGGCCTAAGTCGCTTCCCTGTAGGGTGTTTTCTAACCCCAGGATTCTGGAATTCCTGCAACGTGGTTTGGATTTGGGTCTTCAACTTAGTACCCTCAAAGGTCATGTTTCAGCTTTGGCCATTTTCTTCCAAAGATCCTTTGCCGACCTTCGTCTGGTTAAGACCTTTTTCAGGGGGTTACTCACGTGCGTCCTCCACGTAAGCCTATGTTACCAGTCTGGGATTTGAACTTGGTCTTATCTGCCTTGCAAGGGTCTCCCTTTGAGCCCTTGCGTGAGGCCCCTTTGTCCATTTTGATGCTTAAGGTAGCCTTTTTGGTGGCTATCACTTCTGTTAGGCGTGTTTTCTGAGTTGGCGGCGCTTTCCATCAAACCTCCTTACTTTGAGAGACACCAGGACAAGGTGGTGTTTCGTTTTAAGCCAGATTTTCTGCCTAAGGTTGTGTCTGCTTATCATCTCAATCAGGACATTGTTTTGCCTTCTCTGTGCCCTAATCCTAGTAACCCTAAGGAGCGGGTCTTACATTTCTGGATGTGATCAGGACCTTGAAGTTCTATTTGGTGGCTACTGAATCATTCAGGAAGACTGATGCTCTTTTTGTTCTCCCTTCTGAGCCTAAGAAGGGTTTGGCTCCGGCTATGTCCACTATCAGCAAGTGGATCCGTCAGGCTGTGGTTGAAGCCTATTCTGCTAAGGGGAAGGAGCCTCCCTTCCGCCTTACTGCTCATTCTACTCGTGCTATCGGTGCCTCTTGGGCTTTTCAGCACCAAGCTTCTGTTGAACAAGTTTGCAAGGCCGCTACTTGGTCTTCTGTTCATACTTTTTCTAAGTTCTACAAGGTTGATGTTAGGGCCTCAACTGATGCTGCTTTTGGTCACAAAGTTCTGCAGGTGGCAGTGGTCTAATCTGCCCGCTGTTACTTTTGGGGATCCCACCCTACCTTACGGACACTGCTATTGGATGTCCCATGTGTAAGGAATATTCTGGAACAGGACGTGCTGTATACTTGGAATAATCCACTTCTGTGATTACTCACCTGTAGAATTGGTATTATAAGTATACAGCACAGCCTGGTCCATCCCACCCTTGTTATAATTTTTCTAGTTACCTCTGTACGGTGATTGTTCAAATGTTCATTTTGGATTTTTGTTATTTTTGTTTCTCCCGGCTTCTTGTTAACTGCTTGTCAATACTGGGGAATTTGTGGGAGGTCCCTGACTTATATGGGGCCGGGAGGAGCCACAAATTGTTTTCTGCAGTCCAGCGCCATCTTGTGGATGTATTACCTATGTGTAAGGAATATTCTGGAACATGACGTGCTGTATACTTATAATACCAATTCTACAGGTGAGTAATCACAGAATTGTATTTTTTTAAATCGAAGATTTTTTTGTGTGCTAATTTGCCAGTGGTCACATGATTGGCTGCATTATTATTCTGATTATTATGTAAAGTCACTTTGTTTAATGAACACACATTAGTGATGCAGGATGTATTTTGGTTGGGCTACTAATATTTAAACAGTTTTATATTAAAAGTGTTATATATTTATGTTATTTAGTATGTCTTATTCATGTAAGCCATATTGTGTAGTCATTTAATTTTAAGAGGAAGGAATATAGTATCCTGGGCCTCTTTAAAGTGGGACAAAACCCACCCTGGAGTCTATGAGCCGGCATACTCGCTCAGGATGCCCTGCTGTGTCAAACCCACCAGGTCACCTGAAAACTTGCCTTCTTTCCAGTCCAACAGTGCATGCGCGAGCAGCGTCCGCATCCCCGCTATCCCTTTAGCAGGGCGCGTGCCCGCGCCAAACATTTGTGAATTGCTGGTGCAGGCACGCTCCCTATTAAAGGGTAGCGGGGAATGCGGCCGCCAAAGCGCTTATTGGAGGAGAGGCTGTGCATGCACCGTAGGACCAAGATAGGATGACTGAGAATGGGTGACCTGGATGGTTTCACACAGCGGGGCATCACTGATTGGGGTGCCTGGGGGGCACGGACCAAAATCCTGGGTTTTGGTCCACTGTAATGAATGTATATCTTTTCAAAATGTAGGGAGGAAATTTTTCCAAGCCTAAGGGGGGGGGGGGGGGGGGCAAAAAACTTGTGTGTGAAGAGCACTGGCTTATTGACTTGTTTTAGTGGAGTTTGGTGGCCTGTGTAGAGGTACAGCTTTTTTGATTGGCACCACATTACAGATGCCTTTTGGACCCACCTTCATTATCGCCTACTATTTCATGCCTCACACTGGTAAAGGCAGATTGGATATGATGCAAAGGAAGATAGCTAGTTTATTTATTTGAAGAAGGCTGCTCTTACAATGGAAGACATATTTAAAGTGGACCAAAACCCACTAAGCTTATGAAATAAATTTGGGCAAAGCCCCTGCAAATACTCCCTTTTTAGGGTGTAGACATAGAAATAAATATTTTCGCCTCCAGAATTGTCCTTGGAACACCAATTCTTTTGCTGTCCCTGTCTGTGTGCAGACTATCCGTCATTGCATAGGTGCAGTTATTACTTCATTGGCATTCATTACAGTGGCAATGAATGGAGAAGGCGGGGCTTTACAGCTAAAACAAGCAGTATTAGGGGGGAGCAGAGTAAAGCAGGAGAAAGGAAAATTGACAAAAGGTACTCCTCATGGGTGGAGCATTTTAGGGTATGCTAGTTAAAAATGTGGGTTTTGGTCCGATTTAATTGAGAAAAGAGACAAGTTACAGTGAATATAATCAATGTTTTTAAGACTAGCTAGCAGGACAACTAACTGTGTCAGTCCACAGGACAAGGCTATTATTTGCATGTGTAACGGAGGTGATTCTATTATAAGTTTATAAAGTGGTCTTTTCTGTAAGCATATTAAAATTATAAAATCAAATAACCCACTTAGTGACCCAATGTCAAAAGAATTCTTAAGTGAATGAAGAATAAAGACATCAAAAGCTATAATTTTGAATATTATCACAGGTCTTTGGTCCAAACAGATATTTTGATAAATAAAAATGTAATAACACATTTGAAATGACTTACTGTATGTTTCTGGAACATTTATTGATTAAAGTACATTGAGCATATATTTGTGTCAATTGAAGTACTGCACACACTGTTTTCAAAGCCATTTAGATTTAAGAAAATGTAAAATAATTTTCTACTGCAAATGATAATGTAATCCTTATTTGTAAAACAAAATATAGATTATTAGTATTAAAAAAATATATTATTTTTCTGCTTAGATATAGATATTATTTAAATATAGAAACAAAAATGTGATGAGAGTGATGACTGCATTTACTGCAGCTATTCTGCATTTCTATAGAAGCACTTTTTTAGAATTAGACGAAATAATGATACGGAACAAAATAAATGATTGCATTGTTTTTATTGTTTTATAGTCATAATTATCTTTAACACTCAAAATTTGAGAAGCCCCCCCCAAGTGCTGTGTGACTTGTTGGCTAGTGTCTGTGACTTGATCTGGAGGAAGGACAGGGACACAATATGCTTTGTGCCTCTCTCTAGGGGCACATGAATGCAGATGACAAATCCTCCCAGGCTTAACGTTTTCAGAGCGGTGTCAGAATAATGGATGTTGAGCACATGTCAAGCATTTGTTAATTTCTCTGTTATTTGGAGTTTATCTACCATGATCAATCTAGTAAACGAGCGCTTGGCTCCTGTGGCATGTGCCATTGAAATGGTGATTAGGCAGGCCGGTAGAGCCTTCTGCCTGCTCATTCCCCCTCTGCCAGGTAACCAGCTACGTAGGAATAGTTATCTCTTTCCAATTAAGGGCCAGTTTGCAGTTAAATTGTTTGAAATGTATTCAGAAACTGCTACATTAACTTAAAGCGGACCTTCACTCTGAATAAAAGTCTATATTCTAAGTGTGCCATACACTCCACTTCGAACATCATGACATCTGGTTATATCCTCTAGAGGGCGTACTTTCGCAGAGATGAAATGCAAAAAAAGGCAGCCCCTCCTGGCCCATATAACCTAGGAACCTCCCACCAATTCCCCAGTTACTTCTCTGTAAGCGGACGAGACAGAAGATGAAGACTTCTTCTTGCAAGTATGCCGGACTAACGTCCGGCGCCCCATTTTTTGTCCCTATTGCTGCCAGGATTATTACCAAATTGTCCCTAGTGAGCCTCCCAGCTTTGGCTGTGAGTCCTGGCAAGGGTAGGAGCACCCTGTGGGTGCTTTGGGAGTCTTAATACACCGTGAGTCCTCAATTGGGGCAGGCGGTGTCACCAGGTTACGGTGATCCTGGTGTGGGATGCCCATAGTCCCTGCCTTATGCGGCCTTATTTCGGCCGGGGCCTCCCTGGGTTCCCCCTCCAGGTCCCTTACTCCCCTGGGGGGGGGGGGGGGGGGGGGAGGCTGGCGTGTCCCAGGCTGTTTTTTTTCCCTTTATTTTTTGTGTTATGTGTGTGTGGATGTCTGTGTGTTAGGTGCTTCACACTTTAGTTGCTGTGGTCATTTGGAAGTAATCCCTGTTGCATTGGGCTCTTTGTCTGTCAGCCTGAGGGCTGTGGTGTGTGTAAATGGGGTCGGCGCTCGGTAGCCCCGCCCCCTTGTCGGCGTGATTGGAGGGCCCTAGCTTGCCTTGCTCCGCACTGCAGGAAGGGGGGCGTCGCCTAAAAAAGGTGCCTTCGGCACTGGCTCGCCCCCCTTCGTCTTCCTGGTCTTGGCTCCTCATGCTTCAGGGGTCATCTTGGAAGTTATCTGCGCTGCTGTGCTGCTTGCAGGGGTCAGGTAGGGGCCTGATGGCCTTTTTGTTTTTTATTGTTTAGGGGTCACTCTCTGGTGGAGTGGGCCCCTGGTGGTGCATGTATGTGAGTTTAGGACTGTATACCGTATATAGCTGTATATATGGGGTTGAAAAAAAACAACAAACAAAAACACAGAGCTATATGTAACTTAATTAAAGTCCTCTTTAAAGTCCTTAAACTTGTGATCAGAAATCCACCGTGAACATCAGCAGTCAATTTGTGCAATTCCACCACCAGTTTGGTACTCTTACCAGAGCGAATCGAATAGCCAGCATTCACAGCAATATCGCAGACACTTCAATCAATAACCTCCACCCATTGGGGGTACGATTCCTCAATATGTTGGTATAGCGCGCAGACGTGTCGCCACTCCCCGGGGAGGGAGACGCCGAGCGGGCACAACAATAACAAAGTGGGCTTTTCACTGAGCCCGCCGCTCCGCTCTCCCTCTCTCTCTCCGGTGACGAAGCGGATGACGTCTGGGGACGGAGCGGCGGGCTCAGTGAAAAGCCCACTTTGTTATTGTTGTGCCCGCTCGGCGTCTCCCTCCCCGGGGGGGCGGCGACCCGTCTAGAGTTTCCTGCGCAGGATCATTTTGATGCACTGATCCAGAAGGAATGGGAGAGGTCCTGTCGGCTGCCGGGTGCTCCCCAGGGATGGGACAAGAAGTATCCCTTCCCAGTGGAGGCGGTCAAGCGATGGTCTTCTCCCCCTGAGGTCGATGCACCTGTCTTGGGCTTGACCAATTCTTCCGTATTGAACACCCCGGACGCTACCTCCCTTAAGGATGGCGAGGATAGGCGCCTGGATCAGATGGCCTGTCATGCGTTTGCTTGTGTGGGATCGGCCCTGCAGCCGGCTTGTTCATCGGCTCTAGTGTCGCTTGCTACCAGGTCTCTTATCAGGGACTGGCTTAATGACGGTCTGTTTGATCCGGCTAGCGCTGAGTTCGCTACTCTTAAGAGGTGTAAAAAATTCATGGATTTTGTGTTGTCTGCTATGGAGGATTCTATTGTCATGTGTCGCAGGTTGGTCTGGCTGCGTTAGTGGACAGCGGATTTTGGGGCTAAGAAGTCCCTTACAGCTCTTCCCTTCTTGGGTATGCGGTTGTTTGGTGATAAATTGGATGCTGTTGCTAAGGGAGGTAAGTTACCTCAGCGGAGGAAACAGCGCCGTCCCTTTCGGGGGGGCGGTTCTTTCACTCCGTCCTTTCGTGGAGCCAGAGCAACTAGGGGTCTGCCCGTCTCTGGTGTCAGGGGCTCGTCCTGGAACAGGGGCAGAGGTCGGGCGCGCTCGCCGGCTGCCTGGTGTTCCAAGCCTAAGCCCACCGGTAAGCCGGCTTAGCAATGAAGGGGCGCCCTCACCCGCACGGGTGGGGGGACGGCTGCAGCTCTTCTTCCAGGTCTGGGCCAGGGGGGTCACCACCTGGAGGTGGTGTCGTCCGGGTACAAACTGGAGTTCGAGTACTGGCCGCCTCCACGGTTCTTGAGGTCGCGGGTGCCCTCGGACCCTCAGGCTGCTCAGGGGCTCCTGTTAGCAGTAAGAAATCTTCTGGACATGGGAGTTATTTGCCCGGTGCCTCTGTCGCAGAGAGGCAGGGGTTACTACTCCAACCTTTTCACAGTACCCAAAATGGAGGGTTCGGTGAGACCCATTCTAGATCTCAAGGTTCTTAACAGGTTTATCAGAGCCAAAAAGTTCTGCATGGAGACTCTTCGCTCCGCTATCAATTCCCTTCACCAGGGGGATTTCATGACGTCCATAGACATCAAGGATGCGTATTTGCATATTCCCGTTTTTCCAGCGCATCACAGATTCCTCCGGTTTGCGGTGGAGGATCAACATTTTCAGTTTGTAGCTCTTCCCTTCGGGCTGACCTCGGCACCGCGGGTCTTCACCAAGGTCTTGGCAGGGATAATGACCCTGCTCAGAGCTCAGGGCATTCGCATTGTGCCTTATCTGGACGACCTGTTGATCTCAGCTTCTTCCCTCAGTCAGGCGGAGCTGGACACCCACCAGGTGGTGTTGACTCTGGAGAGGTTCGGGTGGGTGATCAACCGCCCCAAGTCCTCTTTCTCCATCACGCGTGATTTCCTTTCTGGGCATGAATCTGGATACCATTCAGGCCACAGTGTTTCTGCCCCAGTCCAAGGTGCAGGGGATTCGGGGTCTGATCCATTCTTCTGGCCAATCCTTGTCCCTCTATCCGACGGGATGAAACTGGTGGGCTTGATGATGTCCTCCTTCGAGGCGGTACCGTTTGCACAGTTTCACATGAGATTGCTTCAACTTCACCTATTGACGTATTGAGACAGGTGTCCCCAGTCTTTGGATCAATCTTTCAGGATGTCTCCCAGGGTTCGGCAATCACTTCGGTGGTGGCTGGAGTCGAGCAACCTGTTGAAGGGCAGATCCTTTCTGGTCCCTTGTTGGGAGACTGTTACCACGGATGCCAGCCTGTCGGGCTCGGGATGTTTTTGGAAAAGTCATCAGTTCAGTGGGGTGTGGAGCCCTCAGGAGGCTCTCAACTCCATCAATGTCTTGGAGCTCAGGGCCATCCGGCTTGTTCTGCAACGGCTGACGTCGCAGTTACGGGGTCTGCCGGTTCAGGTTCGGTCAGACAATCGAACGGCGGTGGCCTACATCAATCACCAATGAGGGACTCGCAGCAGGGGTGCCCTCAAGGAAGTCTCCCTGATTCTGCACTGGGCGGAGAACTTTGTTCCTTGCATTTCGGCAATTTACATTCCGGGAGTGTAAAACATGGAGGCGGATTCCCTGAGCAGGGAATCTTCTCGCCAAGGAGAGTGGTCTCTCCACCCCGAGGTTTTTCTGGATGTTTGCCGCAGGTGGGGGACTCCAGAGGTGGATCTCTTTTCCTCGAGGCACAATCACAAACTTCCTGCCTTTGTGGCTCTTTCCCAGGATCCTCTAGCATTGGCAGTGGATGCATTGTCCCTTGCCTGGAAGGATCTGGGGTTTCTGTACCTGTTTCCGCCCTTCGCCATGCTGGGCAAGGTAGTTCGCAAACTGATTCTGGAAGGGGCACCAGCAATTCTGGTGGCTCCAAGGTGGCCAAGAAGGGTTTGGTACGCAGACGTGGTAAGGCTGGCGGTAGATCAGTACCGGCTTCCCGTGTTGCCGGATCTATTGTCTCAGGGTCAACTTCTTTACCCCAATTAACAAACGCAGGCTTTGACGGCTTGGCTGCTGAAACCTTCATTCTGAAGGAGGAAGGTTTGTCTGAGGCCGTTGTCCAGACCTTGATTAGAGCTAGGAAACGGTCCTCTTCTGGCATTTACTATAGGACTTGGAGGTCCTACATTGATTGGTGTGAGGCTAGGGCCTTGCCTTGCAAGGTTCTTTTCTATTCCTAGGATTCTGGAGTTTCTTCAGCATAATCTGGATCTTGGTTTCCAGCTTAGTACTTTGAAAGGTCAGGTTTCTGCTCTGTCGGTTTTCTTCCAGAGGTCTTATGCTTTACACCCGCTGGTTAAGACCTTTTTCCAAGGGGTGGCGCATGTGCAGCCCCCTCGGAAGGCTGTAGTTCCTGTTTGGGATTTGAATTTGGTTCTTTCGTCTCTGCAGGATCCTCCTTTTGAGCCGTTACAGGATATTACTCTTTCGGTTCTCGCTCAGAAGGTTGCTTTCTTGGTGGCTATTACCTCTGTTCGGCGTGTCTCTGCGTTGGCGGCCCTGTCGATTCAGGCCCCTTACTTTGAGAGACACCAGGATAAAGTGGTTTTTTGTTTTAAGCCGGATTTCCTTCCTAAGGTGGTGTCTGCTTTCCACCTCAATCAGGACATTGTTCTCCCTTCCTTGTGTCCTAAGGCTAACAATGACAAGGAGAGGGTTCTGCACAATTTGGATGTTGTTCGCTGTGTGAAGTACTATTTGGTGTCTACTTCTTCCTTCCGCAAGACAGATGCTTTTTTCGTGGTGCCCTGTGGGCCCAGGAAAGGTTTGGCGCCCGCCAAGTCTACCATTAGCAAATGGATTCGTCAGGCCATTGTTGGGGCCTATTCTGCTAAGGGGAGAACTCCCCCTTTTAGGGTCACTGCGCATTCTACTCGTGCTGTTGGAGCGTCCTGGGCTTTTCAGCACCAGGCTTCGGTTGAACAAGTTTGTAAGGCTGCTACTTGGTCTTCCGTTCATACTTTTTCCAAGTTTTACAAGGTTGATGTGCGGGCTTCAGCGGATGCTGTTTTTGGCCGCAAGGTTCTGCAAGCTGCAGTGGTTTGATTTGGTACATTCTTTACTGTTTCTGGTTCCCACCCATGATGGACACTGCTATTGGATGTCCCAGATGTCATGAAGACCGAAGTGGAGTGTATGGCACGCTTAGAATAATACCGTTTTGTGAGTACTCTCACCTTTAAAACGGGTATTATGAATGTGCCATACACTCTACTTCGCCCCACCCCTTTTTTTCAGGTATTCTGGGGCTTTTATATGGTGAACCATTGGTTTTGATTGTTAAGGTTATAATTGGTTCTTCCTGGTCCCTTTACTGCTTTTTTACACTGGAGAATTGGTGGGAGGTCCCAGGTATATATGGACCGGGAGGGGCTTTCTTTTTTGCATATTCATCTCTGCAGAAGTTCGCCCTCTACTGGAGATTACCCAGATGTCATGAAGACCGAAGTAGAGTGTATGGCACACTCATAATACCCGTTTTAAAGGTGAGTACTCACAAAACGGTATTTTTCATTGGCATTGAAAAGAAAAAGAGAAAAAAAAAAAAAGTATATTTTGAGAGAATACAGCGGTTCCACATATGTATTGGTAGACACCCTTTCCTGGCCAGGGGACTCCCCCAAACTAAAACAGCGCTTTAGGGGATTTTCAGATAAAATACAACTGTGATATGCACTATGCGCACCTTGCAGTTTTTCCAGAAAAACAACCCTTTACATTTGAAATACCCCCAACAAACTATATATTCTCTGGAAGTACACACCTCAAGCTTTCTAGGGGTACCAGGCTTGTTGATGTGGCCACAGTTTTCTGGAAGTAATCCCTCAATGTATTCTTTGGTTGCAAAGAGTTTCCCCAAAAAAAAGGATAAAAAAGCAGAATCCAAGCCACATTTTCCTAAAAAAAACTATATACAAACAAGAAAAACAAGTTTAATCTGAAAAAGCAACATCCCTCGAACAGACGGATACCCAGCATGCATAGCTACTGTTAAGGGAAGTGTTGCCAAACACCCCAAAGTAAAGCATGTGCGTAAGGGTAATCTTACTTGAAAATTTCAGCTCTGCAGACAAAGTGCGCACCTTGCGATTTTTTAAACCAAAGCAACCCTTTACGTTTGGAATATCCCCCATAAACCATATATTCCGTGAAAGTACACATGTTAAGCTTTCTAAGCGTACCCAGCTTGTTGTAGTGGGCTCATCTTTCTGGAAATAATCCCTCAAAGAATTCTTTGGTTGCACAGGGTTTCCCTAAATAATGTATTAAAAAACTGAATAAAAAACGCCTTTTCCTAAAATATAAATATGCAAACAAGAAAAAACAAGCTAAGTCTGAAAGCGCAAGGTCCCCCGAACAGAACAACACCCAACATGCATAGCTACTTTTAACCCTTTTAATTGACAGCCTACTTGGGACTTTGTCACCCTCTGTTGACAGGTCATTTTTCCCCATTTTGCGCCATGTTTCGCACCATTTTTGCTGGAATTTTCAGGAAAATTATATATATTTTTTGCAGCAGAGTTTAAGCTTTAACATGAATGTCTTATTTGTAAATTTTATTCTGTTTTTTTACAATATTATTAAGTAAAAAATAAATGATTTTTTTTGGGAAAATTGGCTCCTTTATTTTAAATAAAAAAAATTATTTTATTAAAGAAAATCATATTGCATGTGAAAGCCCCATTTCTACCGATCAGAATGGTACCACATATTTATTGGTAGCCCCCCGTTCCTGCCCAGGAGACCCCCCAAACTGAAACAAACGTTGTAACATTTACAGATAAAATACAACTACCATCCACACTACAAAGGGTTAAATCGATAAAAAAAGACATACAGTCCCCCCTCCCGGGGGGGGGGGGGCATTTTTTGGGGGATTTTTAGGGGTTAAAAATCCCCCCCAAAAATGACATGGGGTCCCTCTTACCTGAAGTAACCAGCCTGGGACCAGCTATGCAGGGCTTGTAGGAACAGGGCGCAGGGGCCAGCTTCCGTGGCCCCTGGCCCTGCAGGCTATATGCCTACATTTCCTGTGGGCACGGGCTCTTCTGCCCCCCCCCGGGCTTTGGGGAGGCAGGTAATAGGGGTGCCGGGGGTTGATGGCAAGTCACCCGCAGGTGGGGAAAATGGGGGGGGGGGGGGGGGCGCCAGTTTCGGGCCCCCCCCTGAAGACGGAGGACGACGGGGGAGGGATCGGATGCCCCCCGGAGGAAGAGGGGACCCCCAGCTTCACATAAATATCAGAGGTAAGTCTTTATTTTTTTCTATTTTTTAACTAGTAGGGGGAAATGCCAGGTACATAGTTTCTACGTGCTTGGCACTTAATGGTAGGAGAAGCAACCACGTAGAAACTATGTGCTTTGCATTTAAAGGGTTAAAAACATGTGCCACAGGGGTGGCGCTGAGCCTACTGCTACCAATACACCTATTTTGTTAGTTAATGTGACACTTAATTTATATCCTTAAATATCAAACTATAATGCTATATATTACATAAAGTGTGTGTGCTCAAAGCAATGCATCCAATATAAAGTGATTCAAAAAATACAAGTACATGTCACACAATTTTATGATCAATCTTACATGACTGTGGGAATACACAGACACCCCCCCCTCCGAGAATGGCCAACACGTTTCGTGACAGACTCCATGTCACTTTCTCAAGGCAGAGTCATAGAGGACCATCCACTAAAGCTCTTAGATGGGCCAAGAAGGGCATTATTTAGAGAGGCAGCACAGAGGCCAAATGCAACCCTGAAGGAGCTACACAGTTCCCAAGCAAAGACTGGAGCATCTGCTCACAATGAGCCGTACATTCCATAGAGATAGGAAGCCTAATTTTGAGTTTGCCAAAAGGCCCCTATAAGGGGGACAATCAATTGTGTAAATGTGGGAGACTCCCCAACTAAACTGGTCAGTCGAGTCCAAAATGAAAACTTTCAAAGAAAACGCTATGTCTGACGTTAAACCAATCTATCCCATCACCACAAGAACACCAGCAGAGAAGGAAACTGGTCGAGGGGAAGATGGATGTTGCTAAATACAGGGATTTCGCTTTGTCAGTGATTTGAGAATGGGGCCGAGGTTCACCAACAGGACAATGACCCAAAGCATACTACTAACTCATCACTCACTTTTTTAGGAGAAACATGCTAAATTAAAAATCTGTCGTCTGACTGAAGATTTTTCTGATAGAAATTTGCATTCTATATGGGCGACATTGGCATATTCTATGTATGGACCTGATTGGCTGAGAGTCCACTCTCATTCTCAAGAAGCACCAAATATGAAACTCCCACACTTCCAGGTTCCAGTTTGTAAGCAGTGCCCTGTAATACAATACAACTAATAACATAAGGGATTGAGAGATGCATTGGGGGGGGGGGGCTTTTCATGAAGACATGGTGATTTTTTTTAGGAGTGACACTGTTCTGGCCCAGATGGGTATGGTTTTCAAGACAAGACTCACTTTAGTCTTGCTTTAATGTCCCCACATTGTCTGTATACTTGAACTAACAATTGACTGTTGAACCATTAGTCAAGTGTTTTTTATAAGCTCTTTTATAAGCCTAGGAAAATAGTCTTACTGTTTTCTACTCCAAAAGAATGAATATAAAATTAAATCTACTCCAAAAGAATGAATATAAAATTAAATGTTATTGCCAGAGAAACACCAAACTATTAAACCACATAAGAATGAAACTGTAAAGTCTAACCGGCCTCCCAATAAACTAGTGGACAGACAATATATATCCTTGTTTGGCTAAAATGGATACAGCAAACAGATTACTGTATATTACAAGTCCAAGCTATACCATCTATAAGAGATGCTGAAATCCGCCTAATAGTATCAAGCCATACATATATATACAAATTAATAATGTGCCATCCCAACAAAAAATGTCATAAGCATGCTACATTTTAACTACAAAATATACAGTATACTGATTCAGCAAAGTGCAAATGCAGTCAAGTAAATTTAAAGAATTTGCAAATATACAACAATAAGACAAATGGAGACATGGAGACAAAGAAAAAAACCTTTCCTGGACAAGGCTGTAGCCCATCAGAGATCAGGAGATGCAAGTAGCCCAGCATCCATGCTCCCCTAGTAATAGAATTGCTGGATGACGCTTTTTCTCCATAGGCCTCACTTTGCAACTTTCTTGTGTTTAACTGTATCTTGTTTATATTCCCCTTCCTTAGACAATGTATTAAGTCTTCCCGTCACAAAAAATATTCCTTGTGGGTCTGTATTCAATGTAACAGAAAGCCCGTTTGAACCTTTACCTGATACATTCCTGCAAATATTGCTGCTCCTCCTTGAGGATGGTTGGATAATAACAATCCCTTTCCTGTCACAGCATCTGCAGGTTTTTAAAAATACAGTATTTCTCGCCCTATAAGACACGCCTGCCCATAGGACGCACCTAGAATTTGGAGACAAAAAAGAAAATAAATATTCTGAACCAAATGTCGTGCTAAAACACCACCAACTAAATAACCAAATAATAGGCAAGATGCAGAATCCCACCAATACAGGCAGAGTGGCATTTTCCCCCCATGGCCAGCATGGCATTCCCCCTCCCATTCTCATATAGGTGGTGTGGCATCCCCCCTCCCATTCCCATATAGGCGGCGTGGCATCCCCTCACCCATGCCTATATAGGCAGTGTGGCATCCTCCCTCCCATTCCCATATAGGCAGTGTGGCATCCCCCTCCCATTCCCATATAGGCAGTGTGGCATCCCCCCTCCAATTCCCATATAGGCAGTGTGGCATCCCCCCTCCCATTCCCATATAGGCAGTGTGGCACCCCCCTCCCATTCCCATATAGGCAGTGTGGCACCCCCCTCCAATTCCCCATAGGCAAAAGTAAAAAAAAGTAAGCTCACCTTTCCTTCCTTCCCGCTGTCCCCGCCGTCTTCGCTCTATCTGCCACCACCTGCACACAAACACCCGGCTCGTTACAGTAGTGGCCAATGCTCGAGTGTCTGCCACGGCCACTGCTGAATAAAGCCGGTTGTCAGTGTGTGCGGGCGGCACCACGGAGAAGGCAGCAGATACAGCTGCCTCCACCGCTGCTTCTCTGCAGCGCTGCTTGCACACTGACACCGGCCTTTATTCAGCGGTGGGCGGGGCCGACGCTCAAGCGTCAGCAACATCTACCTGCTGTATGAGTCCAGATGTCTGTGTGTGCAGGCACAGCTGAGAAGGCGGCAGAAACAGTGAAGGTGGCAGGGACAGTGCGAGCGGGAAGTATGGAAAGGTGAGCTAACTTTTCTCCTTTTTTTTTCTTCCAAAATTCGCCCAATAAGGCGCACTGACTTTTGGGGAAAAACATGTGCATCTTATAGGGCGAAAAATACGGCAGGTTTTCAGTACCCATGTCTTGTACCCTAGGTCTATTTTTCATTTCACATAAATCTTGGGGCTAATCTAGCACAAAAATGCCCTTAGTAGTATATTGACTCCTAGGTAGACAATGAAGAGGGAATTCAGGGGGGAGTTTGACACTCCTGCTCTACCTGTTAACTTTTTTCAAGAACTCCAGGAGCAGAAAAACTACACACTAACTAACATGGCTCACTTTGGAGTGACGTGCTCTGGACATTTTTGGTTGGCAAAAGCAGTCTGGAACATGTGGCTACCGGGGGAACGGAGTGCAGGTAAAGAGAATCAGGTTTGGTGGTGGTATGTGCATGTTTTTTCAGTGTTGGTGCATGGGGGGTGGGGCTAATTGACACGACAAGGGTTTGAGGTTTATGGAAACTTGGGGGGGGGGGGGGGGTCAGTGTGGGGCATTCCAAGGCTCCTTGCCCAGGAGTTTTTGTTTTAGGCTCTAGGGCTTTCATTAATAAATAGAACATTAGCACCCACAATACAGTTTGTTGCTATTGTTACCTTTCTGCTTGCAGACACAATCTGCATTGCCAGCGACATACCTCCTCTTGGCTGCCATAGGAGCGAATATTAAATCTCTCCTGTTTGGCTTGGTAGTAATTAATCATGCTGAAATGGGCTGTAGTGCAATTCATTAAATTACCTAATTTTCTTTAAGATGTCTCCTATTACTGCCACTCTTATGTTGATCTACATTGGCCTATTATGGGTAACATATGCACCGGTCCCTTAGTATTTTTAGTACAATCGGGCGATAAATGGGGATCTCCTGTTCATCTGGTTTACTCCCCCGGTCTCCCAGTGGCCAGCCAGCATACATATTAATCTCAATACATTTCCACGCTCTGCTGCTCCTTTTGATGCCTGTCCCACACTTGTGCCCCCAAGAAGACAGTTCTGCACTCCTACGCACATTTGACACATGGTTATGCTAAATAGTGAAACAGCATGAGGCACATGTCATTAGAGGTAATTAACTTAATGAACGCCACCTGGCTTTAAAAAAAT
The DNA here is from genome assembly GCA_027917425.1 of Gastrophryne carolinensis. Lineage (NCBI taxonomy): Eukaryota > Metazoa > Chordata > Amphibia > Anura > Microhylidae > Gastrophryne > Gastrophryne carolinensis. The sequence continues at coordinate 125,604,521 of CM051244.1, read as the reverse complement.
AATTAACTGATTGTAAATAATAAACTTGTATAATTTATATGTTACTATATTTGATTTAACATACAGTCCCAACTGGATTTTTTAATATATTTTTTGTAAAGAGCCAGACATGCCAGGTGGCCTATGGCAAAAGTGGCAGCATTTTATCGCTGTGTTGTCTTAATAGCTGATCTTTACCATTCAGTGTGTGTTCCCTTTTAAACTTAAAGGGGAACTTTATTTTCATAGGATAAAAGCAATTCTTTCCTTATCGCGTCTATGCGTCGGGTGGATTTTAGCAGTCGTAGACTTACTTCTTGCTGATTCTTGTGATCAGGCTCTGAATGTGTGGTGAAGGAGTGACAGTGGGTGGTGGACATGTTCTATTCAGAGAGCAAAGAGAGGCGAGGTCCCATCCAATACCACCAGCTTTGATTGGTGGATGTAATGCTGGGGGAAGCTCAGGAGGGCCAGAAAAGCACTTCGCAATTTAACATGTGTCCCGGCCACCAGTACAGAAAACTGCGTAGGTTGGCAGCAACAAGGGGTAGGCCGACTAAACAGGAATTTTGGCCTTAGTGTGTGCAGGTATAAAGCTGGCACTGGCTTAGCACCGGCAGTTAGAGCTCTTTTTGTATAGGCAAGTAGAAACTCGACTACCTTGCTGAGATTGCATGTATTGCAATATATGCTAAATAAGAATCCCTTTTGAACAAGTCTGTTTTTTATTCTAAATGTTGTGTGTGTGGCTTTCAGCATATGGCATCAGAAAGGATCCACTTTATAAAACACAAAAGATGTTTCAAACAATAGATCTATCGGTCTACCTTGTGGTTTAGGCATTTCATTTTTTTTTTCTGCTCATATAGGGCTGGTGGCATTGATAACTTTTCAAATCAACAGTGAAAATTGCTGTTCTCATTAACGTTTCCTGATCTGCATTTGACTTTGACTAGGATTGCTGTGTAGGACAAAATGTTATTTTTTCTTTTCATAGTCTCCAGAGTCACTGCCAGTAGCTTGGAAGAGTAGATGTGGCTGGAGAAGCTTGTGTGAGTAAGTACGTATAGGCATATGGTGAGCCTCTATGGGCTGCCCCTCCCGCGCTATTGCCCCTTGCCCCTGTCTATCGGTGGGCCCTACGTTAAGTGGCCGCTGCCCTCCCTCGCTCTCCCTTGTAGTTCTCGGGAGTGGGGGTGAGTGTGTGTTTGTGCTTTCACTTGGTTGGTGGGCTTGGTTGCCTTTGGTTCTGTCTCCGCACAGTTGGTTGCACTGGTTGTGGTTTAAATATGCCGTCATGCGCGTGCTTCCACTGCGTTTCGTGGTTGGCGGCGGCATTACCTCAGGCGCTGCTGCGCCATTATTGGTTGCTTGTCACGTGTGCGGCTTCGCGCTCTTCGGGGGGCGGGGCCTGCGGATGGCGCATTCCGCATCACTGTCTCCGTGGCCCGCCCCTTAACCCTTTCGCTGCCAGCCTACCTGCAGCATTTGCCACTCCCTGTTGCCAGACTGAGTTTGACTGTTTTGCGCTACACATGTTCAACTGTCATTTTCGAAGGGATTTCCAGGGATTTCCCAGGAAAATTATATATTGTTTTTTTCAACAGAGTCTGGGCTTTAACATGAAATGTCTTGTTTGTGTTTTTTAGGTGTATTCTCAACATTTTTGGGTGAAATGTGTGAAAAAAAATAAAAAAAATATATTTTTTTACAATTTGTAGAGTTTTTTTGTAATAAAAAATGTAAGTTTGTCAATAAAATCTTATTGCGTGAGAAACCCCAATTTCTCCCGCTTACAGCGATACCACATATGTATAGGTAGACACCCTTTCCTGCCCAGAAGCCTTTTATAGCTGCTGGATGACAAATGGTTAATTAAAAAAAAAAATGACATAGGGTCCCCCTTCCCGGGGAGGGGGACCCCATTTTTTTTTGGATTTTTAAGGGTTAAAAACCCTTAAAAATCCAAAAAAAAAAATGACGTGGGGTCCCCCTTACCCAAAGTAACCAGCCCGGGACCAGCTATGGGGGCTTGTAGGCACAGAGTGGGGGGGCCAGCTTTGGTGGCCCCCCCACCCTGCAGCCTACGAGCCCACATAGCCTATGTGGGCCCGGGCTCTTCTGCCCCCCCCTGGCCTTTGGGGAGGCAGGTAATGGGGGTGCGGGGGTTAATGGCAATGCCACCCCCCCAGCCATGTGAACTGGTATAAGGGGTCTCATGGACCCCTTACCAGCTCACAAAGGGTTAACTGTAAAAAAAAAAACACCACACAATAAAAAAAAGTATTTTATTAAAAAAAAAAAATTTTTTTTTACTGTACTTACCTTCGATTGCAAGCTCTTGTCCCTCGCCGCTCAGCTGACAGATGCCTGTGATCGGCATCCAGAGAAGGAGAAGGCAGGAGATCAGAGGATCTCCTGTCACCTCCTTCCAGGGCACCGATCACCGGCATCTGAGAAGCTGAGAAAGCTGAAGCCGGTGATCGGGACCGGGATGACGTCATAAGCCCCGCCCCCAAGGGGGCGGGGCTTAGAGGCAAGATGGCGGTCGCCATCTTGAAGAAGAGAGGAGAGAGCCTCCCAGGCTCCCTCCTGAAGATCGGTAAGTCCTGGGGGGGGATCGGAGGCCCCCCAGGTGAAGAGGAGGGACAGCGGGAGCCAGCGCACATGGAGGTAAGTGAATGTCATTTTTATTTATTTTTTTTTTTTACAGTTAGCAGCTGCTGCTGCAGAAGCGGGGGGGGGGCGGCCTATTCCGGGGGCTCTCCTGGAGCCATCCGACCCCCCACGGGGGATCGGATGGCACCAAATTAAAGGGGAGACCCGGCCGGATCCAACAAGGGGTCAGGTGAGTATTTTTTATTTTTATTTTTTAAACTAGAAGCGATCAAAGTCAAGCACGTAACACCTACGGGCTTGGCACTTAAGGCCCAGCCAAGCCAGCACGTAGGTGTTACGTGCTTGGCAACAAAAGGGTTAAGGTATACTCGGCGCCATTTCTTCTGGATTCTTCCTGCTGTGTGGCTGGCGCCTACCTACCGTGGTCCGTGAGTGCCCTCGCGGGCGGTTTTATTTACCCTATGTCAGGTATGCATGTCGCTTATGGTTTTCTCTTCGCTTATGACTTGCAGGCGGGTCAAACTCCATTGGTTTCTCCTGGCCCTACCCCCTCTATTTAGTCTTTAAACTTTGTGAGGCCTAGTGTTCTAATTACTCCCACTTCCCTAGCGGGCTATTGGGGAATCCCGGGTTGCTTTTATAGCGTGAATCCCTATCGGCCTATTGTGCTGCTATAATCACCATATGGAGGCGTCTCAGGATAATGTGCTCGGGGTTCCTTCGGGACAAGCCCGGCTGTGTGTAGCGTGTGGGGTGTTCCCTACAATGTGTGGGTTTGTGTACCTTGTGCCCAGCAGGTGCTTGCGCTGCAGCCTGGTTTACCAGTAGCTGGGCCTGTGCCATGTATGGCTTTACCTACTCCCCCAAGCTTAAATCTGACTCCCATTGAGCTGCATACCAGTGGAGAGTCTCAGCCTGATGTGTCTGCTAGACTGGCTAGTGTTGAAATGTTGCTTGCTAATACCATGGCGCGTAAGGCCTCTGCCAAGAGGCGGCATTTGACGCCTGATGTCACACTCTTCCCTATGGAGGCTGAAGAGTTCTTTGAACTCTCTCTTTGGCTCAGATTTTTGAGGTACTGTCTATCTCTCCCCCGGTTGCGGCTCCTAAAGGGGGGAATTGTTTCATATTGCTAAGCCACGTTTAGAGTTCCCTGAGCAAGCTCATTTTAATAATCTCGTGCTCAAGGAATGGCAGCGTCCTAGCCAGCTCCCCGGAGTCCCTAAGAGTTGGGATAAGAGGTATCCCTTTCCTGCTGATGTGGTAAAGCGTTGGTCATCCCCTCCAGAGGTGGATGCCCCGACACCTCTGTCATGCATTCCCCGGATTCTACTACACTGAGGGATAGTGAGGACCGGCGGATTGATCAGCTGGCGTCCCATGCCTTTGCCTGTGTGGGGACGGCGCTGCGCCTGGTTTGTGCCTCTGCCATTACAGCTGTGGCTATTAGGACCCTGCTTAGAAGTGTCTTAGATGGTGCTCCTGATGATGTGTCTAGTGAAGAGTTTAATGCACTCTCTCGTTGTGAGGTATTTGTTGCTTATGTCCTCTCTGCCTTGGATGATACCATTAGGATGTGTGGCAGAGCCTCTGCCCTGGTGGTGGCTATACGCCGCTCGGTTTGGCTGCGCCAGTGGGCAGCTGACAGCGCTGCCAAGAAGGCTCTCACTGGTTTTCCCTTCAAAGGGCTGCGCCTATTTGGGGATCACCTGGACCTGTTTGCTAAGGGAGGCAAGTTACCCCAGCGCAGGAGGCAGTCTCGGCCCTTTTCTTCCCCCTACCGTGGATCCAGACAGGGGAGGGGGGTCTCCTTTACTGGGGCCCGAGGAGATTTCTGGGGTAGGGGCAGAGGACGTGGACGCTCTGGCTCATCCTGGGCCTCCAAGCTTAAGCCTTCCTCCAAGCCCCCTCAGGCATGAAGGGGCACCCTCACCCATCCGGGTGGGGGGACGGCTTCAGCACTTTGCTCACGTGTCCTCCGGTTACAAGATAGAGTTTGCTGCCTGGCCGCCCCCAAGATTTGTCAGATCCCGGATGTCTCAGGACCCCTTGTCAGCTCAGGCTCTGATTCTGGCGGTGCAAAGCCTTCTGGAGCTGGGGGTCATCTGTCAGGTTCCCTTACGAGAAAAAGGCAAGGGGTTCTATTCAAACCTTTTCACCGTGCCCAAAAGAGATGGGTCAGTCAGGCCCATCCTGGACTTGAAGATCCTCAACAAATTTATCAGGTGCAGGCGCTTTTGCCTGCGTCCAGGGGACTTGATGACCTCTATGGACATCAAGGATGCTTACCTTCATATTCCTGTTTTTCCAGGTCATCAAAATTCCTCAGGTTCACTCTGGAGGATCAGCACCAATTTGTGGCATTGCCCTTCAGTCTCACTTGGTGTCGTGCTTCGAGGCGGTCCCTTATGCCCAGTTTCACATGAGGCCTCTGCAACTCCACCTTTTGTCAGTATGGGACAAGGATCCTGCGTCCCTGGACCAGGTCCTTGTTCTGTCCCCCCCTAGCCAGGAGGTCTCTCTCGTGGTGGCTGGACCCCAGGAACCTGTTGGCGGGCAGATCCTTTCTGGCCCCCTGCTGGGAGACGGTCACCACGGATGCCAGTCTGATGGGTTGGGGGGGCTTCTGGAAGTCCCTACAGTTCCAAGGGTGCTGGGGCCCTCAGGAGGCCCACACACCCATCAACATTCTGGAATTGAGGGCAATCAGGTTGGTTCTGGCCCACTTGACCAAACACCTTCGGGGCCGGCCTGTTCAGGTACGCTCGGACAACCAGACGGCGGTTGCCTACATCAATCATCAGGGAGGGACCCGGAGCAAGGAAGCGTCTCTGATCCTGTCCTGGGCGGAGGACAATGTTCCCTGCAGCTGTGTACATTCCGGGGGTGGAGAATCTGCAGGCACTCTCTCTGAGCAGGGGGACCTCTCGCCTGGGAGAGTGGTCCCTCTGCGACAGGGTGTTTCAATCTCTGTGTCACCGTTGGGGTCAACTTTGCGTTGGTTTGCGTCCCTTCACAATCACAAGCTCCCAGCCTTTGTCTTCCTGTCCCAGGATCTTCTGGCCTTGGCCACAGATGCTGTAGCAATGTCATGGCAGAACTTTCAGCTTCTGTATGTCTTTCCCCCATTCCCCCTGTTGGGCAGGGTTCTGTGCAAGATAGCTCAGGAAGGGGTGCCAGGTATCCTGGTGGCTCCCAGGTGGCCAAGAAGAGTGCGGTTCACAGACGTAGTGCAGCTGGCTGTAGATCAGTACGCTCTGCCCAGGGTTCCAGACCTGCTCACTCAGGGACATTTACGCCATCCCAATTTACAAACTCTGGCTTTGACGGCCTGGCTGTTGAAACCTCCATCTTGATGGAAAAGGGGCTGTCTGCCTCTGTTAACACCATGATCAGGGCTAGGAAGAAGTCTTCTTCTTCCATTTACTATAGGGTTTGGCGTGCCTACATTGACTGGTGTGAGTCTAGGTCTCTTCCCTGTCGTGTGTTCTCTATTCCCAGGATCCTGGAGTTCCTTCAACATGGTTTGGATCTGGGGCTTCAACTCAGTACTCTGAAGGATCGTGTCTCTGCCCTGGCTGTTTTCTTCCAGAGATCTTTTGCTCAGCATTCTCTGATCAGGACCTTTTTCCAGGGGGTTACTCATGTGCGTCCTCCACGTAAGCCTATGTTGCCTGTCTGGGATTTGAACTTGGTCCTGTCTGCCTTGCAGGGTGCTCCCTTTGAACCTGTGCAGGAGGCTGCTTTGGCCATTCTTACTCTCAAGGTTGTATTTTTGGTGTCTATCACTTCTGTTAGGCGTGTTTCTGAATTGGCGGCGCTTTCCATACAGCCCCCCTACTTTGAGAGACACCAGGACAAGGTGGTGTTTCACTTCAAGCCAGATTTTCTGCCTAAGGTTGTGTCTGCCTTTCATCTGAATCAGGACATTGTTCTACCTTCTTTGTGCCCTAATCCTAGTAACGCTAAGGAGAGGGTTTTGCATTCCTTGGATGTGGTTAGGAGTCTGAAGTACTATCTGGTGGCTACTGCACCTTTCAGAAAAATGCTCTTTTTGTGGTCCCTTCTGGTCCTAGGAAGGGTCTGGCTCCTGCTAAATCTACTATCAGCAAATGGATCCGTCAGGCTGTGATTCAGGCCTACACTGCTAAGGGGAAGAATCCTCCCTTCCGCCTTACTGCTCATTCTACTCGTGCTATTGGGGCCTTTTCAGCACCAGGCTTCTGTTGAAGAAGTTTGCAAGGCCACCACTTGGTCTTCTGTTCATACTTATTCCATTCCCAGTATGTCACACACCCCGCTTCCGAATATTCATGACACTTGGGTAACTGTCCTGTAGAGGTCGATCTTGCAGAGATGACATGAAAAAAAGGAACCCCTCCCGGTCCATAAATACCTGGGACCTCCCACCATTCCCCAGTCTTTCGTCTCTGCAGTCGGCGAGCAAGTCAGAAGATGGTTGTCTCCTCCTTGCAGGTAGCCGGGGTAACCCCCCGGTCTTTTGTTTCTATTGCTGCCTGAACCTTTTTTAATTTAAACTATAGCAGTATGCCTCCCAGCCTAGGCTGAAGGTCCAGACAATGGTAGGCTGCACCTTATGGTGTATATGGGAGCTTGCTCCCCCATGAGACCCCATACAAAGGGGTAGGCGGTGTCCGGGTTGGTGATCCCGGCTTGGGATGCCCCGTCCCTCTTACCCTTTCACCTATTGATGTGGGTTCTCCCCCCTACCGTGTCCCTCTGTGCCCCTTGGGGGGGGGGGGGTGGCTTTTCTCCTGTGGGTTGTTTTTACTTTATTTGGGGGAAAAGGTGTGTGGATTGTGTGTGTGTGTGTGTGTTTGTATGTGTTTTTTCGGCCATTGTTGCTGGGCCGGTTTCACTTTTCAACAGGTGCTCGTTGTGGCCCGTCCACCCCACCCCCCCTCGAGGCCGGCTTCTCTCAAGCACTCTTTCCGGCCTTGCTGCCTGCTTTGCTGCTCTCCCTCTGTGATGTTCATGTTGACACTTATGTCTGTTCTCATGTCTTCTAGGTGGAATCCCTTTTTTTGAAAGTTAAAGAGGGAGTTCTTCCGGTCCTAGGGTCCCTTAGAGTTTAATTTAGGGTTCCCAAAAAAAACAAAAAAAAAAATTTTAAATAAAAAAAAAATTTTAAATAAAAAAAAAAATCCTCCCACTTGGGACCTGAAGGGGCATCCCTGGTAGCTTAATAGCGTAAATCCCTCTGGTCATTGCGACTACATTAAAATCACCATATGGAGGCTTCTCAGGATACCGGGCTTGGGCTCCCCTCGGGGCAACCCCGGCAGTGTGTGGGTTGTGGGGCATCCCTTGCGGGGGATAATGTACTTGTTTGCATACCTTGTGCTCAGCGGGCCATAACGCAGCAGTCAGGGTCCCAGGCGTCTGGGTCCGGGGTCCCGGCCTCATCTCCTTCCCCACCCTGCCTTATCCGTACCCCTAGTGATGTTGTCACAGGTGGGGAGTCGCAATCTGATGTATGTGCCAGACTGGCTAATATTGAGAAATTTATTTCTGGCTCTGTTGCCAGAAAGGTCTCGGCTAAGCGAAAGCATTTGTCTCCAGCCGCGCCTGCCTTTGAGTTTAATGATTATGATTTCCTTGACTGGTCTGATTATTCCCCGCTAGAAGTGGTGGAATTATTTGAGGGTTCTGACAATCAGCAGTTTGTTGGTGCTGATATTGAGCAAGGGCAGGGGGATGCTGTGGATACCCCGAAGGTCTTGGCTCACCTTTTTGAGGTTCTGGCAATTTCTCCTCCTGAGGAGGCCGCTCCTCAAAATGGGGAATTTTTTGGGACTTCCAAGCCGCGCCTGGGGTTCCCAAATCAAAAGCATTTTGATGGCATTATTCTTAAGGAATGGGAGAAGCCTACTCGGCTTCCAGGTATTCCTCAACGTTGGGATAAAAAATATCCCTTTCCAGTGGACGTGGTAAAACGATGGTCGTCCCCTCCCGAGGTGGATGCCCCGGTGCTCGGGTTATCCAATACTTCTATTTTGCATTCTCCTGACTCCACCACTCTCAAAGATGGTGAGGATAAACGCATTGATCAGATAGCTTGCCACGCGTTTGCTAGTGTCGGTTCAGCCTTGCGGCCTGTTTGTGCTTCGGTGCTTTTGGCAGTGGCTACCAGGTCTGTGGTTAGAGACCTGTTGAGTACCTCCAGGCTTGACCCGGCTAGTGATGAGTTCGCCGCCCGTAAGCGGTGTGAATTGTTCATGTCCTTTGTGCTTGCCGCCTTGGATGACACCATGGTCATGTGTGGAAATCCCTTGCTGCCGGTTTGGGATTTAAACTTGGTTCTGTTGGCTCTCCAGGGGCCCCCTTTTGAGCCGGTGCATGATATTGCTCTTTCTCTGCTCACTCAGAAAGTTGCCTTTTTGGTGGCTATTACCTCTGTTCGGCGTGTCTCCGAGTTGGCGGCCTTGTCTATTCAGGCTCCTTTCTTTGAGAGGCACCTGGACAAGGTAGTTTTCCGCTTTAAGCCGGATTTCCTTCCTAAGGTGGTTTCGGCCTTCTACCTCAATCAGGATGTAGTTCTCCCTCCCTTGTGTCCTAAGCCTAGTAATGACAAGGAGAGGACCTTACATTCTTTGGATGTGGTTCGCTGTGTGAAGTATTATTTAGTGGCTACTTCTCCTTTTCGTAAGACGGACGCCTTGTTCGTGGTGCCCTCTGGGCCCAGGAAAGGTTTGGCGCCCGCTAAGTCCTCCATTAGTAAATGGATTCGACAGGCCGTTGTTGGGGCCTATTCTGCCAAGGGGAAGGTTCCCCCTTTTCGTGTTACTGCTCATTCTACTCGTGCTGTTGGAGCATCTTGGGCCTTTCAGCATCAGGCTTCTGTTGAACAAGTGTGCAAGGCTGCTACCTGGTCTTCCGTTCATACTTTTTCTAAGTTTTATAAGGTTGATGTGCGGGCCTGAGCGGATGCTGTTTTTGGCCCGCAAAGTTCTGCAAGCTGCAGTAGTTTAAGTTTGCATTATTGTCTTTTTGGATCCCCACCCATTATGGACACTGCTATTGGATGTCCCAAGTGTCATGAATATTCGGAAGCAGGGTGTGTGACATACTGGGAATAATACCATTTTGTGAATACTCACCTGTAAAATGGTTATTACAAGTATGTCACTTTATATGGTCCGGGGTTAGGCTTCCCCGGTTTTTTTCTTTGTCTCTGACTGTGACCACACCATTTTGTTAAAATAGTTTGTTTACATTTATTAATCGTCTAATTAAAAAAAACAGTACATTTGCCTATGTGATTCACATACAATTAATGCTTCAATGTTCTAGTACATAGGAAATTATCTGACCATTATCACTTTTTTCAGTTATGCTTGGAAATGCCTTTCAGGTGGGCAGACATGTTTCGCCTTATGACAAGGCTTTATCAATGCCCTATTCACCTGAAAAAAGGAAATACAGAGAAGTAATAAACCTTAGAAACATTCTACATTGAAGCAATATATCTAATAGCTACAGTTATATAATTGACATTGATTTTGTAATGGATATAGATAAACAATAGGCTACCTTATTAAGGAATTTCCATGCATCCAATGGGGTAAAGTGCTGTACAGTGAAATGGTTTACCTTGGCTGTCTTGGCTGTGTACCTACCTAAATATATATAGGGGTATCCTTTAAAGGGTCACATAGGTGGGGAAACCCAGGATAGGTACATTTTGGCTCTTCCTGGTCCCTTTACTGCTGTCTTATACTGGGGAATGGTGGGAGGTCCCAGGTATTTATGGACCGGGAGGGGTTCCTTTTTTTCATGTCATCTCTGCAAGATCGCCCTCTACAGAACAGTTACCCAAGTGTCGTGAATATTCGGAAGCGGGGTGTGTGACATACTTGTAATAACCATTTTACAGGTGAGTAATCACAAAATGGTATTTTTCAAAGTTTTACAAGGTTGATGTTAGGGCCTCAGCTGATGCTGCTTATGGCCGCAAGATTCTGCAGGCGGCAGTGGTCTGACCTGTCTGCTGTTACCTTTTGGGGATCCCACCTTACTTTACGGACACTGCTGTTGGATGTCCCAAGAGTAAAGAATCTTCTCTGGAGCAGGACGTACTGCTTACTAAGAATAATACAATTCTGTGATTACTCACCTGCAGAATTGTTATTATGAGTATACAGTACGTCCTGCTCCACCCCACCCTTGGTTCATTATCCTTGGATCCCCTGTATGGTGATTGTTATCATTGTTTGATAGTTACTAGTTGGTTCTTTTATCATTCTCCCGGCTTCTTGTTAACTGCTTTTTAATAATGGGGATTTGTGGGAGGTCCCGGGTATTTGAAGGGCTGGGAGGAGCCAATTTCGCGGTCTCTGCAGTCCAGCGTCATCTGGCGGAGTAATACCCAAGAGTAAAGAATCTTCTCTGGAGCAGGACATACTGTATACTCATAATAACAATTCTACAGGTGAGTAATCACAGAATTGTATATTCTTAGTATACAGTACGTCCTGCTCCAGATAGATTACTTACACTTGGGTTATCCTCCGCCAGATGGCGCTGCACTGCAGAGACATGTAAAACAGGCTCCTCCCGGCCCCTCAAATACCCTTGGACCTCCCACAAATCCCCAGATTTCTCTGCAGTGTTTACTGCGAAGACATGAAATTATCACTCTGTCGCATGTGAGCGGGGCTATTAAAGCCTGCGGCCCTGTTGGACTATTCCCACCCGCCCTTGATGTGATGTGCCTCCCAGCCTGGGCTGCGCTGGTCGGGTGAAGGTAGGCAGCACCTTGTGTGCTTAAGGAGCGCTGCTCCACCGCAGTCCCCCACCAAAGGGTAGGCGGTATAGGCTGATGGTGAGCCTTTATGGGATGCCCCTCCCGCATTATTGTCCCATGCCCCGGTAGCGGTGGGCCCTGTACAATGGGTCGCCCCCGGGGGGGGGGGGTGGATGTCTTGTGTGTATTGTGATTACATGCATATGGCCCTCTTTGTAATGTCTGCTTGGACTGGTATTTGTGGTGTCAACCGCCGCGCTGACTTGTCTTTTTACACTGTAAATGCCGCCGCCGCGCGCGCCTTTTCCTTCATTTGGATGTTCCGCGCCGGGCGGCGGCGTTACCTCAGACGCTTCTGCGTCCTCATTGGCTGCTTGTCCTTTGGACTTCGCGCTCTTCGGGGGGCGGGGCCTGGCATGGCGCGCCCCGCGTCACGGCTCGCTCTGGCCCGCCCTTCTAGGTACTCTGCTCCATATTGTCTGGTCGCGCGCACGTGTGACGTTCTTACTTACCGTGGTCCGTAAGTGCCCTCGCGGGCGGCTTTATAATTCACTGTAGTGTGTTTCGGTTCTGACACCCTTCTACTCATTGTGTCTTTCAGAGAGTGAATCCATTGGCTTCTCCCGGCCTGGCGTAATTGATAGCGGGCCTTGTAAAATTACTCCCACTCCCTAGCGGGTCATTGGGGCATCCAGGGTTTCTTTATAGCGTCAATCCCTACTGGCATATTGTGCCTAATAATCACCATATGGAGGCATCCAAGGATAATGTGACCGGGGTCCCTTTGGGACAGGACTGGCGGTGTATGGCGTGTGGACAACCTCATGCTGATGCTGACAAGGCATGGGTCTGCGTACCCTGTGCTGAGCAAACGCTGGCTTTGCAATCTGGCCTGCCAGTGGCTGCACCTCGTTTCACTTCACCTTCTCCCCCAAGCTTAAATCTCACTCCTGCTGAGTTGCATACAAGTGGGGATTCTTAGCCTGATGTGTCTTCTGGACTACCTACTGCTGAGCAGATTATTGCGAGGTCCTTAGCGCGTAAGGGCCCTGGTAAGAAGCGACACCTGACGCCTTATGATACTGTTTTCCTTATGGGATCTCAGGAGTTTATGAATCTGTGTGGCTATACCCCTTCTGATGAAGGAGAGCTCTTTTCTGACTCAGGCTCATCTGATGAGAGACCAAGGGGTCATGACGATTCTGGCTTTGACCCCTGGGCCTCGGATGACACGGACAGATTATTGACCCAGATCTTTGAGGTTCTGTCTATCTCTCTCCCTGGTGAGGCAGGGCAGGCAAAGAGGGGAGCGCTTCCATACAGCAACATCACGTTTGGAATTCCTAGAGCAGGCTCACTTCCATTCCCTGGTGCTCAAGGAATCGGAGTGCCCTAGTAAACTTCCCGGGGTCCCAAGGGATTGGGATAGGAAGTATCCCTTTCCACCTGAGGTGGTTAAATGTTGGTCATTCCCCCCCGAGGTGGATGTCCCGATAATTGGGCTATCTAACGCCCCTGTCATACATCCCCCTGATTCTACTACCCAGCGGGATGCTGAAAGCCGGCGCATTGACCTGCTGGCCTCCCACGCCTTTGCATGTGCGGGGACGGCGCTGCACCCGGTCTGTGCCTCTGCCATTACTGCTGTGGCCACTAGAACCCTCATCAGAAATATGCTTGATATTGCCTCTGATGATCTTCCTTGTGAGGTGTTTAATGCACTCTCCAGTTGTGATGTGTTTATAAAATTTGTTCTAGTAGCATTGGATGACACCATCAGAATGTGTGCAAGAACTTCTGCCCTCGTGGTGGCTATACGTCGCTTGGTCTGGCTGCGACAGTGGGGTGTTGACAATGGTGCGAAGAAGGCCCTTACTGGGCTCCCCTTTAAGGGGCTATGTCCATTTGGGGCCCGTCTAGACCTGTTTGGTAGAAGAGGTAAGTTACCCCAGCGCAGACGGCTGTCTCGGGCCCTTCTGGGCCAGGGCCCCCCTTCCACCCCCCACCATGGTGTTAAACAGGAACCAGGGGTGTCCTTCGCGAGGGCCCGCGCAGCTCCCTGTCCCAGGAGCAGAAGGCAACACCCTGGCTCCTCTGGGGGGGCTATGCCCAAATCATCTCCCAAGTCCCCTCAAGCATGATGGCACCTTGCTTAAGTCTGGAGGCATCACGCCTCACACCGGTGGATTTAGGAGGTAGTGTCCTCCGGCTACAAGATGGTGTTTGCTGTACGCCCTCCCCTAAGATTACCGGGTCCCGGGTACTCCTGGTCCCTGCTTCTGCTCAGGTGCTGGTGCAGGCCGTGCAAGGTCTGCTGGGTTTGGGGGTCATTTGCAGATTTCCCTTAACAGACAGGGGCAAGGGACCCTACACCAACCTTTTCACAAAGATGGGTCAGTCTGGCCCATTCTGGATGTACAGATCTTCAGCAAATTGTCAAGTACAGGCGCTTTCCTCTTGGAAACTCTGCGCTCGGCCATCTGCTCCTTGCGACCCGGGGGCTTCATGCCGTTTGTGGATATCAATGATGCTTACTTTCACATCCTTGTGTTTTCAGGACACCAAGATTCCTTAGATCCACGTTGGAAGATCAACACTGCCAATTTGTGGCCTTGCCATCTGGCCTCTCTTCAGCTCCCAGAGTGCTCACCAAGGTGCTGGCGGGGGTGATGTGGCCAAGGGGCGTCCGTGTGCTGCACTACCTGGACGTCCTCATCACTTCCCAGCCTCTACATCTGGCAAAGTTGGATACTCAGCTGGTGGTGTCCATCCTGGAGTCATCTGGATGGGTGATCAGCCACCCCAAGTCCTCACTGTCCCCTTCCTTGTTAACTTCATTCCTAGGAATGAATCTGGACACAGTTCAGGCAAGGATATTCCTTCCTCAGCAGAAGGTGGATAATCTGCTTGCACAAGTTCAGTTCCTCCTTGCTGTCCCCGTCCCTTCACCAGGCAGGGGATGCAGCTGGTGGGCCTGATGGTGGCGTGCTTCGAAGCGGCCCCTTGTGCTCATTCCCTCTTGGGGCTTCTGCAACTTCTCCTATTGTCTGTATGGGACAAGGACCCAGCATCCCTGGACAGGGTCTGGGTGTCTTCCCCCCTGGTGAGGAGGTCCCTCTTGTAGTGGATGGACTCAAGGAACCTATTGGGGGGCGGAACCTTCTTGCTCCTTCCTGTGTGACGGTCACCACGGATGCCAGTCTACCAGGTTGGGGGGGTTCTTCTGAAGGCCCCTGTGGTTCCAGGTGAGGTGGGGCCCTTAGGAGGCCTATTCACCTATCAATGTCTTGAAGCTGTGAGCGTTCAGGTTAGTTCTGATTCGTTTGACTACTCATTTCAGGGCCTGCCTGCTCAGGGGCGCATGGTCACTCTGATGGCAGTTGCCTACATCAATCATCAGGGAGGGACCCGGAGCAAGAGGGTCATCCTGGAAGTGTGTCTGATTCTGATCTGGGTGGAGGCCAATGTTCCTTGCATTTCAGCAGTATACATTCCGGGGTGGGTCCCTCTGCAACAGGGTGTTCCAATCTCTGTATCACCGTTGGGGCCAACCTGATGTGGATCTGTTTTGCGTTCCGTCACAATCACAAGCTCCCGGCCTTTGTCTCCCTGTCCCAGGATCCTCTGGCCGTGCCCATGGATGCCTTAGTAATGTCATGGCAGGACATTCAGTTTCTGTATGTCTTTCTACATTCCCCCTGCTAGGCAGGGTTCTGCGCAAGATTGCTCTGGAAGGGGTGCCAGTGGTTCTGGTGGCCTCAGGTGGCCAAGAAGAGTGTGGTTCGCAGACGTGGTGCAGATGGCAGTAGATCAGTGCTTTTTCTGCCTGGAGTGCCAGATCTGCTCACTTAGGACCACTTACGCCATCCCAATTGCAAACTCTGGCCTTGACGGCCTGACTCCATCTTGATGGAGAAAGGTTTGTCTACCTAGTTGGTTGAGTCCATGGTGAAGGCTAGGAAGATGACTTCTTCTTCCATCTGTTATTTGGTGTGGCGTACCTACATTGACTGGTTGAGTCTTGGTCTCTTCCCTGTTGGGTGTTCTCAGTTCCCAGGGATCTGGAGTTTTACTGCTTGGGTTGGAGTCGGTCTCTAACTCAGTACTTTGAAGGGTCAGGTTTCTACCCTGTCTGTCTTCTTTCAGAAATCTTTTGTTCAGCATTCCTTGATTAAGACTGCTTTTAGGGGGTTGCTAATGTGCGTTCCCCACGACAACCTATGGTCCCTGTTTTTGGGATTTGGAATTGGTCTTGCCTGCTTTGCAGGGTGCTCCCTTTGAACCTGTGCAGGATGCTGCCTTGGCCATTCTTACGCTCAAGGTTGTGTTTCTGGTAGCTATCACCTCTGTCAGGCGTGTGTCTGAGTTGGCAGTGCTGCCCATTCAGCCCCCCTACTTTGAAAGGCATCAGGACATGGTGGTGTTTCGTTCAAACCTGAATTTCTGCCTAAAGGTAGTGTCTGCCTCTCATTTGAATCAGGATATTGTTCTTCCTTCTTTGTGCCCTAACCCTAACAATGCTAAGGAGAGAGTTTTGCCCTCTTTGGATGTGGTTAGGTGTCTGAAGTTCTATCTGGTGGCTACTGCAACTTTCAAGAACACTGATGCTCGTCTTGTGGACCCTTCTGGTCCTAGGAAGGGTTTTGGCTCCTGCCAAGTCTACTATCAGCAAGTGGATTCGTCAGGCTGTGATTCAGGCCTACTCTGCTATGGGGAAGAGTCCTCCCTTCCGCCTTACTGCTCATTTTACTCGTGCTATTGGTTCCTCTTGGGCCTTCCAGCACCAGGCTTCTGTTGAACAAGTTTGCATGGCTGCTACTTGGTCTTCTGTTCATACCTTTTCAATGTTTTACAAGGTTGATGTTAGGGTCTCAGCTGTTGCTGTTTTTGGCCGCAAGGTTTTGCAGGTGGCAGTGGTTTAAACTGTCTGTTGTTTCCTTTTTATTGGGGATCCCACCCTACTTTATGGACACTGCTATTGGATGTCCCAAGTGTAAGTAATCTATCTGGAGCAGGACGTACTGTATAACAAGAATAATACAATTCTGTGAAATACTCACCTGTAGAATTGGTATTATAAGTATAAAGTACGTCCTGCTCCACCCACCCTTGGTTTTGCATTATTCTGGATCCCCTGTATGGTGATTGTTATCATGGTTATAGTTACCAGTTTTTGGTTGTTAAATTCTCCCGGCTTCTTTTTCACTGCTTTTCAATGCTGGGGATTTGTGGGAGGTCCCCGGGTATTGACCTGACCTGAAGAAGGGCCTTGCGCCCAAAAGCCTGTTATTGTGTATGCATCATCTGTCAATAAAAGATTGGAACCAGGACCTCACGAGCAGAAAACTGGTAAGAGCCTACTTTCTTACTTTATACTTCACCAAAATGCCCTCCTTCTTTCAGTTTGTATCTCCCTATACCTCCAGGCTTTCAAAAGAGTCCTCGAATTCAGCCTCTTTAGACAAGCAAATAACCTGGTTTATGAAATGATCCTTATAACCTTTAACCCTGGTTCCTTCCTCCACAGGGCACATGTCATCAGAATTGATACAGACCTAATATGATGCTTCCCCTTAAAATTTAAATCCGTGGTTCTCAACATTTTTAAGCCGAATACCCCCTAGCAACAAGAATGTAATAAATGCACCAAAATAATTAGGCCACAAGCCTCATAGCACTATTAAACAATACGGTTTCACTTCTAAAATAACAGACCAGTCAGGCACCCCAGTCTGTTGGTGTGCTCCTGAACACCGCTGTGTACCCCCTGAGTTACGTATTGGGCAGGTTGAAAAACAGTGATTTAGACTGTAAGCTGTGCTTTGCTCTCTCTCCTATAGTATTTACAAAACATCTATTTTGAATTCTGTATCATTCTGTATCATCATTTTAAGTTTAGAGACATTAGGTTGGCTTTAATAAAAAGGGTCACTCTTATTGCCATTTTTAATTTTTACGCTTACAAGGATTTCTAGGCTTAACCAATAAAGGATATACAGCTTACCAAAACTTGGTTGACCTGAAACATACCAGGTCAGGAAGTTTCAGTCCCGTCTTTTTGCATACACCTATCTGTCCTTTAAGTCAAGGTCTGCTGATGTGAATGGAATGAGGTCAGCCTTGCTGGATCAGCTGCAGTTGATGATAGGTGAGTATCCTGTGTTTCCCTGTCAGGCTGTCCATACAGTGACACCGCTTCATTACGATTAGTAGCCGGTAGGCAGGACTAGAGCAAGAAAAGAGTTGATTCCTTCCGTGTCTGCAGGCATTCCGGTAGTTTTACTAGTTCTGATCTAGTCTTCGTTGTTAGGTAAGGTAATTTCCTTATTGGTGTATCTAGAGCTGGGATGTTAATGATGTTACGGTTTTCCCCTATTGCTAGTTATTCACATTTTTTTTTAGGGCAGAACCATGTGCCCAGACCCCCACATCTGTCGACGCCGGAAACAAAAATTCTGAAGCCATGCCCTGGGTATATTACCAGCGGGGGGGGCATCGGACATTCCAGCTGCAAGGGCTGTTATGGGCCCTGTCCGCTGGGGCCCATACTAGTCCAGTGGCCACTGGACTAAAAAGCCTGTAGTCCCCTTTACAGCTATAGGCACTGGGCTTGAACGGGACATTTTTATTTTTCTACATGGGGGGGACTGTGAATCCAGGGGGATATTTCAACCGTATTCCACCCCTCCTTTAGCATAAGTTTCCCTTGGGTCTGGATGTATAAGTGTGGGTATACAGCTCTACTAGCTCAGTGCATCTGCTCTTTGAAGCACGGTAAGTCAGCACTTAAGCATGCATAGCGATGGTTCCTACTCATTCCCTTGTGTGGAATCTCAGGAGCTCTAATCCCAACTTTTGACAGGGACAGGTCGTTTGCTGCTTCATAGTGGTTACCCTGTGGCTGCCCTTTGCCTATTACACTCTGAAAACTTGCTGCTATTGCATCCTTCCTCAAGCCCCAGGTGTTGGTGGGGTGGTGGTGGTTGCACAACAGCAGGGCACCAGCAGGGCATCCCTCTAATTGTACTTTGTTATGCATATACTCTTTGCTTATATGGGTCCATTGTTTTCTTCTCTGTTTCAGGAAGAACCTCTCAAATAGAACACAGACTTAAGCTTAGGCACTTCCGTGGGTGATTATTGTATTACAGAAAATAGCAACAGTTGTCCAGATCAATTTCTTGAGATCAGTCCTACTAGACTTGATTAGACTAGATTATATCTTTGACATCAGTTAAATGAATTCTAGCACCATGGTCACAGCAGCAACTTGTATTGGGTGCCAAGTCCAGCTGCTGGATAAAATAGGCCCAGTCTGTGGGGCATGTTCCGCTACCATAGCACACATTTTTCCCACTAATATTGCTTTTTCTGCATTGGGCTCTCAGGACTATTTTGGATTCTGGGTTACCCATGTCTAATCACTCTTGTGATTCCCTTGGTACAAGAGCTTCTTCCTCTGAGTTGGATCCCCCTCTTGCAGGTTGGCCCCAGACTGAGAATTTGTGGAACATTATGTTCCATGAATTTCATCTGTACGCATTCCAGTTGTAGAAGACACTTGTGAAGATTTAACAGCTCAGAAATAATGAGCCAGGGGGGATGGGCTCACCTTCCGGAGGTGTTCCACATGGTCTGCAACAAATGGGGTGTTCCCAATGTGGACCTGTTTGCATTAGAAGCAACAGGAAGGTGACAATATATGAGGCTTTTTTCTGGGACCCTCTAACTTTTCCAGTGGATGCTCTGGTGACTCCCTGGTACCAGTTCCACCTAGTGTATGCCTTTCTGCCGCTGTTGCTGCTCCCTCAGGTAATGAACAAAAAAAGGGTCTGGAAGGCATTACAACTATTCTAGTCGCTCCTCACTGAGCCTGGTTTGCAACCTTCGACAGGCTGACCTCTTCGGCTTTCCGACAAGCCGGATCTACTATCACAAAGTTACAACCTGGGATTTCAATGTTATGCCTTTCAAGGACCGCCATTTGAGCCTTTCAAGGACCGCCATTTGAGCCTATAACTGAACAGGTATAGGGGCCAGGGTCCCTATGGTTCGGAGGCCAAACAGTGGGCCTCTGGCAGTGCCAGGACACTGGCCCTATGCTCTTCAGTGCGGGTCTGGTGCTCCCCCCCCCAGGGTACTGGCAGCAGGTTAATAACCTGGACCCCATACTAGTTAAAAGTAGTGAAAGTAAAATACCAACACACCTCACAAAGCATTTTATTATTCTAAATGTATCCTATACTTACATCTGCCACCTTCATCCAGCACTGGGTGGGCGGTGGCCTCTGGGTTCCCTTCACAGCCTCCACTTCTGCTGGTGTTAAAAGAGGTTGCAAGGGTCCCCCTTCCTTCCAGGCTTGCATTTTACCAGGCATTGAGCGTGCCTTCCCAGTGGTATTTATAAAGGAACACCATGGGACGTTAAATCCTCCCCCAAGCCTCACTGATCTGCTGCCCCCCCCCTCCGGTTTTACTATAGGGCATTATTTACTCACCTCACCAAGGGATCCATATTCTAGGTCCCTCGGTTTCCGGGTGACCTTTTGCTGGGTGGCATCATCCTGCATCTCATCAGGCATGGCACGTGGCCCCGATCTCGCAACTGAATGGGATGCAGTGGGGCTGCCCAAAATTCTGTGTTGACCTGCAAGATCGCCATTGGACATTGATGAGCACAGCTCATTAACAGATGGCTAAGTGGACAGCGGGGTAAGGCAGTGGTGACATCCAAAAGGTAATTTTATTTATAGGCTTTTTATTTTTCGTCCAATGTTCCTCTTTAAACCCCCAGACGTGGCTTCCCAGTGATGAAAAGCTCTGAAATGATACCATGGGAAAAGCCACAGCCAGGGGGATTCCAAAGATAGGGAGCTATTAGAGCCTAGCATGGAGTGCCAGCATGGTAAGAACTCTCGTCCTTCCTTCCAGACACTGGCGGAAGAGGAACTGACAAGGGTACTCGGACACCACCTGGAACTGGATGAAGGAAATATAGTGTAGATTTAGAATAATAGTATGGATCCCTATACTAGTTAAGAATGAGGGAGTAGCAAGGTCCCCCAGCCATGGCAGGTGACTCTACGGTAGCCCCCTACCCGATTACTCGTATCCCTAAAGTCTGGGGGGGGGGGGGGGGGGCCAGTGTTCACTCCTGGTATCTTCAAAATGGGGGAGGGGGGACTGCACTTTTTTTTTTTAAACACACACAATCAAATTCCCAACGCCATGTTATTTTTACAAAGAAGAAAAAAGTTTCTCAGCTTGGCTTATGAATGGGCTGTATACATTTACAGCCATAGGCCACACTGGGAGGAAGGGAGGGAGAGTGGGTGTGGCTGGAGGGGAGGCACTGAGCAGACACCGTGAGAATGTGAGGGGGCACCATTCTTTGACGGTAGCGAAGGGGCGGAAGGGAGATAATTCTATGGCAAAAGCGAATGTTCAAAGCTAGAAAACGAAAGTTAAACCATATGGTTGGCGTGGCTGGTAAGTCTCCTTTCCACAGCTGACCTTTTTTTTGTTGCCTGGGCAGTGGCGCTAAAGTGGACCAACAGTCAAAAAAAGAAAAAGCCCAGAGGACTTACCTTTTCGGCGCAGGTTCGGAAATCCGCTGCTTTTTGAGTGAACCAGTCTGCTTGCAACATCAGCAGCTTCTTACATCATCGAGTGCCGGATCGCGATCCTCACTGCCGTTGCTCAAGTCCGCTCCCGCAAACCCCCTCTCACCACGCCGCTTCCCGGTGTAAGAAAAGCCGGCTGCTTGCTGTGAGGGGCCGGCTCACTGGGAGGCTCAAAGTCTGCTCCCATGATAAAGCTAAAAAATCACATGGGTAAAGTTTTTAAATAAAAAAATAAATAAATAAATTAAAAAAAAACTCTCACTTGGGACTTGAAGGGGCATCCCGGGTAGCAATTGCGTAAAACCCAGATGTACTTGGCGACTATAATCAATTATAAGTATAATACTAAAGCATCATATGGAGGCATCTCAGGTTAATGGGCTTGCAATTCCCTTGGCACAGACTCGGCAATGTTTTGGATGTGAGGCATCCCTTGTTTGAGATAACGCAGTTCTTGCGTCCCTTGTGCACAATTAACCATTATGCAGCAAACTGAGGCCCAGGCTTCAGGGTCTGCGGCTACTGCCTCTTCTCCTACTCCGCCGTGTCTTGTCCGTACCCCCAGTGATATTGTCATGGGTGGTGAGATTGGCTCATCTTGAAGGATTTATGTCTACCTCTGTGGCTAAGAAGGCCTCAGCTAAAAGAAAGCATTTGACTCATGTCTATTGTCTTGGCAAGTGAGTTGGACAATTGCGAATTGCTTGATTGGTCTGACCCTTCTCAGTTAGAAGAAGGGGAATTATATGAGGATTCAGATGTTTCTGACGAACAGCAATTTGTTGGTACTGAAAGTGAGCAGGGTGAAGAGAGTGTTGTGGTTACCCCAAAAGCTCTTGCCCAGTTATTTGAGGTTTTGGTTATTACTCCTCCTGAAGTAGTCCCTCTCAAGAGAGGGGAATTCTTTGGAGCCTCTAAACGTCGTTTGGAATTTCCAAATCAAAAGCATTTTGATTATATTATTTTTAAAGAATGGGAGAAGCCTGCGCGGCTTCATGGCATTCCCTTGGGCTGGGACAAAAAATATCCCTTTCCAGCTAATACGGTTAAACGTTGGTCATCACCTCCTGAGGTGGATGCCCCTGTACTTCCTGACTCCACTATACTCAAGGATGGAGAGGACAAACGTATTGATCAAATGGTGTGCCACGCTTTTTCCAGTGTAGGCTCGGCCTTGCGGCCTGTTGGCGCTTCGGCGCTTGTGTCGGTGGCTATTAGGTCTGTTGTGAGAGACCTAATGAATAAGTCAGGGCTTGATCCGGCCTCTGATGAGTACGCCGCTCTTAAGCGTTGTGAGATGTTTGCATCTTTTGTACTTTCTGCTTTAGATGATACTCTGCTCGTGTGCAGCAGAACCTCTGCCTTGTTAATCGCCATTCGGCCGTCAGTATGGTTGCGGCAGTGGGCGGCGGATGTTGTAGCCAAGAAATCACTTACAGCGCTTCCGTTTGTGGGATTGCGCCTATTTGGAGAAAAATTGGTTTCTGGAAGTAGTTTCTTCCGGTTACAAACTGGAATTCGAGTCCCGGCCTCCTCCCAGATTTTTCATGTCCCGGATGCCGTCAGATCCGGCAATTGCGCAGGGACTGCGGGCAGCAGTAGCAAATCTGTTAAACATGGCTGTCCTCTGCCTAGTGCCTCCGGCGGAAAGGGGTTTGGGGTTTTACTCCAACCTATTCACGGTACCCAAGATAGACGGCTCTGTTCGGCCTATCCTAGACCTAAGGAGAATCAATTTATCTGTTTCAGAAGATTCCGCATGGAGTCTCTGCGATCAACGATCGATGCTCTCCGTCAGGGGGACTTCATGACATCCATAGACATCAAGGATGCTTATTTGCACATTCCTATTTTCTGGGTCACCAGAGATTTCTCAGGTTCTCGATAGGAGACCAGCATTATCAATTTGTGGCCCTGCCATTCGGCCTTACCTCGGCCCCAAGAGTCTTTACCAAGATGCTGGCAGGAGTGATGGCTATATTCAGGGTCCAGGGCATCCGCATTGTGCCTTTTCTGGACGATCTTCTTATCGCGGCCTCCTCCCTCGAACAATCAGAGTTGGACACCAGGATGGTGGTCTCTACGCTAGAGAGGTTCGGATGGGTAAGAAGGGTTTTGCTCCTGCCAAATCTTCCCTTAGTAGGTGGATACGTCAGGCCATCATTGGGGCCTATATGGCTAAGGGGAAGGTTCCCCCTTTTCGTGTCACCGCTCATTCTACTCGTGCTATTGGAGCTTCTTGGACTTTTCAGCACCAGGCTTCTGTTGAACAAGTTTGCAAGGCTGCAACTTGGTCTTCTGTGCATACTTTTCCTAAGTTTTACTAGGTCGCCTCAGCGGATGCTGCTTTTGGCCGCAAAATTCTGCAAGCTGCAGTAATTTAAGTTATGCATTATTCCTTGGGGATCCCCACCCATTATAGACACTGCTATTGGATGTCCCAAGTGTCATGGATCTTTGGAAGTGGGGTGTGTGACATACTAGGAATAATACCATATTGTGAGTACTCACCTGTAAAATGGTTATTACGAGTATGTCACACACCCCACTTCCCCCGCCCTTTTTGTTCTAGGATCCTTTATATGGTGATTATTATTGAATATAATTGGCTCTTCCTGGTTCTCACTGCTTTTTAATAAGACTGAGGAATAGTGGGAGGAACCCGGTACTTATGGACCAGGAGTGGCTCCTTTTTCCATGTCATCTCTGCAAGATCGCCCTCTACAGGCCGGTTTCCCAAGTGTCATGGATTTTTGGAAGTGGGGTGTGTGACATACTCGTAATAACCATTTTACAGGTGAGTACTCACAAAATGGTATTTTTGTTTTATTTAAAAGTAAAAAAAAAAGACTGTTTAATGTATTATATAATGGCCACATCATCTGTGCGAAAAATGGATGCTCTGTTTTTGATTCTTACTGGACCCAAAAAGGAGTTGGTGACAATAGCTGCGGTTGTAGCTGCAGCAGTAGTGCACTGTGGTAACACCAAATCGGTACTGGGAAGGTAAGTCCTGTGGGCTTTTAAACAATATATATATTCACACTTTTGGTCCGCTTTAAAGTGGACAAAAGCCGGGATTTTCACTATCCTGGGTTTTGGACCCTCCGCTTTTCTGTCCCTGGTTTGGGATGCCCATTGCACTCACCTTTCTGCTGTTCCCACGGTGCATGCATGGCATAAAGCCATTGTTTTACTGTCGTTTAGACTCCAGGTCTGGCATCAGGGGGGCGATTGGTACACTTCACAAGTCACTAGGCTACTAAATAATGTACCTGTCTGGTGATGTCATCCCTATACCAAATGACTAGTACTTGGTTTTCCAAATATATAGTTTTTTATTCCTTCTTGTAAGCGGGCACCTGCCAAAGTAAATTAGTTGTGTATCTCAATGTACACTGCATAGAAAGTGATTCTGATTCTGTTAAAGAGGAACAAAAAACAAAATGTTCACTATACCAGATTTTGCTTTTGTATTTACTGGTTTCAGTTGTGTATTTACCAGTAAATATTTTTTTCTATTTTTTTTATGTATATTTTGGAAAGTTCTTAGTTAATTAGTTGTATAAAGGGGTTTATTCGTCTTCCCCAGTGTATCACAATTTGGGATGCCCCGTTTTGTAAAGACACTAATTTTTTAGTAATCCTGAGCCTTCCTTGTGATTAATGTTGTTAATGTTTGTGAAAATTTGTGAACTGGTCATTACCATTGTGACAATAGCTACTGCAACAAGAGCAACTCATGTCTGAAATATTTATTGTGTCTTTGAACCGGTTCTTGCCATGTTCCCCCTAATTTTTTTATGTCTTTACCCAGCTTTATAGTGCATAGTGGATAGGAACTGGTACAAAGGCGGGATAATATCAATGTGTTTATTCTAAGTATGCAGCACGTCCTGCTCCAGATAATGATTCATAACAGATGGGATTACCTCCGCCAGAGGGCGCTTGACTGCAGAGATGGCAAAAAAAAGGCCCCTTCCGGTCCATATATACCCGGGACCTCCCACAAATTCCCCAGTTCCTTCTCTGCAGTCGGCTGCGAAGATCAGAAGATGGCTTCTCTTCTCGCAGGTGAGCCGGGCTTAGCATCCCTTGGCCCTGTAGGACTATTTCCACCCGTTCCACCTTTTGTTTATGCCTCCCAGCTTTGGCTGCGCTGGTCAGGTGATGGTAGGCAGAACCTACCACTGGTGCTCTGTTACGAAGCTTGGCTCCGGCTGCGATCCCCCACCAAAGGGTAGGCGGTACAGGTTATGGTGAACCTGAGTTGGGATGCCCCGTCCGCTCTGCCCTCCCATGCCCTGGTCTTGGTGGGACCCCTTAAGGATCATCCACTCTCTCCCCTCTCTCTCCTTGTTCCGTCGGGGGGGGGGGGGGGGGGGGGGCGTGTTTGCATGTGACTTTATCTACTTTTTTGTGGTGTTTCACTTCTTCCTTTCAGGGCTCCGCGCCCTGTCTTCATTTTGAATTTGCCGCCGCTGACACGCGCGCCCTGTGGCGTCCGCGGTCAGTGGCGGCATCATTATCAATTTTCCCTGCCTTCCTATTGGCTGCTGCTTCTGCAGACCAATTGTGCGCTCTGCGGAGGGGGCATGGCCAATCAGGTACGCGTCCCGCATCGTCCCCGCAGGCGGCCCGCCCCTCGAGGTCCCTCCAGCGCCATCTTGCCTGCCTCCTGGAGTGTCTGCTGGCCCCCTAACGTGGTTTATTTTTAGTTATTCCTTCATCACTGCTGTGTGCTTATGGGTGCTCCCGTCTTTCAGACGGGAAAACACTGTATTAAAGATGTTTCTCCCGGTCCTGACCCCTCTACTAGCTTTCTATAACTTTATTAGAGGCCTAAATTGTTAAATCCTCCCACTTCCCTGCAGACATTTGGGGCATCCCGGGTTGCTTGTACGGCGTAATTCCTATTGGCCAGTTGTGCCACCTTAATCACCATATGGAGGCTTCATAGGATAATGTGCTCGGGGTCCCCTCGGGACAAGCCCGGCTGTGTGTAGTGTGTGGGGCATCCCCTGTGAGTGATGATGTGCGGGTCTGTGTACCCTGCGCCCAGCAGGCGCTTGCGCTGCATTCTGTGACTGGGCCTGCGCCCACTATGCCCTCGCCTGATTATGACTCCCAGTGAGCTAAATCCTAGTGGGGAGTCTCAACCTGATGTGTCTTCCAGGTTGGCTAACATTGAAAGGCTGATTGCTAGCTCTGCGGCCCGTAAGGCCCCGGCTAAAAGGCGGCATGTGGCGTCGGGTGCGACTGCCTTTCCTATGGAGACGGAGAGCTTTCTTGATTTGTCTGATTATACCCCACTTGAGGAGGGGGAATTGTTCTCTGACTCAGAGTTATCTGATGATCAGCATTTCAGTGGTGCTGACTATGGCACTGACCATTGGGATGCTGATGATACCAATAGAATGTTAACTCTGTGAACGCTTTCTATCTCCCTTCCTGCTGCGGCTCCCAAGTTGCAGGGGGAACTTTTCAGTACTGCTAAACTACGTCTGGAATTTCCAGAACAGGCCCATTTCAATAATCTTGTCCTCAAAAAATGGGAGCGTCCCGGCCGGCTCCCGGGAATCCCCAAGGGCTGGGATAAAAGGTACCCTTTTCCCGCTGATGTGGTTAAATGTTGGTCAACCCCTCCAGAAGTGGATGAACCAGTATTGGGGTTGTCCAACACTTCTGTGGTCCATTCCCCTGATTCCACTACTCTTAAGGATAGTGAGGACCGGCTCATTGATCAGCTGGCTTCCCATGCCTTTGTCTGTGTGGGGTCTGCCTTGCGCCTTGTCTGTACTTCTGCTATTACTGCTGTTGCTATCAGGTCTCTCCTCAAGGGTCTGTTGGAAGGCGCGCCTGATGATACTGCTAGTGCCGAGCTCGGGGCCTTGTCACAGAGTGAAATGTTCATTGATATGTCCTCTCTGCTTTAGATGACACCATTAGGATGTGTAGTAGAACCTCTGCATTGGTGGTTGCTATACGCCACTCTGTTTGGCTGCGCCAGTGGCCAGCTGATAACGCTGCTAAGAAGGCCCTTACGGGACTCCCCTTTAAGGGGCTGCGCTTATTTGGTGATCGCTTGGACCTGTTTGCCAAGGGGGGTAAGTTGCCTCAACATAAGAAGCAGTTGCGGCCCGTTCGGGTGCCTTTGTCCCCTCCTACCGAGGGTCCAGGGCCGGGAGAGGGGTCTCCTTTGCAGGCCCTAGGGGAGACTTCTGGGGCAGGGGCAAATCTGTTGCCAAGCCTCCTCAGCCATGAAGGGGCGCCCTCACCCATCTGGGTGGGGGGATGGCTGCGGCTCTTCGCTCGTGTCTGGAGACAACAGGTCGCAGACAGGTGGATTCTGGAGGTTGTGTCCTCCGGCTACAAGCTAGCGTTCGCTGCATGGCCACCTCCAAGATTTCTCTATTCTCGGATTCCTCTGGACCCCTTGGCAGCTCAGGGATTCTTTCTGGAGGTGCAAAATCTACTGGGCCTGGGGGTCATCTGTCAGGTCCCTCCTGTGGAAAGAGGTCGGGGTTTTTATTCCAATCTGTTCACAGTTCCCAAAAGGGATGGGTCAGTCAGACCCATTCTGGACTTGAAGCTGCTCAACAAGTTCATCAGGACCAGGCACTTTCGCATGGAGACCCTGCGCTCCACGATCAGTTCGTTGCACCCGGGAGACTTCATGACCTCCATAGACATCAAGGATGCTTACCTTCATGTTCCAGTCTTCCCAGGGCATCAGAGATTCCTCAGGTTCGCCCTGGCGGACCAGCACTACCGATTTGTGGCAGTGCCCTTCCGTCTCACTTCAGCTCCCAGGGTCTTCACCAAGGTGCTGGCGGGAGTCTTGGCTCTCCTCAGGGCATTCACATTCTTCCCTATTTGGACGACCTTCTCATCACTTCTCAGTCCTTCCAGCAGGCGGTATTGGATACTCAGCAGGTGGTGACGGTTCTGGAGTCATTCGGCTGGGTGATCAATCACCCCAAATCTTGCCTATCCCCATCTCGGGTGACTTCTTTCCTGGGCATGAATCTGGATACTGTTCAGGACAGGATCTTTCTTCCTCAACAGAAGGTGAACTCTCTGCAAGCTCTGGTTCACTCCCTGATGTCATGCCCTCATCCCTCCATTTGGCAGGGGATGCAGCTAGTGGGGCAGATGGTGTCCTGCTTCGAGGCAGTTCCATATGCACAGTTTCACATGGGACCTCTTCAACTCCATCTCCTCTCAGTCTGGGACAAGAGTCCCCTGTCTCTGGATTAGGCTTTCGCTCTGTCCCCTCTGGTACGGCAGTCCCTCTTGTGGTGGCTGGCTTCTGGAGAACCCTACAATTCCAGGGGCTGTGGGGCCCTCATCAACGTCCTGGAACTAAGGGCGGTTCGGTTGGTACTGGCCCAGTTGACTCCTCACCTTCAGGGCCACCCGGTCCAAGTTCGCTCAGACAACCAGATGGCGGTTGCCTACATCAATCATCAGGGAGGGACTCGGAGCAAGAGTGCCCTCAAGGAGGTGTCCATGATTCTGTCCTGGGCGGAGGACAATGTTCCTTGCATCTCAGCAGTGTACATTCCGGGGGTGGAGAATTTGGAGGCGGACTCCCTAAGCAGGGGGACCTCTCGCCTGGGGGAATGGTCTCTCAGCAGCGAGGTCTTCCTGTCCTTATGTCACCGTTGGGGGGTACCGGATGTGGATTTGTTTGCGTCCCGCCACAATCACAAGTTTCCAGTCTTTGTCTCTCTGTCGCAGGATCCCCTGGCCCTTGCGGTGGATGCTCTGACTCTATCCTGGCAGGGGTTCGGTCTCCTGTATCTTTTTCCTCCATTTCCCTTGCTGGGCAGGGTTCTGCACAAGCTTGCCCAGGAGAAGGTGCCACCAATCCTGGTGGCCCCCCGGTGGCCAAGACAGTGTGGTTCGCAGATTTAGTTCAGCTGGCAGTAGATCAGTACGCTCTGCCCCTGGTCCCGGACCTTCTCACTCAAGGGCAGCTTTGCCATCCCAATTTACAAACGCTGGCTTTGACGGCCCGGCTGCTGAAACCTCCATCTTAAGGGATGAGGGGCTTTCTGAGTCTGTGGTTACACTCTAATCAGGGCTAGGAAGAAATCCTCTTCTACCATCTACTATAGGATCTGGCGGGCCTACATTGACTGGTGTGAGTCTAGGGTCCTTCCTTGTCGGGTGTTTTCCATTCCTAGGATTCTGGAGTTCCTCCAGCATGGTTTGGATCTGGTCACGTTTCTGCCTTGGCTGTTTTCTTCCAGAGATCTTTCGCTCAACATTTTTTCCAGGGGGTTGCTCATGTGCGTCCCCCTCGCAAACCTCTGTTGCCAGTTTGGGACTTGAATTTGGTTTTGTATGCCCTTCAGGGGCCTCCTTTTGACCCTGTGCATGAGGCTGCTCTGTCTATTCTTACTCTTAAAGTTGCCTTTCTGGTGGCCATCACCTCGGTCAGGTGTGTTTCGGAGTTGGCGGCCCTTTCTGTTCAGGCCCCCTACTTTGAGAGACACCAGGACAAGGTGTTTTTCAGATTTAAACCTGATTTCTTGCCTAAGGTTGTCTCTGCCTTCCATCTCAATCAGGACATTGTGCTTCCTTCTTTGTGCCCTAATCCTGGTAATTCCAAGGAGAGGGCCTTGCATTCCCTGGATGTGGTCAGGAATTTGAGGTTCTACTTGGTGGCTACTGCGCCCTTTAGAAAGACTGATGCCTTGTTTGTGGTCCCTTTGGGTCCCAAGAAGGGGCTGGCCCCTGCTAAGTCTACTATTAGCAAATGGATTCGTCAGGCTATTTTCAGGGCCTATTCTGCTAGGGGAAAGGATCCTCCTTTCCGTGTTACTGCTCATTGTACACAAACGAACAGCATTGTACACATGCTATTGGGGCCTCCTGGGCCTTCCAGCACCAGGCTTCTGTTGAACAAGTTTGTAAGGCTGCTACTTGGTCTTCTGTTCATACTTTTTCCAAGTTTTACAAGGTTGATGTTAGGGCCTCAGCAGATGCTGTTTTTGGCCGCAAGGTTCTGCAGGCGGCAGTGGTGTGAACCAGTGCTGTGGAGTCGGAGTCGAGGAGTCGGAGGAAATTTTGGGTACCTGGAGTCGTAGTCGGCAAACAATGCTCCGACTCCTACTAAATTTTGATTTAGCAAGTTTAAATGTCCCAATTCACAAAAAGTTATAATTAATGACTTCTCTATTGTAAGAATAAAGACCAATGCATGCAGTGCCTCACGTAACCGCAAAACGAACACGTTAAATGACCGTGAAGAAGCATGCTTTTCATGTGCTTCACTATAGGGCACGCAACGCACAATTAGAAGCGGCAATACTTATACTTTGCATAGTGTTGTGTTCTGCTGTTACAGGGAAACCATGGGTAACCTAGCCTCTCACTGATAAGGGATTAAGTAAATATGTATTTTGCAGGACTAGAGACACTTGTATAAGTGAAGGGAATGGAGGATCAATACTGCTGTCATTCAGCAAAAGGCTATAAAAACTTGTAAACTTCGATTGTTAGCTTAAACTTTAAACATGACTATGGGATTCTACTAGGGAAATCATGTTTTATAATAAAGGCCCCTTTCTGGAACCTCCCACTGCCCTATCTTCAGCAGAAGATCAGCACACAGAAAGGAGAAGGCAGCTTCTGCCCAACTACCTCTCTCTGCTAGAAGTAATGACATGTATGTTGCCTTTCTTTCCTTCAAGGAATGTATAAAATACATTCACATATTAATACAGAGGAGTCGGAGTCCGGGAGTCGGAAGTACAAAAAACTGAGGAGTCTGAGTCGGAACATTTATCTACCGACTCCATAGCCCTGGTGTGAACTGCGCGTTGTTGCTTTTGGGATCCCACCCTGTTTAAGGACACTGCTATTGGATGTCCCATCTGTTATGAATCATTATCTGGAGCAGGACGTGCTGCATACTTAGAATAATACAATTCTGTGATTACTCACCTTGTAGAATTGGTATTATAAGTATGCAGCACGTCCTGCTCCACCCCACCCTGTTGCATTATCTTGGATCCTCTGTATGGTGATCGTTATCCTTGTTAACGTTGTTTATTATCATTGGCTTCTCCTGGTTCTCCTTTCTGCATTTCTATACTGGGGAATTTGTGGGAGGTCCTGGGATATATGGACCGGGAGGGCCCTCTTTTTTGCCATCTCTGCAGTCAAGCGCCCTCTGGCGGAGGTAATCCCATCTGTTATGAATCATTATCTGGAGCAGGACGTGCTGCATACTTATAATACCAATTCTACAAGGTGAGTAATCACAGAATTGTATTTTCACAGATATGCTCTTCTTAAACTGGACCTTCAGCATCATTTAATGAAAAGCCCAAACCCTTAAAAACTGTTCCTCAGCATTTAAAATTAATATATTTTAAGTTTTAAGTCACTTATCACTCTTTTCCCTACCTGACTGGAACTCTTTTCAAGATTCTTGGATATGAGTGCAGATTATAGCTGTGCTTTGCACAGACAGAGCAGAGCTGGGGTCAGGAAAATGACAGCAATCCCAGAATGCAGAGCAGCATAGTCAGAAGACATTTCCTGTTTGCAGGCAGCCTGAGACGCCATGGGCTGCCATCTTGGATGTTTAAATGCTCATAAAAATGCAGTAGGCTGGTAGGGTGATTTTTAATGTGAGCAATCTGTATGTAAAAGGTGGGGGGAAACATATAAGATATGCTCTTATTCAGGGTGAAGGTCCGGTTTAAGAAGTTTTATTTTCTGGTATTTAATGTGACTACCTTGATTCTGTGTATTTAACATATTTATATAGTGCTGACCTATTCACAAAGTGATTGGAATCATCCGCGCTGGTCTCGTCTGTACACGCCGCTCATAGCCATCTAAAACATAACTGTGTAATGATTTTAAAATTTGCGCGATACTCCTGTGCCTCATAAATCCTCTCTCTTTGGCCACATTGATGATCCCAGGGGGCTTTTAAATGCTGCTTGGCAGTCTTGGCACCTGGGAAAGCAAAGCTTTCATGTGGTCTGAGTAATGTCGTACATACAGGTTTTTTTTTCTCCCCCCTCCCCCTCCTTCGTCTCCAATGCGTTTTGGGAAAAAATAAAACTTGCTGTACAAGATAATTAATCCTAGATTACACTTCTGCTGCAGCGGTTTGTTTGCAAATGGAATTGCCTGTAGAAATAAAATGAGGAAAGCGTTATGCGAAGAAAGCCGGGATATGTTAATGAGCCATTCTGCATCGGTATACAGTAACAACAGATTTATTGGAAGGTTAATCTGGGCGACTTGCATCTAGTAGTAAAATATATCAGCAATAATGATTTGTATTTTACAATGGGGTGAGGGGTAGAGGTCCACAGAGGACAAATGAACTGAAACTATAACAGACAAACTGATTGATCAGCATGTGATGTTGGAGATGGTACTGTCCCTACTTTCAGAGATAACCTGTTAGCTGCTGGCAGGGAAAGTTAGAGGCCCAAGAAATGGCTTTGTTGATACGGTGTCTTGCTGTGCAAAGAGTTAACTGTGCAACATGCTGGGAAGTAAAAGCAAGAAATCAGATCCAGAGAAAGGAAATCCCTGTTGGAAGACTTTGATTTCTATGGAGCAGCTTCATTGCCAGGTGTTTGACGCAGAGCTGAGGACTGGATGGATGATGCTTTGGACAGGACCGCCTCTGAGGGAAAGAAGCCCTCCTGCCGAGAAAGTTTCTATTTTCAAAGAACCATCATGTTTCATTGGGAATTTTAGAGTCCCATATGGTACTACTGACATTAAGTTAAACCCCTTCCACCCCCTCTTCCAGATTTTTTTATGCTACCCTTTAATAAGACACAGCTACCAAAGAGGTTTCCCTGACTACTCACAAAATGAATTTCAATATGTTGCCAATGAGCTAAGCGGCATGTTCCCAACTGCTAATGGATCTGAATTTCCATCCATTATTAATAGGAAATGTACTCTGTTTTCTTTTCAGCCCCCTCCGCCTCCCTCCTGCTCCTTGTGTTTTACCAGCAGGACATGCCACTAATACAGCTTCATGGGTCTGGAAAGTGAAAGGGGATCCTGGCAATGCATAAGGCTGCTGTTTCTAATGTACCACATTCTCCCGCCAGCCCCCTATTTCTATATCTTCACTTGTAAACTGTTGTGTTTCTCTGTTGCATTCCCTACAACCCCCTCTCGCATGTTCTTTGACCTACGTTTGTCTGAGGTGTCCGTCTGGAACAACTTTTGCACACTTGTTTTGGTGTATTCTTAGATTACAGGACAGCGGGGCCTACCTTTGAAGCTGACTGGCCTTTTGTCTCCCTCCATGCACTCCAGTAATTAACTTTGTCCATCTTTTATTTTGTTCCAGTCAATCGCAGTCCACTCTTCTGAGCATCTTCTCCCAGGAGTACCAGGTTAGAAGTTTCCTCCTTTGTGAAGCTTGACAGGTGCTTAATTGAATGATGAATGTCCCTTTATTTCTTTGTAATTGAACTGCCAGGCCGGTGATTGGTTTGGAAGATGTAAACCCCTCCACCTCCCTCCCCTTCTCTCTACTCCCCCCTCCCCTTATCAAGCTTTGCTTGATCCTGAGTGGATGCCTGCCAAGCTTTACCCATCCATCTGTCTAATAACATCTATCCTTTGCTTATTTGGTGGACCAGTAATAAATTATGCTAAACCATTATTATTCTGACAATAATAATTTCCCCGCATTGCATGGTTCCGTGTGCTAAATGTTTGCTGACTTGCACTGTCAGGGCTACTTTCCCTCGCTGACAGAGATTATGATAAACGACCCTCTCTTGGAGTGGCAGAAGGCAAGAGAGGCAGAAAATGGAGTCATTTATCATCCAGTGACGGGTGTCACTCATATGGCAGCTCTCCAAGGGACTGTCAGTTTATTTTATTTTTTTGTCGTTTTTCCCATTACATTTTTGATCTTTGCTTCTAAATACACATACACTCGCACACTTAAATGAAAAAGTATATTACTTCTGTGCTCTTTAGTAGTTTGCAGCCTAAAGGGAATGCAACCAAAACATATACATGCTGGGCTCTAAACAGTATTGTTTCAACCCTTCTGCATTCATTTTGAATCTCTTGTAATCTTCTTTTTCTAACACCTCTATACTCGGGGCATTTAAAGTGGACCAACACCCAGGATTTTGACTATCCTGGGTTTTGGTCCACTTCGGTGGGGCACCCCGATCGGGGGTGCCCTGCTGTCTGAAACCCCCCAGAAAGCCCCAAAAAACTCACCTGTCCCCGCTCCCACGTGACCGCGCCAGCCAATCACAGCGCTCAGAGCCGCTGTGGTATGCGCGTCCAAGGCGGCCTGGACGCGCATACCAGCTCAGCTGGCTCTGAGCGCTGGAGGCCGCGTCTCGCGCTTCCCTCTAACAGGGAGCGCGCCTGCACCGGCCGGCGCGGGTGCGCGCCCTGCTAGAGGGAAGCGCGCCGATGGAACGGGGCTGAGGTAAGGTTTGTGGGCCTCCTGGGGGGTTCCTCCCCGCGGGACATCCCAATTTCGGATGCCCCGCGGGGAGGGATCTGATCGGTCCGGGAATCTTATAGATTTCCGGGCCGATCCCCCCTGGGTGTTGGTCCACTTTAAAATTAAGACCTGTGCCATGTGTCACACAGTGGAGCATCTTGCTTTGGGATGCCCTGCTTTGTGGAACCCCCATTTTTGCCTAGGGGATGAATGTAATCTCAAATCTTTTAGACTCCAGAGTTGGGTTACATAGGTTTTGGTTCAGTTTTTACTTTTTCTTACAATACCAATTAAAAACAATTTCACAGTATGCTAATAGAATCTCTGATGGGCTGCTTACTACATCTCAGGTGGCTACGTGGAGCATACTACCTTGTGACCACATATTGCAAAATCTTATTTGTAAGTAATTTGTAGACAGAGCTGACCAATCGAATACCCGTTAATAAACACTGTTTCACCATTAGAACTATACTATGCCTTGAAAAAGTTTTCATACACTTTGAATTTTTCCATATTTTTAAACATTACAGCCACAAACTTAAAGTCTATACTTGTCTTTTGTCCCCTGCAGCTTCTTCGTGCAGGTCTGGTATTTCCCTGCAGCTCCTCCATCCAGTGGCAGCATCTTCATTCTTTCCGAGGGCACTGATCCAGCGATTCCATCTTCCAGCACAGCATCTGTTGTGCTTTGTTTCACATGTCATGGTGGGTTTGTCTGGCTCCGCCTCAGCACAACCCCTCCATTGCAATGAATAGAGTAGGTGTGTGTTAGGGGGTGTAAAGCCATCTTGATGGATGCTACCATGTCTCCCCTGTCCTGGACGACGGAATCGCTTGTTCTCCCTCATCGGACTATATAAACTGCAGGGGACAAATGGGGAGTATAGATCCCCCCCCCCCCCGTTTAATTTAAATATTTTGACATAAACTTTAAATATGTTTTATTGAGACTGTATGTGCTAAAGCAAAACATGGCAAGTATGTGAAGTGTAAAGCCATTTATACATGCTTTACCAAATAAAAAAAAAATAAAATAAAAAAGTGTAACATGTATACAGGCATTGTGTTGGCACCCCTGAATATTTTTCCCGAAAACAAAGTATTTCTCCCAGAAAAGTATTGGAATTATTCACGTTTTGTTATACGCATATATTTACTTTGTGTGTTTTGGAACAACACAAAAAACAAGGAAAATAGGAAAGAGGAATTATTTCACACAAAACTCCAAATATAGGCAAGAATTTACTGGCATCCTTAACTGGAGCAACAGTCTTGCACAGCTGAAAGAAAAACTACCCAAAACTCACTTGTCCCATCTGCATGCATGATACCGAATCATCGTCAGCATTTACATTTGCTCCTCCTTCCATTCAAAGCTGAAACGATGCCTCACTGATTTTCTCCTGGTAGCGGCCATTTCTGAGCATTTTTTCCCAGCATGCTGCTGCCTGAATTAAGCTGACATAACTCACAATGCCCAGCAGAAGGGAACCCAGCAGCCCTTCCTCTTTGCAGGTTGCCTGCTGCTCCATTGGAATCCATGGGACTTCTTGTAGCTTTCCTTTTATTGGGTCACTATATTCTCAGTGTGTCACACACCCCGCTTCCCCTTTAATTCTGACGATAGGGTTATCCACCAGCAGGAGGCGACGTTGCAGAGAGAAGTCTTGAAAAACGAGCCCCTCCCGGTCTACATATACCTGGGACCTCCCACTTAACACCCAGTGTTTTCTCTCTGCAAGATGCGACAAGACAGAAGAAAGAAGTCTCCTGCTTGCAGGTAGCCGGGGTCAAACCCCGGCACCCCCCCTATGGTCTATTTCCGTCCAGCTACTTGTTTTGAATACTTGTTAAGGATATTGGAAGCCTCCCAGCCTAGGCTGCTGGCTGGGCAATGGTAGACGGCACCTTATGGTGCCTAGGAGCTTATCTCCTCCGCTCGTCCCCACGTGTGGGGCAACGCGGTTATCCGGCCGGTGAGCCGGATTTGGGATGCTCCGTCCCGGTTCCCCCTTTAGCCTGCCTTCCCCCGCCTGGTCCCTTCTCCCTTAGCGTGGGGGGGGGGTGGCGTTTGTGGGGTGTCTATACTGGCTTTTTCTGACTAGATGGTGAGTGTGTTTGTGTGTATGATGGCAGCTTATGGGCCGGCGTTGCGGTCTAGTCTGCAGGTGTCCTTGGCCTGCGGGGGCTCCTTTTCGGTTGTATGAATTTGGTTGCACTGGTTTTTTGTTTTTTTGCGGGCGGGGTGGCTTTTTTCTGGCACCCGCCTCGTTCGTACGGCGTCGCCATTTTTGCGAAGCCGTGGTGCTCATCTTCTAGGGGGCGGGGCCGCGTTTCTACGCGGCTCGCGCTGTGCTGGCGGGGGCGGGGCCGGAGCGCTTCGCGCGCTTTGTCCGGCCCGCCCTTCGTCTTCCTCGCTCCGGAGTCTGTCTGCCTGCCGTCCGGGTTCTGCTGAGGAGAACTCTGGGAGGCTGATTGTGCAAGTATTGCTATGCCATTATGTCTGTTATCAAGCATGGTTCTGGGACTTGTTTCATGCATTTATATATACCTATGTTGTTGTGGCTCATATGGATGTAATTACCCCTACGATTGGTTGCACTGGCTCATTACTGTGCTAATGCACTTTGTATAATGCCCATTGGGAATTTAGAGGGCTGCATGTTGATATTTTTAGGTATATATATATATATATATATATATATATATATATATGTGATTGCCAGTATACCTTGTGTATTTAATGTATAGTGCCTGTATGTGTGTGTTTGCTTGCTGCATACCTTTTTTTCTGGAGGCTGATTGTGGTCTCTTTTTCCTACAGGTCCGGGGATTCCCGCTCTGCGGTGGGTCTCCCGGTCTGATATACCTGGCTAGTCTTATTGTTTAAAATCCTCCCACTCCTGGGACTTTAATTATAAAAGGGGCATCCCGGGTTGCTTATTGCGTAAATTTCTGGGTTATTGCGAATGCCATAATTTCACCATATGGAGGCTTCCGACATTACCGGAAACGGCTCTTCGGGGCTATCCAGGGTGTGTGGGGGTTGTGGGGCTCCGCTCCCAGGCGATGTCATAATATGTATTCCATGTGCACAGCGGAATATTGCGCGCCAGTCCGGCACTCCGGCTCCTCGCAACCTCCGTCATCTCCTACACCCCCCACCTATTCCGGACCCCGTGTGACATTGTCAAAGGTGGGGATTCGCAATCCGAGATGTGCGCACGGTTGGCCAGCCTCGAGAAGATGTCTTCCGCCGCGGTGGCTCAGAAGGCTACGGCTAAGCGGAAGCACCTTTCTCCGGCGTTGCTTGTTCCGGAGGATGAGGTGTTGGAAGTGTTGGATTGGTCCGATTGTCCCCCGGCTGAGGAGGGGGAGCTCCTAGAGGAGTCGGAAGAGCCTGCAGACCAGCAGTTGTTTGGTACCGCTGGCGATCAGGCTGCGGGGGTGTTCCTTGACACTCCTTCCATTTTGGCTCAAATGTTTGAGATTTTGGACTTGGATCCGCCTGAGGCGGTCCCCCCGCCAAAGGGTGAGTTGTTTGATGTGCCCAAGCCGCGTTTGGTGTTTCCCAGACAACACTTTGTGAGGGTTGTCCTCAGGGAATGGGAACAGCCTACGCGCCTTGTTGGAGTTCCTCCTAGTTGGGATAAGCGTTATCCCTTTCCGGAGGATTTGGTGAAGCTTTGGTCTGTTCCCCCTGACGTCGATGCCCCCGTGTTGGGGCTGTATTAACACGGCTGTGTTGCACTCCCCTGACACTACTACCATTAAGGATGGTGAGGATCGTCGGATTGATCAATTGGCTCGCCATGGTTTTATCAGTGCTGGATCGGCACTGCGGCCGGTTTGTGCTTCGGCGCTTCTTTTGATGGCTGTCAGGTCCATTGTTAGAGATTTGTACGCAGATCTTGATCCCACTTGTGATGAGTTCTTTTCTCTCAAACAGTGTGAGTCGTTTATTTCCTTTGTCATGACCGCTCAGGACGATGCACTTACGATGTGTAGCAGGACCGCGGCCCTGTTGGTTGCTATTCGTCGGTCGGTGTGGCTACGTCAGTGGACGGCGGATTTTAGCTCTAAGAAGTCGCTTACAGCTCTTCCTTTTGTGGGTTTGCGCCTGTTTGGCGACAAATTGGATTTGGTTACCAAGGATGGTAAGTTGCCTCAATGCAAGAGGCCGCGTCATTCATTTCGGGGAGCTGCTTCTTTTAGTCCCTCCTTTCGGGGAGCCAGAGCGGGCAGAGGGGCTTCCTTTCCCGCTACCAGGGGTACAGGTTGGACCCGGGGGAGGGGCCGTGGCCGTCCCGGTCAGTACTGGGGCGCCAAGCCCAAGCCTGCTGGCTAGCCCGCTCAGCAATGAGGGGGTGCCCTCACCCGTGCGGGTGGGGGGACGATTGCGACACTTCTCCCAGGTTTGGGACCAGGAGGTTCCGGACAGATGGATCCGGGAGGTGGTGTCGTCTGGTTACAAGCTGGAGTTCGAGTCTCGCCCTCCTTCATGGTTTTTCCGGTCTCGGGTGCCCACCGATCCTTTGGCCGCGCAGGGGCTCCTGGCGTCGGTGAAGAATCTTCTGGAAATGGCGGTCATCCGGCCGGTGCTGCACTTGGAAGTGGGCCTCGGGTGTTACTCCAATCTCTTCACAGTGCCCAAGAAGGACGGGTCGGTTCGCCCCGTTCTGAATCTGAAGTTCCTCAACAGGTTCATCCGTACACGGAAGTTTTGCATGGAAACTCTGCGATCGGCCATCAGTTCTCTTCGGCAGTGGGACTTCATTACGTCCATAGACATCAAGGATGCTTACCTTCATGTTCCCATCTGCCAGGCTCATCAACGTTTTCTTCGGTTCGTGATGGAGGATCGGCATTTTCAATTCGTGGCACTTCCGTTTGGGCTTACCTCGGCTCCAAGAGTGTTCACCAAGGTGCTGGCAGGGGTGATGGCCATTCTCAGAACTCAAGGCATTCGCATCGTACCTTATCTGGACGACCTTCTCATCATGGCTCCTTCTCTCAATCAATCGGAGACGGACACCAGGATGGTGGTCTCCACGCTGGAAAGCTTCAGTTGGGTGATCAACTATCCCAAGTCCTCCCTCGCCCCGGCCAGGGTGGCGTCCTTTCTGGGAATGCGGTTGGATTCTTGTCAACACAGGGTGTTTCTGCCTCAATCCAAGATTTTTCTGATTCAGGAATTGGCTTGGTTCCTTCTTTCCAATCCTCGACCTTCCATCCGTCTGGGGATGAGACTGGTAGGGTTGATGGCTGCCTCTTTCGAGGCAGTTCCTTTTGCTCAGTTTCACACAAGGACGCTTCAGCTTCATCTGTTGACGTCTTGGGACCGGCGACCACGGTCGTTGGATCGGCCCTTCCAGTTGTCCTCCCGGGTCCGGCAGCCCCTTCAATGGTGGTTGGTCTCGACCAATCTCTTGAGGGGCAGGTCTTTTCTGACTCCTCTTTGGGAAATCGTCACCACAGATGCCAGTCTTTCGGGATGGGGGGGATTCTGGAAGGATCTTCAGTTTCGGGGGCAGTGGGGGCCTCGAGAGGCCCACTTGCCCATCATTGTTCTGGATCCTGATCTGGGCGGAGGCCCATGTTCTTTGTCTCTCGGCAGTTTACATTCCGGGTGTGGAAAACAGGGAAGCGGATCTGCTGAGCAGGTGCTCTTCCCGTCTGGGGGAATGGTCTCTCCATCCTCAAGTTTTTCGGTCTCTGTGTCTCCAGTGGGGGACACCGGAGGTGGACCTGTTTGCCTCTTGTCACAATTGCAGGCTTCCGACCTTCGTGTCGCTCTCTCAGGATCCTCTGGCTCTGGTGGTGGACGCCATGTCTCTGAGCTGGGGGGAACTGGGGTTTCTGTACCTTTTTCCTCTGATACCCATGCTAGGCAAGGTGGTACGGAAGCTGGCTCTGGAAAGGGTGTCCGCCATTCTCGTGGCTCCAAGGTGGCCAAGGCGAGTATGGTTCGCAGACATCGTTCGGCTGGATGTGGACCAGTTCGTTCTGCCTCTTCGGGCCCGATCTGCTCACTCAGGGTCGGCTGTGTTACCCCAGTTTACCAACGCTGGGTTTGACAGCTTGGCTGCTGAAACCTTCATTTTGAAGGAGGAGGGTCTTTCTGACTCGGTTGTTAAGACTCTTATCTGTGCCCGGAAGAGGTCTTCTTCTACCATCTACTATAGGACTTGGAGAGCTTATATCGCTTGGTGTGAGCTTAGATCTTTGCCTTGTAGGGTATTTTCAGTTTCCAGGATTTTGGATTTTCTGCAATCAGGGCTGGACTCTGGTCTCCAGCTGAGTACTTTGAAAGGGCAGGTTTCTGCCTTGTCTATCTTTTTTCAGAAGCCTTTTGCGCTTCATCCTTTAGTCAAAACTTTTTTGCAGGGGGTTACGCATGTGCGGCCTCCCAGGAAGCCATTGCTCCCTGCTTGGGACTTGAACTTGGTTCTTTCTGCTCTTCAGGCTCCTCCCTTTGAGCCCTTGCAGGATATTGCTCTTTCTACCTTGACTCAGAAGATTGCCTTCTTGGTGGCTATCACTTCGGTTCGGTGTGTCTCGGAGTTGGCGGCCTTGTCGATTCAGGCGCCCTACTTTGAGAGGCATCAGGACAAGGTGGTTTTTCGTTTCAAACCGGACCTTCTTCCTAAGGTTGTTTCTGCTTTTAATTTGAATCAGGATATTGTTCTTCTCTCTTTGTCTCCTAAGCCTAAGAATGACAAGGAGAGGGTTTTGCATTGTTTGCATGTGGTACGCTGTGTTAAGTACTATTTGCTTACTACTTCTCCTTTTCGTAAGACTGATGCCTTTTTTGTTGTGCCCTGTGGGCCTAGGAAGGGTTTGGCTCCGGCTAAGTCTTCCATTAGCAAATGGATTCGTCAGGCGGTTGTTGGGGCCTATTCGGCCAAGGGGAAGGTTCCCCCTTTTCGTATCACTGCTCATTCTACTCGTGCTGTTGGAGCGTCTTGGGCTTTTCAGCACCAGGCTTCTGTTGAACAAGTTTGTAAGGCTGCTACTTGGTCTTTCGTTCATACTTTTTCTAAGTTTTACAAGGTTGATGTGCGGGCTTCAGCGGATGCTGTGTTTGGCCGCAAGGTTCTGCAGACTGCAGTCGTTTGAGTTATGCTTCATTTTGCTGTCGGATACCCACCCCTTGTGGACACTGCTTTTGGATGTCCCTATCGTCAGAATTAAAGGGGAAGCGGGGTGTGTGACACACTGAGAATAATACCATTTTGTGAGTACTCACCTGTAAAATGGATATTGTCAGTGTGTCACACACCCCGCTTCACCCGCCCTTTTTTGGTATCCTGGATCCTCTATATGGTGAAGCTTCCTTTATTTTATTTTGAGGGTTACCGTTGGATTTCCTGGTACCTTGTCTTACTGCTGTTTGGATTCACTGTGTGTTAAGTGGGAGGTCCCAGGTATATGTAGACCGGGAGGGGCTCGTTTTTCTCTCTGCAACGTCGCCTCCTGCTGGAGGATAACCCTATCGTCAGAATTAAAGGGGAAGCGGGGTGTGTGACACACTGACAATATCCATTTTACAGGTGAGTACTCACAAAATGGTATTTTTCCAAGTATTTAGCTCATCCTGTTTCACTAAATTCTTTACGCTTGGGATATCCGCCACAAGGTGGCGCAGTGGACTGCAGAAAAGACTTGTGGCGTCTCCCGGCCCTATAAAAGGACAGGAACCTCCCACAAATTCCCAGTTTCCTTCTGCAGTCAGGACTGCAAAGGTAACAGATGGCTCTCTATATTGCGCAGGCGAGCGGGGCTTACCAGCCTGCGGCCCTGCAGGACTATTTCCACCTGTTGTGGACCCACTGCCTCCCAGCCTCGGCTGCCTGGTTCGGGTGAAGGTAGGACAGCACTAGGGTCAGTTGCTGGAGGAGCGCTGCTCCAACCGCAATCCCTGTACCAAACTAGGGTAGTCGGTTCAGGCTTATGGTGAGCCTTTGTGGGATGCTCCTTCCTGCTACCTGTAACTGTGGGGTCCTTACTCCCCCCCCCCCCCCCCCGTCCCTCCATATGTCTGCCTTGGGTGCCCCTGCCGCTGCTCTCTCCGGGGGGGGGGGGGGTAGGTAGTGGTGTCCTGAGTTGTTTTTTCTTTTTTTATTACTGTCTTTTATGTGCGCTCGCCGCCGCACCGCATTGTACGGCGCTCCGCGGCGGGCGGCGACATACGCTGTAGTGAATCAGAATTATGAATCTATGAATTCATGATATATATTTAGTTGATGTATTGATTACCGTGGAGGGGGTGCGGTGGTTTGGAGCTGTTCTGGGTGAATTGCTGGATTCACCATTACAATATTAGTGCTGCTGCCCTTTTCTGTCCGGATCTCAGTGAATCGGTCTCTTGGTCCGTGATTCCCCTTCGGGGTTGTCTTCTTGCTATTTCGCCATATTATAGGATTGTTATGTGTGTTTTTATTATGTCTTTCAGGCAGGATAAATGTGACTGTGGTTTCTCCCGGACCTCTTCCCTTTTGTCTTCTCCCACCTTCCCTAGCGGGTTTTGGGGAATCCCGGGTGGCTCTTGCTATATGGAGGCTTCCGGGGATAATGTGCTTGGGGTTCCTTCGGGACAAGCCCAGCTGTGTGCCACGTGTGAGGTATCCCCTGTGAGTGACGGTGTCAGGGTATGTGTGCCCTGCGCCCAAAAGGTACTTGCACTGCAGTCTGGGTTGCCTGCTATGCTGCCCAGCTCTGCGCCCCCTTCTACATCACCTACCCCCCCGCGCCTGCATTTGACCCCTAGTGAGGGACATGCTAGTGGGGAATCACATTATGACTTGGCCTTGCGGTTGGCCAGCCTGGAAAGGCATATGGCTGGGTCGGTCCCCCGTAAGGCAACTCCCACTGTTTCCCTTTTTCCTGAGGAGGATGAGGTTTTCTTTCCCTGGCCTGTACCCCCTAGAAGAGGGGGAACTTTTCTCTGATTCCTCTGAGGAGCAGCAGGAGATTTATGGTGGTACTGGGTCTCCTTTTGGAGAAGACCCATGGTCTCCTGAGGATACTGATAGGCTTTTGGCTCACATTTTTGAAGTATTGTGTATTACCCTCCTGTCCCGGCTAAAAAGCAGCAGGGTGAGATTTTTCACACTGTTAAACAACGCTTGGAGTTCCCTGAGCAGATCCACTTCAATAATTTGGTGCTCAAGGAGTGGGAACTGTTGCGGGTCGGTATCCCATTGAGCGTCTGCCCCTGGAGAGTCTCTGCTTAGCTCGAGCTAGGAACCAGTATGACGCGAAGAAAGTTCAGACAACAGCGTTCATCATACATATTCTGATTTATTTCACACACAGGAGAGAATATATAGAGCAGTATACAGAATTGCTCCTTAACCCTCCCTTCGGGGAGCAATTATTAACAGGACATTTTGCATGTAGGCATTAACATAAACAATACAGTAAGTTCTTAAAACAAGAGAAGAAATTAGAGGCGGCCTTGATGCTGTCTCCTGAAGCGCACAAGTTGACACACAGAAAGCACATCTCGTTAGCTAGATTATAATAATAATGAAATGTCCAGTTTCTGGTAAATGATTACATGGAAATGTAAGTGTCTTAAAGTGAAACTTTCACCTCTATTCTAAGCCTGAGCAAACTGGTTCAATCAAGCCTTAGTCTTGGTATATGGCTGGATATTAGTAAATTAGTATATAGCTGGATATTAGTATATATCTGGATAAATATGACATCCCGTCAGGAACGTCCTAGCAGATTGCCCGCGGTGCCTAAGAGTTGGGACAGGAGGTATCCATTTCCTGCTGATGTGGTTAAGCGCTGGTCGTGTCCCCCCGAGGTGGATGTTCCCGTGCTTGGGTTGTCCAATACCTCGGTCATGCATTCCCCTGACACTTCTACTCTGAGGGATGGTGAGGACCGACGTGTTGATCAACTGGCCTGTCACGCATTTGCTTGTGCAGGGACTGCGCTGCGCCCTGTGTGTGCTTCTGCCATCACGGCTCTTGCTAATAAAGGGCTACTCAAGTGCCTTTTGGATAATGCCTCGGATGCCAATAGGGGGGAGGAGTATAGATCTCTCCTGCTTTGCTATGAATTTGTGGCATTTATTCTTTCTGCTATGGATGATGCGGTCAGGATGTGTGGTAAAACCTCTGCCCTTTTGGTGGCTATACGCTGCTCTGTTTGGCTGCGTCAGTGGGCGGCTGATAATGCTGCTAAGAAGGCTCTCACTGGCTTCCCCTTTACTGGGCTACGGCTCTTTGGTGAGCGTCTGTATCTGTTTGCCAAGGATGGTAGGCTGCATCAAC
Organism: Gastrophryne carolinensis; assembly: GCA_027917425.1. Classification (NCBI taxonomy): domain Eukaryota; kingdom Metazoa; phylum Chordata; class Amphibia; order Anura; family Microhylidae; genus Gastrophryne; species Gastrophryne carolinensis. Next base: position 125,559,761 of record CM051244.1, on the reverse strand, counting down.
GCAGGAGGCAGCCGCAGCCTTTTTGGGGGGTTGGTTCTTCCTTCCCCTCCTTCCGTGCTCCCAGGTCCGGTTGGGGTGCACCATTTGCGGGGGCACGTAGAGACCCTTGGGGCCGGGGTAGAGGCCGTGGTCGCCCCGGACTCTCATGGGGTCCCAAGTCCAAATATTCTCCCAAGCCCCCTCAGGCATGAGGAGGTGCCCTCATCCATCCGGGTGGGGGGACGGCTGCGGCTCTTTGCTCACGTCTGGAGACTGCGCGTCTCAGACCAGTGGATTCAGGAGGTGGTGTCCTCCGGGTACAAGATAGCGTTTGCAGCCTGGCCGCCCCCAAGATTCATCAGATCCCGGATGGCTCAAAGCTCCCTGTCGGCTCAGGGCTGGCGGTCCAAAGCCTTTTAGAATTGGGTGTCATCTGCCCTGTGCCTTCCCAGGAAAGGGGCAGAGGCTTCTACTCCAATCTGTTCATGGTTCCCAAAAAGGATGGGTCCCTGAGGCCCATCCTGGATTTGAAACGCCTCAACAATTTTGTCAAGTTCAAGCATTTTCGCATGGAGACTCTGCGCTCGGCAGTCGGTACCTTGCACCTGGGCGATTTCATGACTTCTGTGGACATCAGAGATGCTTACCTTCATGTTCCAATCTTTCCAGGTCATCAGAGATTTCTCAGGTTCGCTCTGGAGGATCAGCACTACCAATTTGTGGCCCTAACGTTCGGTCTTACCTCGGCTCCTCGGGTCTTCACCAAGGTGCTGGCCGGGGTGATGGCTCTGTTGAGATCTCAGGGAATTCGCATCCTTCCTTATCTGGACGACATTCTGATTGCGTCTCAGATGGTGGTCTCCACACTCAAGTCCTTCTGTGGGGTGATCAACTATCCCAAGTCTTCTCTGTCTCCGTCCTTGGTGAGGTCCTTTCTGGGCATGAATCTGGATGCATCTCAGGTCAAGGTTTTTCTGCCTCAGCAGAAGGCGGAGAGCCTGCAGACGCAGGCACGGTCTCTACTTTCTTGCCCTCACCCCTCCATTCGGCAAGGGATGCAGCTGGTGGGCCTGATGGTGTCATGCTTCGAGGCGGTTCCCTATGCTCAGTTTCACATGGGACCTCTTCAGTTGCACCTCTTGTCAATTTGGGATCGGGACCCCGTGTCCCTGGATCAGAGATTTGTTCTGTCCCCTCTGGTCAGTCAGTCCCTCTCGTGGTGGCTGGACTCAAGAAATCTCCTAGTGGGCAGGACCTTTCTGCCTCTGTGCTGGGAGACTGTCACCACAGATGCCAGTCTGACAGGTTGGTGGGCTTTTGGAAGTCTCTGAAGTTCCAGGGTCAGTGGGGCCCTCAGGAGGCCCATGTTCCCATCAACATTCTGGAACTGCGGGCGATAAGGTTGGTTCTTTTCCAGTTGACTCCGCACCTTCGGGGTCGGGCTGTTCAGATCCACTCAGACAACCAGACGGCGGTTGCCTACATCATTCATCAGGGAGGGACTCGGAGCAAGCGAGCCCTCAAGGAAGTGTCCTTGATACTGTCCTGCGCGGAGGAGAATGTTTCTTGCATATCAGCAGTTTACATTCCGGGAGTGGAGAACCTGGAGGCAGACTCTTTGAGCAGGGGGATGTCTCGGCTGGGGGAGTGGTCCCTCAGCGTGAGGGTGTTTCACTCTCTGTGCCACCGCTGGGGTCTGCCGGATGTGGACCTGTTTGCTTCACATCACAACCACAAACTTTCATTCTTTGTCTCTCTGTCACAGGATCCTCTGGCCTTTGCCACGGATGCGCTGGCAATGCCTTGGAAGGGGTTTCGGCTCCTCTATGTGTTCCCTCCGTTTCCTCTGTTGGGCAGGGTGCTGCGCAAGGTAGCCCAGGAAGGGGTGCCAACCATTCTGGTGGCCCCCTGTTGGCCAAGAAGGGTGTGGTTCGCAGACATCGTGCAGTTGGCAGTAGATCAGTACGTCCTGCCCAAGGATCCAGATCTGCTCACTTAGGGGCAGCTTTTCCATCCCAATTTACAAACGCTGGCTTTGACGGCTTGGCTGCTGAAAACTCCATCTTGATGGAAAAGGGATTGCCTGCCTCTGTTGTTGATACCATGATTAGGGCTAGGAAGAATTCCTCGTCCTTTATTTACTACAGGGTCTGGCATGCTTACATTGCCTGGTGTGAGTCTAAATCTCTTCCCTGTCGGGTGTTTTCTATTCCCAGGATTCTGGAGTTCTTGCAATATGGTTTGGATTTGGGCCTTCAACTTAGTACCCTCAAAGGTCATGTTTCAGTTCTGGCAATTTTTCTTTTGCCAGTCACCGTTTGGTTAAGACTTTTTTCCAGGGGGTTTCTCATGTGCGTCTGCCACGTAAACCTATGTTACCAGTTTGGGATTCGAATCTGGTGTTATTTGCTCTGCAGGGTCGTCCCTTTGAGCCTCTCCGTGAGGCCGCTTTGCTCATTTTGACTCTTAATGTAGCCTTTTTGGTGGCTATCACTTTTGTCAGGCGTGTTTCTGAGTTGGCGGCGCTTTCCATCAAGCCTCCTTATTTTGAACGACACCAGGACAAGGTGGTGTTTCGATTTAAGCCAGATTTCTTGCCTAAGGTTGTGTCTGCTTTTCATTTCAATCAGGACATTTTCTTGCCTTCATTGTGTCCTAATCCAAGGAGCGGACTCTGCATTCCTTAGATGTGGTCAGGGTTCTGAAGTTTTACTTGGTAGCTACTGAATCATTCAGGAAGACTGATGCTCTTTTTGTTCTTCCTTCTGGACCTAGGAAGGGTTTGCCTCCGGCTAAGTCCACTATCAGCAAGTGGATTCGTCAGGCGGTGGTGCAAGCCTATTCTGCTAAGGGGAAGGAACCTCCCTTCCGCCTTACTGCTCATTCCACTCGTGCTATTGGTGCCTTTCAGCACCAGGCTTCTGTTGAACAAGTTTGTAAGGCCGCAACTTGGTCTTCTGTTCATACTTTTTCCAAGTTTTACAAGGTTGATGTTAGGGCCTCAGCTGATGCTGCTTTTGGCCGCAAAGTTCTTCAGGCGGCACTGGTTTAAACTGCCCGCCATTGTTCTTTGGGGATCCCACCCTGCTTTACGGACACTGCTTTTGGATGTCCCAAGCGTAAAGAATTTAGTGAAACAGGATGTGCTGCATACTTGGAAAATTACAATTTTGTGAGTACTCACCTGTAGAATTGATTTTGTAGTATACAGCACGTCCTGTTTCACCCCTCCCTTGTTATCGTTATTCTTGTTACCTCTGTATGGTGATTTGTTCAGATGTTTGGTTGGGGTTCCCTCATGTTTTTTCTCCCGGTTTCTTGTCTAACTGCTTTGTAACACTGGGAATTTGTGGGAGGTTCCTGTCCTTTTATAGTGCTGGGAGACGCCACAAGTCTTTTTTGCAGTCCACTGTGCCACCTTGTGGCGGATATCCCAAGCGTAAAGAATTTAGTGAAACAGGACATGCTGTATACTACAAAATCAATTCTACAGGTGAGTACTCACAGAATTGTATTTTTTAGGTCAGCTTAAATAAAGAGTAAGTTTAGATTTGCTGGGTGTGGTCATGAGGAATATTAAATTGTCTGTGACCCTTCCTAACTCTATCCTAATCTAAAGGTCATACTAATAGGAGATGCCTCTCTCCCATAGATTGAAGTTAGTTCAGGGATGTCACTAAATTATGCTTCAAAATAAAGGACTGTTTAGGCACAAAACAAACACACATACTCACTTTATGCCCTTTGCAGCCGATACTTGTGGTAGTATTAAACCTTTCTCCTCCTGAGCGCGAGCCTTGCAGCGCTCCCCTACAAAAAACCTCTGTGTGCTACCAGGCTAGGACAGATTAGCCGCCAGGCCCAAAAGATTTTTTAGAGCCTTTGCAGCGACTTTAAGGCTGCTTTCACGCTTGGACCTGTGAAATGCTGCCCATAGTATGCTATGGCCTGGTTTACCCCTTTTTGCAGCAGTAGTGCACTGTGTTATATTGTATGTGGAGTAATGGTAATTTAGTTGGAGTAGTAATGCCTTGATTTAACTTTTGTTTTAAAATTGTTTGTTTAAATCTCTGTTGCAGAAGCTCATTAAAAGGACTCATGCAAGACATCATGCTCCAGATACAGTGGAATATTACTACAATAGGTAATATTGTTGATAGAATTTCTGCAGTATTATTCTAGATCAAGGTGATACTCTTGGGTTAAGTTCAGCCGGTAGACGGGACTGCAAGAGACATAAAACTAAAGATTCTCCTTCTCTATATAAACAGGCTGTGCCCACCAACTCCCCAGTAATCTCTTGCATTCTGAGGCATAAGGAGACTGTGAAGCATCTTTTTACAATTTTTTTTTTAATTTATTTTTCCCTCTTTTCTATTTTAATTTTTGTAGCACACTACAGAAATGCCCCGAACTTTGTCTTCCAGGCCCTCACAGGAAGCCCACTCTAGAGGGACCCATCTGATGCTTATACTGTAGTTGGCCACCATACTGATATGGACAGAGTGGAACGTTGCAGGTGTACTAAGCCCAGGGGCAAGGTAGGCATGTGCTGGACTGCATCCTGTTTTTTGGCAGGGTTTTCAGCGTCAGAACCACAGTCCCTAAGAATGGGGCTTCCACCTGAGGGTCACATGGTACCCTGTGGGGTGGACTGCTATGCATGGAGCAACTGGATCACTCCCCCACCCCCGGGATAGCAAAGAGTAGGGCCTTTTTTATTGCTATAACGTATGAAGTGTGCTTTTTTTCACGCATTTGTGTGGCTCACTTTGTTATGCAGGTGTAGGTGTGTGCGCACTGCTGCCAGTACTTGTAGGATGCCCCACTTTGGTCCAGGTTGCCAGGGAACACCACACTACTGAGACGGGGACAGACGATGCGCAATGCACCTTCCCTTTCTCTCTCTCTCGGATGCACTCAGTGTCTCTGGGCAAGAGGAGCAGGGCCGTATGAGCCCTTACCTCTGTCTTTAGAGTTTGCTTCCTCTGCTTCCTCTGGCGCCATGACAGACAACTCGACTACGCATGCTGCCTGAAAAGTTGCAGCAATTCCAGTACCAGGATCGCGATAGGGCTCTCAATGAGATATATATAATTTAATATTCTTGTTTTGATGTTCCTGACTTACAATGTACACGTCTGATTATGTGAATGTCGACGGACCAAAAACTGCTGCACTGCCTCCCGTGAGGGGTTCTCTCGCTCATCAGAGGACATAGTTGCCCTTTAGGGGGTCCTCGGGACCATCTGTCTCGGGGTGCGCTTGAGGAGAGGCCACGTATCTGTGCCCCAAAGAGGTCAGCCCACCACCACTACTACTGCCAAGACATTTTGGGTACTGTGGCAATATACACCTTGTCTAAGGCATTAAGGGCAACAGAAGTTGCTAATTGTCTTGTATGCCATAACTACTGGTGTCCCTCTGCTTCGTGGTGTCATACGTCGATGGTATCAGTGGATCGTTCACAACAGGGGAAGAATGGCATCCCATCTGCAACTAGCCTATCCAGGTCCCCAAAAGGATTTAACCCTCCGCCTGTTAAGTGCCAAGCCCGTAGTACCTGGGGGGGCTGGCTTTCCCCCTTGCTAGTTAAAAAAAAAAAAATGTAAAAAAAAACACCCACCTGACCCTGACCACTCACCTTCGTTCGAACCGGCCTGGTCTTCTCTTCACCCTGGGGGGAACCGATTACCCCCCGGTCTCTTCTGGCGACAGGAGACGGCAAAAAATAGCCGTCCCACCGCTTCGGCAGCTGATGCCGCTGCTAAGTTTAAAAAAAAACCCAAAATGACATTTACTCACCTCTGTGCCTGATCCCTCGGGCCAGGTCTCCTCTTCACCGGGGAGGGCCTCCGAATGAACCCCCCCCGCCCCCCCCGGCTCTTCCGTGATAATCAGGAGGCTCAAAACCTGCCTCCTCCGGCGTTCAGGCAAAATAAAATGGGGTCCCCCACCTCAGGAGGGGGGACCCTATGTGTTTTTATTCTAAGCATACAGTACGTCCTGCTCCAATATAATACTTACACGTGGGTAATCCTCCGCCAGAGGGCGCTGTTCACTGCAGACATGCAAAAACAGGCTCCTCCCGGCCCTTCATATACCCAGGGACCTCCCACAAATCCCCAGATTTCTCTGCAGTGCTGACTGCGAAGACATGAAGTATCAACTCTCTCGCAGGTGAGCGGGGCTTTTACAGCCCTTCCTCTTCGATAAAGATGTGCCTCCCAGCCTGGACTGCGCTGGTCGGGTGAAGGTAGGCAGCACCTCGTGTGCTCACGGAGCTACGCTCCACCGCAATCCCCCACCATAGGGTAGGCGGTTTAGGCCGATGGTGAGCCTCCATTAGATGCCCCTCCCGCATTTCTGTCCGTGCCCCTCATAGCGATGAACCCTGGTTGCAGGTCCGCTTCCCCCTTGCTTCCTCCCGTAGCTTGGGGGAAAAGAAAGGGGGGGGGGTTATGTGTGTGACGGTCCCAGCGTAATGTTAACACGTTATGGCCGTTGACTTTTCATTTAAACTTAGGTGTCAGTGCCGCGCTCCTTGCCCATAAACCTTGTCTGGTTGCGTGCGTGTGTGTCCTTTCATTACATGAAGTGTGCGGCCCGGGCGGCAGCATCATTCTCTAGTGTGGAGAGCAATCTCCTCATTTACACTCTCTATGTGTGTCCTATCCACTACTGTCATGGACATTGCGCTGGTTAGAGCTTCGCGCTCTTTGGGGGAGGCTGGGACTTGGCATGACGCGCCCCGCATCACGGCCAGATCAGGCCCGCCCCTCGAGGTTCGGATGACCAGTAAGTCGTGCCGCGCAGGCTGCCTACGGCTGAGCAGGTGCTGTCTAGTTTGGCGGAGCGTATGGGCCCTGGAAAGAAGCGGTCCCTGACACCTCCTGGCTCTCCGGTTCCTAACGAAACCGATGAATCTGCTGCTATGCAGGACCTGGATCCTTCTGATGAAGGTGAGCTATTCTCCGATTCGGGCTCCTCGGATGGGATGCCCTGGAGCCTTGATGATTCTGGCCCCGGTTCTTGGGGCCTGTGTGACACTGATGAACTACTTACAAAGATCTTTGAGGTTTTGTCAATCTCTCCTCCTGGAGAGGCTCCCAAGCCTAAGAGGGAGAGTTTCCACACAGCGACACCGCGCTTGGAATTTCTGGAACAGGAGCATTTCCAGGCTCTTATATCCAAAGAATGGGAATCGCCTTGTAAACTTAAAGGGGTTCCAGGGGTCTGGGATTGGAAGTACCCTTTTCCCCCTGATGTGGTTAACTTTTGGTCAGCACCTCCCGTGGTGGATGCACCGATTATAGGGGTTACTAACCCCCCCTTCATGACTGCCCCTCATTATCGTACCCTTCGGGATGCTGAGGACCGGCGCATTGACAGACTGGCTTCCCACGCCTTTTCGTGTGCAGGGACGGCTCTGCGCCCGGTCTGTGCTGCGGCCATCACTGCGGTGGCCGCCAGGACTCTCATTAGAAAACTACTTGATCACCGACCTGAGGACCTCCCCTGGGAGTTATTTAATGCGCTCTCAGACTGTGATGTGTTTGTAAGGTTTATCCTCTCAGCGCTGGATGACACCATTAAGATGTGTGCTAGAACCTCTGCCCTTGTGGTAGCTATCCGCCGCCTGGTCTGGCTGCGACAGTGGGGTGCTGACGATGATACGAAAAAGGCTCTCACTGGCCTTCCTTTCAGAGGACGGCGTCTATTTGGGGCCCGTTTGGACCTTTTCGGAAAAAGGGTAAGGCACCCCTACGCAGAAGGCCGTCTCGGCCTCCTCGGGGCAGGGACACCCCTCCCTACGTTAGTGTCAAACGCGAACCTGAGGTGTGCTTCCAACTTTTCGGAGTGGATTTCCACCACGGGGTGGGCAGGCAACGCCCTGGGCCCTCTGGCAGGGCTAAGTCCAAATCTGCCAAGACTTCTCAAGCATGAAGGGACGCCCTCGCCCTTCTGGGCGAGGGGACTGCCACAGCACCTGCCTCCTATCTGGGAGCTTATCTTCTCCTTCTGGTGGATCCAGGAGGTAGTTCCCCTGGACACAGGATAGAATTTGCTGGGCGGTCCCTCTCGGAGGTTGTCAGGGTGCTTCGAGACCCTGTTTTCCCCTCAGGAGTTGGTGCAGGCCGTACTCGGGTCTGGGCTTACTTGCAGGTTGCTCTTAACAGAATGGGGCAATGGCCTCTATGTTAACCTTTCTCTTTCCCTCAAAATGATGAGGCAATCTGGGCCATGCTGGCCTATGGTAGGCCTGGCAATTCTACACTGACAGGTAGTCCCTGTATGATATCTCTGTCTTGGGACACAGGCGCCCTGTGCAAGGGGGGCTTCTGGCCTCCTGTGGCGTCCTAGATCCTGTTAGTTCCCCTGTGTCTTCGGACACCAAGACCGTTACTAGTCAGTGTTGCAGAACCAACCCTGCGGATTGGGGCCTTGTTTTTGGCCTCTCTTCCACCCCCAGGCTACTCTCCATGGCGCGGATGGGGGTGATGTCTCGGACATGCCTGTGGGGCGTCCGCACTAGGACCTACCGGGTCGTCTTTCCTTACTCCCCAATCTCTATGTCAGGCCGAAGGGGTTAGTCGGCCAGCGGTGTCCCCTGGGAGTTACTGGATGGGTGCTCAGTCACCTCAATCCCTCATGGTCCCTTATCCGCTATCTCCATTCCTTGGATTCGGTTCAGGCTTGAGCCTTCTTCCTTGGCAACAAGTGGACTCCTGGTTACGGGGGCTCTGTCCCCCTTTGCTGACATCTTACTTTCACCAGGCAGGATTGCAGCTGGTGGGCCCGTTGATGGCGTATCAGATGATGTCCCTTATATACAGAGCCTTTGGGCTCTTCGGCACAGTAGGTTATTGATCCTAGATGGGGTTCCAGCACCCCGGGAGCTAGGTCTATGCTCATTCCCCTTTGGTACGGTGGTTCCTCTTGAGCTGGTTATATTCAAGGACCCTGTCAGGGGGCACCCCCTTCTTTACTTGCATCTTCCTGTGAATGGTCACCTTGGGTACCAAGTCGTGCAGGTTGGCGGGGGGGGAGGGGGGTGAATTTCTTCCAAACCCCCCCCGTGGTTCCTAGGTAGGGTCCCTTAGAGGGTCCATCTTACCTACTGGCTTTGTTATAACAATGAGCCTTCAGTTGACTCTATACTGCTGGACTTCTCCTCTTTAGGACCTGTCTATTTGGGGACTCTTGGCCTGTTGGAAGACAATGGCCTGTTTTATTATTGGTCTGGAGCTTGAAGCAGGATGATTCTCCTGGAAGGTTCCTGATCTGGGTGGGGGTCTACGTCCCCTGCTCCTCATTGGTATTTGCTCCAATGGATGTCTTTCAGTGGCAGGTTGTGCTATCCTGGTGTCCCTCTGAGAGCCAACTAGGGTGGCTCTGTTGGGTCTCGCTTATATCACAGGGGCTCTGCCCTTGTTTTTACTGCCCCAGAATATTCTGACTCTGGTCATGGGGGCTTAGTAAATTTATGTCTAGACTTTCTATTTTATATGTCTTCTCTTCATTCACCCTGCTATGTGGGGTTCTGCGCACGGTCGTGCTGATAAAGAGACCCATGAGATTGATGGCCCCTGGGTGGCCTAGTGAACTGTGGTTCGCAGATGCTTCTGCTGAGGTCAGCGGACCTGTACTTTCTCTTAGGAGTGCGGTTCTGCCCTTGTCAGACTCCTTCTTATGTCGTCCCAATCTACAGAGGGCTTGACAGCTGATTCATTCACCCCTTGGAGACGGGCTTATCTTCTTGGTGCTTATCTTCTGTGCTCTTGTTGGTGACTTGGTATATGGGGGGCTAGGAGCAAGCTTCTTTGGCTTCTTCTTCCTCCGTCTATAGGGGGTTATGGTGTACCCATATTGATTGGCATGAGTCTTGGTCTCTCCCCTGTTGGACGTTCTCGGTTCCCAGGGTTCTAGAGTTGTTACAGCATAGGTTGGGGTTGGCTCCCCATCTAGGTACTCTGAAGGTTCAGGTTCTGTCCTGTCTGCCTTCCTGTAGAAGTCTGGTTCTGTCTTCCTTGTTAGGAGTTCTCTTGGGGATTGCTCAGGGGCATCTCCCAAGTAGTTCTATGGTCCCTGTTGGGATCAATTTTCATTCTGTTTGCCCTGCGGATTGTTCCCTTGGGACTTATCCTGGATGCTGTCTGAGCTGTGTTGTAGTTCAAGTAGCCCCTCTGGGGGCTGTTGCTTCAGTCAGACGTGTGCCTGAGAAGGTGGTTCTGATTACTTAGCCCTCGTTCAATATATATATATATATATATATATATATATATACACACACACACCATGATGTGGTGGTATTCCGCCTTACGCCGGACCCTTTTGTCCAAGGTGGTGTTTTATGATAAGTCCTTTTAGTCTGCCTATGGGCCTTATTCTTAATAATGCTGAAGTAAGGGGTCTACATCTCCTCAACAGGTGTTGAAATTTTCCATTTTCCTGGTTGTTTCTTGTCCCTTAGGGGGACTGATGCCCTTTGGGGTCTGCGGGCGCCTCCATATGTATGCGCCTGATCTCGTTTGCTTCCAGGGCCTATGCGCCCTTTGGACTGATCTTACTTGGATGCTTTGCCTTCCTGGTCCTGAGTAAAGGTTTCGGCTTCTTGCTGATCCTTGTTAGTGAAGGGGTCTGTATCCCCGCCTGTCTTGCGGGAGACCAGTTTTTATTTCCCCGTTGGGGAGAGTTCTAAGTTTTACCGAGGCTTCTGTTGCCTTTGGGCTGGTTAGGCTGTTACACTGGCCTATTCCTTTAAGGGGGAAGAATCTCCCTCTCTCTTTTTATTCCGTTCTATTGGTGTTTGGGTACCTTTGGCCCTTCAGCACCAGGTTTTCTGTTAAATAAGTTGCTAGACCGCTGCTTGTTTCTGTTCAATACCTTTTCAAAGGTTTTCTTATGGGATTGACGTTAGAGCCTTTGCTCATGTCGTACTTGGTAGCAAAGTTTTGCAGGTGACAGCGCCTCTACTGTCTGCTGTGCCATTTTTGTTGGGGATCCCACCCTACTTTATGGACACTGCTATTGGATGTCCCACGTGTAAGTATTAAATTGGAGCAGGACGTACTGTATGCTTAGAATAATACAATTCTGTGAAATGCTCACCTGTAGAATTGGTATTATACGCATACAGTACATCCTGCTCCACCCGACCATGGTTTTACATTTTCTGGATCCCCTGTATGGTGATTTTTATCATTACTATTGTTACCAGTTGGTGGTTGGTTTCTCCCGGCTTCTTTTCTCACTGCTTTTCAATACTGGGGATTTGTGGGAGGTCCCTGGGTATATGAAGAGCCGGGAGGAGCCTTTTTTTGCATGTCTGCAGTGAACAGCGCCCTCTAGCGGAGGATTACCCACGTGTAAGTATTATATTGGAGCAGGACGTTCTGTATGCGTATAATACCAATTCTACAGGTGAGTATTTCACGGAATTGTATTTTTTTTAAATTAACCCTTTGTTACCTGTCACCCAGCAAGTTATAAAAGGCTTCCAGCAGCAGCAGGAGAGCAGAAGCCAGAATGATCAGCGTGGGACACAGTGCTCTGGGATGAATCTTCTAAAGAGCTGTTTCAGTTTGGGGGAGTCTCCTGGGCAGGAAAGGGTGTCTACGTGGTACCGTTGTAACCCGGAGAAATTGGGATTTCACACGCAATAAGATTTTATTGACAAAGTTATAGTTTTTATTACAAAAAAACACTACAAATTGTAAAAAAAGGATTCTTTTTATTTCACCCCAAAATAGTGAGAATACACTTAAAAAATGACAAACAAGACATTTCATGTTAAAGCCCAAACTCTGCTTAAATAACAATATATAATTTTCCTGGGAAATCCCTTCAAAAATCACAGTTAAGCGGAAAATTTTAAAAAATGTACTGGCAACAAAGGGTGACAGAATCTCCAGGTAGGCTGGCACTTAAAGGGTTAAACGTGCACAAGTCTGTCCCATGTGGCGGTGGACATGGTGAGCTAACTTTATTACATATTGCAGGGCCACCTGTTCAGACTTTGTCCTGATGGGCAGGAAGGTATCATTAAAAATGAAGTATCTTAGTTTGATAGGGAGATGGCCTCCAGTGGTGGGGAAGAGTATGACTCGGGCCAGCAAGCCAAAAAGGAGGGATGAAGTCAGTGGGTTCACTGACCCCCCCCCCGCCTGCTGCTGTTGATAAGGCGGTGGCACTGTTATCAAAGATTGGCTCCCGCACCCAGCCATTTAAAAAGTCTAGGCGCAGGAGTGCGCACAGGCACACAGGAGCCTGGGATGCGTCAAGGGACCTGCCAGGATAAGGTAAGATCACCGACACCACAGGGGGTTTTCACACAGCGAGGTGTGTAGCATACCCGGGGGGTAGGTTAGTGGCTGGGCCTGGAATGTTTTAGACTCAAGGGCCTGACTGCGTGGGTTTTGACCCTTCTGTATTAGTATTTATCCGGTTAGGTGGCCGGAGCAGAATTATGAGCCCCTTTTAAGATCGAAAGGTAGGGAGACAAAAGCCTTCCCTTTCATAAGAGGCAGTTGTCTTCTCTCGATGTGAGCGAGTCTTACTTTGATTCCCTTTTTAACAGTCTCCAACCAATTAGCAAGATTCATCGTTGCCATGGTGGAGGTGGCCCCACGACCCATATATGCTTCTACTCTGTTTGCCATTGTGGGCAAAGTATGTATAAAATGACAAAGGTTCAAGCTCTTTGCATCAACACAGCCAAAGGGCAACTTCAGTAACTATAGGCCCAGGACCCTTCTAAGCCTTTGCATACAAGAAGGCATGCCCCACCCTGTAGGTTAAGATAAGTGGATTTGCACCTGAGCCATGTTAGAAGGATAAGATCACCAAGGCCAGAACAGGAGGTTAAGTTCTTTCTCACCTCAATTTCAAGTCCCAAATTTGGACAAGTATACACAAGGTTTGGGGTTGCCTAACATTCTGATGAGTTTAACGGGTACAGTCTTCGACATAACTGTAGTTCACCTGGTAGTTCTGGTGGTGTCGTTTCCTGAATACCTGGGATCAGCTGTGGTGTCCTTGGAAGAGGGTGTGTTTCACATTGTATTTTATCAGAATTGTTTTTTGGCTTTTTACTCTTATTGTCCGCGCTTGCTGCCGCGTTGCTTTGTACGGCGCTCTGCGGCTGGTGGCGACATTCTCTTCATGTTTTGCTGTCATTGGCGCTGAGGGGTCACGTGGAGCGCGTTTCACGCTCTTCAGGGGGGGGGGGGACCCGCGGATGATGCTTTTTGCATCATACCTCCGTGGCCCGCCCCTCAAGGTCCTTGCGGGCGCCATTTTGTTTGGAGTTTGTCTTCTCCTGACCTGCGGTACTGCGGCGCGCTGCTGGCCTGCCTGGATGTGCGATCGGCTTCTTGGTCTTGAAGTCCCCTTCGGGGTTGTATTGTGCTCTTGTCACCACATTATGGGAATGTTACGTGTGGTTTCCTTATGTCTTTCAGGCGGGAAAAACGTGACTGTGGTTTCTCCCACCCTCTTCCCTTCCTTCTCCCACCTTCCCTAGCGGAGTTTTGGGGCATCCCGGGTGGCTCTTGTTAGCCTTAACCCTATACTTGCCAGTGTGCCCACTCTAATCACCATATGGAGGCTTCCGGGGATAATGTGCTTGGGGTTCCTTCGGGACAAGCCCAGCTGTGTGTCACATGTGGGGTAACCCCTGTGAGTGACAGTGTCAGGGTATGTGTGCCCTGCGCCCAGTAGGTACTTGCGCTGCAGTCTGGGTTGCCTGCTACGCTGCCCAGCTCTGCGCCCCCTTCTACATCACCTACCCCCTCACGCCTGCATTTGACCCCTAGTGAGGGACATGCTAGTGGGGAATCAAACTATGACTTGGCCTTGCGGGTGGCCAGCCTGGGACGGTCCCTCGTAAGGCTTCTGGCAAGAAGCGGCATTCTACTCCCGCTGTTTCCCTTTTTCCTGAGGAAGATGAGTGACCGTTTTCTTTCCCTGGCCTGTACCCCCTAGAAGAGGGGGAACTTTTCTTTGATTCCTCTGAGGAGCAGCAGGAGGTTTATGGTGGTACTGGGTCTCCTTTTGGAGAAGACTCATGGTCTCCTGAGGATACTGACAGGCTGTTGGCTCAGTACTGTGTATTACACCTCCTGTACCGGCTAAATGGCAGAAGGGTGAACTTTTTCACACTGTTAAACAACGCTTGGAGTTCCCTGAGCAGATCCACTTCAATAATTTGGTGCTCAAGGAGTGGGAACGTCCTAGCAGATTGCCCGCGGTGCCTAAGAGTTGGGACAGGAGGTATCCATTTCCTGCTGATGTGGTTAAGCGCTGGTCGTGTCCCCCCGAGGTGGATGCTCCCGTGCTTGGGTTGTCCAATACCTCGGTCATGCATTCCCCTGACACTTCTACTCTGAGGGATGGTGAGGACCGGCGTGTTGATCAGCTGGCCTGTCACGCATTTGCTTGTGCAGGGACTGCGCTGCGCCCTGTGTGCGCTTATGCCATCACGGCTCTTGCTATTAAAGGGATACTCAAGTGCCTGCTGGATAATGCCTCGGATGCCAATAGGGGGGATGAGTATAGATCCCTCCTGCTGACAGGTTGGGGGGGTTTGGAAGTCTCTGAAGTTCCAGGGTCAGTGGGGCCTTCAGAAGGCTCATGCCCCCATCAACATTCTGGAACTGCAGGCGATAAGGTTGGTCCTTTCCCAGTTGACCCCACACCTTCGGGGTCGGGCGATTCAGATCCGATTGGACAACCAGACGGCGGTCGCCTACATCAATCATCAGGGAGGGACTCGGAGCAAGCGAGCCCTCAAGGAAGTGTCCCTGATACTATCCTGGGCGAAGGAGAATGTCCCCTGCATCTCGGCAGTTTACATCCGGGGGGTGGAGAACCTGGAGACAGACTATTTGAGCAGGGGGATGTCTTGGCTCGGGGAGTGGTCCCTCAGCAACAGGGTGTTTCACTCCCTGTGCCACTGCTGGGGTCTGCCGGATGTGGACCTGTTTGCTTCACGTCACAATCACAAACTTCCATTCTTTGTCTCTCTGTCACAGGATCCTCTGGCCTTTGCCACGGATGCGCTGGCAATGCCTTGGAAGGGGTTTCGGCTCCTCTATGTGTTCCCTCCGTTTCCTCTGTTGGGCAGGGTGCTGCGCAAGGTAGCCCAGGAAGTGGTGCCAACCATTCTGGTGGCCCCCTGTTGGCCAAGAAGGGTGTGGTTCGTAGACATCGTGCAGTTGGCAGTAGATCAGTACGTCCTGCCCAAGGATCCAGATCTGCTCATTCAGGGGCAGCTGTGCAATCCCAATTTCCAAACGCTGGCTTTGACGGCTTGGCTGCTGAGACCTCCATCTTGGTGGAAAAGGGTTTGCCTGCCTCTGTTGTTGATACCATGATTAAGGCTAGGAAGAAGTCCTCGTCCTTTATCTACTACAGGGTCTGGCATGCTTACATTGCCTGGTGTGAGTCCAAATCTCTTCCCTGTCAAGTGTTTTCTGTTCCCAGCATTCTGGAATTCTTGCAACATTGTTTGGATTTGGGCCTTCAACTTAGTACCCTCAAAGGTCATGTTTCAGCTCTGGCAATTTATTTCCAAAACATTTTTTGCCAGTCACCGTTTGGTTAAGGGGGTTTCTCATGTTAGTCCGCCACGTAAACCTATGTTACCAGTTTGGGATCTGAATCTGGTGTTGTCTGCTCTGCAGGGTCGTCCTTTTGAGCCTCTCCGTGAGGCCTCTTTGCCCATTTTGACTCTTAAGGTAGCCTTTTTGGTGGCTATCACTACTGTCAGGCGTGTTTCTGAGTTGGTGGCGCTCTCTATCAAACTTTCTTATTTTGAGCGACACCAGGACAAGGTGGTGTTTCGGTTTAAACTAGATTTCTTGCCTAAGGTTGTGTCTGCTTTTCATCTTAATCAGGACATTGTCTTGCCTTCCTTGTGTCCTAATCCTGCCAATTCCAAGGAGAGGACTCTGAATTCTTTAGATGTGGTCAGGGTTCTGAAGTTTTACTTGGTAGCTACTGAATCTTTCAGGAAGATGCTCTTTTTGTTCTTCCTTCTGGTCCTAGGAAGGGTTTGCCTCCGGCTAAGTCCACTATCAGCAAGTGGATTCGTCAGGCGGTGGTGCAAGCCTATTCTGCTAAGGGGAAGGAACCTCCCTTCCGCCTTACTGCTCATTCCAGTCATGCTATTGGTGCCTCTTGGGCCTTTCAGCACCAGGCTTCTGTTGAACAAGTTTGTATGGCCGGAACTTGGTCTTCTGTTCATACTTTTTCCAAGTTTTACAAGGTTGATGTTAGGGCCTCAGCTGATGCTGCTTTTGGCCGCAAAGTTCTTCAGGCGGCAGTGGTTTAAACTGCCCGATGTTGTACTTGGGGATCCCACCCTCCTTTACGGACACTGCTTTTGGACGTCCCAAGCGTAAAGAATATTAGTGAAACAGGACGTGCTGTATACTTGGAAAAATATAATTCTGTGAGTACTCACCTGTAGAATTGATTTTGTAGTATACAGCACGTCCTGTTTCACCCCTCCCTTGTTATCATTTTTCTTGTTACCTATGTATGGTGATTTGTTCAGTTGTTTGGTTTGGGTTTCCTTCATTATTTTTCTCCCGGCTTCTTGTCTAACTGCTTTGTAACACTGGGAATTTGTGGGAGATTCCTGTCCTTTTATAGGGCCGGGAGACGCCACAAGTCTCTTCTGCAGTCCACTGAGCCACCTTGAGGCGGATATCCCAAGCGTAAAGAATATTAGTTAAACAGGACGTGCTGTATACTACAAAAGGCGTGACTCCGCCTCCCGGCCCGTTATCCTTCTGGCAGACTTCCTACACTCCATTTTCTTTCTTGCGGTCGGAATAACTGCAGGGCTCCACCTGGACTCTTTTCCCATTTACATTTTTGTTTCTAAGACTATACATTGGAAGCGGGGGCAAAACCCTGTCTGGTTTCCTAGGTCCCTTATGCTCCTCTAATCTGGATGGACCCACTATGCCTCCACACTAAGCTGTATCTGGATCAGGATGGTAAGGGTAAGCGCCAAGGTCCTGGGGTGCTTTTGAGTGCCTTGGCTGAAGTCTTTCTTTGAAAAGCAAAGCAGCCACAGGTTTTTGTCTGGTGATCCTGATTGGGGTGACCAAGGAAATTAGTTTCCCTATTTTATTGCTCTTTCTCATGTGCTTATGTGTTTTACTGGTTGTAAAATTCAAAATTTGTGCGCCTTTTTGGGGGGAGGAGCTAAGGCAACAGCAAGGAAAAAATCATGTTCTCAGTCCGTCGCCATGGAAAGATATTCGGCTTGGTGAAGTTCCGAGTACCGGGCTCAGTACGGTTCCTCACTCTGCCTCTGTGGAAAGATTTTCGGCTTACCAAATTTCTGAGTACCGCGACAATCTCCGTTTCTTTTCAGCGGCACTGCAGGTTTCCTCAGTCCGCCTCTATGGAAAGATTTTCGGCTTAGCAAAGTAGCTAGCACCGCCGACAATCTTCGGTTCTTTCAGCGGCACAGATCGGTTCTTCAAGACGCTGGAAGATTTTCGGCTTAGCGAAGTAGCTAGTACCACTGATAATCTCTGGTTCTTCGGTACAGTGGGGTTCCTCAAGCCGGGGACGCTGGAAGATTTTCAGCTTAGCAAAGTAGCTAGCATCGCCGATAATTTCCGGTTCTTCTCAGCGGTACAGCAAGTTTCCTCAAGCCGGGGACGCTGGAAGATTTTCGGCTTAGCAAAGTCACTAGCTCCGCTGAAGCGTCCGATTCTCCGTGATGTGGCGTGTTTTACTCGCCGACTCCACTGAAACATTTTCGGCTAGGCAAGGTGCCTAGAACCGTCGATGTCGCAATTCCCTTTTGGGAGCGCATAATTTCTGGGGTTGTTGACCAGCAAAAGGGTTTCTCTGAGCCGCTGCACGGCTACCCTCAAGTGGACCTAAACCTTTTGGTAGGTCATTTTGTTTGTTTTTCCCCAATGAATGGCACGGCCTGCTTCACGAAGTCATTACATCTGGGTATTCCGCCACAAGGTGGCGCAGTGCACTGCAGAAGCGTTGTGGCTCCGCCCTGTACCATATAAAAACGGAATCACCATAGACTTATCCGGTTGTTCTCTGCAGTGCTTACTGCGAAGATAGAAGATGGCTCTTATATACTTCGCGCAGGTGTACGGGGCAAACATGCCTGCGGCCCTGCATATCTATTTCCACCCATTCCCCCTTTGCTACTGCAAACTACTCCGCGGCGGGCAGCACTATATCTGTGAGGCGTTTTTTACTGTGTGGATGACGTCGGCGAGGTCACGTGAGCGCCGTTTTCGCACTCTTTGGGGGGGCGGGGCCGGCGGATGACGCGTATCGCCCCTCAAGGGTCCTCTGCCGGTGCCATCTTGCCTTTGCTGCGCGTCTAGGGCCCTCTTCATATCTGGGCTGCGCCGCTGATTTCTGGCTGTGTCGCGTCCTCCGGTGGTCAGGTGGCTGACGATCCTTGTCCTGCTTGGTCCGTGAGTCCCCTCTGGGGTTTTTTGTTGTACTTGGGGCATGGGCTGCGGGATACTTATGTATTTTGCTTATGTCTTTCAGGCGGGACACCCGTGGGTTGTGGGTTATCCCAGTCCTGCTCCTTACTCCCCCCTTCATCTCTCTTTACTATTCCGGGGGCATCCCTTGGGGGGGCATCCCGGGGGGGGGGCTTTTATTAGCCATTACCCTGTGCTGGCATATTGCGCCTGTATTAATCACCATATAGAGGCTTCTGGGGATAACGTGCTCGGGGGTCCTTCGGGACAATCCCGGCTGTGTTCCATGTGTGGGGTATTCCCTATCAGTAATGACGTCACGGTGTGCGGGCCGTGCGCCCATGCTGTCCTTGCGCTTCAGTCTGGGCTGCCGGCTTCTTTCCCAAGCTCTGCGCCCCCTTCGGCATCGCTTACCCTACCGTGCCTGCATTTAGCCCCCAGTGTAGGGGATTCTAGCAGGGGGTCTCAATCTGATCTGGCACTTCGTGTGGCCAGCATTGAAAAACAGCTTGCCAGGCCTGTCCCACGTAAGGCCTCTAGCAAGAAACGGCACCTGGCTGCCATGCCTGTACGGTTTACTGAGGAGCAGGAGGAAATTGATCTTTTTGATGACCGTTACTCCCTAGAGGAGGGGGAGCTTTTCCCGGGCTCTGATTCCTCTGGGGACCAGCAGGTGGGCTGCGACAGTGACCCTGGGTCTGAGTCTGAGGATTCCTGGTTCCCTGAGGACACTGCTAATCTGTTGTCTCACATTTTTGAAATCTTGCACATTGTCCCCCCTGAGGTGGCTAAGAGGAAATAGGGTGAGCTTTTTCGTACTGTTATGCAGTGTCTGGAGTTCCCTGAGCAGAGTAATTTCACTAATTTGGTGCTCAAAGTGAACATAGGGGGAGTGGTAGCTGCTCAGACCATTTTATAACTACCCTGGGAGATGCAAGTCAGCAGGACAATTAGGTTACTAAAGACTTAAAGGAGCCGCAGCACTCAACCCTGTTAGCTTGCAGACCAACCTATAATCTGTCTCTAAATCTGGTAAAAACAGAGGCTCGGTCACACACATCTGCAGAAGTATGCTAAGCTGCACCACCACGCCAAGGTGCCTCTATGGGTGCAGTCCTAACTCTAATCTATGAGAGCCCCATTTGGGGCATACAATGCAAGAGATAAAAAGGGAGCAGCTTACCTGAGGTTGCCCTAAACCTCATGTGCAAGCCATGGGGTGGAAGGGTCAAGACCTTGCAATACAGTCTAGATCCCACACCCCATGTGCTTGCACAAATTCAAAGTGAACAAAGGGGGAGTGGCAGCTGCTCAGACCATTTTATAACTAACCTGGGAGGTGCAAGTCAGCAGGGCAATTAGGTTACTAAAGACTTAAAGGAGCCGCAGCACTCAACCCTGTTAGCTTGCAGACCAACCTATAATCTGTCTCTAAATCTGGTAAAAACAGAGGCTCGGTCACACACATCTGCAGAAGTATGCTAAGTTGCACCACCACGCCAAGGTGCCTCTATGGGTGCAGTCCTAACTCTAATCTATGAGAGCCCCATTTGGGACATGCAATGCAAGAGATAAAAAGGGAGCAGGGACCATCCTAGTAGATTGCCCACGGTGCACAAAGGGTTGGATAAGAAATACCCATTTCCTGCTGACCTGGTTAAGCGATGGTCGGGTCCCCCCCCGAGGTGGACGCTCCCGTTATAGGGCTGTCCAACACCTCAGTCATGCCTTCCCCTGACACTACTACACTGCGGGACAGCGAGGTCTGAGGTCTGGCGTATGGATCAGCTGGCCTGCCATGCTTTTACGTTTGTGGGGGCTGGGCTGCGTCCGTCCTGTGCCTCTGCCGTTACAGCCATTGCTCTTAAGAGGCAGATCAATCGTCTCTTGCTTTGCTCTGAATTTGTTGCCTTTATCCTTACTGCCATGGATGATGTGGTACGGCTGAGTAGTAGGGCCTCTGCCCTTTTGGAGGCTATGCGCCGCTCTGTTTGGTTGCGTCAGTGGGCAGCTGACGCTGCTGCTAAGAAGGCTCTTACTGGGCTCCCCTTTGTGGGGCTACGACTCTTTGGTGAGCGTCTGGATGTTTTAGCCAAGGATGGTATGCTGCCTCAGCGTAGGAGGCAGCCTCTGCCTTTTCGGGGGCCCCTCTGCTTTCTTCTCCTCCTTTTGTGCCCCTAGAGGAGGTCGAGGCCCCCTCTTTTCAGGTATTCGCAGGGGTTCTTGGGGCCGTGGCAGATCCCGTGGTCGTCCCAGGCTTTCATGGGACCCCAAGCCCAAACCTTCTCCCAAGCCCCCTCAGGCATGAGGAGGCGCCCTCACCCATCCGGGCTACGCCATGGAGGCTACGTGTCTCAGACCGGTGGATTCAGGAGGTGGTGTCCTCTGGTTGCAAGATAGAGTTTGCAGCCTGGCCGCCCCCCAGATTCATCAGATCCCGGATGTCTCTCAACCCTCTGTCAGCTCAGGGGTTGCGCCTTGCAGTTCAACGTCTGTTGAAGTCAGGAGTCATTTGCATGGTGCCTCCCCAGGAACGGGGTCAGGGTTTCTATTCCAATCTGTTCACGGTCCCCAAAAATGGACGGGTCCTTGAGGCCCATCCTGGACCTGAAGGGTCTCAACAGGTTTGTCAGGTTCTAGCACTTTTGCATGGAGACCCTTCGCTCGGCTGTCAGTACCCATCGGCCGGGCGATTTCATGACCTCCGTGGACATCAAGGATGCTTATCTCCAAGTGCCAATCTTCCCAGGTAATCAGAGATTTCTCAGGTTTGCTCTGGAGGACCAGCATTACCAGTTTGTGGCCTTACCGTTCGGTATCACCTCGGCGCCTCGGGTGTTCACCAAGGTGCTGGCGGGCGTGATGGCTCTGCTGCGGCATCAGGACATTCGCATTCTTCCTTACCTGGACGACATTCTGGTTGCGGATCAGTCTCTTCCTCAGGCCGAGAGGGATACTCAGGTGGTGACCTCCACTCTCGAGTCCTTCTATTGGGTGATCAACTACCCCAAGTCTTCACTGTCTCCGTCTTTGGTGAGGCCTTTTCTGGGCATGACTCTGGATACTAATCAGGTCAAGGTATTCCTGCCTTAGCAGAAAGTGGAGGGCCTTCAGCAGCAGGCACGGGCTCTGCTCTTGTGTCCCCATCCCTCCATCTGGCAAGGGATGCAGTTGGTGGGCCTGATGGTGTCCTGCTTCGAGGCGGTCCCCTTTGCTCAGTTTCACCTCTTGTCGGTTTGGGATCAGGACCCTGTGTCCCTGGATCAGGATTTTGCTCTTTCCCCCCTGGCCAGACAGTCCCTCTCGTGGTGGCTGGACTCAAGGAACCTCCTAGTGGGCAGGACATTTCTGCCCCAGTGTTGGGAGACTGTCACCACAGATGCCAGTCTGACCGGTTGGGGGGGGGCTTTTGGAAGTCTCTGCAGTTCCAGGGTCAGTGGGGCCCCCAGGAGGCCCATGCTCCCATCAACGTCCTGATGAGTTCTTTCTCAGCTGACCTCACACCTTCGGGGTCGGGCTGTTCAGATCCGCTCGGACAATACATCAATCATCAGGGAGGGACTCGGAGCAAGTGAGCCCTCGAGGAAGTGTCTCTGATACTATCTTGGGCGGAAAAGAATGTCCCTTGCATCTCGGTGATTTACATTTCGGGAGTGGAGAACCAGGAGGCAGACTCCCTGAGCAGGGGGACGTCTCGGCTGGGGGAATGGTCCCTCAGCAACAAGGTTTTTCACTCCCTGTTTCACCGCTGGGGTCAGCCGGATGTGGACCTGTTTGCGTCCCGCCACAATCACAAGCTTCCCAGGTTTGTCTCTCTGTCACAGGACCCTCTGGCCCCTCACGGATGCGCTAGCGATGCATTGGACAGAGTTTCGGCTTCTCTGTGTTCCCTCCGTTCCCTCTGCTGGGCAGGGTGCTGCGCAAGATAGCCCAGGAAGGGGTACCAACCATTCTGGTGGCCCCCTGTTGGCCAAGGAGGGTGTGGTTCGCAGACGTCGCGCAGTTGGCAGTAGATCAGTATGCCCTGCCCAAGGATCCAGATCTGCTCACTCAGGGACAACTGTGCCATCCTAATTTACAAACGCTGGCTTTAACGGCTTGGCTGCTGAAACCTCCATCTTGATGGATAAGGGTTTGCCGGCTTCTGTTGTTGATACCATGATTAGGGCTAGGAAGCAGTCCTCGTCCTTTATCTACTACAGGATCTGGCATGCTTACATTGCCTGGTGTGAGTCCAAGTCTCTTCCTTGTCGGGTGTTTGCTATACCCAGGATTCTTGAATTTTTGCAACATGGTTTGGATTCGGGCCTTCAACTTAGTACCCTCAAGGGACAGGTGTCAGCTCTGGCAATTTTTATCCAAAGATCCTTTGCCAATCACCGGTTGGTTAAGACTTTTTTCCAGGGAATTACTCATGTGCGTCCGCCCCGTAAGCCTATGCTACCTGTTTGGGACCTGAATCTGGTGTTGTCTGCTCTGCAGGGTCCTCCCTTTGAGCCTATACGTGGGGCTGCCTTGCCCATTCTGACTCTTAAGGTGGCCTTTTTGGTGGCCATTACTTCTGTCAGGCGAGTTTCTGAGCTAGCGGCGCTTTCCATCACACCTCCTTATTTCGAAAGGCATCAGGATAAGGTGGTGTTTCAGCTTAATAAAAATAGATAAAATACCGCGCTATTTCTTTTTCCAAAATCAAAAGGAGAAACTTAAAAGGAATGCTCAACGTGTAAAAAACCCTTGTCCACAGAGTTCAATCAGTAATAGAATATGTACACAGAGCTTCCTGGTTTACCCGTGGGTTGTCCCAAAGTACATGTGCGAGCACTCCCTCCACAGGTCACCTCAAATACGATCTCTTTTGCATCCGTGAGTAGTTTCTTCAGATCCCAATGGTATACATAATCACTCCTCCAATCAATCCAGAGAAAGCACCATGTAAGTTCAAAGGTGTGGTGTCACGCCAAGGAGTGCAACATGGAACAAAAGAACATACATCTAGTGTGATACTGTCAAACACACACTATTTAATATAGGAAAGCACTGCACTCACATGTAAATAAAATTCAATTGCTTAAAATACGGAGGGTGGCTCTCACCAACTCCCCACCGACAAGATCTGGCCAGATCAATCAATCAACTCAATACATAGATGCCGCCTGCCGCCTGGTGTTTCAGCTTAAGCCGGATTTCTTGCCTAAGGTTGTGTCTGCTTTTCATCTCAATCAGGACATTGTTTTGCCTTCTTTGTGTCCTAAACCTCCTATTGCCAAAGAGCGGACCCTTCATTCTCTGGATGTTGTTAGGGCTCTGAAGTTTTATTTGGTTGCTACTGAGTCTTTCAGGAAATCTGACGCTCTTTTTGTTCTTTCTGCTGGCAGGCCTACTCTGCCAGGGGGAAGGTTCCTCCTTTTAGGATTACTGCTCATTCCACTCATGCTGTTGGTGTGTCTTGGGCCTTTCAGCACCAAGCTTCTGTTGAACAAGTTTGTAAGGCCGCAACTTGGTCTTCTGTTCATACTTTCATAAGTTTTACAAGGTTGATGTTAAGGCCTCAGCTGATGCTGCTTTTGGCCGTAAGGTACTTTAGGCAGTGGTGGTTTAAACTGCCTGCTGTTAATCTTTGGGGATCCCACCCTACTTATGGACACTGCTTTTGGAAGTCCCAGATGTAATGACTTCGTGAAGCAGGCCGTGCCATGCATTGGGAAAAAGACAATTCTGTGAGTACTCACCTGTAGAATTGCTTTTACCATGCATGGCACGGCCTGCTTCACCCCACCCTTGTTACCTTGTTCTTGGTTTCCTCTTTATGGTGGTTGTTCCAAATTAGTTGGGGTTGTTCTCTTTATTAGTTCCCGGTTCTTGTATCACTGCTTGTCAACTACTGGATAAGTCTATGGTGATTCCGTTTTTATATGGTACCGGGCGGAGCCACAACTCTTCTGCAGTGCACTGCGCCACTGTCAGAGAACCAGGACTGTTCCCTCTGTAGTCCAGCAGAGGGCGCCTGTTCGCTTATGTCGGAGAACCAGGACTGTTCCCCCTGTAGTCCAGCAGAGGGCGTCTGTTCGCTTATGTCGGAAAACCAGGACTGTTCCTCCTGCTGAATCAAAGTATTGCATTTTGAATTGGTTTTTGGTCTGCCTTTAACAAAAATAAACCAGGCCGCAGGGCATCCCAAACCTGCATTAGGCAGCTTATCTGTTATACTAAATACGCTTGTTGATCCTTCCTCAGCTGAATCAAAATATTGCATTTTGAATTGGTTTTTGGTCTGCCTTTAACAAAAAAAAAACAGGCCGCAGGGCATCCCAAACCTGCACTAGGCAGCCTATCTGTTATTCTAAATACGCTTGTTGATCCTTCCTCAGCTTAATCAAAGTATTACATTTTGAATTGATTTTTGGTCTGCTGCCAAAACACTAGGCCACAGGGTATCTCATATTGCCAATTTTCATAGTATCTGGTGCAGAGAAGCAGTCCCTCACTTTATTTAGCAGCTTCTTTTTAAAGTAAACACATTTTTTTATCGTACCTATTGCTCATTTTAAATACATAAAAATGTCAGGCAGACAAGCGCAAGGATGTTCAAAGAGGAGTGTCAGAGGCCAAGATTCAGCAGGCAGAGGTCGCAGCAGACTAGGAGCGAGTGGCAGCAGGAGTCAAGGTGATCTGAACTGCCAGTATCTGCTAGCGGTGTGTCTTCACCAGTAACACATCTGCCGTGGTAGATTGGTTAACGCGCTCATCAACATCATCACAAGTTACATCTGAGACCCCCAGTCTAGGGTCGGTAGGTTCCTCTGACACAACCCTGAGTTGGCATGCCCCGAGAGCAGTCCCTGTCCTCCCATTGCCTCTGTCCTACGCCGTTCCCTCCCCCAGCGACGTATCCTATGCTTTTGGTTCAGCTCCACACTTTAGTGAGGAGGACGATCAGATAGAGGACAGTCAGCAGCTACTGCCCAGCCAAGAAATGGAGGTGGCTTCTTTAGCTAGGCAGACAAATAGTGATGTGGACAGTGTCGTGGGTGTTGCGAGCGTTCCAGCTCCTGCGCCAGACACTGTTGAGGAAACCGAGAACATCAGTGACGTGCAGCCACAACTCGGTGATGATGATGAAGCCGATCGCACTTGGGAGCCGGGTGATGAAGGGGCTTCATCGTCAGGAGAAGAGGGGTGCAGGTTGCCCCGGAGTCAGCAGCTGAGGCAGCAAGGTGTTAGCATCATGGTTGGCAGTCAGCATCGGGGCACAATTGTAAAGCCTGGAGCCAAACGGGGCCGGGGTAGAGCACCTGCTGTGCGGCAGGCTACCTTATCGGGAGGTAGTGGAGCAGGGGTTCCTGGAGGCCTGTTGGTGGGAAAAGGAGCTACTCGGCAGTGTGGCAGGTATTCCTGAAGCATCCGCTGGAGGGTAACATGGCCACATGCAAGATATGTAGGCAGAAGGTGAAGCGTGGCCAGGGCCCAAATGTTGGCACCACGGCCCTGCGTCAACATATGATGCATCACCATAAAGCGGCCTGGGAGAACCAGCCTGCTTCCTCACCAAGTGGCACGCCGCTCCCAATTTCTGCCAGCCAAGGCTCCAGCACCTCAGCCGAAGGCAGCTGTGCGTCATACCCATCCTCTGTCGCTCCTGCTCCTCCTCCTCCAAGTCATGCATCCCGCCAGCAATCCATCAGCGAAGCCATGTCCAAGAGACAGCAGTATGCGCCCACTCATCCTACGGCGCAGAAGCTGAATGTGCTCCTGTCCAAGTTGCTGGTGCTGCAGTCGCTCCCTTTTCAGATGGTGGACTCTGCACCTTTCAGAGAACTGATGGCTTGTGCCGAGCCGAGGTGGAGAGTCCCAAGCCGTCATTTTTTGCCAAGAACGCAGTACCAGCGCTGCACACTTTTGTTGAACAGAAGGTGGGCCAGTCCTTGAGCCTGTCAGTGTGTAGCAAAGTGCATGGCAGCGCCGACGTCTGGAGCTGTAACTACGGTCAGGGACAGTACATGTCGTTTACGGCCCACTGGGTGAATGTGGTGCCTTTGCAGCAGCAGCAGCAGCAGCAACTTGGACAGGTCACGCCGCTTCGGCCTCCGCGCTCCCTGCCCGTTGGGCCTGTGACACCGTGCGACTCGGCCTCCTCATCCTCTGCCATCTCCTCACCACCCTCCACTGTAGGCTCAAGTCTCAGTGCCCCTCCAGTCTACCATGTGTGCAGGGCACGGAGGTGTCACGCTGTGCTTCACATGGTTTGTCTTGGCGAACGGAGTCACACAGGGGAGGAACTGCTTAAATGTATTCATCAGGAAATCCAAACATGGCTTACTCCAAGAAAACCTAAAATGGGAATAATGGTTACCGACAATGGGAAGAACATTTTGTCTGCGCTGTGCCAAGGAAGCCTGACCCATGCCCCCTACATGGCTCACGTCTTCAATCTGGTTGTCAAGCAGTTTCTGAAGTCTTCCCCCCATCTGCAAGACATCCTAACAACTTCAAGGAAACTTTGCATGCACTTCAGCCACACATACACTGCCAAACACACCCTTGTTGAGCTACAGCGTCAGAATGGTAGCCCCCAACATAGTCTGATTTGCGATGTTTCCACCCGTTGGAATTCCACCCTTCACATGTTGGACCGATTATATGAACAGAGAAAAGCCATCACGGATTTCCTGATGATCCAAGAGGATAGGGGAACTCCCCTGTGTAACTTCAATGTCAACCAGTGGCAGCTCATACGTGACACCTGCCGTTTGCTCAGGCCCTTTGAGGAAGCCACTTTATTTGTCAGTCGGCAGGATTACGGGATGAACGACGTGATTACACTGCTTCATGTACTACAGCACGTGTTGGAAACCATGGCTGGTCAGGGCACTGGAGACATGGCGTCTACATCTTACGGCCACATGAACCCCGTTGGAGCTGAACTGGAGGAGGAGGAGTTGCCCAGTGAAACACAGTTTAGGCTTGGCGAAATGGCTGATTTATCTAGTCAGAGGACAGGAGAGGAGGAGCAGGAGCAGCCAGAGGAGCTAGAGGGTTTTGAGGAAGGCGAAACAGAGGACCCGGACACACCGTGACAGTATGCAGTGGAGATGGAGACAGGTAGTCCCTCCGAGTCACTTGCGCAAATGGCAGGAAGCATGCTCACGTGCTTGCGTAGTGACCCCAGAATTGTTTCCATTTGTCGACGGGATGACTTCTGGCTGTCCACCTTATTGGACCCTCGCTTCCGGCACAAAAACTGAACTACTACAAAGACATTCTGCGTAGTCAGTTGGCCGATGCCTATCTGCCCCATGGTCCATACTCTCGCAGGTCTGACTCGGGGGTGCTCTGCACTCTCCTTCCACTGCCATGGATGCTGGGGTTGGGGTTGGCAGGAGCAGCAGCAACAGATCCATCAGCAGCAGCCTCAGTCTTCAGTCGCTAATGAGTAGCTTTCTACACCCGCATAGTGAGGCTGCTCATGAGCAGCAGGAAGACCTGGAGCAGGACCTCAACCAGCAGGTCATGTCTTACCTTGACATGACCATGCCAACACACCTTGAGGATCCGCTGGACTTCTGGGCAGCCAAACTTGGCTTGTGGCCGCAACTAGCAGAGTTTGCCCTGGAAAAGCTGTCCTGCCCGGCCGGTAGCGTGCCATCTGAGCGGGTGTTTAGTGCGGCGGGGGCCATAGTTACGGCGAGGAGAACTCGTCTATCAACTAAAAATGTGGAGAGACTCACCTTTGTCAAAATGAATCAGGGATGGATCAGCCAGGATTTACACCCACCAATGGCTGATGCATGCGACTAGATTCAGCATGGTGTCACGTTTTACACTTTCCAAATGGTGCTAAACATATTTATGTCTTTAGGCCAATTTTTGGGCTCCTGCTGATGCCAACTTCAGGGTGTGCCTTTCAGCCAATTATTCTTAGTATACAGTACGTCTTGCTCCAAATCTAATACTTACAGTTGGGATATACTCTGGCTTTGCACTCTTCGGGGGGGGGGGGGGGGGGGGGTCGGAGCCCGTCTTTGGCGCCTTCAGCCTCATCGCTGTTACTGGCCCGCCCCTCGACGTGTATACCGACGCCATCTTTTCTGACTTGGTTGGCCTATGCGCGACGGACTCCTACCTACCGCGGTCCGTAAGTGCCCTCGCGGGCGGCTTTATCTGCTTCACTTTTGTTACGATGTACTTAAGGTCTTGTCTGCTTATGTCTTTCAGGCGGGACGAACCCTTCTTGGCTTCTTCCGGCCCTGTTTTTAGTATATTACTTGTAGGCCTTGTAAAAATTATACTCCCACGTTCCTAGCGGGTTTTTGGGGCATCCAGGGTTGCTATATAGCGTTATTCCCTATCGGCATATAGCGCCGCTATAATCACCATATGGAGGCATCTCAGGATAATGTTACCGGGGGACAAGACCGGCTGTGTGTAGCGTGTGGGCAGCCTCATGCTGACGCTGACAAGGCATGGGTCTGTGTACCCTGTGCTGAGCAGGTGCTTGCATTGCAATCTGGCCTGCCAGTGGCTGCACCTCGTTTCACTTCACCTACTCCCCCAAGCTTAAATCTCACTCCTACTGAGTTGCATACTAGTGGGAATTCTCAGCCTGATGTGTCTTCTAGACTGGCTACTGTTGAACAGATTATTGCTAAGTCCTTAGTGCGTAAGGCCCCTGCTAAGAAGCGGCACTTGACGCCTAATGTCACTGTTTTCCCTATGGGAACTGAGGAGTTTATGAATCTGTGTGGCTATACCCCGTCTAATGAAGGGGAGCTCTTTTCTTATTCAGGCTCATCTGATGAAAGACCAAGGGGTCATGATGATTCTGGCTCTGACCCCTGGGCCCCGGATGACACTGACAGATTATTGACCCAGATTTTTGAGGTTCTGTCTATCTCTCTCCCTGTTGAGGCTCCCAGGCAAAGAGGGGAGCTTTTCCATATATTAAAATCACGTTTGGAATTTCCAGAGCAGGCACATTTCCATAACCTTGTGCTCAAGGAATGGGAGCGCCCCAGTAAACTTCCCGGGGTTCCAAAGAGTTGGGATAGGAAGTATCCCTTTCCTGCTGAGGTGGTTAAATGTTGGTCATCCCCCCCGAGGTGGATGCCCCGGTCCTAGGGCTATCTAACACCTCTGTCATGCATTCCCCTGATTCTACTACCCTGCGGGATGCTGAGGACCGGCGCATTGACCAGCTGGCATCCCATGCCTTTACATGTGCGGGGACGGCGCTGCGCCCGGTCTGTGCCTCTGCCATTACCGCTGTGGCCACTAGAACCCTTATCAGAAATATGCTTGATAAGTGCCCCTGATGATTTGCCCTGTGAGGTGTTTAATGCACTCTCCAGTTGTGATGTTTTTGTAAATTTTGTCCTATCTGAATTGGATGACACCATCAGAATGTGTGCCAGAACTTCTGCCCTCGTGGTGGCTATACGCCGCTCGGTTTGGCTGCGCCAGTGGGCTGCTGACAACGCTGCCAAGAAGGCCCTCACTGGGTTTCCCTTTAAAGGACTGTGTCTGTTTGGAGACCACCTGGACCTTTTTGCTAAGGGAGGCAGGTTACCCCAGTGCAGGCGGCAACCTCGGCCCTTTCGGGGTCAGGGTTCCTTCTCCTCCCCTTACCGTGGTGCAAGACAGGGAAGGGGGTGTCTTTCCCTGTGGCCCGGGGAGATTTCTGGGGTAGAGGCAGAGGACGTGGATGTCCTGGCTCCTCCTGGGGTCCCAAAGCTAAATCCTCTCCCAAGCCCCCTCAGGCATGATGGGGCGCCCTCACCCATCCGGGTGGGGGGACGGCTGCAGCACCTCACTCACGTCTGGAGGCTTTATGTCTCAGACCGGTGGATTCAGGAGGTAGTGTCCTCCGGTTACAAGTTGGAGTTTGCTGCCGATCCCCCTCCAAGATTCATCAGATCCCTGATTCCTCAGGACCCTGTGTCAGCTCAGGAGCTAGTGCAAGCAGTGCAAGGCCTCCTGGAGCTGGGGGTCATCTTCCAGGTCCCTTTAAGAGAAAAAGGCAAGGGCTTTTATTCCAACCTATTCACAGTACCCAAAAAGGATGGTTCTGTCAGGCCCCATCCTGGAATTAAAGTTTCTCAACAAGTTTGTCAGGGGCAGGCGCTTTCGCATGGAGACTGCGCTCTGCCATCAGTTCCCTGCGCCAAGGGGATTTCATGACTTCTGTGGACATCAAAGATGCTTACCTTCATATTCCTGTGTTCCCAGGTCATCAAAGGTTCCTCGGGTTCGCTCTGATGGATCAACATTACCAATTTGTGGCCTTGCCCTTCGGCCTCACTTCAGCTCCAAGGGTATTCACCAAGGTGCTGGCTGGCGTGATGTCTCTGCTCAGATGTCAGGGCGTCCACGTGCTTCCCTATCTGGACGACATCCTCATCACTTCCCAGTCTCTACATCGGGCAGAGTTGGATACTCAGCTGGTGGTGTCCACTCTGAAGTCATTTGGATGGGTGATCAACCACCCCAAGTCCTCACTGTCCCCTTCCTTGGTAACTCCATTCCTAGGAATGAATCTGGATACAGTTCAGGCAAGGATCTTCCTTCCTCAGCAGAAGGTGGACAGTCTGATTGCACAGGCTCAGTCCCTCCTAGCTTGTCCCCATCCCTCCATCATGCAGGGGATGCAGCTGGTGGGCCTGATGGTGGCGTGCCTCGAAGCGGTCCCTTATGCTCAGTTTCACTTGAGGCCTCTGCAACTTCACCTATTGTCTGTATGGGACAAGGACCAGCGTCCCTGGACAGGGTCTGTGTGCTCTCCCCTCTGGTCAGGAGGTCCCTCTTGTGGTGTATGGACTCAAGGAACCTGTTGGGGGGCAGATCCTTTCTTGCCCCTTCCTGGGAGACGGTCACCACGGATGCCAGTCCTTTGCTGAGCACCCTCTGATCAGGACTTTTTTCCAGGGGGTCACTCATGTGCGTCCCCCACGTAAACCTATGGTGCCTGTTTGGGATTTGAACTTGGTTCTGTCAGCCTTGTAGGGTAATCCCTTTGAACCTGTGCCGGATGCTGCCTTGGCCATTCTTACGCTCAAGGTTGTGTTTCTGGTGGCTATCACTTCTGTCAGGCGTGTGTCTGAGTTGGCGGCGCTGTCCATTCAGCCCCCCTACTATGAGAGGCACCAGGACAAGGTGGTGTTTCATTTCAAACCTGATTTTCTGCCTAATTTAGTGTCTGCTTTTCATTTGAATCAGGATATTGTTCTTCCTTCTTTGTGCCCTAATCCTAGCAATGCTAAGGAGAGGGTTTTGCACTCTTTGGATGTGGTTAGGTGTCTGAAGTACTATCTGGTGGCTGCTGCACCTTTCAGGAAAACTGATGCTCTTTTTGTAGTCCCTTCTGGTCCTAGAAAGGGTTTTGGCTCCTGCCAAGTCTACTATCAGCAAGCGGATTCGTCAGGCTGTGATTCAGGCCTACTCTGCCTTACTGCTCATTCCACTCGTGCTATTGGTGCCTCTTGGGCTTTTTAGCACCAGGCTTCTGTTGAACAAGTTTGCAAGGCTGCTACTTGGTCTTCTGTTCATACCTTTTCAAAGTTTTACAAGGTTGATGTTAGGGCCTCAGCTGACGCTGTTTTCGGCCGAAAGGTTCTGCAGGCGGCAGTGGTTTGAACTGCCTGCTGCTGTTTTTTCTTGGGGATCCCACCCTACTTTATGGACACTGCTATTGGATGTCCCAACTGTAAGTATTAGATTTGGAGCAGTACGTACTGTATACTAAGAATAATACAATTCTGAGTGATTACTCACCTGTAGAATTGGTATTATGAGTATACAGTACGTCCTGCTCCAACCCACCCTTGGTTTGCATTTTCTTGGATCCCCTGTATGGTGATTGTTATCATTGTTATAGTTGATAGTTTGGATTGTTTAATTCTCCCGGCTTCTTTTTAACTGCTTTTCAATGCTGGGGATTTGTGGGAGGTCCCTGGGTATTTGAGGGGCCGGGAGGAGCCTATTTTTGATGTCTCTGCTGTCTAGCGCCATCTGGCGGAGTATATCCCAACTGTAAGTATTAGATTTGGAGCAGGACGTACTGTATACTCATAATACCAATTCTACAGGTGAGTAATCACAGAATTGTATTTTTGGCCTCCTGCTGCTGCCAACTCCAGGGTGTCTTTCAAGCAATGTTTGGGCTCCTGCTTATGCTGCTGTCAACTCCAGGGTGTGCCTTCCAGCTAATGTTTGTGCTCCTGCTGCTGCCAACTTCAGGATGCCTTCCAGCCAATTTCTGGGCTCCTGCTGCTTGCAACTCCAGTGTCTCTTTAAAGCAATGTTTGGGCTCCTGCAGCTGCTGCTGCTGCTGCTTGCAACTCCAAGGTGTAATTCAGCTAATTTTTGGGCTCCTGCTGCCAACTCCAGTGTCTCTTTCAAGCTATGTTTGGGCTCCTGCTGCTGCTGCTTGCAACCCCATGGTGTGATTCATCCAATTCTTGGGCTCCTGCTGCCAACTCCAGTGTCTCTTTTAAGGTATGTTTGGGCTCCTGCTGCTGCTTGCAACTCCAGGGTGTGATTCATCCAATTTTTGGGCTCCTGCTGCCAACTCCAGTGTCTCTTTCAAGCTATGTTTGGGCTCCTGCTGCTTGCAACTCCAGGTTGTTATTCATCCAATTTTTGGGTTCCTGCTGCCAACTCCAGTGTCTCTTTAAAGCAATGTTTGGGCTCCTGCTGCTGCTTGCAACTCCAGGTTGTCATTCTGCCAATTTTGGGCTCCTGCTGCCAACTCCAGTGTCTCTTTCAAGCTATGTTTGGGCTGCTGCTGCTGCTGCTGCTTTGCAACTCCAGGGTGTGATTCATCCAATTTTGGCCTCCTGCTGCTACTCCAGTGTCTCTTTAAAGCAGTGTTTGGACTCCTGCTGCTACTTGCAACTCCGGGGTGTGATTCAGCCAATTTTTGGGCTCCTGCTGCCAACTCCAGTGTCTCTTTCAAGCTATGTTTGGGCTCCTGCTGCTGCTGCTTGCGACTCCAGGGTGTGATTCATCCAATTTTTGGGCTCCTGCTGCCAACTCCAGTGTCTCTTTAAAGCAATGTTTGGGCTCCTGCTGCTGCTTGGAACTCCAGGGTGTCATTCAGCCAATTTTTGGGCTCCTGCTGCCAACTCCACTGTCTCTTTCAAGCTATGTTTGGGCTCCTGCTGCTGCTTGCAACTCCAGGGTGTGATTCATCCAATTTTTGGCCTCCTGCTGCCAACTCCAGTGTCTCTTTAAAGCAATGTTTGGGCTCCTGCTGCTGCTTGGAACTCCAGGGTGTGATTCAGCCAATTTTTGGGTTCCTGCTGCCAACTCCAGTGTCTCTTTCAAGCTATGTTTGGGCTGCTGCTGCTTGCAACTCCAGGGTGTGAATCATCCATCTCTTGGGCTCCTGCTGCCAACTCCAGTGTCTCTTTCAAGCTATGTTTGTGCTCCTGCTGTTGCTTGCAACTCCAGGGTGTGATTCATCCAATCTTTGGGCTCCTGCTGCCAACTCCAGTGTCTCTTTCAAGCTATGTTTGGGCTCCTGCTGCTGCTTGCTACTCCAGGGTGTGATTCATCCAATTTTTGGGCTCCTGCTGCCAACTCCAGTGTCTCTTTCAAGCTATGTTTGGGCTCCTGGTGCTGCTGTTTGCAACTCCAGGGTGTGATTCATCCAGTTTTTGGCCTCCTGCTGCCAACTCCAGTGTCTCTTTAAAGCAATGTTCGGGCTGCTGCTGCTGCTTGCGACTCCAGGGTGTGATTCATCCAATCTTTGGGCTCCTGCTGCCAACTCCAGTGTCTCTTTCAAGCTATGTTTGGGCTGCTGCTGCTTGCAACTCCAGGGTGTGATTCAGCCAATTTTTGGGCTCCTGCTGCCAACTTTAGTGCCTCTTTCAAGCTATGTTTGGGCTCCTGCTGCTGCTTGCAACTCCAGGGTGTGTTTCATCCAATTTTTGGGCTCCTACTGCCAACTCCAGTGTATCTTTCAAGCTATGTTTGGGCTCCGGCTGCTGCTGCTTGCGACTCCAGGGTGTGATTCATCCAATTTTTGGGCTGCTGCTGCCAACTCCAGTGTCTCTTTAAAACAATGTTTGGGCTCCTGCTGCTGCTTGCAACTCCAGGGTGTCATTCAGCTAATTTTTGGGCTCCTGCTGCCAACTCCAGTGTCTCTTTTAAGGTATGTTTGGGCTCCTGCTGCTGCTTGCAACTCCAGGGTGTGATTCATCCAATTTTTGGGCTCCTGCTGCCAACTCCAGTGTCTCTTTCAAGCTATGTTTGGGCTCCTGCTGCTGCTTGCAACTCCAGGGTGTGATTCATCCAATTTTTGGGCTCCTGCTGCCAACTCCAGTGTCTCTTTCAAGCTATGTTTGGGCTCCTGCTGCTGCTTGCAACTCCAGGTTGTCATTCTGCCAATTTTGGGCTCCTGCTGCCAACTCCAGTGTCTCTTTCAAGCTATGTTTGGGCTGCTGCTGCTTGCAACTCCAGGGTGTGATTCATCCAATTTTTGGCCTCCTGCTGCTACCCCAGTGTCTCTTTAAAGCAGTGTTTGGGCTCCTGCTGCTACTTGCAACTCCGGGGTGTGATTCAGCCAATTTTTGGGCTCCTGCTGCCAACTCCAGTGTCTCTTTCAAGCTATGTTTGGGCTCCTGCTGCTGCTGCTTGCGACTCCAGGGTGTGATTCATCCAATTTTTGGGCTCCTGCTGCCAACTCCAGTGTCTCTTTAAAGCAATGTTTGGGCTCCTGCTGCTGCTTGGAACTCCAGGGTGTCATTCAGCCAATTTTTGGGCTCCTGCTGCCAACTCCAGTGTCTCTTTCAAGCTATGTTTGGGCTCCTGCTGCTGCTTGCAACTCCAGGGTGTGATTCATCCAATTTTTGGCCTCCTGCTGCCAACTCCAGTGTCTCTTTAAAGCAATGTTTGGGCTCCTGCTGCTGCTTGGAACTCCAGGGTGTGATTCAGCCAATTTTTGGGCTCCTGCTGCCAACTCCAGTGTCTCTTTCAAGCTATGTTTGGGCTGCTGCTGCTTGCAACTCCAGGGTGTGAATCATCCATCTCTTGGGCTCCTGCTGCCAACTCCAGTGTCTCTTTCAAGCTATGTTTGTGCTCCTGCTGTTGCTTGCAACTCCAGGGTGTGATTCATCCAATCTTTGGGCTCCTGCTGCCAACTCCAGTGTCTCTTTCAAGCTATGTTTGGGCTCCTGCTGCTGCTTGCTACTCCAGGGTGTGATTCATCCAATTTTTGGGCTCCTGCTGCCAACTCCAGTGTCTCTTTCAAGCTATGTTTGGGCTCCTGGTGCTGCTGTTTGCAACTCCAGGGTGTGATTCATCCAGTTTTTGGCCTCCTGCTGCCAACTCCAGTGTCTCTTTAAAGCAATGTTCGGGCTGCTGCTGCTGCTTGCGACTCCAGGGTGTGATTCATCCAATCTTTGGGCTCCTGCTGCCAACTCCAGTGTCTCTTTCAAGCTATGTTTGGGCTGCTGCTGCTTGCAACTCCAGGGTGTGATTCAGCCAATTTTTGGGCTCCTGCTGCCAACTTTAGTGCCTCTTTCAAGCTATGTTTGGGCTCCTGCTGCTGCTTGCAACTCCAGGGTGTGTTTCATCCAATTTTTGGGCTCCTGCTGCCAACTCCAGTGTATCTTTCAAGCTATGTTTGGGCTCCGGCTGCTGCTGCTTGCGACTCCAGGGTGTGATTCATCCAATTTTTGGGCTGCTGCTGCCAACTCCAGTGTCTCTTTAAAACAATGTTTGGGCTCCTGCTGCTGCTTGCAACTCCAGGGTGTGATTCATCCAATTTTTGGGCTCCTGCTGCCAACTCCAGTGTCTCTTTCAAGCTATGTTTGGGCTGCTGCTGCTGCTGCTTGCAACTCCAGGGTGTGATTCTGCCAATTTTTGGACTCCTGCGGCCAACTTTAGTGTCTCTTCCAAGCTATGTTTGGGCTCCTGCTGCTGCTTGCAACTCCAGGGTGTGTTTCATCCAATTTTTGGGCTCCTGCTGCCAACTCCAGTGTCTCTTTCAAGCTATGTCTGGGCTGCTGCTGCTGCTTTCAACTCCAGGGTGTGATTCATCCAATTTTTGGGCTCCTGCAGCCAACTCCAGTGTCTCTTTAAAGTAATGTTCGTGCTCCTGCTGCTGCTGCTTGCAACTCCAGGGTGTGATTCATCCAATTTTTGGCTCCTGCAGCCAACTCCAGTGTCTCTTTCAAGCTATGTTTGGGCTCCTGCTGCTGCTTGC
This sequence comes from Gastrophryne carolinensis, assembly GCA_027917425.1. Classification (NCBI taxonomy): domain Eukaryota; kingdom Metazoa; phylum Chordata; class Amphibia; order Anura; family Microhylidae; genus Gastrophryne; species Gastrophryne carolinensis. The sequence continues at coordinate 125,523,089 of CM051244.1, read as the reverse complement.
AACTCCAGGGTGTGATTCATTCAATTTTTGGGGTCCTGCAGCTATCTCCAGTGTCTCTCTAAAGCAATGTTTGTGCTGCTGCTGCTTGCAACTCCAGGGTGTGATTCATCCAATTTTTGGGCTCCTGCTGCTGCCAGCTCCAGGGTGTGTTTTTCAGGCACTATAGGGGCCCCTCATAGTGATGCCACCTCAACTGTCTGCAATTGTGCAGCTTTGCGATTCTATTTGCGATGCCTCCGATCTGCATGTGATAATTATTTACAGTATTATTTCACTAACCCAGCACGCGTCCTATGCGTGTTACAGCAAGGCAGAATGGTTTACAACCCTATTGAGGCTCTAGGAGGCTCAGAAATAGCCGTTTTTAATAGCGATTTGTCGCGAATAAATTCGGGTCGAAACGATTTTTGTCGGAAAATTCGGCGAATCAGTCGAATCGAATTTTTCAAAAGTTCGCTCATCTCCTAATGATTATTAAACCTAACTAATATTTGTGTTTTATCTTTGATTCAACAAGGTCCCATTCAGAGTATATCTGCATAAATGTCATATAGCATGTTGATTCCAAAATTGGCCTATCTTGTGTGACATGCAATGAAGCCTGTAGCTGCAAAAGATTTACTTTAATTCAAACAAATACCTGTTTTTTCTTTAACAGGTGTTGGTCCCGCAGACAGCCAACGAAAACAAGTTGGGGGGGGAAGGCATCTGCACATAACCCCCCAGAACGCCCATAATCCTCACCTTCACTACAATGCAGCACCGGGAAAGGAGTCCCGCGGTTGGCCTTCGGGTGGTCATGTGGGCCACAGTTGTTCACACCTAAGCATTGGGCAGCACTTTAAGAATGATTGCAGGGTGATCGCAAGCAAATAGTGATTGCCTCGCAATCCCCTTAGAGTAAAAGTAAACATTTCTATTAAAATTTAAGGAACTCTTGATGACTCCAAGTTTCAATATCAGGGCTTACCTTATCGCTTGTGGCCTGGTTGTAACCCAATGTTGTTGTCATGCAGTCCCATCTCCTGCCATTCTTCTTTAAATTAATCGGAAAATGTGTGTGCTGTTTATAATTCATGTGGATCTTAGGGAAGAATGCTGGCCTAAACTGTCTGTGGGATTAACTAATAGACAAAGATATAACATTGTTCACACCCCTTCCTGCACCCTACAGCCATCAACCCAGTATATGTTTTTATTCTCCTGAAAAATGTTCAGTCTAATATATTACTAAAACACTGTCTGGTCTAAGTACACGGTAGAAAAGTAGCATGGTTTTAAATAATGCGTTGTTTTGTCTTTTAGATATTTACATGACACAGCAGTAGATTCAAAAGCACCCGTCCTTCTGAACCTAGCTAATGAGGTAAGGCCGCTGACAAAAGATATACCGGTCATAGCAACCTCGGTGTTTTCAGACATTTAACCCTTTAACACTTAATGTTCAGCTGTGATTTTTGAAGGGATTTCCCAGGAAAATTTTATATTTGGGCTTTAATGTCTTATTGTCATTTCTTAAGTGTATTCTCAATATTTGGGGTGAAATTTGTAGTGTTTTCTGTAATAAAAAATGTACGTTTTTTATTAATATCTTATTGTATGTAAAAGCCTCATTTCCACATATGTATTGGTAGACACCCTTTCCTGCCCAGTAGACCCCCAAACTGAAACAGTGCTTTAGGAGATTTTCAGATAAAATCCAGCTGTTAGGCTCACCTTTATATTTGAAATACCCCCCACAAACTATATATTATCTGGAAGTATACACCTTAAGCTTTCTAGGGGGTACCAGGCTTGTTAGTGTGGATGCAGTTTTCTGGAAGTAATCCCTCAATTAAATCTTTGGTTGCACAGGGTTTCCTTAAAAAAAGAAAAAAAGCTGAATCAAAGCCAAATTTTCCTCAAAAAGCAATATACAAACAAGAATAAACAAGTTAAATCTAAAAAAGCTAACATGCATAGGTACTGTTAAGGGAAGAGTTGCAAAACACCCCAACATAAAGCATGCATGTATTTTTTTGAAAATTTCAGTTCTACAGACAAAGTGTGCACCTTGAAATTTTTCAACCAAAACAGCCCTTGACATTTGAAACCCCCCCTCCCTACAAACCATATATTTTCTTTCTAGGCATACCCAGCTTGTTGTAGTGAGCTCATCTTTCTGGAAGTAATCCCTTGAAGAATTATTTGGCTGCACAGGGTTTCCCTAAAACAATGTATAAAAAAGCAGAATAAAAAACAAATGTTTTCTTCCAATCCATTCCAGGCACTCCTTACGCTTGGGATAACCTCCTTGCTGATCACGTGACTGCAAGAAAGAAAACAGGTATGGCCCCTCCCGGCCCATAAGTAGCAGCTGCCTCCTCACCAAGATCAGTTTTTTCTTTCTTGCAGTGGCAAGTGACTGTAAAGGTTGTTCAAGGATTGGCAGCAAGCGGGGGACTGAACCCTGTCGGCTCTCTGCGTAGCCTTATTCCCACGGATCCCTCAAGACCCAAGTTTATGCCTCCACAGCGTTGGCTGTTTTGGGGTCCGTGAAGGTAAGGTGGAAGCGCCGGTGTCTTGGGGCGCTTACAGAGTGTATATGCTCTGGGCTGCAGGCTTTTTTGAAAAGCAAGTCAGCCGCAGGTTTTTCTCTGGTGTACCTGCTGAGGAATGTTTTTTATTTTTTACCCAACCCTTCCTTCTTCCAGTTAGGTAGGTTTTTTATCTTAAAAAAAAAAAAAATTAAAAAAAAAATTAAAAATTTTATGTATGCCCCGTCACGCAAGGGGCAGAGTTTAACCCGGAACCACAAGGCCGTGTATTCAGTTGTCTCTCTCCCCGGGCGAGGAAATCGCAGATTGCTATATATATATATATATATATATATATATATATATATATATAGCGGCCAGATGGCAGTGCGATTGCGGCGACGGCCAGCTGGGCCAAGGTGCTGGCCTAGAAATGCCTTGTGATTAGGATGGCTTTCGGGGATTCCGCTGGTTTATTCATATTGCTGCCTCAGGGCAAGCTGATTTTGCCGTTGTTTGCACTAAGCTATGATATATATATTATGTGTTTGATCATTTCTTTTTGTATAGCGGTAAAGAGAAGAGCGGTGGTGGTGAGTGGACATCGCCATTATCAATTTTTATATAAAGTTTTTTGATTAATTGCATTATCAATTCATATTTCAGTTAGTTTTATTATTTATATTGTTATTATATATTTTTATATGTTTATATTATATATATTTATATTGTTGTTATATATGTTTATTATATATATATATTTTTTTTTTATATATATATTTTACTATCTGTATGAATATATTTTATTATTATAATGATTGTCAGTTTTATCTTTTTATCAGTTAAAAAAAAAAAAAGAGAGGGAGATTATTAATGCTCTTTTTTTCTCCTGTTTTATTTTTAGAATTTGGAAGAAGGATAGAAAAGGGTTGTGGTTCCTCCCGGTCCCTTTTGGGATTGGTTTTAGGCTTAGGGCCTTTTAGGTCTGATTGCCAAATAAAAAAAAAAAAAAAAAAACACCATGAGGGAGGCATCAGGGGATAGTGATTCGGGCATCCCATTTGAGCAGGACGGGCTCTGCCCCTTATGTAAGCAGGATCCCTGGGGTAGTTTCAGCACGGTTTGTTCCACTTGCGCCATGAGAATTGGTTAGACCATAATAGAGCGGCGGCTCAGGTCTTTAGTCCAGTTATTGCTGGTGTGAGCGCAACGGCTCACCCATCCCTTCCTTCCCCTGGAGAGGGGGAAGGCAGCGAGGCGCAGTCAGATGTGGTGCACAGGTTGGATAACCTGGAGAGACAGTTATTCTTGGTTATTCCAAAGAAGGCCACCTATAAGAGGAGGCATTGGAACCTGTTGCGGAGAATATCCACTGTCAAATCTGTAAAACTACGTTTGAAATAGTGTATGTACTGTATGTTCTACCCTGTCTGTAATTACTACTTTGTAAAGCGCTACGGAAGATGATGGCGCTATATAAATGAACAATAATAATATCACCCCTCCTGAGGTGGCAAAAAGAGGGAAGGATGATCTTTTTAAGCCAGTAAGGCAAAGGCAGGTGTTCCCTGGAGCAGCCGCACTTTTCTAAAATGGCGTTAAAGGAATGGGAAAATCCTAACAAATTACCGGCTGTTCCTAGGATACTAGACTCTAGGTATCCCTTTCCGGCGGACATGATTAAGCTTTGGTCTTACCCACCTGAGGTGGATTCTCCATCAGCAGGCTTGTCTAATACTTCTATCATGCCGTCTGCTACTATGGGATCTTTAAGAGAGAGGAATGGATCAATTGGCCGTCATGCTTTTGCTATGAAAGGATCTTTTCTACGTCCTGTTTGGGCCATGGCCATTGTGTCCCTGGCTTCAAGGAAGAAGATGAAGAAAAAGTTTAGCCAGGGCTAAGTCTCGCAAGCTTATTCAAGAGTCCAAAGATTTTAAGGATTGTTTGGACTTTAACTCGTTTTCTATCACTGCGATGGATGATGCAGTCAGGCTAGCTGCTAGAACTTCTGCTCAGCTTGTGGCTTTGCGCCGTTCCTTATGACTAAGACAATGGTGGCGGTTGCCGTCACTAAGAAAGCTCTTATAGATCTACCTTTTTTAGGGAGCAGATTTTTTGGAGAAAAACTGGACGGTATGGTGAAGGATGGCAAACTGCCTCAGAGGAAGATGACGACTCGGCTTTTTTCAAAGGAATTCATCATATCGACTCTTTTGGACTGGCAGAGGGGCCTTTCGTCCTTGCTCCCGTAGAGATTTTTGAGGTAGAGGCAGAGCGCGTAATAGGGCAGGAGGGGCCTGGAGAAGTGGGCCTAATCCTCCAGCCCACTCCAGCATGAGGGGGCGCCCTCACCCGAGCGGGTGGGGGGGACGGCTTTTGCATTTTGCTCATATCTGGATTCACCACGTGGCGGATCTTTGGATCCTAGAGGTGGTGTCATCAGGCTACAAGATCGAGTTTGCAGCCAGACCACCCGCAAGGTTCCTTCGGTCAGGGGCATCCCGGAACCAGCCAAAGATAGATGCCCTGAGACCCACAGTTCAGCATCTCCTTCAAAAAGGGGTAATTTGTCGGGTACCCTTTCAGGAGGAAGGTCAGGGGTTTTACTCCAACCTGTTCACAATCCCCAAAAAGGACGGGTCGATGCATCCCATTTTATACTTAAAGGGTCTCAACAGGTATATCCGCGTGAAACCTTTCCACATGGATAAGGTCAGCGGCAAGAGTAGTTCAGCCCGGGGATCTTATGACTACTATAGACTTAAGGGACGCGTATCTGCATGTTCTAATTTTTCCAGGGCATCAGAAGTTCCTGAGGTTTGCCCTGGAAGACCAGCACTTCAGTTTGTGGCACTCCCATTCGGGATATCCTCGGCTCCAAGAGTGTTCACCAAAGTTTGGCGGGTCTCATGGCCATTTTCAGGAGCCAGGGGATATGCATCATTCCATATTTGGACGATCTTTTAATTTCAGCGGGTCTCTTCAGTGGATCATGAAAGATACGCAGATTGTCCTATCAACTCTGGAAGAGTTCGGCTGGTTGATCAATTATCCGAAGTCCCATATCACTCCGGCGCCAGTAAGGAATTTCTTAGGAATGATTCTGGACACGGTTCAAGTCAAAGTGTTTCTACCAGAGCAGAAGGCTCTGCTAATTTGAAATCAAATAGAGTACTTACTGGCTTGCCGGCAGCCGACCATTCGGCTAGGGATGAAGCTAGTAGGCCTTATGGTAGCCTGCTTCGAGGCCGTACCTTTTGCCCAGTTTCACATGAGGCTTCTTCAGTGGAATCTGTTGGCAAACTGGGATCGAGCCCCACAGTCGCTGGATCAAGTTTTTTGTTCTGACGCCCTCGGCCAGGCAATCTCTTCTGTGCTGGATGGACCCTCTTCATCTGTCTGTAGGCAGGTCCTTTCTGACACCACAGTGGCAGATCGTTTTCCCGGATGCCAGTCTCACAGGTTGGGGGGGGGGGGGCTAGGACATCTGGCAGATATAGTAGATCCAGGGACAATGGGGGCCGAAGGAGTATCAGCTTCTTGTAAATATATTGGAATTTAGAGCAATCCGACTAGTGCTTCAGTATCTGACCCCCAGCTTAAAGGGGCAGGCTGTCCAGGTCCAGTCGGACAATCGGACGGCAGTAGCCTATATCGATCATCAGGGGGGTCCCCGGAGCAAGAGTGCTCTAGAGGAAGTAAGCCGGATTCTGGCTTGGGCAGAGTAGAAGGTTCCCTGCATCTCTGCAGTTTACATCCCGGGGGTAGAAAACCAGGAGGCCGACGCTCTGAGCAGGAAGGTTCTGCAATGGGGAAAATGGTCCCTCAGTCGTAAGGTCTTTCAAGCCCTTTGTCTTCGTGGGGGTGTCTGGAAGTGGATCTTTTGCATCCAGACACAATCACAAACGGACGAATTTCATCTATCTACCTCATCTACCTATCAAGGGACCCTCTGGTCATAGCAACGGATGCCCTGCCAGTCTCTTGGGCAAGGTTCAAGCTTCTGTACATTTTCCCCCCGCTTCCGCTACTGAGCCGTGTATTAGGAATGATAGCTCAGGAGGGGATACCTGCCATTCTAGTAGCTCCTCATTGGCCAAGAAGAAGTTGGTTTTCAGACATAACAAGGAGGTCGGTAGACCATCGGCGCCTACCGGTCGAGCCAGATCTTCTCACTCAGGGAGCGCTTCGGCGCCCCAATTTACAGATGCTGGCTTTAACGGCTTGGCTACTGAAACCTCGATCTTAGCAGAGAATGGTTTATCGGCCAAGGTTATTCATACCATGATTCAGGCCCGAAAGAAGTCGTCTTCCATCATTTACTACAGGGTCTGGCGGTCGTTCATATGCTGGTGTGAGGCTAGGAATTTTTCGTGCAGAAAGTATTCAATTTCTAGAATTCTAGAATTCCTACAAGATGGCTTAGAAATGGGCCTACAGTTAAGCACCCTAAAAGGGCATGTATCGGCCTTGTCTATTTTTTTCCAGAAGTCTATCGCTAGTAAGAGGCTCATTAAGACTTTTTTTCAGGGGGTCACTCATGTCCGACCACCGCGCAAGTCTATTTGACCAGTGTAGGACTTAATTTTAATTTTTCAATTTTTAATGCATAGGAGTTCATCCTCCACATTTGACCCATCCGTGCAGTGAGTGTGCACATGCTCGGAGCGGTGGGCCGCCCTAATTGTGGCGCCCGGGGAGCAGTTGCGGGGTTAGGTGCCTTGCTCGAGCACTTTGGTCTTGTCCCAGGACCGGGATTTGAACCTGCAGCCCTCCGGTCGCAAGTGCGCTCCCCTTGCCTCTAGGCCACAACTGCCCCCTAATCTGGTGTTGGATCTGGTGTTGACGGCTCTGCAGGGTGCTCCCCTTGATCCTATGATTGACGCTCCATTGGACATTTTGACGCTTAAGGGGTTATTTTTGGTGGCAATCACCTCTGTGCGGCGTGTTTCTAAGTTAGCCGCCTTATGTATGAAGTCTCCTTATTTTGAGTTACACAGACACAAAGTAGTTTTTCGGTTTAAGCCTGATTTTTTACTTAAGGTCGTCTCTCCCTTTCAAGAGGTAACTTACCTTCTTTATGCCCAGTTCCGGCTAAGGAAAGGGCGCTTCATTCTTTAGATATAGTCAGATCCGTAAGACATTACTAGGCAGCTACAGATTCCTTCCGCAAAACGGACTTCCTTTTTTTGTTATATCGGAAGGGCCGAGAAAGGGGCTTCCGCCAGCTAAAGCCACTGTCAGTAAGTGGATTAGGCAGGCAGTAGAAAGAGCCTACTCGACCAAGGGGAAGGAACCCCCTTTTCGGGTCATGGCCCATTCCACTAGGGCCATTGGTGCTTCTTGGGCTTTTCAGCATCAGGCTTTGGTGGATCAGGTTGCAAAACTGCCACCTGTCAGGCAGTAGTGAAATGAACTACCTGCTGTTCTGCGTTAGGGGATCCCGCCCATAGATGGCACTGCTTTTGGAGATCCCAAGCGTAAGGAGTGCCTGGAATGGATTGGAAGAAAAAACACAATTCTGTGAGGTACTCACCTGTAGAATTGTTTTTTCTGGGAATCCATTACAGGCACTCCGGCCCACCCGTTTTTGGGTCATGATCTATCTTTTGATGCTTTTTTTGATGGTGTTTAGTCCATTTATTTCATTAGCTTTTAAAAAAAAAAGAGGAAATAGAAAAAGTGTAAGAGTATTTTCGCGGAGTTCGGTGTAAAGTAACATGGACTCCTATATAGGCCCTCCCGGCCTGCCTCTGTTTTTCTGTTTTTTACTGCTTTTTAAGTAAACGGATCTAGGTGAGGAGGCAGCTGCTACTTATGGGCCGGGAGGGGCCACACCTGTTTTCTTTCTTGCAGTCACGTGATCAGCAAGGAGGTAATCCCAAGCGTAAGGAGTGCCTGGAATGGATTCCTAGAAAAAACAATTCTACAGGTGAGTACCTCACAGAATTGTGTTTTCTTAAACTATCAATATGCAAACAAGAAAAATCAAGCTATATCTGAAAGCTTAAGGTCCCCTGAGCAGAACAATACCCAACATGCATAGGTACTTTTAACTGTCAGCCTACTTGAGATTTTGTCACACTCTGTTTACATTTGGTCATTTTTCACCATTTTGTGTTATTTTTAACTGTGATTTTTGCAGGAATTTCCAGGAAAATGTATTTATTTCTGGCTGCAGCGTTTAAGCCTTAACATGAAATATCCCTTTCCACTGTTTTTTAAATATTTTTGAGTGAAAAAACTAATAATAATATTTATTATTATTATAATATATTTTTTATTTTATTTATTATAATAGATTTTTTAAAATATTGTCTTATTTATTTAAAATAAAATTTATTTTATTAAAGAAAACCATATTGCATGTGAAACCCCCTTTTCTCCTGATTTCAATGGTACCACATATGTATCGGTAGACCCCTGTTCCTGCCCAGGAGCCCCCCCCCCCCAACTGAAAAAAGGACTTTATAACATTTGCAACTACTATCCACACTATAAATAAGAAAAATTGTCATTGGGTCGCTCTTCCTGTGGGAGGGATCCCCTCCTACCCAGTATAACCAGCCCAGGGATCAGCTATGGAGGCTTGTAGAGCAAGGTGCAGGGGCCATCCTCAGTGGCTACACGCCCTGCAGGCTACAAGCCTGCACAGCCTAAATGGCCCTGGGATCTTCTGCCCCCCATGCTTTGGGGAGGCAGGTAATGAGGGGCCGGGGGGTTAATGGCATGTCACCCGCTAGATGCAGGTGACTTGCCAGCCCCCTAAGCCTTGTGAACTGGCCTAGGGGTCTCATAGATTCCTTACCAGTTTACAAAGGGTTTAATGTAAAAAACACTCTGACACAGAGTGAAACACATTTTATTTTATTTATTTTTACCTCCCATTCATCCCAGAGCACTCTGTCCCACTCTGATCATATTGGCTTCTGCTCTCCTGCTGCGGCTGGAAGCCTTTTATACCTGCTTGGGTAACAGGTAATAAAGGGTTAACTAAAAGAAATGACATATGGCCTCGGGGGGGGGGGGGGGAATAACGACCATATTTTTCTTGAAATATAAGGGTTGAAAACCTTGCGGCCATCCTTGGCGGCTAGGAAGTTGTAAAAACATGTAATCTCTTCTATGGATGATATGGTCAGAATAAATTCTTGAGGTTTAGCTCTGCTAGTGGCTCTGAAACATTCAATATGACCTAAACGATTGTCAGCAGACACAACTTCCAAGAAGACCCTGTTTTGGGTACCCTTGGATAATATTGTTAGGAAGGCCACAGGGGCAAGTCTACCAAATTCCCAAAAAGATGGAGGTCTTCCACTACTCCTTCCTTTTCGCGGTGGTAGAGGATCTTTCTCTTCTACAACCCGAGAGGAATTTTGGAATAAACCATAGACCCAGAACAGGGCCAAATCTTTTTGGCAAAATAAGGCCAAACCCCCTTCTTAGCCCCCTCAGGCATTAAGGGACGCCCTCACCCTTTTGGGTGGGGGGCGGATTCTGCATTTTGCCCCTATTTGTAGGCTCCATGTAACAGATGCTTGGATACTGGAAATAATTTCTTCAGGCAACAAGATTGAATTGGGGGCCAGACCTCCTCGGAGGTTCTTTCTGTCAAGGGTCTCCCACAATTTGGTAGCTGTAGCTCACCTGTTGCATCTGGGAGTAGTATGTCCTGTTTCCTTTCCAGATATAGGTCTCAGATTTTGCTCCAGTTTATTCGTAATCCCTAAGAGGGATGGTTCTGTACGCCCAATATTAGACCTCAAGGGCCTCAATAGTTTCGTCTTAAGACCCACATTTGCAACACTTCAGCCCTGGGATTTCATGACCACTGTGGATATAAAAGAAGCCTACCTACATATCCCTATCTTCCCTGGCCATCAAAATTATTTGAGCTTTGCAGTAGATGGCCTACACTTTCAGTTTGTGGCTCTGCCATTTAGCCTGTCTTCGGCTCCAAGGGTGTTTATTAAGGTTCTGTCAGGCCTCATGGCTCTTCTAAGAAACCAGGGGATACAAATAATCCCTTACCTAGACAATCTTTTAATCAAGACCCCATTCTTTCAGGAGACCTTGAGAGATACAGAGACTGTCTTATCGACTCTAGAAAGCTTGGACTGGATAGTCAACTTTCCAAAGTTGCATTTCATTCCCTCAAGTGTCATCTCTTTTCTGGGAATGACATTGCAACCTGCTCAAGCCAGAATTTTTCTTCTGGAACCAAAGAAACTCTCCCTTCAGGCCAGGGTTCAGGCTCTTTTGACCTTCCCTCATTTGACAATTTGTCATGGTTTGCGTCTGTTGGGGTTCCACACAAAACCCCTAGAGTCGGAATTGCTCTCAACCTGGGATCGAACCACGGACCTGGATCACCCCTTTTACATGACACACTTAGCAAGGCAGTCCCTAGCCTGGTGGGAATCTTCCGAAACATTGGAAGACTGTCACCACAGATGCCAGCCAACGGGTTGGGGGGATCTCATAGGGACAAAACGACCCAGGGACATTGTCTCTCACACACTGGCCCGCCAATCTGAGCGGTCATCCGGTCAGGGTTCAAGCTGACAACCTGATGGCAGTGGCATATATCAACCACCAGAAGGGCACCAGAAGCACAAGAGCTCTCAAGGAGATGAGCAGGATCTTACTCTGGGCTATAAAACGTGTCCCGTGCATCTCGGCGATCCACATTCCCAAAGTTAACAACATGCCGGTCATCTAAGCAGAGCAATCTTGCATCAGGAAGAATGGTTCCTCAGCGTTCCCTACTGGGTCGTGTACTAAAGAAGATAGCCTGCGAGGGGATCTCCGTAATTTTGGTGGCATCCCATTGGCCAAGGAGAAGCTGTTTTTTTCATACATAGTAAGAATGTCGTGGTGGCGACTATTGGCGGCTGCCTGGCGATCCAGATCTCCTCACATAGTGACCTTTATGGCTCCCCAATTTACGAGTTCTGGCTTTGACGGCCTGGCTATTTAAACCCCCATCCTGGCAGAAATAGGCTTGTTTGCCGGGGTCATCTGGACCATGATTCAAGCCCGGAATCAGACTTCAGCAAAAATGTATCAGAGCGTCTGGCGGGTCTTTATGGCTTGATGCGAATCTAGAAGTTTCACGTGTAGAACTTTTTCACACATGTGCGACCTCCCCATAAGCCTCTTCTGCCAGTCTGGGACCTGAACAAGGGTATTCCAAAAACCGGTGAAAGCAGAAGCCTTGAGTTCCTCTGTAACTTACCTTTTACAGATTGGAGTGGTTTAGTCATTTTCCCTTTTCAGAAAGAGGTCAGGCTTTTTACTCCAATTTGTTCTTATTTTCCAAGAAGGACGGTTCTGTGCGTCCAGAATTAGATCTCAAGGGCCTCAACTGGTATTGATCATGGCCTCATCCCTTCAGGAGGCTCTGACTGTCTTATCGACACTAGAAAAGATTGGCTGGATAGTTAACTATCCAAAGTCGCATATCATACCTTCAAGAGTTTTATCTTCCCTGGGAGCATCATCAGACACAACTCAGACCAGGTATTTTTTCAGGACAGAAGAGACTTTCACTTCAGGCCAGGGTACAGGCTCTTTTTACCTGTCCTCATCCGGCGAAGAATGCGTCTGTTGGTGTCTTGCTTCAGGGCGCTGCCTTTTGCACAGTTTCAAACAAAACCCCTGCAGATGGAATTGCTTTCGGTTTGGAAACTCTGGATCACCCCTTTAGCATGAAACATTCCACAAGGCAGTCCCTAACCTGGTGGCTGAATCCTTAGCCTCTTCAGATGGGAAAATCCTTTCTTCCGGTACAATGGAAGATTGTCATGGGGTCAAAAACAAGCCAGAGAGAGTGGGCTAGGGGAGTGCAGACTTCCCATAAATATCCTGGGACTGAGAGCAATTCTACTGTCTCTAGCAAATTGGACACCCAAGCTGAGGGGTCATTCCGTCAGGGTTCAAACACGGTGGTGTCATATATCAACCACCAGGAGGGCACCAGAAGCAGGAAAGCTCTCAAGAGGTGAGCAGGTTCTTACTCTGGACAGAGAAGCATATTCTGTTCATCTTCAGGGAAAATGTTCCCTTAGAGGGAATCGTAAGTTTGTATTCCGGTCCAGGGATCCTCAAGCAATAGCAAGGGATGCACTGACTCTATGCCCTCCCTCTGATTTCACTCCTGAATCGACATCGGAAGGCGACCCTTGGAGGTTGCCGACAATCTAGATCTTCTCACACAAGGTCTTCTACGGCACCCCTATTTACGAGTTCTTGGTGGCCTTGCTATTGAAACCTCTATCCTAGCAGAAGAAGGGTTTTTTTCTGCCAGGGTTATGAGAACATGATTCGGGCCAGGAAGCAAACTTCATCAGAGATTTACTACAGGGTCTAGCAAGTATTATTGCCTGGTGTGAATCTAGAGGTTTCGCTTGTAGAATTTTTTTCCTGGTTCCAGAATATAGGATTTTTTGCAGAAAGGTCTAGATGAAGGTCCTTAATTGAGGTATTTAAAGGGACAGATATCTGATTCATCTATCCTTTTTTTCAGAAACGCATTGCTGAGAATTATAGGGACATTTTTACAGGGACTGTATGAATCTTCTGCCTGTCTGGGACCTGAACTTAGTTTTAATGGCTATTCAGGGTCCTCCCTTTGGACCAATGGTAGAGGCATCACTAAGCTTAATGACACTTTTTAAGGTCATCTTTTTAGTGGTAATTATCTTGGTACGGGGGGTTTCTGAATTAGCAGCTTTATCGATTAAGCTACCTTATTTATTATTACATAAGGACAAGGCTGTCTTCTGTTTTTAAGCAGGTATTTCTTCCTAAAGTGGTCTCACCTTTTCATCTTAATGAAAGGGTGGGTTCTTCGGTTACCCATAAGGAGAGGGTCCTTCATCCTGGATGTATTGAGAGCATTAAAATATTTTATCTCTGCTACATAAACCTTCTGTAAGTCGGACTCCTTATTTATTATAGCTGAAGGACCACAGAAGGGTCCTCCGCCAGTTAAGTCTACCATCAAGCCATTAGATTAGACAGTATATCTCCAAGAGCTATACTACATGAGCTATTGGAGCTTCCTGGGTTTTCGTCATCAGGCCTAGGTAGAACAGGTCTGCAAGGCTGCTAATTGGTCTTCAGTTTATACATTTATCAACATTTCTAAGGTAAATGTCACAGCCTTGGCGGATGCCGCCATTGGTAGGGAGGTATTACAGACAGTAGTAAGCTAGGGATAGGAATAGCCTACTCTTTTTAATTTTGGGCTGCCACTCAGAAGTAAGGGCACTGCTTTTGGAGGTCTCTATCGTTACTGAATGCTGACGGCCTGGAGTGGATTGGGAGAGAAAATACAATTCTGTGATTCTCACATCTAGAATTGTTTTCTCTTCCATATTCACTCTAGGCTGTTAGACCGCCCCTTTCTGCTAGGTGCATGTATATATGCTTGCCTAGTCCTAGTAGAGCTTGTAGATGCATAATTAGTTGTTCAGCAAGGATAGATAAATAAATAAATAGATAGATAGAGATAAAAAAAAGAAAGGTAGGGAGTAACTTATCTAGTCTTTCTTGGTCTCCAACAAAGACATGAGGCTTCTTAGGATGCCTTCTGGGCGGCTGTGTCTACTGCTTTTCAATTACTGGACTGTGCAGGTGCAGCCAGAAGTATATAGAGGCTGGGAGGAGCCACACCTTTCTGTCTTGCACTCCATGCCCTTCAATCAAGAGTTAACCCATTCACTACTGAATGCTGATGACCTGGTGTGGATATGGAAGAAAAAACAATTCTACAGGTGAGAATCATAGAATTGTATTTTCTGCTACACAGACCTTTCGTAAGACTGACTGCTTATAATATTTGAGGGGCCACAGAAAAGTCAGGACAGGAACCTCCCACAAATTCCCAGTTTCCTTCTGCAGTCTGGACTGCGAAGATAGAAGATGGCTCTCTATATTACGCAGGCAAGCAGGGCTTACCAGCCTGCGGCCCTGCAGGACTGTTTCCACCTGTTCTGGACCCACTGCCTCCCAGCCTCGGCTGCCTGGTTCGGGTGAAGGTAGGACAGCGCCAGGGTCAGGTGCTGGAGGAGCGCTGCTCCAACTGCAATCCCTGTACCTACAAGGGCAGGCGGTTCAGGCTTATGGTGAGCCTTGTGGGATGCCCCTTCCTGCCTTATTGTGGGCCTTCCCTTACCCCCCCTCCTCCCTAGCTAAGCATGCTTTGGGTGCACCTACCGTTGCTCTTCCCTGGGTAGGCGATGTGTTCACATTGTATTTTTTCTGCTTTTTACTTATTTGTACGGCGCTCCGCGGCAGGTGGTGACATTCTGACGCTGTCATTGGCGTTGGGGGGTCACGTGGAGCGTTCTTCGGGGGGGGGGGGGGGCGTGTCATTTTTTTTGCGTCATACCTCTGCGGCCTGCCCCTCAAGGTCCTTGCGGGCGCCATTTTGTTTGGAGTTTGTTTGGGTTTTCTCCTGACCTGCAGTACTGCAACGCGCCTGGATGTGCGATTGGCTTCTTGGTCCGTGAGTGAGTCCCCTTCGGAGTTGTATTGTGCTCTTGTCACCACATTATGGGAATGTTATGTGTGGTTTTCTTATGTCTTTCAGGCGGGATAAACGTGACTGTGGTTTCTCCCGGTCCCTCTTCCCTTCTTTCTCCCACCTTCCCTAGCGGGGTTTTGGGGCATCCCGAGTGGCTCTTGTTAGCCTTAACCCTATACTTGCCATTGTGCTCACTCTAATCACCATATGGAGGCTTCCGGGGATAATGTGCTTGGGGTTCCTTCGGGACAAGCCCAGATGTGTGCCGCGTGTTGGGTATCCCCTGTGAGTGACGGTGTCAGGGTATGTGTGCCCTGCGCTCAGAAGGTACTTGCGCTGCAGTCTGGGTTGCCTGCTACGCTGCCCAGCTCTGCGCCCCCTTCTACATCACCTACCCCCTCACGCCTGCATTTGACCCCTAGTGAGGGACATGCTAGTGGGGAATCAAACTATGACTTGGCCTTGCGGGTGGCCAGCCTGGAAAGGCATATGGCTGGGCTGGTCCCTCGTAAGGCTTCTGGCAAGAAGCGGCATTCTACTCCCGCTGTTTCCCTTTTTCCTGAGGAAGATGAGGGACAGTTTTATTTCCCTGGCCTGTACCCCCTAGAAGAGGGGGAACTTTTCTCTGATTCCTCTGAGGAGCAGCAGGAGGTTTATGGTGGTACTGGATCTCCTTTTGGAGAAGACTCCTTGTCTCCTGAGGATACTGACAGGCTGTTGGCTAACATTTTTGAAGTACTGTGTATAACACCTCCTGTCCTGGCTAAAAGGCAGCAGGGTGAGCTTTTTCACACTGTTAAACAACGCTTGGAGTTCCCTGAGCAGATCCACTTCAATAATTTGGTGCTCAAGGAGTGGGAACGTCCTAGCAGATTGCCCGCGGTGCCTAAGAGTTGGGACAGGAGGTATCCATTCCTGCTGATGTGGTTAAGCGCTGGTCGTGTCCCGCCCCCCCGAGGTGGATGCTCCCGTGCTTGGGCTGTCCAATACCTCGGTCATGCATTCCCCTGACACTTCTACTCTGAGGGATGGTGAGGACCGGCGTGTTGATCAGCTGGCCTGTCACGTATTTGCTTGTGCAGGGACTCCACTGCGCCCTGTGTGCGCTTCTGCCATCACGGCTCTTGCTATTAAAGTGATACTCAAGTGCCTTCTGGATAATGCCTCGGATGCCAATAGGGGGAGGAGTATAGATCCCTCCTGCTTTGCTATGATGTGACATTTATTCTTTCTGCTATGGATGATGCGGTCAGAATGTGTGGTAAGACTTCTGCCCTTTTGGTGGCTATACGCCGCTCTGTTTGGCTTCATCAGTGGGCGGCTGATAATGCTGCTAAGAAGGCTCTCCCTGGCTTCCCCTTTACTGGGCTACGGCTCTTTGGGGAGCGTCTGGATCTGTTTGCTAAGGATGGTAGGCTGGGTCAACGCAGGAGGCAGCCGCGGCCCTTTCGGGGGGCTTCCGTGCTCCCAGGTCCGGTCGGGGTGCACCATTTGCGGGGGCACGTAGAGACCCTTGGGGCCGGGGTAGAGGCCGTGGTCTTCCCGGTCTCTCATGGGGTCCCAAGTCCAAATTTTCCCCCAAGCCCTCACCCATCCGGGTGGGGGGGGGGGGCGGTTGCGGCTCTTTGCTCACGTTTGGAGACTGTGCGTCTCAGACCGGTGGATTCAGGAGGTGGTGTCCTCCGGGTACAAGATAGAGTTTGCAGCCTGGCCGCCCCCAAGATTCATCAGATCCCGGATGGTTCAAAATCCATCCGGGGGCAGAGGTTTCTATTCCAATCTGTTCACTGTTCCCAAAAAGGATGGGTCCCTGAGGCCCATCCTGGATTTGAAGCACCTCAACAAATTTGTCAGGTTCAAGCAATTTCGCATGGAGACTCTTGGTCAGTACCTTGCGCCCGGGCGACTTCATGACTTCTGTGGACATCAAAGATGCTTACCTTCATGTTCCTATCTTTCCAGGTCATCAGAGATTTCTCAGGTTCGCTCGGGAGGATCAGCACTACCAATTTGTGGCCTTACCGTTCGGTTTTACCTCAGCCTCTCGGGTCTTCACCAAGGTGCTGGCGGGGGTGATGGCTCTGTTGAGATCTTAGGGCATTCGCATCCTTCCTTATCTGAATGGCATTCTGATTGCGTCTCAGTCCTTCCATCAAGCCCAGCTGGATACCCAGATGGTGGTCTCCACGCTCGAGTCCTTAACTACCCCAAGTCTTCTCTGTCTCCATCCTTGGTGACGTCCTTTCTGGGCATGACTCTGGATACATCTCAGGTCAAGGTTTTTATGCCTCAGCAGAAGGTGGAGAGCCTGCAGATGCAGGCACGGTCTCTGATTTCTTGCCCTCATCCCTCCATTCGTCAGGGGATGCAGCTGGTGGGCCTGATGGTGTCATGCTTCGAGGCGGTTTCCTATGCTCAGTTTCACATGAGACCTCTAGTAAGTTTAGGATCGGGACCCCGTGTCCCTGGATCAGACATTTGTTCTGTCCCCTCTGGTCAGTCAGTCCCTCTCGTGGTGGCTGGACTCAAGGAATCTCCTAGTGGGCAGGACCTTTCTGCCTTTGTGCTGGGAGACTGTCACCACAGATGCCAGTCTGACAGGTTGGGGGGTTTTTCAACATTCTGGAACTGCGGGCGATAAGGTTGGTCCTTTCCCAGTTGACCCCACACCTTCGGGGTCGGGCGGTTCAGGTCCGATCGGACAACCAGACGGCGGTCGCCTACATCAATCATCACGGAGGGACTCGGAGCAAGCGAACCCTTAAGGAAGTGTCTCTGATACTGTCCTGGGCGGAGGAGAATGTGTCCTGCATCTCGGCAGTTTACATCCCGGGAGTGGAGTACCTGGAGGCAGACTCTTTGAGCAGGGGGATGTCTCGGCGGGGGGAGTGGTCCCTCAGCAACAGGGTGTTTCACTCCCTGTGCAACCACTGGGGTCTGCTGGATGTGGACCTGTTTGTTTCACGTCACAATCACAAACTTCCATTCTTTGTCTCTCTGTCACAGGATCCTCTGGCCCTTTCCACGGATGCGCTGGCAATGCCTTGGAAGGGGTTTCGGCTCCTCTATGTGTTCCCTCCGTTTCCTCTGTTGGGCAGGGTGCTGCAAAAAAGTGGCTGCAACGCTTTTTTAATGCTTTAGTGCAATATGCATGCAGATGTGTGAACTATCCTATGTAGAATAATGTACAGTGTTGCCTTTGTTGTAAGTGCATTGCAACGACGGGCAGCAAAACAGAGAAAGGTGTGAACAGAGCCTAAAACAGCGGCTGGTCTTCAGCAAGGTCTGTCTATTTGATGGCTAGAGCCTTATTAACACTTGTAGGTGAGCTTTATGGTTAAAAGCCTGGTATGGAAACCTTGGGACAAAGATGGGGACCTCCTTTTCATGGGCAGAAGCTTCAGATTGTAAAAAAGTGATTCTTCCAAAAAATAATCAGTATGTTCCAGTCCTAACCATTGGCTTCCAGAAACATTTGACCTTGATCTGAAAACCTTCATCCAGGGTGCAGTGCTCTTTGGGCCCCCTGATTGTTTTGTCTAGAAAGGTTGCTTTTCCTTCTGTGTGCATAATGTCAGAGCTGGTAGCTTCTTTGTGGATTCTTCCTACGTGGTCTATGACACATTTTTTCGTATACATTTCCCATGTTTTTTTCATCATGAGATTGGGGTCTTGTATTTCTGACCAGCCCCTTCCCATGAGAACAGCACATCCAAACAGCAACGTTCTCAGTCCACAATAGGTGATTTTAAAGCATGAGCTGAGAACCTTTTTCACGTGGACCAGCCCCTTCCCATCATGAGAAAGCCAGCTGCATTTCTTGAAAATGGCTTGCAAAGGAAGGGGGTGGCCACAGGTGCTTCCAGCACCAGCAGATGAATCAAAGAAGTGGCTTCCTATAATACCAGAGACTTCTGCCTTCTGAGCCGCTGATCTTTTCCCCAGCTACTCTGTAAGCACCCTCTTGCATACAAAACAGAACCAGATATCTTGATGATGGACAAAGATGCCTTTGTTGCCCTCAAGTGATTTTAACCTAGAGTACACTTTTTCCTTTGATGCACCATCTGGTTAAAGGTGGTTGTCGGCAGTGACAATTCTCATTTCTCCAGATTGGCTTGATACTAGCTTGCGACAAAAAGACTGTGGTGTCTGTTGCTACTCAGACCTTCTGTTCCAGGGTCCTCTGCGGCACTGTTTCTCACCTACGGTACCCTGGGGGGGGGGGGGGGGGGGGGGTACTCAGCAATGTTCAAGGGTGCACAACAGTCTGGTATATTATTTTAACAGTAAAACATTCTTTCTTGCTTCAACAAATGTTTTAAGGCCAGTGATCTACTTATTTTGGTAACAGTAGTAGCCAATACCCCCCTTTCGGGGTAATTGGTTGCAACCTCT